>OX638144.1:60572234-61772234 GCA_951805005.1 Othius punctulatus
GTGAATGGAATTGGATATATTGGATTAAAAAAATCGTCTGATCTGATTTCAGTAAATTGATTGTTTAAAAGCATAAATAAAAAGAAGTAAAAGGTAGAAATGCAATATATTAAATTCGGGAAGGCGGAAAGACCCTATGGGGTCGATAGCCTAATAAAGATTGTTTATATATATATATATATATATATATATATATATATATATATATATATATATATATATATATATAAATTCGGGTGTTTCCTAAACTTGGGCCAAAAATGAAAGGCGTTATTCGATGGGTTATTCTAAGAATATTTTGGTCTTTGATGATGTGTGAAAAACCACCTTTTTTCAAAGATACAGGGAGATAAAATTTACAATCGCCTAGCATGTAAAGAATTTCCATTGGCCATGCCATACATAAAATGCATGTCAGTCATCTCGGCGTTCGTATAGTGCTTCATAATGGAGATCTCGATTCACAAAAGTTTCAAAGAAGTGCAATGACAAGGCACGAGATTTAAATCAACTGTATTTGTTTTCGATTTCTGCACTAGTCTTGTATGAATGCAAAAACCAGCCGCTCAAAATTATCACAATTGGTTGTGTTGAAAAACATTTATTACCCCGTATGTTATCACCCCAAAACAAGGCGGTATTTCACAAATCATCTAAGGACAAAATATTCTTAGAATAACCCAAGGAATAAGCCTTTATAGTTTTGGCCCACGTTTAGGAAACACCCATGTGTAGGGTGTATTAGTGTAGGTTTTTAGTATATTAAATGGTCGTAAATTCATAAATTGTTAACACAACTGTATTTCAAAACCCAGTTAATGAATCCTAAAGTAACAGATGAAGTGTGGCATTGGACACAAACTTTACCATGTTTCATGAATTTGTAGAGATATTCGACATGTGGAGTCATTGACGTTGCTAGAAAGATCCAACTGATTATGTTGATGGACACAGACATTAAAATTTTCTAGGCTTTAAGAATATGCAAGAAGGGAATCACTTTGGGCATACAGGTTTTGATTTCTTTTATGTGTCAACTTGCTGAAATACATATTTTATCCAAAAACAACTAATACTTGTTATCATCTAATATCTTTAATATCTATCATCTGTATATAATAAAGTAGTAATTTTGAGTCAATAAAGAAAGTCATTATTCAGAATGACTATTATATTATGACTACAGAATTGAATATTATTCAAAGTGAAATTTGATGTTCAATTGCAAAATCCTTTAAAGTGAATAAATTACACATAATCCATAAATCTGTGTCTTATTTTATTAACGTTAGTGTTACTTATATACACATTCGTTTTGCCATTATAAGTATTGCCATTATATGATCACATAAAATGAAAACAAAATAAATAAATCGTGAGCCAAAATAAAAATCATAAATTATTAGAATTAGGATACATTATTAGAATATATATTTAGAACTTAGTTGATGGCGGAGTCAAATAATCTAATTAATCAAATAATTAGGTATGCGAAATCTTACACAGTTTTGAAATTTGAATTTAAATGACCACAGGGCTATTAAAACAAAGATAAAAGAAATAAAATAAAAACAATATCAAAATATCAATATTTTGAAACAACAAACCATAAAATGACAGACGGAATAGAATCCATGGATATACACTCGACCAACAACTTCGAGAAACTATTAAAAAAAGTTGCGAAAGATAATTGAACGCAACCAACAAATAAATTATAATCAAAAGAAGAACAGAAACATCGTAGATTAACGAATAAATGTACAATACGTTTCAAATTAAACCACATAATTAGTCATTTCCATCTACCAGATGGCAATTATCTTTCTTTAGAAAAAAGTAAAATACATAACTCTGGCAACTGCGTAAATTTTTAAATATTTGAAAAGTGACAGCTGTCACAGTTTTACACAATTTCATATATTTACTAATTATGCCTTACATTAATTTACTTAATTTACAAAAAATGAGCTTCTATTGTGAAATGGTTTCATCAATTCCAAGCAAGCATACACATCTATGATATGTTATATATATATATATATATATATATATATATATATATATATATATATATATATATATATATATATATATATATAGATATGTTATAAATCTTGAAACTTAACAGATGGCATTGACAGTAATCACATGACAATCGATCGATATTACAGATACCTGTTCTAAATATGGGTGGTTTAGTTTGAAACACCCTGTATAATAAACCAAATAAAATATAGAAACAAACTTAAAACAAAAATCTCAAAGATTAAAAAAAACGAAATAACAAGAGAAGAGTACGACAAGCAGACATTAACAATACCACAAATAAAAGAACAGAAAACTAACATTACAGGAACAAATTCCAAATAAGTGAAACTCAAACAAATTATGGAAAATAATAATAATAAATGTGAAACACCATGTATAATAAAACAAATAAAACATAGAAACAAACTTAAAACTCAAAGATTAAAAAACAACGAAATAACAAGAGAAGAGTACGACACGCAGAAATTAACAACACCATAAATAAAAGAACTGAAAACTAATATTACAGGAACAAATTCCAAATAAGTAAAACCCAAAGAAATTATGGGAAAAAAATAATCGACCAAATTTCATATATTTACTAATTATGCCTTACATTAATTTACAAAAATGAGCTTCTATTGTGAAATGGTTTCATCAATTCCAACAGACAAATAACATAGATTTATTATAATTCTTGAAACTTAACAGATGGCATTGACAGTAATCACATGACAATCGATCGATATTACTTACAGATGCCTGTTCCAAATTTTGGCCTAGATGCTAGATTTACTTATTTGTATTTTACCCTAAACGGGTGGTTTAATTTGAAACGCCCTGTATAATAAACCAAATAAAACATAGAATCAAACTTAAAACAAAAATCTCTAAGATTAAAAAAAACGAAATAACAAGAGAAGAGTACGACAAACAGAAATTAACAATACCACAAATAAAAGAAGAGAAAAATAACATTACAGGAACAAATTCCAAATATGTAAAACTCAAACAAATTATGGAAAATAATAATAATAAATGTGAAACACCATGTATAATAAAACAAATAAAACATAGAAACAAACTTAAAACTCAAAGATTAAATAACAACGAAATAACAAGAGAAGAGTACGACACGCAGAAATTAACAACACCATAAATAAAAGAACTGAAAACTAATATTACAGGAACAAATTCCAAATAAGTAAAACCCAAAGAAATTATGGGGAAAAAATAATCGACCAAATTTCATATATTTACTAATTATGCTTTACATTAATTTACAAAAATTAGCTTCTATTGTGAAATGGTTTCATCAATTCCAAGTAAGACATACAAATAACATAGATTTATTATATATCTTGAAACTTAACAGATGGCATTGACAGTAATCACATGACAATCGATCGATATTACTTACAGATGCCTGTTCCAAATTTTGGCCTAGATGCTGGATTTACTTATTTGTATTTTACCCTAAACGGGTGGTTTAATTTGAAACACCCTGTATAATAAACCAAATAAAACATAGAATCAAACTTAAAACAAAAATCTCTAAGATTAAAAAAAACGAAATAACAAGAGAAGAGTACGACAAGCAGAAATTAACAATACCACAAATAAAAGAACAGAAAACTAACATTACAGGAACAAATTCCAAATAAGTAAAACTCAAACAAATTATGGAAAATAATAATAATAAATGTGAAACACCATGTATAATAAAACAAATAAAACATAAAAACAAACTTAAAACAAAAATCTCAAAGATTAAAAAACAACGAAATAACAAGAGAAGACTACGACACGCAGAAACTAACAACACCATAAATAAAAGAACAGAAAACTAATATTACAGGAACAAATTCCAAACAAGTAAAACCCAAAGAAATTATGAGATAAAAATAAGCGACCAAATAAATAAGAAAGAATCAAACATGAACTAATAATAGTAAAAATAAGTTACATAGTTCTAATAACAATAAAAAAACTATGAAAAACCACAAAAAAATATCGGAAGAAATAGCGAATGAAATAAATGCTACTTCGCAAATGTCGGAAACTAATGCAAAAAGAGAAGAAAACAATTGTAACGTTAAAAATTGTAGGATAAATCGAAATCCTCGTCTTCCGAAAAATAACAGAAGTAGAAATAAATAACATAATAACAAATTTAAAGAACCATAAAACACCGGTTTTGGACAAAATAACAAACGAAATCTGATAACGACACAGTTAAATAAAAAAAGATGTTTATTAACATAGAGTTGTTTTTTTAATAAGATTTTCAAGTGAGCCGTGTAAAACAAAGTGAACACAATATGGAAAATAATGTGGAATATTTTATTAGAATAGTGCAAAATATGCATCAGAATATACAAACGTATCTACTAACATCTTCTTGTTACTGCATAAGTTGCATTCAATATACCCTCAGATGCAAAAAAAAACGGGTCGTTGTTTGCAAAAAACCCATATTTTAAAATTTCAATGTTGGTATAGTCCTTAGAATGAAAGTTTTAGTGTTTTACAATCAAAGAGACCATCAGAATGTAGAAAAAAAAACAACATATGATACTTATCAGTTTATTTAATAAGCGAAAATAACATTTAGAGGTATGCGTTCTTCACTACCTATTGCTCATTGGGCATTATGCATAAAGGATCAAGATGGCTACTGGGGTTTGACTTGTTTGTTTTCGATTAACTGTCATTTTCATTATTAATCTCTGTTAAGTTTATTTTGCAGAAATGCATTTTCTTTCGTGTATACGTAAACTATCGTTTTCGCATATTAATGTTCATTAAATAAATAATAAGTACCATATGTTGCTTCTTTCTACATCCTGGTGGTCTCTTTGATTGTAAAACACTAAAAATATTATTCTAAGGACTATACTAACAAAAAAATTAAAAAAATGGTTCTTTTGGAAACAATGACCGAATGACCCGTTTTTTTTTTGCATTTGAGTGTACAATTAGGAGGTATTTCGCGACAACAGTTTATAATTCTTCAGAATTTCTTCACTAGCTGGATGTACCTAAGTAGGATAAGACTGGCTTCAAATTTTGTTCAATTTGGACAAGTACGTGTAAGAATAAATCGATAAATGCCGGTTACTATACCGGGTGTTTCAAGTTATACCGCCGAGTGATTTTAAGGCATTTATAGATCAGAAAAAGTAAATTTGTCGGTACATACTTACGATGCCAATCTTGCAGAAACTGGTCTAAAATTTTTATCACTTGTGGGGCATCCCACAAATCAGGTGCTTGCAATAAACTAATCTCTGTGCCTCTGGGATTCTTTAGTATTGGTACAGCAACTGACCAGTTTTATGGCAGATCTATAAACGTTTGTCCCAGAATATTAGTAATTGTAGTTAAATCTATTGTTAAACACATTGAACAAGTTCGTCGTAAATATTAGCGCCACAATATCAAAGTTATATTTTTAATTTGAATTGCACAGCAAAATATGGTATTGAGTAAAAGTGCAGTCTCGTGAAAACCAAATAAATAAGCAGTTAATAACATATAAAAAAAAACTGCCTGGATGTAAAAAAAAATTGATTGGCAGATATTGTTCTTCATTAATACAATAAGGATATTTTATTTTAATCAGAAGTGGCTATTTTGGGCGGTAAAACTTGAAACACCCGGTACTTGCTGGCTATATATGAATTATATTTTTTTATTGATTTCCGATATATCAAAACGTAAATATCTCTCTTTATATTTAATAATAATAATTCAGCCACCCTTCGTCCATTCGCCTTTTTGCTGCTACCCTAAATAAATTACTTCCTTTTAAAATGCGTATTACAATTTCATTACCCGATAATCAAATCACCCGCCGTGTACACAAAGAATATACAAAAACCTGCCCCGTCTGCAGAGTCACCCCAAACCTCTTCGGGTTTATTTCCGGTGCTGCTTCCTTCGACAGCTCCTCAATTATGCGATTTTTGACGTTGTGCACCCTTCCCGCATAGTCGACGGGTCCTTTGTTTGTCCTGGCTTATTACATAAACGCATACATGCACACATGTACATGCATTTGGATCCTTGTGAGAGCGCAACAGTGGCAGTTGCCGAAGCCGTGTAATCGTCAAGGGGGCCGCGGGGGGCACTGTTTCGGGAATTAATTGAATGCATGCGAGAGAACCCGTCCGACGACGGGGGGCTGTTATTACGCGCCTATCGATTCAGGGAGCCCCCAATCTCTCATACGCGTAATTACGGAGGTGATGGGTTGCTACTTTGTTGGGCCCCCTTCCACGAACGCACTTCTGGCCCCCTAATTGTGAGCAAACAAAAATCATTCGTTATCCCGGTGCCCTTGGGGGCGACCGTCACGATGCAAAATCGAAGACGGCCAACAGGTAGATGGACCGAGAGCCCCGCTGCCCTTCGCCTTGCCTCGCATCAAAACCAACTTCTCAACTTCTCTCTCGTGTATTACTTCTTTTTTTTCTTTTTTGTTCCTCCAAGCAGCCATTAAGCCGTCGCATTATTCATCCCTTGCGTGGCTCGCCAGTCCGCAATTAAAACCAACGCGTCCCTAAGGCAACCCTTCCGCCGTTAAAAATCTCGGCCCTTTTGTTGGAGGCATCAATCTTCCATTTACAATAAAGGGCTCCTGCACTACGTTGGGATACAAGGAAACGTGCACTTGTCCGATTACGTGTGATAATGGGATTCCAGTTCGTCAGCAGGAGATTGGAAGTCGAGAATTTTCTAGATAACCGAGTTTTCGGCAGAATATGATATAAGTCACGCGTTTTTATAAGCCACTTAACGATAATGATATCACCAAAACTGGCAAATTTGGTAATTTCTAGAGTTTATAACTCATGATTGCATCTATACAGATTTTGTAATCTTGAAAATGCAAGTCACCCAACTTAGCAGATGGTTGATTTTAATAATTTTCATAATGATTGTGAACTATACTGCCGTGCTAAGCACAGTAGTGGTAACTTGTTTTATGGATATTTTGAGATATTCAGATTTTTCAATTTTCAAGTTTGCGTCTCTAAAAAATATATTTCAAGTCAATAAATTTTCAAATTTGAATTGAATTAGAAATACAATAGATTATATTATATGTTAATGTTATAAAAATATTAAATATTAGATAATTAAATAGTAAAATATATTTTTTTTTACTCTTACTTCCTTTAGAATTGTAATTTTTAACGTAAATACTAAAGCAACCTGACATATCTTATTAACTCTTATAATAAAGAAAAAAAAAATCATTAAAATCAATTTATTTTATTACATAACTGGGAAAAGCATAGTAGAGAGAGTATTACAAACAATAAATATACTTAATAAGATACATTTGTCATCCAAGGATCATTAATCATAATTATTAATTATTAATTCAAGATTAAACTTTATTTAAACTTACTACTATACTAAAATTAGCTTTAAAAACGTAAAATAAAATTTCCAGTTAAAATTAAAATACATTTATTAAAATGTGTGTCCAATGCCACACTCCATCTATTACTTATAATAATTTATGAATTTACGACCATTTTTCTAGATTGAAATGAAATTAACGAACCTAGACGTAATCTAATTTGATTTATAAAATGCAACTATAAAATTTAAATACTTGGCAGTATCTTGCCAATTTTACGAATCGAAGATATTATTATCTCCTCTTTGCACTTTATACACAATAAAATTACACAAAAGTTATTTTCTTTGTATGAAGAAATGTGAAATTTGTTATTCCATGACAACTTAATTTTTACAGCAGTCCACAGCATTTTTCTGTTTGCAACAATTTTTAAATTATCGATTTTTAGTAGTAAATATTGTCAGATTACCCATGTGTTATACATGGTTGAAATCGGAATGTTTCGCTCTTTTGAATGCTATTAAAATCCAATATTGCGACTATAAGAAAATCAAAAGTTGACTATAAAAATTTGGGCATCTAGTTGGCACAAAAAATGTTTGGTACTGTCATCAGAAAGCTCGCGTCGAAAAATGTAAGAGTGCCAATTTTCATAAAATTTCCTACACAAGTAAAAAAGTTATAAGAGGAAAAGGAAAGTGCAGTTTTTAAGTTTTTCAGCGATATTTCAGGAACTGTGCAAGATATCCCGGATTTCGTTTCAGTATATTGACAGGCACAAAAATAAGAAACTTTTATCTCATTTGACCAACTCTGTATGTATTTCCGTTTAATAGATCCTAATGGTGGGCGTTGTAAAAGTGACCACCCTGTATAACTAGTTCAGGGGCCTATGGTAAAATAAAATGTAATTGGGTCAAAAATGCTAGCTCAAGATATTGACAGGTCACTGTCAAATAATGACAGTAACCAATTACGCCATAGGTGGAGGAGTAGTAGGGATTATTATTATTATAATTTAAAATAATAAATTGTCCTCGCCGCGTACATAACTGTTAGCATTTGATTCATTATCTGCGCCATCTAACTCTCATCTACCTCCCTTGTTTCCATATTACATCATTCCATATTAAATATTTATAGCTTATTGCCATACAGTTTTAATAACATATTTGAATTCTACTCTGCAAAGAAATACACTTAATAATGCCAAAATATCATTTCAATATAAATTCAATTAAACGATCTAGGGCATAACATTGATAAAGATGTTTTTTGGTTGTGCGCCAATGGCAGCCTAACTGTTCAATGTTTGAATCTTTTATTTTCAATGCCATTTTCAATGCCAATGAGTCATAAACTTTCCGAGTTGACCAGTATAAGTTTATCAGTCACTGAAACTTCTGAAAATTTATCTTATGGATATTTCGAAAAATTTATGCCAGATCTGTATACAGTATACCTGCATACAACTAGTCTGAAATTTTGACCACAAATATGTCTTAAATAAGTGAGAATATTGAGTCATTAAGTTTCCGAGTTGACCAGTATAAGTTATCAGTCACTGAAATTTCTGAAAATTGACCTAATGGATATTTTGAAAATTTTATGTCAGATCTATGTACAGTATACCTGAATACAAATCCTCTAAAAATTTGACCACGAACATGTCTTAAATAAGTGAGAAAATCGTGTTTTTAATTTTACGAGTTGGCCAGTATAAGTTATCAGTCACTGAAATTTCTGAAAATTTATCTAATAGATATTTTCAAAATTTTATGCCAGATTTGTATACAGTATACCTGAATACAAGTACTCTGAAAATTTGACAACAAATATGTCTTAAATAAGTGAGAACATCGTGTTATTAACTATCCGAGTTGACCTGTATAAGTTATCATCAGTCACTGTGATTTCTGAAAATTTATCTAATTGATATTTTCAATATTTTATGCCAGATCTCTATACAGTATGCCTGAATATAAATCTTCTGATAATTTGACCTCGAATATGTCTTAAGTAAGTGAGAAAATCGAGTTAGTAACTTTGCGAGTTGACCAGTATAAGTTATCATCAGTCACTGTGATTTCTGAAAAATTAACTAATGGATATTTTCAATATTTTATTCCAGATCTGTATAAAGTATACCTGAATACAAATCCTCTGAAAATTTGACCACAAATATGTCTTAAATAAGTGAGAAAATCGAGTTATTAACTTTGCGAGTTGACCAGTGTAAGTTATCAGTCACTGAAATTTCTGAAAATTTATCTTATGGATAATTTCAAAATTTTAAGGGAGATCTGTATACAGTATACCTGAATACAAATCCTCTGAAAATTTGACCACGAATATGTCTTAAATAAGTGAGAAAATCGTGTTATTAATTTTGCGAGTTGACCAGTGTAAGTTATCAGTCACTGAAATTTTTGAAAATTTATCTAATAGATATTTTCAAAATTTTATGCCAGATCTGTATACAGTATATCTGAATACAAATACTCTGAAAATTTGACTACGAATATGTCTTAAATAAGTGAGAAAATCAAGTTATTAACTTTGCGAGTTGACCAGTATAAGTTATCAGTCAGTGAAATTTTTGAAAATTTATCTAATGGATATTGTCAAAATTTTATGTCAGGCTTTGGCTTGCAGATTGTTTTGTTCAATTTAACTAACTCTATATCTGTTATGGTATAGAAGATCCCCATGTTGAGTACAATAACTGGGCACCCTGTATATTGAGGAAAAGTAGTCAACAATTTTTGTTTATTTTTGGTTATTTTGCAAGTTTTGCCTAATATACTTCTGATTGCACATGCATCAATAATTGTGATAGCTTTTGGGCATCAACCCAGTCATTATAAACTAGAAATGTTATTTACGTTATTAGGCTAAAAAGTTATGTATTACTGTTTAATTAGTTTAAACAGTAATTAGTATAAAGAGTTTAATTAGGAATTTCGAAAAGACTAATACATACTTCACGCCCGTATGAAGTTCAACGTTTTATTTCATACTGTCGACGTGTTTATGTCAAAAAATATATCAGTGGAACTGACGTTTGTCAAATTTTCCTGTTATAAACATTATAAAGAAATAAAAAACAACAATGTTGTATAGCAACATTTCTGGACTAGTGATGTAATATTGCTTTTACCGGCCGCAAAAGGTGACCGTAAACATGCCTATTACGACATACCACGAAATAAAAATATTTGAATATCTTTTAGTTTTGCGTACGCTTCATCAATATTTTGAATTTTACAATTATTTACCGGTTCATCTTTGTCATCACTAAGATCGAGTTGTCCTAAATTTTCTTGATAGTTTTGAATACATTGCTTTTATTTTTATTTTTTTATTTTATTTTCATATGTTTCTCTTAATAATTTGTGATCAATATGAACGTATTGGTCGTCACATATGAAAAGGCCATTGTTGCATTGCATTGACAATGGTTAATTATAGTCGTCGGTGAAATCCATATTTCCATCCCACTCACCAAATCCAGTGCATTTGTGTCCGTACTAATATTTTTCCATGCAGCAATGATCCATATTATTACATTAAGCGTTCAATGCACGTTGAACATGCTCATAGCGATAGCATGAGCTCTATTAATCGGCCTTTATTGTCCATAATGAGGTAAATTCCAAAGAAAAAAATCAAATTAATGCTACTATCTGTGTCCGTTCTTTAGAAGGTCGTTGTTGAAAGGTATAAGAACACGGAATTAGGTAGGTATTAAGTAACATTAGTGTATTCTGGGAATCTATAAATGTCCATACAAGAGAGGTGTCCGTTATTCGGAGGTGTCGATTACGGGAGGTAGTATTATTGATATATTACTATCAGAGCTTTGTGAAAAAGTATATTTATAATAATCAATGAAATTATTATTATGTATTATACATACATCAAGAATTATTGATGTATGAAATGCATGTACAAAAATAAAATTGAACGGCTCAGTGGAAAAACTAATATGCAAAATGAAACCGAGTTTTTTAGTGCTTTGCATTTTTCAGGGGCTATTCGAGTTCATGTCCTTTGCTGCACTATAATTAAATCGTTTAGTTCAGAAAGGTTCTAAGTAACAGTCTCGACCTATTCGAGTGTGAAATGATTTGTTAAATTACAAAACGAGGCCTATCGTTTGCAGCTTAAAGGAAATAAGGGCTGCAAATCTTGATATGTATGTATGAGCATTTAAATTGCTTCGTTTGATCCGGAGAGGGTTATTACCAGTTATTACGTGAAACATTTTCATTGATATATAATTTTCGCTTGCCCTCAAGTCGATACATTGTGTAGATGTGAAGAATTGGCTGTTGAAATACAAAGTACGTCGCTTGCAGATGCCATGAAACAATTGAGCAACTGTAGAGTTAATAGTTTATAAGGCAAGCCAAAAATTTATCACGAATGGAATTTTTAGATCTGGACGTTTTTACATTTGATGGTATGCATTTCTGTGGCATTGAGGTACTAGGTTCGAATCCCAGCGTGGCTTATTATTAAAAACTGCTAAGAACAATGTACATAAGCAAGCAGTACAACTCAGATCCCTTATGAGATTCTGGATGAAAAATGGTTGGGGACAATACAATCTCCGGCATCGGGTCCGCGCATTTATTTGCGGGGGATAAAAGCGTGCTCTTTATTTTTACGGCCGGGCAAACTGCCTCGCAGTCTTCCACATTCAGGGATCGGGGCAATATGAGGCCTGGCGAGATGCGAAAAATTCGCAAATCGTACGGCAATAATCTCGGAATTGAGACCGTTCTTAATACCGGCGCGGGCGTGATTCATGGACCTCCGGCCTTTTGGAAGCCAGAAGCCAGGATCCAGCAATTGATCGTCTTGTTTACATTAAACGCATTGGCACGATACTCCTATTCCCCTCGTTGCAATGTCTGGAAATATCCGCAGCCCTTACGTATCACGCGTTCCTCCGCTTCTCCCTGAATTACATCGTAATGTTTTATGGTTGAGGGATATCGCAGGTTTTCCGGGTTGCAATCGGGGGTTGGTTTGTTGAGCTCCTTTGTTCCGGTGAAAATCACCGTCGATCGTTTTCTGAAATGTGCAGAGGAGGAACGTCACACAAATTGATTGCGTGATGTATTACTCAGCACTCGTTTATCACAGAAGCTTCTTAATACTCTGACGAGTGAGGAAATTATGTAGTCTTGTTCTAATTCCATGATGTATGCAGATTGGTTTAGATATAAAAAACATATTAAATTACTAAATTAATGTTACATACACATATAAGCGCGTTAGTAATTAGGAAGCTGTTAACTAATATTGAGAGTAGATAAGTGGAAAAGGAGACGTTGTCAAGGAGATAGTAAATAAGTTTAGAAAAAGTTTAAACGGCGTCTTTGGGGGGGCGGGGGGTTAAGAAGTTCAGAGAACAAGGTTTGAAAGATCAGATTGGTACGGCAGGAGGATCACGTCAGAATTTGGTGACTTTGATTTTCCTTGTATTCAGTGAAATGCAGCAAACGTAACCAAATATTCGCAAGCATATGACTTGAGTGGAACTCATGCTTAAGTTGAGACTATGAGCATGGCAAACTTTCCATGCTTGACATTTGGAGATCAAAAGAATAAACAAATTGTAAAAAATCCAGGTCCAACGTAACAGCAACCTAAAGTATCCTGTTTCTCTGAGCCTACAGGTCGACTTCTCGAAAAGTTTGATGAGATAGAACATGCCTTAAAGAAAATCTTCACTGATCAAAGCGTTTAGCTGCATTTGAATTTTGTCAAGCTTCGCTATACCACAAATTCATATCGCCGAATTCCTCTGAAGTAAACTAAACCATTGTGCAATAAAACTTGCTATTTTCATTATACAAATCTTTTTTCTTATTTCACTGTAATTTTAATAAATTATCTGGATGGAATTTTTAATTCTCTGAAAATTTTGTTTATGGGAATTACTTTAATGAAATTGTAGATTTGTCGTACTACTTTGACATTTTCTGAAGATTTAGCAAATTTTGTAAACCTTGGTTATGTATTTTCCAATTAATTTGGTTTTCTGTTCTATTTTTATTATAAAAATGCGAGTTTTTATGACTCAGCGATCAAATTATCAAATATTTTATATATGTATGTTTGTTGGTATATTTCTTTATACAGAGTACGCGAATGTTGATATTAGAAGAACAAAGAAATTCAATAATCGGGAAAGATAAAAATAAAAAAATAAAAATCTCAATTTTCTGTACAGAGCTAGCAAATTTAAATGTTAGTCTAGGGGCACTTGGCAACTTCCTTTGTTCTACCAGTATTATTTCTGCCTTTTTTACACTTTCGTTGTACTTTTTTGTATCTATTTACTCTTTCTGTTTTTGTCTTTCTTTCTACTTTGCTCTTCCTCGTTTTGTCACTCTTTGTAGTGTGCTCTTCCTGTTTTTGCCTTTATTTGTAGTTGCACTAATTTATCTGTTTGTTTTTGTTGTTCCAGTTTTTTTTTCTCAACTTTCAGTTATTGTTCTGTCTTCTGATTTTTTTCTGCTTTTTTTATACTTCTAATAATTTGACAGTTGCAGATCAAAAGAATAAACAAATTGTAAAAAATCCAGGTCCAACGTAACAGTGACCTAAAGTATCCTGTTTCTCTGAGCCTCCAGGCTGACTTCTCGAAAAGTTTGATGAGATAGAACATGCTTTAAAGAAAATCTTTACTGATCAAAGCGTTTAGCTGCATTTGAATTTTGTCAAGCTTCGCCATACCACAAATTCATATCGCCGAATTCCTCTGAAGTAAATTAAACCACTGTGCAATAAAACTTGCTATTATCATTATACAAATCTTTTTTGTTATTTCACTGTAATTTTAATAAATTATCTGGATGGAATTTTTAATTCTCTGGAAATTTTGTTTATGGGAATTACTTTAATGAAATTGTAGATTTGTCGTACTACTTTGACATTTTCTGAAGATTTAGCAAATTTTGTAAACCTTGGTTATGTATTTTCCAATTAATTTGGTTTTCTGTTCTATTTTTATTATAAAAATGCGAGTTTTTATAACGCAGCGATCAAATTATCAAATATTTTATATATTTTTGTTGGTATATTTCTTTATACAGAGTACGCGAATGTTGATATTAGAAGAATAAAGAAATTCAATAATCGGGAAAGATAAAAAATCAAAAAAAAACCTCATTTTTCTGTACAGAGCAGGAAAAATTAAATGTTAGTCTAGGGCACTCGGCAACTTCCTTTGTTCTGCCAGTATTATTTCTGCCTTTTTTACACTTTCGTTGTACTTTTTTGTATCTATTTACTCTTTCTGTTTTTGTCTTTCTTTCTACTTTGCTCTTCCTCGTTTTGTCACTCTTTGTACTGTGCTCTTCCTGTTTTTGCCTTTATTTGTAGTTGCACTAATTTATCTGTTTGTTTTTGTTGTTCCAGTTTTTTTTTCTCAACTTTCAGTTATTGTTTTGTCTTCTGCTTTTTTTATACTTCTAATAATTTGACAGTTGCAGATCAAAAGAATAAACAAATTGTAAAAAATCCAGGTCCAACGTAACAGCAACCTAAAGTATCCTGTTTCTCTGAGCCTACAGGTCGACTTCTCGAAAAGTTTGATGAGATAGAACATGCCTCAAACAAAAACTTTACTGATCAACGCGTTCAGCTGCATTTGAATTTTGTCAAGCTTCGCCATACCACAAATTCATATCGTCGAATTCCTCGGAAGTAAATTAAACCATTGTGTAATAAAACTTGCATTTTCATTATACAAATCTTTTTTTGTTATTACACTGGAATTTTAATAAATCATCTGGATGGAATTTTAAATTCTCTGGAAATTTTGTTTATGGGAATTACTTTAATGAAATTGTAGATTTGTCGTACTACTTTGACATTTTCTGAAGATTTGGCAAATTTTGTAAACCTTGGTTATGTATTTTCCAATTAATTTGGTTTTCTGTTCTATTTTTATTATAAAAATGCGAGTTTTTATGACTCAGCGATCAAATTATCAAATATTTTATATATGTTTGTTGGTATATTTCTTTATACAGAGTACGCGAATGTTGATATTAGAAGAACAACGAAATTCAATAATCGGGAAAGATAAAAATAAAAAAAATAAAAATCTCATTTTTCTGTACAGAGCTGGAAAAATTAAATGTTAGTCTAGGGAAACTCGGCAACTTCCTTTGTTCTACCAGTATTATTTCTGCCTTTTTTATACTTTCGTTGTCCTTTTTTGTATCTATTTACTCTTTCTGTTTTTGTCTTTCTTTCTACTTTGCTCTTCCTCGTTTTGTCACTCTTTGTACTGTGCTCTTCCTGTTTTTGCCTTTATTTGTAGTTGCACTAATTTATCTGTTTGTTTTTGTTCCACTTTTTTCTCTCTCAACTTTAAGTTATTGTTCTGTCTTGCTTTGTTTGGATTTTTTCTGCTTTTTTTATACTTCTAATAATTTGTTGACATTCTTCCTGCTTTGTACTTTGCTTTTCCTGTCTTTTCAGTGTGATATGCCTTTCGTTGTAGGTACTTCCATTTTCCTCATCTTTTTTACTATTCCTGTTTTTTATCTTTCGTTGTGCTTTGCTCTTCTTGTTTTTGCCTATCTTTGTACTTCCACTATTGTATCTGTTTATCTTCTTGTTGTTTCTCCGTATCTACTTTCAGTTACTGTTCTGCATTCATTTGTCCTATTAGTTTTTTTATGCTTTTTTTATAGTTCCAGTAATTTGTTGTCATTCTTCCTGTTTTTGTCTTTGTACTTTGCTCTTCCTGTATTTTCAACTCTCTCTGTTTTTATCTGCCTTTTGTTGTACTTCCATTTTCTGCATCTTTTAACTCTTCCTGTTTTTGTCTTTCTTTATATTTTGCTCTTCCTGTCTTTGTCGTTTTTTGTCCTTTGTTCTTTCTGTTTTGCCTTTCTTTGTACCTACTTGCACTCTTTTATCCGCTTGTCTTTGTTGTTTCAGTGCTTTTCCGAACTTTAAGATATTGTTTGTCTTCCTTTGTTCTATTAGAATGTTTTTCTGCTGTTGTTATACTTCCAGTAATTATTTGCCATTCATTCTTTTTTAAGTATTTCTTTATACTTTGCTCTTACTTTCTTTTCAGTCCTATATATTTTATCTGCCTTTCGTTGTAGGTACTTTCATTTTCTGCATCTTTTTACTCTTCCTATTTTTGTCTTTTTTTGTACTTTGCTCTTCGTGTTTGTGCCTTTCTTTGTACTTGCACAAATTTATCTGTTTGTCTTTGTTCTTCCAGTTTCTGTGTCTGTAATTTCAGTTATTGTTCTGCATTCATTTGTTCTATTAGTATTTTTTTATGCTATTTTTATACCTAGAGTATTTTTTGCCATCTTCCTGTTTTTGTATACCTTTGTACTTTGCTCTTCCTGTCACTTCAGTTATCTTTGTTTTTATCTACCTTTCGTTGTACTGCCATTTCCAAGATTATTTTACTCTTCCGGTTTTTGTCTTGTAGTGTACTTTGCTCATCCTGTCTTTTCAGTTCTATATGTTTCAATCTGCATTTCGTTGTACTTCCATTTTCTGCATATTTTTACTCTTCTTGTTTTAGTATTTCGTTATACTCTGCTCTTCCTGTTTTTGCCTTTCTTTATACTTCCACTAATTTATCTGTTTGTCTTTGTTTTTCCAGTTTCTTTGTCTGTACTTTCAGTTATTGTTCTGCATTAAATTATTCTATTAGTGTTTTTGTATGCTTTTTATATACCTCCAGTAATTTTTTGCCATTCTTCATGTGTTTGTTTTTCTTTGTACTTTGCTCTTCGTGTGTTTGAAGAAAGAGAATTCGGAGAATTGAAGAGACAGGCGAGATCGGCAATTTTGTTTGTACTGGACATATCAATAAGATAGCAATAAACTTATAAAAATTTGGATTTTTTTGGCGGACATTTATATTAAAAAAAAAAAGTTAGAATCGAAAAAAGGGGAATTTAGATAAGTAAATAGGAAGCATATTGTAAAATTTAGATCGTTGTTGGACTCTTGAATGCTTGAAGCGCCATGGTAGGAACGATTTAAGGATCTTACAAAATATCTTATTACGAATAAGTAAATTTTATATCTCTTGAACGCTTAAGAGCGCGGTTTTTCGGGCGTAAAAGCGTTTTTCAACATAAACACACAACATCTTACATTTTTTGCACGCAAATTTCGTTAGTAAGGAATGCAAATCGTATTACAGAGCGCTTTTAAATCAAATCCTGGCGGATTTATCAACAACCGGAGGCCAGTTTCGCGCCAAAACCCCGCTCTTAAACAACTTTCTATAAGAAAATTATATAATTATAATAAGATTCAAATAATAATAATAAGATAATATTAATTTATTATATAAGATAATAAGATAAGATAATAATCTTCAAATAATACTAATAAAAGTACTACTCCTTCGCCCGTGGCTTTACAAAATAATAAGTTTTTACACATAATGGGTGGTTTAAGCAAGTTTCAAAGTTTCATTAAGGTATTAAATATTATACATATTTTTCCAATTCGCATTATTAACATGCTCATCAGGTATATTGAATCTCATCATTAAAACATCACTTTAATCGAATGGGTAAATAAAATGTTTACTTTTTCACTTTATTCACTATAACTATTAAATAATAAAGTAAATAATAATAAAGTTAATAAAGTAAAAAATACGTAAATACGCACTATCCTTGAGATTTTTGTTGTCACTTGACAATGTGACACTTGCATGCAAATTCTTCAATTGTGATAACGAATTGGAAAAAATCTGGTATGATACAAGTGAATATAGCAATATTATCCACTCGAAAATATTATCGCTAAACTATTTTTTCGTGGATAAAATTCAACTTTATTCACTTATGCCTTAAATGGCTATTTTCTACGACAGTGCGTAAATACTTTTTACCGTAAGTGCGTAAAAACATCAACTGTGTGTTGATTAAATTAAATTACAGAATTTAAAAAATATATAGTATTTTGCATCAAATTTTACGCAAAAGTAAATATTCAATATACGAAGAAAGTTCAAAACTTTCATTTTCATGATACAAATAGCACAATGTAAAATAATCTTTTTTTTTGTTGAACTCGGCTGTGCCTCGTCCAACAAAATTCACGCTCGTGCAAAAAGCGCCACTTTTCGAACTTTTATCATAAATAACTGTATGAATTCACATTTTCGTTAAGTGGTCAATCTCTGTACTGTTTATTCTACTTAATTTTGTTAAATAATATGATTAATATTAATTGTAATATATTTTACTGTTTTCTGCCTTCTTTATTGGAGTACTTACTAGTAGTGTTTAGATATAAAGATGTTTTGTTGTTTTTATTATTTTTATTATTTGTTCACCTTACTAAACTAGTTTAGGCTATCTTTCAGCCATCTTCAGAGGAGTTCAGTATATATGATATTAGATAAAATATTATAAATGTTTTGACTTTTAATTATTTATTTATTTATGTATTTATTTATTAAAAGTCAAAACATTTATAAATTTTTATCATATAAACTGAACTCAAAACAATTAGCACCTCTGAAGATGGTTGAAAGATAGCTGAAATTAGTCAAATAAGGTGAAGAAGATGCAATAAAAGTAATAAAGACAACAAAACATCTTTATATCTAAACACTACCAGTAAGTACTCCAATAATGAAGGAAGAAAACAATAAAAGATATTTAAGGTATTAATAACAATTAACTTAAATTTCAAATAGACATCTTTCAAATTTCAAAATTCAAATTGATTACAAATATTTATCGTAAATATAAGATCAAGATTTACACATATTAAAATACATACAGGGTGGTCACTTTTACGACGCTCACCATTATGATCTATTAAACGGAAATATATACAGAGTTGGTCAAATGGGATGAAAGTTTCCTATTTTTGTGCCTTTCAATATATGAAAACCAAATCCGGGATATCTTGCACAGTTTCTGAAATATTGCTGAAAAACTGAAAAAGTGCACTTGCTTTTTCCTGTAACAACTTTTTTACTTTTGAAGGAAATTTTACGAAACTTGGCACTCTTACATTTTTCGATGTGATATTTCTGATGACAGTGCCAAACATTTTCTGTGCCAACTAAACGCCTAAATTTTAGTAGTCAATTTTTTATTTTCTCATGGCCGCAATATTGGATTTTATTGGCATTCAAAAGAGCAAAAAATTCCGGTTTCACCATGTATAACACATTTTAATCCGACATTATTTACCACCCAAAATCGATAATATAAGAATCTGTTGCAAAAATTAAACTGCTGTGGAGTGCTCTAAAAATGAAGTTGCCATGGAATAAAAAAAATACCGTTTTGATATTTCTTCATACAAAGAAAATAATTTTTGAGTAATTTTGTTGTGTATAAAGTGCAAAAAAGGAGACAATATTTTTGATTAGTCAAACTGGCGAGATATTATCCTCAACATGAAAAATTTGACATGTGCAATCTCTATGTAAAGAATTACAGAAATGCGATAGTCACATCTAGAATTTATGGTGAATTTTATCCCGAAAGAAGACAACAATTTTTCGGCGTTTGTGGAATCGCGTTAATCATTATGGTAAACACTGTTCTAATAGTTTTGACACAGAAATGAGAATTGGAAGTTTAGAAGCTTCATAGAAACTATTGCAACAGTATGTACATTCCAATATTAGAGAGTTCGCAATGTGATGGGACTGTCAATGAAGAAAATGTATTAGTTTAATAAGTAATACACCATAAATTCTAGATATGAGGATTTCATGTTGAGGATAATATCTTGCCAGTTTTATTAATCAAAGATATTATCTTCTTTTATGTACTTACACAAAAACATTACTCAAAAGTTGTTTTTTCGTCGTTCTTTAGAAACCGAAACTAGTCAGGCGAAATAAAATAAATAAGTAATAAAATAAAATAAAAATAATTCTACCAGTAAGTTCCTAATAATAGTACCTTAAATACATAACTAGTAATTTATGGATAAAACCTTAAACTTAATAAAAATATATAATATATCCAAAATAGATTAAACTATATCGAATTAATTGTAATGGTTAGGTTGCCATACGTATATTTATTTTATTAATAATTGATCCAACTGCAAAAATGACGACTTCCCAAAAAGATCAATCAGTCGTACCTTATATCTCAAATTGTATATTATTGAACTATGATATTTTCCACTCAGATCAACTTTTCGAATTTCTGCAACCGCGTAGCGGTTTTTGCGCAACTTCTCAGTAATTGTGAAGTTTTCTGTATCGATTTTTGTATGCGATAATATTGTTGCATATTGATACATTTGGTGGCGCAATTAAAATGAACTAATATGGTTCAGTATCCGAATAAATGCATTTTAATATTTCGTAAGGAATCTATAAAATTTATTGAAGTTGTGTATAGTATATTTCACAAAACGACAAATTATTGCCACTAATTCCGGAGCACCCTATTTTTGCGAGCCTGGCCTGCCGCTGTATTAAAATCTTTATTTCGGCCCTGGAAAGCATTGGTTTGCGGACCGGCGAGGGTTTAAGTCATAAATTTTACCTGCATTTGTAAAGACCATTGTTGTCATAAATATCTGAACTACTTGACTTATCTACTACATGGAAGACCATAAATCATAGATAAATAAATTAAATGTGTGGTTTACTTACAATCCAATAAAATTTTCAAACTAATAAACATAAACAAAAGATAAACATAATACAGAAAGAATAATAGAAAACACTAACAATAAGAGAGACAAACAAGATAACGAGGAATAACAAGAAATAGGCATAGAAGGAGTTAGAACAGCTATAGGGAAAGTAAAACTTGATGAAGCACCAAGAATAGACAAAATGAAAAATGAACAGTTGAAATAGTGCAGTTTTAATCAATTTTTTGTGCCTTTTATCCTTTTTTAAAGCTTATTTTTCCTGTGTCTGGTGATGAGCGACGTCGCAGTTTTAAGTTGACACGAAATCTGTTGTTAATTCGCTAAACAAAAACTTCCTTTGTGTCATCTTCGTAAATAGGGCAGGTAAACGACCTCGTCCCTTATCATTAATCAGATCCGAGCAGGGCGCAAATCCGAATCGACCGGCCGCAATACAAATCCGGCAATCGCAATTGCACACTTCAGGCCTCCCCTCCGTCCCACCTCGACGCCTCCTGGATGGCTCTTTGTCCTCGACTCTCGGTTGCTGTTGCCAAGTGACTCCGAGGCCGGCTTTCCGGGTGTTCGGAAGAGAAGCCCCACCGTGCCGGATCTCGAGGCTCCCTCTTTGTCTCTCGCACTCGGACGGGGATTCCGGTCAATAGAAAATATGCCGCTCCTCGCGATATACCTCCTATCCTTTGTGCCTGCGACTCCTTAATCTAAGTTCTCCTGAGGACTGAAGACCAGTCGATTATCCCTTCGGCGGCTGCCATCAGCGTGGATATCCGGGCGAGCATGCAGGTGACGGCCGAACATTTTTATGGGGAGAAAGGATCCAGGTGTAAAAAAGAGTGCGAATGGGGAATTACGTGCTTGATGTGGGTAACTGGGGTGTTTCCACTTCCTTTATGAACCAGTAACACCAACTCGCTAAGTAATTGAAATATATGCTGGAAATTTCGAATGCCCGATGGCATACTATACAGGGTGTCACACGGAAACCGTAATACCATCTGCGTATTATCTGTACATACATGGTTTCGGGACTATTTTGGGCTAGAATACTGCGTCCGGCAAAATTCAGTACTCTGCTTCCTGGAAGGCTATTTAAAAAAAAATTCTAGAGAACCAGTTTTTATCTCATTCGGCTTTAAAAATTGAAAGACAGCTTGAGGAAACAACCTGTACATCGAGATTTTGAGTATCATAGAGTCGCCATGCAAATATGGTCTCTTTTTTATTGCTCTCTCAATAATGATCTCTGTAGAAGTTGCTATATTACAAAACTATAGCCCTCATATAGCCCTGTAATATAAAGTATTATATTACAGGCTATAGCCCTCATAGCCATCCCCCCCAAATCTGCCCCTGGCTTATGATACTAATGAAGATGAAAAACCAGAGGGCAAAGATGAGTTTTGGGAGGAGATGAAAAGGATATACGAAGAATCAAATGTAGACAGTTACATTCTAGCAGACCTAAACAGAATAGTTGGAAACCAAACAGACACGAGGGAGCCATTGGGAAACATAAGGAAGAAGAACTCAATAATAATGGCAGAAGAATAATAGAATTTTGCATAGAGAACAGGATGATAGTAGTAAACACGTTTTTCTAACATGAAGAAAGCCATCAATACACTAGAGTAATGGCTTCAAGGAATGAAAAGTCTACAATAGATCACCTGATAGCAGAATGATCAAACAATAATGAAGTAATTTACGTTAGAGTAAGAATGAGCGCATAAGTTGGCATCGACCACCATCTGTTGGTAGCAGATATAGTAAAAGAGATATCACAGTCATGTAACGCAAACGAAACAAGTAACAGCGCCTAAAATGAAAAAAATAAAATGGACTACAAGAACAGAAGATACAAAAAGCTTCCAAGAAACCCTACACAGAAAATTCGAGCAAGAGCAAGAGAGCACAAACAATTTAGAAGAAGAATGGCAGAAATTTAGAAACATAATATGGAAAGCATATGGAAAATATGGAAGAAATAAAAAAGGTGTTCCAGACTATAAACGAGAACATGAGCGGATTGACCAAGAAATTCGACGATGTAACAAACGAATTGAAGATAATTGAAGAAGAGAATATCAAATTAAAAGAAAAATTAGTAGAACAGGAAGACAGAATAGTTAGAATAAAAAGAGAACTACGAGCGAAAAACATAGTAGGTAAGGGAATAACGGATGAAAAGAATGAAAAAGAAAACGAATTAATAGAAAAATTTAACACATTAATGAAAAAAATCGTGATGAACGTCGACACTAGAAAAGACATAGAAGAAATTAGAAGAATTGGTATCTACAAAGAGGAGAGAGACGGACCGATTTTAATTATACTTACAAAAGCAAGCACCAGAGTTAATATCCTAAAAGGCAGGAAAAATCTCAAAGGAACAGAAATATGGATGAAGACTTCCCTAAAAACATTCAAGCAGTGAGAAGAGTGCTAATACCCCAACTAAAAGAATCAAGGAATAAAGGATACAGGGCAATTATAAGATACAACAAGCTAGAAATAAATAACGAAGTCTGTGAACCAAAAATAAACGAGCTCTTTATGAAAGAGATCCAAACAGAAGAGAATGAAACATATTCCGCAAATAAGAGATATTTGCATGACAGAGGGAAGACCAAGAAAAACCTGGAACGATAGAATCAGAGAGCAGGCAGTGAAAAGAGGATTAACATGGGAAAGAACCAAACAACTCACACAAGATAGAAAAAAATGGAGACAAACTCTAATGAAGAGACAATAAACTGTAAAACCAATGGTAGAAAGGAAAATGATTAAATAAATAAATAAAATATGGAAAGCAGCAAGAGAAGTATATGATGCAACAAAAATAGGACACAAGAAAGAACGTATAGTATGGTGGACAGATGAGGTAAAAGTGGAAATAAAAAAGAAAACGAAAATTTGGACATAATACAAGCAAATTGGTGTAGGTAGTCAAGATGAGTACTTGTGGTCATTAAATTATATAATACTTGCAAACAGAAAAAGTTCACATAAGATACAGGGAACAAAGAAGGAATGCCAAAGAAGCAGTAGCAGAAGTGAAAAACTTCCATAGGAAGAGCTTGGGAAGAAAATGGAGGCAAATAATAACGGGATAACCAAATCATATTTCACAGAGTGCCTAAATCATTCAGAAAAGAAAAAAAAACGAACACGATACAACAACTGAGATGTAAAGAGGCTGAAGTTTTACTGAATGCAGACGATATTACAGGAAGATGGAAGGAACATTTTGAGCACTTATTAGTAGGAAATAAGGAGGAGGAAGATCAAGAAAAATTGAACTACATTAGAGACGACGAGAGAAGAATCAAAAGCAATAAAGAAGAGGGAGTTGAAGAGATTACAAGAACATAAGTCTTAGACGCTACAATAAAATTGAAGATAGGGAAAGTAACAGGGCATGATAAAATAGCAGCTGAAATGATAACAAACTTAGACGATATAGGGCTAGGGAAACTGCACCATATATGCAATTTAGTATACATACAAAAGAAATTACCAAGAGACTTGAAATACGGTATCATAGCACCCATATACAAGAAGCGAGACAAAAGGAATTATGACAATTATAAAGGGTATTGCATTATTATCAATAGCAGGGAAAGTGTATAAAGATATATTGGAAGGAATACTTTGAGAACTGGTGGAAAATAAAGTGGAGGAGAGCCTAAAGCTGATTCATGTTCGGGTAGAAGTGCTCAAGACCACATATTTGTCACGAGACAAATAATAGAAAATAGAAAAAAAAAAAAATAGAAAGCTAATAGAAAAGGTGAATGTATTCACGACCTTTTTGCAACCGAGTTGACTGGGTTTTCTTTTTATGATGTTGGACAAATTGATTCAGTGATGCTACAGAAGTTTTTTTTTTTTCTGTCGATGTCTATTAGACATTTTCTTTCTACCACATTGTCAGATTTCCATTTTTTTTCACTACTAGCTTTCATCTCTAATAATTTAAACTTTACATCTGGCAACAATATTATTTAAAAAATATAACCTCAAATTGAAAACAACTTAACCTAAAAAAATTGACAAGTTTCCATTTGGAAATTCAGTAATTTCCGAAACACTACTAACAAAATTATTAGATATTCATAGACTCCCCTGACGCAAAAACATCGTGAATCGAGAGTAATTTAGCTTTTTTCATTTATTGACTCGAGCTTTATTCAAAGCAACTTTATTTATATGTGGAAATCACGCAACAAAGATATAGCCATGTGCTATATTGATGTATAAAAAACGTTTGATCGAGTTAGTAGCAAAATGATGGAAAGCGTTAGTGAATAATGAGTAATGAACGAAGTAAACAAAATTAAAGAAACAGGAATTAATAACAACTTAAATTAAAATCAATTAATAAAATAATTAAAAAAACAACTACAAATATTTCAAAAGAAAACATAATACTAATAACAATATATCAAAAAATAATAAACAATCACTAAAAACACTAACAATATACAATACAGATCACTTACTTACCAAGGACACATCTGCGACAAAATCAATCAAACATTAAAAAACTATAATATTAAAATTTCATTTAGAACCAAAAACGCAATTATTTAATGTAAAAGACCACACTAAAAAGTTAGACAAAAATGGAGTTTATGCACTAAGCTGCAATGATTGCGGTGCAAAATACACTGTAGAAACAGGAAGGGCCATCAAAACAAGAATTAAAGAACATATCAGAGTCAAAACCATATCAAATTTTGGAAGACATTTACATTTCAACAACCACACCTTCGACACAAACACCAAGACACAATTATTACACAACCCTAACAAAGGACTCAAACAAATTTCATTAAATGCATATGAAATAGATAAATTAATAAATACAGAACCTAATACAATATGTTTAAACGACCAAACAGAACTAAATTTTAAACCACTATATTAAATTTTAAATAATTCTTACAGAATCTAAATTAAAACATCAAGTAATAACATAAACTTCAAAATTTGACAAATAAATAAATAATTAAAAAGTCGAAACATTTATAAAAAAATTATATCATAATCTAATATCATATACAGTATGTCCCCGAATTAAGTTTACAAAAGGTTTTTTTTTTTTAAATTGACTTTAAAGTAAAAATGTTATAGGAATTATAATTCATTCTTGGTCTGAAACTACCAGTTCAGTTATTCAAACTATGATTTATTTATACAGGGTGTTGGTAAAATCAAAATTTTTATATCTTATTTTGATACTTTATATATTTACTATTTGCAAAACAAACAAAAAATTGCATCTAACAACATTGAGATATTTCTCGAACTCTAAAAATCTCTCAAAATTATTGGGAAATCTTGAGAATTATTAAAATATGTCAACCAATTTGTAGGTTTTGATTACAAACTTGTTGAAAAAATCTCCAGGAATCATGAAAATTGTTGGCAATCTCTCAAAATCTTAAGGATTATTGAGATATTTCTCGAAATCTAAAAATCACTAAAAATGATTGGCAAATCTTGGGGATTATTAAAATATTTCAACCAATTTGTAGTTTCTGATCTTGAAATTATTGCAAAAATCAAGATTTATTCAAGTATTGCATATTATATGATTATAATATGAATTATTATAATAATTCCAAGTATACTTATTAACTGTGTGAAATTTAAATATGATTAGAACAGTGAAATTACTTAATAGTGTAAAATACTTAAAAAAATTGTTTTGATATCTTCCTATTTTTCGTTTTATTTCTTGCACATTTTCTTTTTATCAATTTCTCAAATTTCAAAAGTTTACTTATATTTGACATAAATTAATAATTGTTTATGGAATGTTATTAATCTATGAAAAGTAGCAAATATCAATTCTAAAAGATGTGAAATGTATATGGTACAATATTGCTTCTAAAGTATCAGATTAAAATACCGGAAAATCTAGAGATGAGGTATATTCTGATTTTTGCATTTTCTAGTAGTATCAAGTGTACAAAGTTATTGTAGAAAAATTAAATTCATAAGGTTCAGTTTTTGAATAAAATATCATAAATCATCAATATTTCCCTTGTCTACATATTACTCCACTTGAGATTAATTTTCCGGAAAATCTAGAGATGGGATTTATTCAAGTTTTACATATTATAATAATTCCAAGTATACTTATTAATAGTGTGGAATTTAAACATGATTAGAATAGTGAAATTACTTAACAGTGTAAAATACTTAAAAAAATCTGTTGATATCTTACACTTGTTCGATTTATTTCTTGCACTTGTTTTTTGATGGTTGTTTGTAGGTACATGTTCCTAAAATTTCTTACAAATTTTCAGTGGATTTGTTACAAATTTCTCATATGTAATGTGTAAACTGTAATATGATAATAGTTCATGATTATTAATTATTACATTCTCAAGTTGGACAACATTTTTCAATTTCTCAAATTTTAAGAGTTTACTTATATTTGACATAAATTAATAATTGTTAATTGAATGTTATTAATCTATAAAAAGCAGCAAAGAGCATTTCTAATATATGTGAAATGTATATGGTGCAATATTGCTTCTAAAGTTTCAGATTAAAATACCGGAAAATCTAGAGATGAGGTATATTCTGATTTTTACATTTTCTAGTAGTATCAAGTGTACAAAGTTATTGTAGAAAAATTAAATTCATAAGGCTCAGTTTTTGAATAAAATATCATAAATCATCAATATTTTCCTTGTCTAAATATTACTCCACTGACTTGAGATTAATATTCTGGAAAATCTAAAGATGGGATTTATTAAAGTATTGCATATTATAATAATTCCAAGTATACTTATTAACTGTGTGAAATTTAAACATGATTAGAATAGTGAAGTTACCTAATAGAGTAAAATACTTAAAAAAATTGTTTTGAGATCTTACACTTTTTCGTTTTATTTCTTGCATATTTTCTTTTGGTTGTTTATACATTTTTCTATAATTTCTTAAACATTTTCAGTGGATTATTATAGAAAAATATGTTTGAATGACTATATTTTTCTATAATAATCCACTATTTATTTACTATTTGCAAAAAGAATCTAAAATTACATCTAACAACATTATAGAAAAAAATAATCATACAAACAATCCCCCAAATGCAGAAAATAATACTGAAATTGAAAAAATCGCCTACGAGAGGTATTTGCATCGATAACTATTGAAGAAATACAAAACAGTTTGCAGGAGTTTGACACCATGCTTGAACTGTGTGAAAAAAATGTTGGGGGATTGTTTAAATTATGTTATTTTTCTTAAGTGACAAAATTAGATTCAATTTATTGTTATTTAGCCAACAGCCTGTATAAATAAATCAATGTTTTAATTACTGAAATGGTAGTCTCAGACTAAGCTGGAATTTTAATTCCTATAATATATATATATACTCGATCTTTATTGGGCTATCGACCCCATATGGGGTCTTTCCGCCTTTCCTATAATATTTTTACTTAAAAGTAAAAATTAAAAAAAAAGTAAACTCAATCCGGGGACATACTGTATATTTTTAGATTGCATATAGAATTTCTTCCACCTTTTAGTTGGCGCATACACCTTCATTGCATCAAAATTGTAGGTAATGTAATAATTTGTATGCAAGAATATGTAAATTATAAAACTAATAGAACCACAGTTTTGTTACCTGGCGAATAATTATGTAATATTAAAGTGATATCAATATTTTGTTGCTTATATGGTTGCATTTTTTGGTTACCACCACACCCTTTTAAAAGTTTATTCAAATAGGTTCAGTGTCAAAAATAAATCAAAACTAAAAAAATCTTTTGCAACATAGATAGGTTTAAAAAATTAATAAAAATAAAAATAGTGCCTCGTTAATAAAATTATACAAGGTACTTATCAAACAAGGACAGTCCCGTTGACCAAGTTTGATTGATATGGATTATACAGAGTGTACATAATTTACTCTTTGTCTTAAAAGTGGCAGTAATATCTTATCTTGTAATCTCAATCCGGGGACATACTGTATATATTGTAGAATTTACACCTCTGAAGATAGCTGCAAGATAGCCGAAACTAGACTAGTAAAGTGCATAAGACATAATAAAAATAAATGCAACATATTACTTTGCTGCAACTATTGAATAGAATATAATTAATTATCAAAGAGGCATTAAAACAAATTTTGAACTAACACTAAACTAAAAAGAAACTACTCTGTTCCATTTTTTAACTAAGTTGGCTCTGTTAGGGAGATTGTTGGCCACTGTAAAAGTCACTAGACTTGAAAAAATACGTTATGTTAAAAAAAGAGGTTATATTTTATGACAGTGGGTAAGTCATAAAATATAACCTCTTTTTTTTAAACATAACGTATTTTTTCAAGTCTAGTGACTTGTGGGCAAGTCATAAACTATAACCTCTTTTTTTTAAACATAACCTATTTTTTCAAGTCTAGTGACTATCAAATTAAGTATCTATTGAGTACAGAATTTATTTGCTATTTTTATTTTACAAATGCAAATCAGCCAAATTGTAATATAAAATATAGTTGATTGGTTTACTTTATAGCACATATATAATTAATTAGAATGAAGCAATAATTTAATTATTTTAATAAATGAATTAGGCAATGTTGTCAGAAATCTGACATTTAATTTTTTTTCACTGTCGGATCATTTTTGTTGGTGTTCACGTGTAAAACTTTATAAAATGAAACTACATCCTTCTTAGTTACAAATAAAAATGGACACAGAAACAGGATATGGAACAGAGTATATAAACATACATACAAACATACACACATACAAACATGCATACAAAGATGCAAACACTCGTACACACATACACACACACTACTTGTTTTTGATTGTTTAGTGCATATGCAAACATCGTTCATTAATGTAAAGTCGTTCATTAATGAGTCCATAAGGTTTACATTAATAAACGATTTGAGCACCAAGTCGACGGAAAATATATTTATTGTAGAAAATAATGTCATAATGTCAATAATGTCAAATAGTGTCATCAATTTTGTTGGTGATCATGTGTAACACTGTATAAAATGATACCACAGCATTCTTAGTTAAAAATGGAATGAAAATTATAGCGAGGACCATTCAAATAATTTCAAAGTAAAATGTTCCACTATGAAGCTCACAAATAAGATAATGAAACGTTTGCCCAGACTGATAAGAAATTTTGTAATGCACGATCAAATATTGAAAAAGTCACAAGTGAAGCAAACACGAACGGGTCTTATTATGTCAACGCTAACAACAAAAATGATACAAAGTGAAAGTCTTCATTGGGCCACTTTTAAAACTAGTTTGGCAGATTTTTAATATTAACCAAGTATACACTACTAGTTTAAATAGGCTCATGTGCGTATATATAATTGCTTACCATAATAAGTATAAATTAATAACGATGTCTAATCGTGGCAATCAGGCAACAAGCGTGTTAATTACGTTTTCAATCTGTGTTTAAGTGGTGTTTATCAATCATGGATTTTTTTGGTGTTGCGAACTTTAAACACCCCAGGGGTTAAATTGCACGTCTTCACTTCGCTGTTGGGGGGTGAAACAAAGGGATGCCCCCGACACTAGAAATTACGCCCCCCTTCTTTAGCCCGGCCATGAATTCGTGTCAATCCGAAATTTCCTCCTGCGTCATTATCCAATTTGAAAATTGTAACTTTGAACGCGATTAATTCGAAACGGGCGAACAAAGGAGGCTCCGCCAGTGCGCGATTGCGGCCCTTATACCCACGGGCCGTACGAGAGTTCCGTGGACAAAGGCCCATTACACGGCCCGCTCCCCGGCCCTGACAAAAAGCGATGCCTTCTTTGTCCTTTGCGCGTCTCCGTGAGTCATTTTGGCCCTTTGGAAAAATGGGTTTTTTCTCTGCTGCACTTCGCCTTCGCAATTAGTGGCGCGATTTCTCACATGCAGGAATTAGGCACGCAGAAAAATCGCAGGCAATGCGTAGAGGACTGGAGAACAAAGAGATGGGCTTGTATTGATGTTTGTGTGAGGGCTTTGTTGGGTGTAAAAGCCGAGGGGGACTCGGATTAATATCGCTTTAATGCATACTGGTAGGGCATGGTTGATGATATAGAATTTCTTCCACCTTTCAGTTGGCGCGTACACCTTCATTGCATCAAAATTATACGTAATGTAATAATTTGTATGCAAGAAAATGTAAATTATAAAACTCATGAAACCACAATTTTATATACGTGGCGAATAATTATGTAATATTAAAGTTAAATCAATATGTTAACAATGTTGTTTGATTACAATGATTTGAGAATCATGTTTCATGATCATCATGTAGTACTCCTTAAATAGTTGGGGCACAGTTTCTTGACTACTGCCAATTCCGTGTGAAATTGCGTAAGCTTTGACAGAACAAAGGGTGAATTCATTTATTGATTTCCTTTTCCTGCATTTTAACACAGAATTACATCAGCAACTAAAAGTAGGAATTACATAACACGCGACAATGACAATAGAATAAAACGGTACGTAGATTTCTGCATGTAGTTTTTACTTCTCAGACTTAGGGTTGGAGGGTAGAAAATCAACCCTGAATAGTTATAAAGTCCGATCAACTCGGAAAGTTAAACAGTCGATTTTCTCACTTATTTAAGACATATTCGTCGTCAAATATTCAGACGAATTATCCTTAGGCCTTAAAATTTCAGTTAAAAATGGAGCAAAGTAACCTCGTTTTACGGTATAACGAGGTTACTTTGCTCCATTTTTAACTGAAATTTTATATAGTACTTATAAAACTTACCTTTTCATTTCCATAAAATGTTGATAATATAGAAACTGCTAGAACAACGTATGATAATGGACACTAGAGATTCATTTTGAAAAAAAAAAATGGAATATTTTTTTAATTATTATTTAGTTCGGGGCAATGTTCCCTCATAGGGGGAGGATACTTTGCACCATCGGAGACATTGTAAGTTATTCAGCTTTACAACATGTATTGGAGCATAGTAAGACTATATTATGGGTTGTAAATGTACCACACACAAAATAGTATGTAGGTTATCTAGGTATGGAATATATGTGTCGGAAAAATATATTGTCATATTATTAATACAAACTTATTAATGAAAACCATGTAACGGTTCGAACCCAGGTGTTGTACAAACTCTCACAATTTGTAATATTTATTATTCATTGCATTTATTTAACTGCAATTCATGCTTAAATGCAATTGGATACATTTAATTTCTTTAACTGCATATTACATGAATTCTTATAATTCAAGTAATTGATTTGGCTCGTGATTTACAAATTCTTGTAATTTGTAATATTGATTTGGCTCGTGATTTAGTGGTAGTACTCTACGTTATGTTTGATTTTTAAATCAAAATCGTGATAACTCAGTTTGGTTCGTTTTATGGGTAATGTGTCTGTTAGTAATTTTTGTTAGTAAGTAAAACACAGATACATGGATTTTATATGATTTATTCATTTTAAAAGGTTATGCAAGCGACAGGTAAATAAAAGACAGTTTTGTTACTCTAATTGGACGTTATTTATTTAATTATATTTATTTAAATTTTGGAATAGATTTGTTTAATAATTATTGAAAATTTATTATATTCTTTGAATATGAATGATTTATTTTATTTTGAAAACTGAGTAACTTATTAACACTGCGGTTGGAATTACAAAGTGTTACTTAGCGACTTCATGCACCACAATCTTCAAATTGTGCCGAGAAGGATATCTGATACCAATGTATTTCAACGCCACCTTGTGGATAGGAACGAATCACATAACTTCACATTAAAGTACTTCAAGCGATTCCAGTGCTTCAAGCACCCAATGTGTCCTCATTCGGAGATATTGCTAGTATTCGCGTCTACCAACATTATCAGCCATGTGATCGTAAAAACTTTAATAGGTATTGTTATTCAAAATTGATTATAGATTAGTATGATAAAGCTCTATTCTACTTCTACTTTTCTATCTACTTAAGCACATACAAACATTCGTTTCAGTCATTCATAATTCTGAGATTTCTTGAATATCGGAGCGCTGAGCAAGTTTAATTATACGATTTAATTACAAATATCATTGAATTATTTATATCGAAATTATTAAGTTATGTTCCCCTGACGCAACTTTTTATTTAACTACCGATTGATTAATGGGGCCACACTGTTTATCAAATGTTTGCGACGAGGAAAGGAAGGCATGTTACAATATTCTCCTGTCAGTACGAAAATATTGTCAGGACAAGGTATAAAATGCAGTTAGGTTCAACTCCCCATTTAGTGGCGTGAGGCTCCCTACATTTCATACCTTTACTAAACTTCGTTCATTACCAGCGGCAAGGCGCGGTAATATCACTAGATAGGTTACATTATTATGGATAAATTACTTTAGAATTGTTAGTGTGAAAAGATGTTTAATCAAATGTTTTGCGACGACGGAAAGGAAGGCATGTTACAATATTCTCCTGTCAGCACGAAAACATTGTCAGGACAAGGTATAAAATACAGTTAGGTTTAACTCCGCATTTAGTGGCGTGAGGCTCCCTACATTTCATACCTTTATTAAACTTCATTCATTACCAGCGGCAAGGCGCGGTAATATTACTAGATAGGTTATATTATTAGTATGGAATTGACTATAGAGTTGTTAGTGTGAATTACATTTGATAAACTTGTGTTATATATTCACCTGAGGAATTAATGTTTAAAGTATATGAGTCGTCGTCGGACAGCGTGACGTTCTGTCTCGATGGGTACATCTAACTGGTCTCGTTTAAGTTCAGCACTTCTATTTATACTGTTCCCCACTTTTAACTCTTCTTCGCCTGTCCTATGCTAAATCTGCGATTCAATATACATAATGAGCATTTTATTGATACAAATTGGAAAAATACAATTACATTATTAAATGCAACATTTCAAAGCATTAGAAACATGTTCACTTGTAAAATGTCTCTTCTGATGGAAAAATTATAACTTTATTGTAGTTAAATTGTAGTTGCTATTTGTGTGTTTTCTTTTGTTGTTTTGTTGAAATTTTGTATATTATGTAGCGTTTTTTGCTAATAAATATTCTTTATTATTATTTATTGGTAACTTACAAGATAGAATAAGATAGAAAAAAAGGAGATTGAACAAAATAGAAGAAAATAGAATTAGAAATAAGTTCCTTTGGAAAATAAGTTTTAATGGAACTTTGTAATTACCTTTGTAACTTTAAAATTTAAAATTTCATTGCATATTACAAAATGTGTGCTATAAATTATAATTGCCAGTAATTTTGTACTACATATCATTTTTATTGAAAATTGTTAAATCAAACTTCATAATTTTTAATATAAGTTTCGCAAGTTTCAATTAAATTTCGTAGTTTGTAATGAACGAATTTTCGGTATTCCTAAAAAAAAATTCATAGTATCCATTGAAATTTTGTACCGTTTCACACGCGTAAATGCCACTCTAACTAGCCTGGATACTTACCTGGTAAGGTAACCATTACATGCGCAGTGTATGTAAAGGTGACACGGGCCAGTGTAAAAATTTTACTTCTCCCGTGTCAAATTTATACTCTCCCTTGTATATTGTATATTGTATTGTATATTATTTTATCGCCCACCGTCAATAGAGCCATGCTTTACCATAGCGATTTTCGGAAGTAAATCAATACTTTATCTTACGGTAAAAATAAAACATTTTACCAGCTATTTATAATAAAATTTTCAATTTCCAGTGAAGTTTTTATCTCATAAGTTTCACTGCAATCTTCAAATTTTAAACAAAATGTCACAATTTCCATTGATATTTTATAATTTACATTTAAAATGTAATTTATTATTAAAATTTTATTAAAAATTTTGATATTTCCACGGCACATTCTCAAGGTTTTATGCACAAAGCATACACACGCAATGAGTTATCACAATTTTCATTGGCCTTTAGTAAGTTCCACTGTTTTTGCAAAATTTACACCAAAAAACACAACATTTTACAATTTGTTTTAGTAAAATTTAAACTAGAAATTAAAAAAGTACAACAAAGTTACAGTTAGTACAAAGTTTTTGCAAAATTTACACCAGAAACCACAAAATTTTACAATATGATTTAGTAAAATTTAAACTAGAAATAAAAAAAATTACAACATTTATGTTTTATAATGCTACATTGCAATGGGATAAAAAAAGTTATTTTATAAAAATTAAGTTTTTATGGAACTGCATAATTCTCGTTGACACTTACAAAATTTAGTTTAGTTTATTTTGTGCCAAGAACAGAGTTTTACACAGGTCAAAATTTACAAATCTTTTCAATTTACAATTTCAGTGGATATTGCAAAATGTGTACTATAAGTAATAGAATTGCAGTCAATGGTTTATAATTAAAGTTTCATAATTTCAATGAATGATTAAATATCCATTCAAATTATGCAAGTTCCAATACTTTTTTTCAATTTTCTATGACAAATTTAATTTACAATATAAATTACATAACTCTGTAAGAATATTTTATAACTTTCAGTAAGAATTCTGTCATTATCAATAAAATTCTGGAATTTCCAGTGCAGTTTTTGTGTTTCAATTTTGTCAGTGTCAGTTTTGTATTATTGTAATTACATAACACGCGACAATGACAATAGAATAAAATGATACATTGATTTCTGGATGTAGTTTTTACTTTTCAGACTTAGGGTTGGACGGTAGAAAATCAACCCTGAATAGTTTTAAAGTGCGATCGACTCGGAAAGTTAAACAGTCGATTTTCTCACTTATTTAAGACGTATTCGTCGTCAAATTTTCAGAGGAATTATTCTTAGGCATACTGTGTACAAATCTGGTATAAAATTTTCAAAATATCCTTTAGATAAGTTTTCTGAAATTTCAGTGACTGGTCAACTCAGAAAGTTAAACATTCAGAATATTTAAAAATATCTTGAAAAGAGTGCATCAAACTGTCGCTCATTGAAACTTATGTATTGAACTTGAATCTGTTTAAATGTAAATGTCTTATATAAAACTGATAACATAACAAAAGCGAAAATTTGAAAAAATAATGAAATTTGAACAAACAAAAAATTAAAAACTAACAAAAAATGGCAAAAAATAAAAAAAACTAACCAAAAAAGGCAAGAAAGACCGCAGATCGATAGCCATTAAAATATTGTTACTAGTACTACTGAATATTCCATTTCAAAATCAATATGCTACGATTTGTTTTGGATCTACAAAATCCTGAAATTTTCTGTTTTTTCGGGAGCTTTTGGTTTGTTTTGGTAGTTTTACGGTTATTTGCTGAATATTTAGAAACCGAAATCACTAATAATGCAGTAAATTTCATGGAAGCGTATAGAAATTTCCTCAAATCCCACAAAATTACGAGAATTTCTATAGAATTTCACCAAAAATTCATTTAATTGCTACTAATATACGGTATATTTTATTTACGCACAACTGTATATTGTGCGTACCAGTTATTTACAACATGGCTACCCTGGCGGAAACTTCAACTTTACGAGAGGCCAACTTGTAAAGTCTTTACGAGTATTTTATGCTTAAATTGAAATTTCTACATCAAATTTTTTTCACCTCTATGTTTAAATGAATCGTTTTAAATGTAAATGTCTTATATAAAACTGATAACATAACAAAAGCAAAAATTTGAAAATTTGATGAAATTTGATCAAACAAAAAATTAAAAAGTACCAAAAAAATAGGCGGAAAGACCGCAGATCGATAGCCATTAAAACATTGTTACTACTACTACTACTACTACTACTGAAAATTCCATTTCAAAATCAATATGCTACGATTTGTTTTGGATCTACAAAATTCTGAAATTTTCTGTTTTTGGGTAGTTTTTTTGTTTGTTTCGGTAGTTTTACAGTTATTTGCTGAATATTTAGAAACTGAAATCACTAATAATGCAGTAAATTTCATGGAAACGTATAGAAATTTTCAAAAATCCCACAAAATTACGAAAATTACTATAGAATTTCACCAAAAATTCATGCGATTGCTACTAATATACAGTGTATTTTATTTACGCACTGTATGTTGTGCATACCAGTTGTTTACAACGTGGTTACCATGGTGGAAACTTTAACTTTACGAGAGGTGAACTCGTAAAGTCATTACGAGTATTTTATGCCTAAAATTGAAATGTCTACATAACATTTGTTTTTCACCTTTCTGTTTTAATGAATCGTTTTAAATATAAATGTCTTATATAAAACTGATAACATAACAAAAGCGAAAATTTGAAAAATTAATGAAATTTGATTAAACAAAAAATTAAAAACTAACAAAAAAAGGCGGAAAGACCGCAGATCGATAGCCATTAAAATATTTTTACTACTACTACTGAAAATTCCATTTCAAAATCAATATGCTACGATTGTTTTGGATCTACAAAATCCTGAAATTTTCTGTTCTTTGCGTAGCTTTTGGTTTGTTTTGGTAGTTTTACAGTTATTTGCTGAATATTTACAAACTAAAATCACTAATAATGCAGTAAATTTCATGGAAACGTATGGAAATTTCCAAAAATGCCACAAAATTACGAAAATTTCTATAGAATTTCACCAAAAATTCATGCAATTGCTACTAATATACAGTATATTTTATTTACTCACAACTGTATGTTGTGCGTACCAGTTGTTTCCAACGTGATTACCATGGTGGAAACTACAACTTTACGAGAGGCCAACTCGTAAAGTCTTTACGAGTATTTTATGCTTAAAATTGAAATTTCTACATAACATTTTTTTTTACTTCTATGTTTAAGTGAATCTGTTTAAATGTAAATGTCTTATATAAAACTGATAACATAACAAAAGCGAAAATTTGAACAAAAAATAAATAAAAACGAACCATAAACAGGCGGAAAGACCGCAGATCGATAGCAATTAAAATATTGTTACTACTACCACTACTACTACTATTACTACTGAAAATTCCATTTCAAAATCAATGTGCTACGATTTTTATTGGTTCTACAAAATCCTGAAAGTTTCTGTTCTTTGCGTAGCTTTTGGTTTGTTTTGGTAGTTTTACAGTTATTTGCTGAATATTTAGAAACTGAAATCACTAATCATGCAGTAAATTTCATGGACTCGTAAAGAAATTTCCAAAAATCCCACAAAATTACGAAAATATGTATAGAATTTCATTAAAAATTCATGCAATTGCTATTACTATACAGTATATTTTATTTACTCACAACTGTATGTTGTGCGTACCAGTTGTTTCCAACGTGATTACCATGGTGGAAACTTCAACTTTACGAGAGGCGAACTCGTAAAGTCATTACGAGTATTTTATGCTCAAGATGGAAATGTCTACATAACATTTTTTGTTTCACCTTTATGTTTAAAAGAATCGTTTCAATATAAATGTCTTATATAAAACTGAGAACATAACAAAAGCGAAAATTTGAAAAATTAATGAAATTTGAACAAAAATAAATAAAACGAACCAAAAAAAGTCAAAAAAGAAATTAAAAACTAACCAAAAAAAGGCAAGAAAGACCGCAGATCGATAGCCATTAAAATATTGTTACTACTACTACTGAAAATTTCATTTCAAAATCAATATGCTACGATATGTTTTGGATCTACAAAATCCCGAAATTTTCTGTTCTTTGGGTAGCTTTTGGTTTGTTTCGGTAGTTTTGCAGTTATTTGCTGAATATTTAGAAACTAAAACCACTAATTATTCAGTAAATTTGATGGAAACGTATAGAAATTTCCAAAAATCCCACAAAATTACGAAAATTTCTATAGAATTTCATTCAAAATTTATGCATTTGCTACTAATATGCAGTATATTTTATTTACGCACAACTGTATGTTGTGCGTACCAGTTGTTTACATCGTGGTTACCATGGTGGAAACTTCAACTTTTCGAGAGGCGAAGTCGTAAAGTCTTTACGAGTATTTTATACTTTAAATTGAAATGTCTACATAACATTTTTTTTTCACCTTTATGTTTAAATGAATCGTTTTAAATATAAATGTCTTATATAAAACTGATAACATAAAAAAAGCGAAAATAAGAAAAATTGATGAAATTTGAACAAACAAAAAATTAAAATCAAACGAAAAAAAGGCCGAAAGACCGCAGATTGATAGCCATTAAAATATTGTTACTACTACTACTACTGAAAATTCCATTTCAAAATCAATGTGCTACGATTTTTATTGGTTCTACAAAATCCTGAAATTTTCTGTTCTTTGCGTAGCTGTTGGTTTGTTTTGGTAGTTTTGCAGTTATTTACTGAATATTTAGAAACTAAAAACACTAATAATTTAGTAAATTTCATGGAAACGTATGGAAATTTCCAAAAATCCCACAAATTTACGAAAATTTCTATAGAATTTCACCAAAAATTCATGCAATTGCTACTAGTATACAGTGTATTTTATTTACGCACAACTGTATGTTGTGCGAAAATACGAAATCCTGAAATCCTGAAATTTTCTGTTCTTTGCGAAGCTTTTGGTTTGTTTTGGTAGTTTTACAGTTATTTGCTCAATATTTAAAAACTGAAATCACTAATAATTCAGTAAATTTCATGGAAACGTATGGAAAACTACTAGTATACAGTGTATTTTATTTAATACACGAAAATACGAAATTCTGAAATCCTGACATTTTCTGTTCTTTGCGAAGCATTTGGTTTGTTTTGGTAGTTTTACAGTTATTTGCTGAATATTTAGAAACAGAAATCACTAATAATTCAGTAAATTTCATGGAAACGTATAGAAATTTCCAAAAATCCTACAAGATTACGAAAATTTCTATCGAATTTCATTCAAAATTCATGCAATTGGTACTAATATACAGTATATTTTATTTACACACAACTGTATGTTGTGCATACCAGTTGTTTCCAACGTGATTACCATGGTGGAAACTACAACTTTACGAGAGGCGAATTCGTAAAGTCTTTACGAGTATTTTATGCTTAAAATTGAAATGTCTACATAACATTTTTTTTCACCTCTATGTTTAAGTGAATCTGTTTAAATGTAAATGTCTTATATAAAACTGGTAACATAACAAAAGCGAAAAATTGAAAAATTAATGAAATTTGAACAAACAAAAAAATTAAAACGAACCAAAAAAAGTCAAAAAAGAAATTAAAAACTAACCAAAAAAAGGCAAGACAGACCTCAGATCGATAGTCATTCAAATATTGTTACTACTACTACTGAAAATTCCATTTCAAAATCAATCTGCTACGATTTTTTTTGGATCTACAAAATCCTGAAATTTCCTGTTCTTTGGGTAGGTTTTGGTTTGTTTTGTTAGTTTTACAGTTATTTGCTGAATATTTAGAAACTGAAATCACTAATAATTCAGTAAGTTTCATGAAAACTTATAGAAATTTTCAAAAACCCCACAAAGTTACGAAAATTTCTATAGAATTTCATTCAAAATTAATGCAATTGGTACTAATATACATTGTATTTTATTTACGCACTGTATGTTGTGCATACCAGTTGTTTACAACGTGGTTACCATGGTGGAAACTTTAACTTTACGAGAGGTGAACTCGTAAAGTCATTACGAGTATTTTAGGCTTAAAATTGAAATTTCTACATATCATTTTTTTTTCACCTCTATGTTTAAGTGAATCTGTTTAAATGTAAATGTCTTATGTAAAACTGATAACATAACAAAAGCGAAAATTTGAAAAATTAATGAAATTTGATCAAACAAAAAATTAAAAACTAACCATAAACAGGCGGAAAGACCGCAGATCGATAGCAATTAAAATATTGTTACTACTACTACTACTACTAAAAATTCCATTGCAAAATCAATGGGCTACGATTTTTATGGTTCTACAAAATCCTGAAATTTTCTGTTCTTTGCGTAGCTTTTGGTTTGTTTTGGTAGTTTTGCAGTTATTTGCTGAATATTTACAAACTAAAACCACTAATAATTCAGTAAATTTCATGGAAACGTATAGAAATTTCCAAAAATCCCACAAAATTACGAAAATTTCTATGGAATTTCATTCAAAATTCAAGCAATTGCTACTGATATACAGTATATTTTATTTGCGCACAACTGCATTTTGTGCGTACCAGTTGTGTACAACGTGATTACCATGGTGGAAACTTCAACTTTACGAGAGGCCAACTCGTAAAGTCTTTACGAGTATTTTATGCTTAAAATTGAAATTTCTACATAACTTTTTTTTTCACCTTTATGTTTAAATGAATCGTTTTAAATAAAAATGTCTTATATAAAACTGGTAACATAACAAAAACGAAAATTTGAAAAATTGATGAAATTTTAACAACAAAAAAATTAAAAACGAACCATAAACAGGCGGAAAGACCTCAGATCGATAGCCATTAAAATATTGTTACTACTGCTACTGAAAATTCCATTTCAAAATCAATGTGCTACGATTTTTTTTATCTACCTAATTCTAAAATTTTCTGTTCTTTTGGTAGTTTTACTTTGATTTGCTAAATATTTAGAAACTAAACCACAAATAATTCAGTAAATTTCATGGAAACGTATAGAAATTTTCAAAAATCCCACAAAATTACGAAAATTTCCATAGAATTTCATTCAAAATTCATGCATTTGCTACTAATATTCAGTATATTTTATACAATATTGGTATATTAAAATATACTACATACAGTTGTGCATGCCAGTTATTTACAACGTGAGTACCATGGTGGAAACTTCAACTTTACGAGAGGCGAACTGGTAAAGTCTTTACGAGTATTTTTGCTTAAAATTGAAGTTTCTGCATAATATTTTTTTCCCCTTTATGTTTATATGAATCGTTTTAAATGTAAATGTCTTATATAAAACAGGTAACATAACAAAAGTGAAAAATTTGAAAAAAATAAAAATTTGTACAACAAAAAATGAAAAACGAACAATAAAAAGGCGCAAAGACCGCATATCGCTAGCCATTAAAATATTGTTACTACTACTACTGAAAATTCCATTTCAAAATCAATATGCTACGATTTTTTTTGGATCTACAAAATCCGGAAATTTTCTGTTCTTTGCGTAGCTTTTGACTTGTTTTGGTAGTTTTACAGTTATTTGCTGAATATATAAAAACTGAAATCACTAATAATGCAGTAAATTTCATGGAAACGTATAGAAATTTCCAAAAATCCCACAAAATTACGAAAATTTCTATGGAATTTTATTAAAAATTCATGCAATTGCTACTGATATACAGTATATTTTATTTACGCACAACTGCATTTTGTGAGTACCAGTTGTTTCCAACGTGATTACCATGGTGGAAACTTCAACTTTACGAGAGGCGAACTTGTAAAGTCTTTACGAGTATTTTATGCTCAAAATGGAAATGTCTACATAACATTTTTTGTTTCACCTTTATGTTTAAAAGAATCGTTTCAATATAAATGCCTTATATAAAACTGATAACATAACAAAAGCGAAAATTTGAAAAATTAATGAAATTTGAACAAAAAAAAAATTAAAACGAACCAAAAAAAGTCAAAAAAGAAATTAAAAACTAACCAAAAAAAGGCAAGAAAGACCTCAGATCGATAGCCATTAAAATATGGTTACTAGTACTACTAGAAATTCCATTTCAAAATTAATGTGCTACGATTTTATTTGGATCTACAAAATCCTGAAATTTTCTGTTCTTTGGGTTGTTTTTGGTTTGTTTTGGTAGTTTTACAGTTATTTGCTGAATATTTAGAAACTGAAATCAGTAGTAATGCAGTAAATTTCATGGAAACGTATAGAAATTTCCAAAAATCCGACAAAAATTTCTATAGAATTTATTTAAAAATTCATGCTACATGACACGAATAGGAAAATAACGTTCTTCATAGAGTTGCAATAGCTATTTATTGTTTAAAATAAAAAATAAAATCTCAAACAGAAGAACTGTTGCTTTTGTCTTGAAAATGAAGAAAAAAATCAATTAAAAAAATTTCATTCGCAAAATTTTCGATTTCAAAAATTCTAGTTTCGATGCCGTTCCCCTGGGCTATCTCTGTTTGTCTTGGCCACTGATGCTTTTAAAAATTGCCTCAAATCCAAGCCTAAATTTGAACGTAAAGTTTTCCATTCGCTACGGAATCAGGTTTTCCAGCAGGTGTCGAGAGAGTTTCTATAAATCGAGCGTATTCTCAATAGAGATTTCACAAGGAGTGCAAACAATGCGTGTTGGACTGCGGTTCCACATTCGATTGCGTGCACAATTCAAAAGTCATCTTCGATGCATGATACCGCAAAGGCGAGAGGATTACACAAACCGCTTGTAAAAACCGCACCTCTGATTGCACAACTCGTGCGATTTTCACACCCTGTTAATTGATATACTCACTACTTTCGATGGATCACGCTGTTCGGCCTCCCGATTTTAATAACCACGCCATAATCAATAGACATTTCCGTTTATAATTAAATCAAATTGGGCAATAATTTCATTCGCTCCCAAAATTTAAATTTTAAATCCATAATGAGGTATTTGATATATATTGCAATTGCAACAAGAATAATCTACGGTGAGAAATTAATGCACTGATTATAAATCAAGAAACGCAGTGAATAACTTAAATTGAATGTTTGTTTGGTAACCACTTGCTGAAACATATTGAATAAAGGAAACATAAAACACTTGATAATAAGACACCAAAACCAACGAAACGATTGTCCAGTGTTTTTTTGCGAAACTAATAGCAACTGTCTAATTTTTGCTGTAAGTGAATAAAGTTTGTTCTATTGTCGCTGACGTGGTTTATTAATCCGTACTTTTGGCTTAAGAGGCCTTCTTAGGCTAAACCTATGTAACCTATCTAGTGATCTAGTAACCTATCCTATCACTGCACTCAAAGCGGACAATATGTGTAATTCGATTATTCACGTGTGGATTGCGTCATTATGCGACGAAAACATATTTGCATAGGTGTCGGAGTGTATATTGAGGAACACTGTAAATACGAGTGCCAAAATTAAAAAGTTTTTGGCCTCAGAATTTTTCCAATCAACGCGACGCAGAACGTTACTTGCTCTGCAAAGACTCAGATTTTGAGTATTCATTTCATGGGTAATTATACAAGGTTGCGCACAACTCCGTGGCATAAATTTAGAAGCATGCTAAAAAAGGCAAAATTAAATTTTCTAATCGCGTTTGTTGACAAAACATAGGTGATATAACCTATCACGTATCATATTATATACAGGGTGTGTCTAAATTATGTGGACATGGCTTAACCACACATTACTAGGATCAAAAGAAGACGATTTAACAAAACTTATCTATATAAAAATGCGTTTGGTTTAGATTGTATTCAGCTTCAAAGTTAATTTAAAAACAAAACAAAATTTGCTTATAAAAAGAGAACGTTTACATTGATTTGGATGTTTGGATGATATTTAATTTGGTGGGTCGAAACTGTAACAGATATCAACAACTATAAAGATACAAAAAAACTTAATAATGAATGCCTGCGTCCGATTGGATTTTAAAAATTTTTATTTGCTTTTGTCATTAAAAAATATGAATGTATTAATGTTGGGCCTCACTTGTTTTATACACAACCGGTCTACTGATAATAACAATATTATGTCAAAATATGAGTTATACCCGTATAAAGTGTCATACCAAAAAACATCCAAATCACTATAAACGTTCCCTTGTTATAAGCAAATTTTGTTTTTTTAAAATTAACTTTGAAGCTTAATACTGACTAAACCAGGCTAATTTATATATAGATAAGTTTTGTTAAATCGTATTTTTTTTATCCCAGTAATCTGTGGTTAAGCCATGTCCACGTAATTTAGAGACACCCTGTATAACTTTGATGAATAACATGCAATATAATTTGATTGTAAATACTGGAATCGGTAATGAAGATGGTGAGCGAACCGATTACCACAACCTGACTACTACAAAACCTGCCAATGTATGCTAATAAAGAACCTTTTATTCCAAATATATGTTAATTGCCTCTTCCAGAAACACGTGTTTTGCGAAAGACACAATCTCGGCCATTTATTTAATTGGCAAACAGCCTGAATATGCTAATAAGTTCTAATTTATGTACTTGCAATTTTATCTTAACTCGAAATGGTTCGCGCAGGTTAGTAGTTGAGGTTTAATGCACAAATTAATTATATATAGTCGAGACTAGATTAACTTGGGTCAGAATTATCTGTCAAATAATGACAGTAACCAATTACGCCATAGGTAGAGGAGTAGTAGAGATTATTATTATCATTAATTTGGATGTGAACCATCACCCAGTTACTTATTAATATCGCTGTGATAATAAGTATAGTGTTTTTACTTGAAATTGAAAATCTACCTACGGAGGGTGTTTATTGCGCTCCATTGTGCGAACGGAATTTTATGACGGGTAATGGGAAGAGAACAGATTCCAGAGCCGGCATCAGAAAATACAGATCCAGTGCCCCGTAGAAAATTAACATTAGTGATTCATTATCATTAAATTGTACTTTTCATTGTATTTTTAAGTGTACATATAATTAATTGTGTTTTACAAATATAGTTATAATTTCATAGAAAATTTATATACAGTATGATTCGCGAAACAAATAACTTAAGTTACCCATAACATTATTGACTTGCTCATTGCGTTAAAACATTAACGACGTTAACATCAGTAAATTTTTTCATAAATCGTAATGTAACAAGGCAAATATTATTCTGCACAACTTGATTCATCGCTATCACTTTCACTTTGAACATTAATAATTAGATTTGGTACACTAAGCGTCCTATAATCGTTTTCAATTTTAATCACATGATCGATGCAGTTTTTCCAAATCTTACTTGAAATGTTGTTGCATTCTCGCTGAACAAGTTGAATTGTTTCTTCACTCATTGTGGGATGTGCATTATTTTTCCGCAAATTTCTTTTTAAAGTTGACCATATCAGCTCAATTGGATTGAAGATACAGTAATAAGGTGAAAGGCGCAACACTTGGTGACCAAATTCTTCTGCCAACTTATCAACCACATACGTTTTTTTGAAATTTTGTTTTTTTTTATAAGTTCTAATAATGTTTTTTTCTTTGCACTTAGGGGATTAACAATACCATTTTGAATGCAAAAATCCGCAATATCGCCTTTCTTGGAAGCGGCGGTTTCGATTTCATTAATTTGCTTTGAGTGGTAAGTTGCATAATCCATTACGATTATTGAGATATTGGGTATGTTGGGCAATAATTGATTGCGAAACCAATTTTCAAATAATTCGGCGTTCATATCCTGATGATAGTCTAACGAGCTTGATGCATTATTCTTGGCTGATAAGAGCAAACTATTTGACACAAAACCTGCGTCTCCTCCTGCATGAAGAATAACAATTCATTTTCCTCTACTGCACGGTGCTCTAAGATGACACTAATTTGTATTATCGACCCATCCCTTGGAAACGACGTCGTGAGTATCGAACCATGTTTCATCCATATAAATTATCGATCTCCCTCCATTTCTATATTCGTTTATTTTAGATAAATATTTTAATCGCTCTTTTTGAAATCTCGGCGATTCCATGATGTCAATTCGTTTGTCTAAAGTTTTTTACTTAAAACCCTGACTAAGTAGGCATTTATACAAAGTAGTTTCCTTATATGGAAAATCATTTCCAAGAGTTTCCAAAATAAATTGGACCGTGGGAACGTTACCTGATTTATAAGAATTGTAAATTATATTTTTGATCCTCTTGGCGATGGCATCGTCTATTTCGGTAAATTTGGAACTTATTCATATTTTCCTTTCTAGCGGTCCTTTCGTAATTATTCTCCAAACCGTTGAATATGATACTCCTGTCAGACTGGAAATTCTTTGCAGTGGAGATGCAAGATTCTCGCTTATAAGGGTGTTATAAATATTTACGACTATCCTTTTAGTATCAGTTGAAAGAAAAGCATGCTTTATTAATCCCTGATTTTCATGTTCGATAGTTGATGTGTCCATTTGATGATGGTTGTTTTGAAATTTATCAAAATCAATTTGAGAACAGCTTCCCTCTATACTATAGAGGGAAGCTCTATACTATAGAGTCTATAGACTGTCGAAGGGATTCTTCAACAAAACTTTCGGAATGGCTTTTTTCCTCACATAATTGAAATAGATCGTCGAACTGAGTATCATTATAAATTGATGAAATAATTGTTGCAGTTTCACTTAACGACGTTTCCATCTTAATAAACTCTACCTTTTCACAAGTTTATAAATGATAACATGCACACGTATGTAAAATGAGTACTGTTGCAATGTAAAGGTTAACACCGACTGAAAGACATATGTAGACTATTTGAGAAAAATACTATTTGAGGCAGCCTTAACTGATTGTCTACCTGGACTGCATATTCGCCCAGCAATTAAGGTACAATGAACCTTAATTGGATGGGCGAATGTATAATCCTTTTAAAACCGTTTCCTAGGTGACGGCTCTTAATTATCTACTGGCGTCTGTAGTCTTGTAATTATATCGTATTGTAAAATTGTAAAAAGAATTACGTCCGCCGACTCATAAAAAACGATGCATTGTAAAAAGAATTACGTCCGCCGACTCATAAAAAACGATGCAGATAGTCGTAAGAATATTGAATTCAATTTAATTAATAAATCATTTTTATATTTTGATCATAGTGATATAATTGTGTATATATCGAAGAGAAAATAATTAAGTAGCATTTTCGTCGAAAGTAAATTATTTGGTTATGTTCCTGGAGGCCCGCTTCTTCGCAGCATACAATGGAGAACCCTTGACCGTAATAAACCCTCATTGGAGGTACATTTTCAATTTCAGGTGAAAACACTATATATATTTTCTGTTTGTCTTGAAGATCCAAAACCTCAACCGTGGATATCAAGAGCCCTGATGATTTTTCTAATTGTTTGATTGACACGTAGTCGAGGCCTTGTGTATGCGAGATTTGCAATTATGTTTGTATAATGATATTTATAATGAGGGAAACTGCGAAATGGCAAAAGTGCACAATTAAATGGGTTAATTGCGGCTGTTTTGATACCGCGGATTTTTATCCGAGCCAGGCTTTATAATCGTTTTCCGCTGCAACTTTCTACGTCTCTTATTAGCGCATTAGGCGAGATGATGAGAAAAAAACGACAGAATTTATGGCGTTATTATGCGTAATTCCATGTTATTAGGGTTTGGCGGATTGCCGATTTAATCGACTTTTATAAAGTGGAACCAAACAAAGGCCCAGCCCGTGTTTTTTTATGTTATTTACGCTCGCTCCTCCGCACACAGCGCACAGCTGATTCAAAAAGCTGTCCGGCGAGTAGACGAAGAACGGGCGAATAATCTTGAAGATCAGAGAGAGACATAAACCGAGATGAGTGGAAAAAAACGGAGCTCTAATATAATACAACAGGCCGGGGAACGCTTTATCTGCTCCCGGTGTTACATCCTACAACAACCTACAACCTGTTTTCGATCTCTCAAAGGTACTGTTGTTTAGGGACGGTACTTCGGGTCACGTCACGACGGGCGAAAGAGACGGAGAGAACGTGTCCGTACCTGTCTTGGGGAATGGAAATTTACCGGAGCCCCGAGTCCAGCTTTATCGTGGGGGCTTAAATTATACAAACGCTCACAACACGTCGATATATTATAAATCTTGGCACCTCCCAGATACGTGCACGCTTAACAAAGGAAGAAGAAAACCGAGAGGGACACCAAATACTAAAGTTACCACATCAAAAGTTCTTAATCTTGATGGTGGGCACTAAGATTACCATATTAATGGATCACGAAAGGAGAACAAATTTCGGCCTATTAACGTATAATGGAAAAGACGACAATTTAAGGGAACCGGGGATACAAATGTGTTGATAAGTGTTCGAAGCACGACTACCTCCCCGTCCAAGCCTAAAAACGAATCCCTGTTGTTCATACCAAATGGAACTATTGAAATAAAAATGGATTATTCCTCACCTAGGATTACAATTAATAGGAGTCAATCTGGGAAAATTTTAGGCGAGATTGGGAAATTTTGGTACAAGCAACGAGATCCGGTGAAACTTATTTGTTGTAGCCAATGTAAGAAAACCCTGAGTGTTTGGAAAAAAATATTCCCTGCAAACCGACCATTCTTAGAGCTTGTTTTAATGCTTGATTTTTTGTACCACTTAAATCAGTAGCTAAGGTACAAAAATTGTACCCTTTTATTGTAAATGTAAATCGAAGTAGTCGTATCGATATTTTCTTTGCAGAAAAAAGTAGGCAATTTTAATTACTTTCGTTCATCTCATGACAGCAATATAGCTTCAAAATCTCGGTTGATTTTTAGCCATTTAAGGTATACAGGGTGTTAATATTAAGTTGTAACACCTGAAAATGGCAGTTAGAACTCATTGAAACAAACAACTTTTCGTTGTTCAAATTTTTGAATTGGAGCTCAAGTTCATAGTTATTGGCGTTCCCTTATTTTAAGAAATATTTAAAACATACAAAAACGTTCAACATGCGCTTTCAGTTCTCTAAAACATTTGTATTTACAATTATTTTCTATTTTATCAAATAACAAAATGGCGAACTATCAAAAATTTCTAAGCAAGATATTTTGAAAACCAATTGATTGATGTTTGAAAATAAAACATTTATAAAATCCTTGAACCATCTTATAAAATTTGTCTGTTTTGATAAATATGCATTTTTATACACAAATTATGCAAAATACGCACACAAATGATAAACATGACAGAAACTTTTCAAAATGAAGCAGAAATTTCTGAAGAACAAGATCAAAAAGTATTTAAATTTGAACGTAGAAACTAGAAAACACGTGCCTCAACTTGTTTAATGGGCTAACTTAAGGTTAGCCTACTTGGTTTCAAATGATTGTTGCAGTTTATTAAAATTTATTTTGTAATTCATTTTTGATAATAACTTTTTCGGACAGATCGAAAAAAATGTTTCAGACAAATGTTATAATATAGTTTAAGGATTTTATAAATGTTTTATTTTCAAAAATCAATCGAGTGATTTTCAAAATATTTTGTTTCGAAATTTTTGTTCGGTCGCCATTTTGTTATTTGATAAAATAGAAAATAATTGTAAATACAAATGTTTTAGAGAACCGAAAGCGCATGTTGAACGTTTTTGTATTTTTTAAATATTCTTCAAAATAAGGGAGTAATGACGATTTTTCGAAAAACTAAAGAACGCCAATAACTATGAACTTGGGCTCCAATTCAAAAATTTTAACAAAGAAAAGTTGTTTGTTTCAATGAGTTCTAACTGCAATTTTCGGGTGTTACAACTTAGTATTAACACCCTGTATACGTATATCAGAAGGAGGGGTGTACATAACCCCGCAAAATTTTAACTGGAAATATTTTCAACATTGAGAATAAAAGGGTACCAATTTTTTTTTAGTTGTGTAGTTGAAAAAGATTAAAACATAAAAAGAACTTCCAAAGAGGGTCAGTTTACCCCTTTTTGGTAAAAAAGGGGTCGGAGGGAATATCTTTTTCCAAAAACTCTGGGTATTCTTACTTTTGCTATAACAAACAAGTTCCATCGGGTCTCGTTGCTTTTACCAAAAATTACCTCCTGTTGTCCAGATTGATCCAGTAAATGTGGTATTCACCCACATACAGAAAAAGTCGGTCAACTAAAGTTAATCGGAGCTGACATATAAGAAACCAATCTTATTTTGAGCGTAATTGAAAACTTCAACATGAAAAGCCTTTATGGACTAGAATTTATACAAAACCCTATTTTTGAAAGAACACTTTTCAAATTCCAATACTTCCAGCACCTGTTTAAACCGATTTTCCATTTTATGCGTAATAAATACTGATATCACTAAAAATATGTATGGTTTTTCAGTTTATTAAATATTTAATATTAATAGTAATAGTAATAGTTATACAGGGTGTTAATACTAAGTTGTAACACCCGAAAATGGCAGTTAGTACTCATTGAAACAAACAACTTTTCTTAGTTAAAATTTTTGAATTGGAGCCCAAGTTCATAGTTATTGGCGTTCTTTTGTTTTTCGAAAAAACGTTATTACTCCCTTATTTTAAGAAATATTTAAAACATACTAAAACGTTCAACATGCGCTTTCAGTTCTCTAAAACATTTGTATTTACAATTATTTTCTATTTTATCAAATAACAAAATGGCGAACTATCAAAAATTTCTAAGCAAGATATTTTGAAAACCAATTGATGTTTGAAAATAAAACATTTATAAAATCCTTGAACCATCTTATAAAATTTGTCTGTTTTGATAAATATGCATTTTTATACACAAATTATGCAAAATACGCACACAGATGATAAACATGACAGAAACTTTTCAAAATGAAGCAGAAATTTCTGAAGAACAAGATCAAAAAGTATTTAAATTTGAACGTAGAAACTAGAAAACACGTGCCTCAACTTGTTTAATGGGCTAACTTAAGGTTAGCCTACTTGGTTTCAAATGATTGTTGCAGTTTATTAAAATTTATTTTGTAATTCATTTTGAATAATAACTTTTTCGGACAGATCGAAAAAAATGTTTCAGACAAATGTTATAATATAGTTTAAGGATTTTATAAATGTTTTATTTTCAAAAATAAATCGAGTGATTTTCAAAATATCTTGTTTCGAAATTTTTTGTTCGGTCGCCATTTTGTTATTTGATAAAATAGAAAATAATTTTAAATATAAATGTTGTAGAGAACCGATAGCGCATGCTGAACGTTTTTGTATTTTTTTAAATATTTCTTACCATAAGGGAGTAATGACGATTTTTCGAAAAACAAAAGAACGCCAATAACTATGAACTTGGGCTCCAATTCAAAAATTTGAACTAAGAAAAGGTGTTTGTTTCAATGAGTTCTAACTGCTATTTTCGGGTGATAATACTTAGTATTAACACCTGCGCTTTTATGGATTTCTTCTTGCATGTGCTGATCTAGCCTAACCCAACCTAAACCAATCTTCTAATTTTTGTTTTGTTTATCGATGGAAATGTCAATAAGTGTGGTTGAAAACTCTACAAGTGCGTTCAATAAACGGCGTAACTGATGTTGAAACTTGAAAGCTGATGAGCTTCGCATTGGAACAGTTCTCTTCTTAACATTTCTGATTGTTAATATAATTTTGTGGTGTAAATGTAGCTCATGTGAAAATATTCATGAAAAAAATCTTGCGGTGTTCAGCAATTACTAATATACGAGTATATGGTGAAATATTGTAAAGGGGAATGGCAATAAGTTTCATGGGTTCGAAGAAACGACGGATGTGTGCATAATTTGCATCAGGTGATTGATATGTCATTGATTAAATAAAATCGCCTGATTTTTATCAATTTCTGCGAAATGACTTGGGCAACGAGGAAGAGAATCCTGCAAGGGATTGCATCAGCTGCTGATGACTAACGGTGGGCGTAGGTTTGTAGAACGATATCTGAGCGATAAGGTGATTACATCGGCGGTTTTGCCGCGGTGTGAAATCATGTTCAAGGCCACCTTCACATGGTTGGTGCCTGGCTGTCTCCTACGGCGAACACGTTTATTTTTATGAATATTCTCCTCGGTTGGTTCCGACGAGGCACTTGAACCGTTGCGCAACGGCCAATTGCGAAATCGGCAATTAGCGTTGCGAAAATTCGCGTAGCGCTCATTTGTTTCGCGCACGCGATGCCTATCGGTTGGTAACGGGTTATTAGGATATTTCGGTGCGTCCGATCGATGGATTGATTTGTTTTTCCCAGCGCAAGCCAAGCAAAACAGCTCCCAGCTGAGCCAAAAATGTACTAAAAATATGCTGCCCAAAATTGACGCAAACACTGTTTTTCTTATGATAATTTTAGATCTGCTCCAAACCAAATCTTCAAAATTTAATTATAGCCAAATTTTCAATCCCTCGATAAATCAAACATCAAAATAATCATTTATGTACTAAAAACATTAGATGTATACAGGGTGTCCTAAATAGAGTAGGATTGCATGGGTATCTTTCTTATTCTTATAGCTAGATATCTGATTAAATGGAAATGGTCATTTGGAAATTCTTTAAACAACCTTATATGATTTATTGGATGATTTACCTTTGGCACAAAATATTCAAATAAAGTGCCAATAAGATTGCGCCCTCCAATCAATGCTAGAGATTTTTAGTTTTTTTGGAATAATTTCTAAACTGCTCGGACTTTTGAAAATTTTTCAACATAATCTGAACCAGCATACAAAACTGCATGACATTCCTCATGTAACCAGATCTCTAGCTCTCAAATTAAGAAAGATACCCACGCTATCCCACTCTATTTAGGATACCCTGTATTTTAATAAATTATATTTTACATTAATACATATTATTACATTACATTTTACATTAATACATATTAATACATTAGATTTTACATTAATACACATTAATACATTACATTTTACATTAATACACATTAATACATTACATTTTACATTAATATATATTAATACATTACATTTCACATTAATACATATTAATACATTATCACAAATTATATAAAATGTCTATCATTTGCGAAATCATTGATATATTTTTCTATGAGAATAGAACCGTTCGTCATGGGCAGCTGATGCAATCCCTTGCAGGATTCTCTTCCTCGTTGCAGTCATTTCGCAGAAATTGATAAAAATCGAGCGATTTTATTTAATCAATGACATATCAATCACCTGATGCAAATTATGCATACGTACATCTTATCTTCGAACCCATGAAACTCAATGTCATTCCTATACAATATTTCACCATAATAGAAAAACATGTAAAAAACGCAAAAACTCATCCAGATACTCTATAAGACTACGCCGAAAAAGAAGATAACAGAACAGCAAATGTGCAAATTATGCACACACACGTGGTTTCATCGAACCCATGATACTCACTGTCATTCTCATACAATATTTCACCATAATAAAAAAAATATAAAAAAACGCTGAACTTATCCAGATACTCTATAAGTCTACGTTGAAAAAGAAGATAACAGAACAGCACATTAACTTCGTGAAAACATGCAGAAAAGAAAAACTAACTCCAGCCTTCAAGAATTACAAATTCCCCTTTTATATTAACAAACGATAATAATAATAATAATATTTAATATAATAATAATAATATAATAATAATATTAACAATATAAACTATATAATAATATTAACAAACTACGCAAACCTAGAAAAAAAAAAAAAAATTAAATTATTAATCAGTATCTTGAGTAGCTTTACCGACATCATAAATCTACAATCAACCATGGATAATATAAAACAACAACTTAATGATCTTCTGAAGATAAAAACAATTAATAAAAATAACAAGATTATAAAATTAAGAAAGAAGAAAGAAAACCAAACATGTTTACAATAAAAACTAATAAATAATAATACTTATATTAACAATACAAACAATTATACACTAACACAATCAAAAACAACGAATCTTTTAAATACATTCTTTGACAACGAAGAATTAAAACTATTAAACAAAGGACACAAATATGCACTAACACGAAAAAATATTAATTTTCCTCTTCTTTCAATAGAATTACATATTGCACTAAAACTCACCCACAAGAACAACAAATAAAAGAAGAATGCATAAAAATAATCGAAATAGCAGAAAAAAAAACCCTAATACATACACAGAAACTAATGCTAACAAAAATTAATTCTTAATAATATAAAAAAGAAAATTAATAACAACAACTTAACAATTGTGACTGCAGATAAAAATGCAGGTCTAGTAAATAATAAATAATAATACTTATATTAACAATTCAAACAATTATACACTAACACAACCAAAAATAACGAATCTTTCAAATACATTATTTGACAAAGAAGAATTAAAACTATTAAACAAAGGACACAAATATAAATTAATTCCAAAAAATATAAATTTTCCTCTTCTTTGAATAGAATAAGATATTGCACTAAAACATCACAAGAACAACAAATAAAACGAGAATGCATAAAAATAATCAAAATAGTAGAACAAAATAACTCTAATACATACACAAAGCTAATGAAAATGAAAAATCAATTCTTTATAATATAAAAAAAGAAAATTAATAACAACAACTTAACAATTGTGACTGCAGATAAAAATGCAGGTCTAGTAATTTTAAATAAAACAACCTACATAAATAAAACAGAAAATTTCATAAATAACAACAATTTCACACTACTAACCAAAAACCAAATCATCTATTCTACAAACAATACAAAAACTAATATAAAAAACACAAAAACTAATATCAAAAACACAAAAACTACTTTAGAAAAATATACAAATAATTTAAAAAACATACTACCAATGAATCCCATTACACCTAAATTTTACGGTCAACCTAAATTACATAAAAAAGGCAACCCAATTAGACCAATTATATCCCCTATCAACTCTCCAACACATAAATTAGCTAAAATTTTAAATACCATAATTAAGAACACTATAAATTACAAACCAAAACACATAATAAATAACAGAAACGAACTTATTCAACACATAAACAACACAAAATTAACAACAAAATACACTTTAGCTTCATTTGACATCACATATTTATACACAAATATACCAATTAATGAAATGAAACACTTACTTACGCACTCAATATAATTTAAAAAAAAACACATACTAAATCAAACAGAAAGTACCTTAAATTTAATAAAATTAACAATAGAACAAATTTTTTGTTAAATCAATAACAAGTAATATACAATGAACGATGGGTTACCTTTGGGCTCACCACTTAGTGGCATGGTAGCAAACATCTTTCTTGACAATTTAGAAAACCTAATTATTAATAACACAAACCCTTTCATTGAATACATAACACTTTGCAAACGCTATGTAGATGACATATTAATAATATGAACAAATAATAACAAACACAAAAACTACTTTAGAAAAACATTCAAATAATTTAAAAAAAAACGTACTACCAATGAATCCTACCCTAAATTTTAATGTCAACCTAAATTACATTAAAAAGACAACCCAATTAGACCAATTATATCCCCTATCAACTCTCCAACACATAAATTTGCTAAAATTTTAAATACTATAATTAAGAACACTATAAATTACAAACCAAAACACTTAATAAATAACAGAAACGAACTTATGCAACACATTAACAATACAAAATTACCAACAAAATACACTTTCGCCTCATTTGACATGACAAATTTATACACAAATGTACCAATTAATGAAACACTTACTTACACACACAATATAATTTTAAAAAACACATACTAAATCAAACAGAAAGTACGACATCTTCAATTTAATTAAATTAACAATACAACAAAATATTTGTGTTTTCAATAACAAGAATTATAAAACACTACCTATTCTTGCCCACACTAACAAATTACATAAACACTAAATCATTTATACTTACTATATATACTAACAATATTTTTCTATGAGAATAGAAAATATTTATGAATGTTATTGACCTTATAAGAAATAGGAAAATTTTCTGTCGTTAAACCGTTAATTTAGGTTAACAATAAAGTACTCTACATTATCTAACTGCAATAAAACACGATTGATTTTTTTTTTTAAATACAACCTGTTTAGCAACTTTTCAATGCGTCACACTATACGAACGCTAGTGGACAAATCCAGAATTTCATTCATTTAACTTTGATACTGTTAACAATATTGATCCCCAATCACCTGATTGATTATGAGATTATTTATATGCCTATGTAAAAAATGCACTAAATTTTTATTGCCCCGTACTTGAAGCCAATTATTGACGCGATTATTACATCGCCTTGGTGTTTTATGTGTGCACACATTAGCATATGCATTACCGATAATCTGTCTGTAAACACGTTCTAACACGATCGACGTTATCAATTCAAATATGCGCTCCCTAGATTTGCCCTTGCCGGTTTCATTGCATTGTAAACCTACGTCGTGACCTGCCAGGACAAGTCCAATCCTGCACAGATTTGCGGACCTTCGGTAAACGAACGTTGTTAGGGTGTATCAAATAAACGCTTTGTATGCGAGCCTACCTGTAGACACCTTCGTAATCATAATTTTAAATCGAAAGGTGCCTTACAGCCTTGATGGGACGTTCTGTAGAATCGGCTGATATTATCAATATGCAAGTTAATAAAACACTAGTCTACACGATTTTCGTTAATCAGATAAGTTAATCACTATTTAATAAAGTATTTTTTTATACCGAAACAGAAAATGTAATCAAAGATTTTTCACCAAGTCACGTTTTTGACTTATTTTTCAACTTACCTTAGTTCAAAGATACGGATTAAATACATTTTGACGAACAATAGAACATCTTGACGTTATGACTAAACGTGTGACTCATTAGAATAAATACTAATTAGTATAAATATAATTAAATAAAAATAATCATATAATATACCGGGTGATTCAAGTTCATTGTCCAGGCGTATTTAACCTATTTACGGTTGTGCAAAAATGATAAAATTATAAAATTAGATACCTACGATATGAATCTACCAATTGGTGGTTTACAATTTTCAATACCATTTTAAACACGTCTTCATGTAAATCTGCATAGTCTGCATAGTCTTCAATTAAATTTATTAGAAAGTTTTGAAATCAATCGTTTTAATAAACTAGCAATTTTACTAAATGAACAAACTGAGGTGAACAAATCCCCACTTTTAAATTTAAAACTGTAAAAACTATTCTTTTTCCCTCGCCCGTGTTTAGATTATAGTCCCCCACTACAAAACTATTAGGTGTTATGCTATTTTTAAGAATGTTGTATACCGGGTGATTCAAGTTTAATTACCATGGTTTTTTTAGGCATTTGGAGTTGCCCAAAAAATATGAAAATTTGGATTTATATAGGTCTGATACTAATCTACGGAAAGGTAGTTTGACTTTTTCGATATAATTATATAGACGGTTATAAAATTTAAAAAAACTCCTTTCGGGCAAAATTCTCTATCGTTATTTTTGCCCTAAACTGTTTTATTTTATTCATTGAACCCATTTATGAAATCAAAAATTAAAGGAAATGATTAGATTTCAAATTAAAGCTTTTTTTACATTACTAACCAACTTTCCTCGGTATGATTTATGATTTTGTAAGTCAAGAGTGCGGTTGGGACGTTTTATGACTTTTTATGATTCCGCCAGTCGCCCATGGGTTGAACAGGCCTTGCAGGACCGTAATCCCTATCATATCCCTATCATAATCCCTATCATATCCCTATCATATCCCTATCATAATCCCTATCATAAATATTATATCCCTATCAGGCCCTATCATAAAACCCATAAAATCCATTATAGGGACTATTATTACTGGAAGCAGCCGTCATATTTTACTATTTAGTAATAAATCTTACTGTTGCAATATCAAAATTCATATAATTCAATAATTGGTGCAATTTTTTTTACTTGGATTACACTGGAATGTTTGGAATCGCATTAAAGTATGTTCTGATAAAAACTATATAAATAATATTGCGAATTCATTGTGAAATAACGTATAAACTACCGGATGGTTTTTTCTTCATCAATATCTAAACATGTGCACTTATTTTGGATTTTTTATTTCAATTAGAAGACATTTTTGGCCTGGTAATAAAACTTGAATCACCCGGTATATCAAAAATAAAAAACAATTTTTAACCCAATGTTCAATTTTTATTTTTTGATATAAATAGCCCAAAACCCTTTTAATCATATAGACCTTTTAATCATACGACCCAATTACAGGAAATCGTCGTTTAAAATATATGTATGTAATAATCGTATCAATTATGTGAACCAATTTTAATTTTCTGATTTGAATGATCTCGAAATTATTGAAAATTCTCTTAAAATCCTATCAATTATTGAGTTACCTCTAAAAATCTCTAAAATTATTGGGAAATTTTGTTGATAAGTAAATAATCTATGAAATGATTGATATTTATTGGGAAATCTGTGGAAATCTCGAAAATTATTGAGAAATCTTGGGAATTAATGAAAAATTTAAACAAATTTGTATATTTTTATCTCGAAATTATTGAAAAATATCCAGAAATCGTGATAATTATTGGAAAACCTGTCGGAATATTGATAAAATTAAGAAATGTTTAGATATTTATAAATTATATCAAATAATTAGCAGTATGAAAAATGTATGTATGTAATAATCGTATCAATTGTGTGAACCAATTTGATTTTTTTTTACTTGGATGATCTTGAAATTATCGTAAAATCTCTCAAAATCTTAAGAATGATTAAAATATAACTAGAAATCTCCAAAATCATTGGGAAATCGTGAGAATAATTTAAAAATGTCTGCAATTATTTTTTTATTTATTGGGAAATCTATGTAAATCTCGAAAATTATTGAGAAATCTTTGGAATTATTGCAAAATGAATTATTAAGATATCTGAAAAATGATATCTCTAAAATTATTGGGAAATCGTGACAATAATTCAAATATCTCTGGAATTATTGATATTTATTGAGAAATCTATAGAAATATCTAAAACTATTGAGAAATCGTGGAAATTATTCGAAAATCTTTCGGAATCTTAATAAACTTTAGAAATGTTTAGATATTTTAACAGTTCTTCTTTTTCTAATCTTTTTAATATGTAATTAATTTATTAATTTGACATGTGTAAGTCGTATGACATGAAAGGCATGAAAATATATTCTATATATTCTATTCTAACATTTGTTTGAATAATTATAAAATTTATTACAATTATACCGGGAGATTTAAGTCTATTGTCGAAGCGAATTAAACATATTTACAATTTTTATTGGATTCAATCTATGGTGGAAACTATTGGAAAATCGGTGGGAATAGATAAAATTAAGAATGTTAAGAATGATAAATTCTCTTAAAATCCTAAGAATTATTGAGTTATCTCTAAAATTATTGGGAAATTTTGATAACAATTAAAAACTCTTTGAAATTATTGATATTTATTAGGAAATCTGTGGAAATTTTTGAGAAATCTTTTGAATTATTGAAAAATGTCAATCAATGTGCATTTATTGATCTCGAAATTATTGAAAAATCCTCAGAAATCATGATATTATTGGAAAATCTATAGAAAACTCTAAACATATTGAGAAATCGTGGAAATTATTCTAAAATTTCTCGGAATCTTGATAAAATTTAGAAATGTTTAGATATTTTAAGAGTTATCGAAAAAATTGTAGAATGAAAAATGTATGGATCTTATAATCGCGTCCATCGTGTAAACCCATTTGGATTTTCTGGTTTTAATCATTTCTAAATTATTAAAAAATCTCTCAAATTCTTAAGAATTATTGAGATATCTCTTGAAATCGCCAAAATTATTAGGAAATCGTGGGAATAGTTAAAAAAATCTCTGGAAATATTTTTTATTTATTGGGAAATCTGTGGAAATTTCGAAAATTATTGAGAAATCTTGGGAATTATTGAAAAATGTCAATCAATGTGCATTTATTGATCTCGAAATTATTGAGAAATCCTCAGAAATCATGATATTATTGGGAAATCTATAGAAAACTCTAAAAATATTGAGAAATCGTGGCAATTATTCTAAAATCTCTCGGAATCTTGATAGAATTTAGAAATGTTTAGATATTTTAAGAGTTATCGAAAAAATTGTAGAATGAAAAATGTATGGATCTTATAACCGCGTCCATCGTGTAAACCCATTTGGATTTTCTGGTTTTAATAATTTCGAAATTACTAAAAAATCTCTCAAATTCTTAAGAATTATTTAGATATCTCTTGAAATCTCCAAAATTATTAGGAAATCGTGAGAATAGTTAAAAAATCTCTGGAAATATTTTTTATTTATTGGGAAATCTGTGGAAATTTCGAAAATTATTGAAAAATCTTGGGAATTATTGAAAAATGTCAACCAATTTGCATTTTTTGATCTCGAAATTATTGAAAAATATCCAGAGATCATGATAATTATTGGCAAATCTGTCGAAATCTCTAAAATTATTGGGAAATCGTGAGAATAATTCAAATTATTGATATTTATTGAGAAATCTGTCGAAATCTCGAAAATTATTGAGAAATCTTGGGAATTATTGAAAAATGTCAATCAATGTGCATTTTTTGATCTCGAAATTATTGAAAACCCCTGAGAAATCATGATATTATTGGGAAATCTATAAAAATCTCTAATAATTTTGAGAAATCGTGGAAATTATTCGAAAATCTCTCGGAATCTTGATAAAATTTAGAAATGTTTTGATATTTTAAGAAATATCGAAAAAAATGTATATTTACGGTTATGAAAAAATGATAAAATTATAGAATTAGATACCTACGATATTAGTCTACCTATTGGTGGTTTAAAATTTTCAATATCATTTTAAAGACGGCTATACATATATATAAAAAGCAATTTTTAACCCAATGTTCAACTTTCATTTCTTTATATAAAATTGCCCAAAATGATCGTTTTAATTCATAGGACCCAATTATGAAATCAGCCTTGAAAAAAATTATTGGATTGTAAGTAAATCGCACATATAATTGATTTTTCTATGATTTATGGTCTCCCATGAAATAGAAAAGTCAAGTAGTTCAGATATTTATGACAACAATGGTTTTTACAGATGCAAAGAGGTATAATTAATGATTTAAATGCTCCGGGGATTAGTGGCAATAATTTGTGCTTTTGTGAAAAACTAATTTACACAACTTCGATAAATCATTTTATAGATTCCTTGCGAAAATGCATTTATTTCAGAAACTGAAGCAGAACTGACAGTAGTTGCGAAACGTCGTACTTTACGTAACTGGTTGGGAAATGAAACACTTTTCGGAACTGGTGATAAAGTTGTGAAAAGTATACCAATTAATTAAAATGCAATAACAAAATAATATTTACAGTGGGTCAGATGAGGGTTTACGCAAATTAGTTTCCGACAATAAGAATATAGTTTAAGGATATCTAACTTTTAAGTCTAGAATTTGACTGACGTTTATATTTTTCGAGGGATATTTTGCCATTTGCATATTTTTATATTTTACCGGCATCCCCTGCGTGGGGTGGGGATTAGAAGCAGTGTACCGTTAATTCCCGTTTTCACGGTAGAACGACTCGAACCGCAGACCTCTGGTTGCCCAGAGCCATCGGAGCCCTTTGTTATACAGGCTCGGTGACGACGCCGGTCGATAAGTGTTTCCCTAGATGACGGAGAGTGAAAGGGATTCCCTTCGCAGTACGACGAGGATCCCCCAATATTGCGACTCCAGGAAATGGAAAACGCCATGGGAACGTGAAAAAAAGGACTGCACATGCCCTAATTCTAATCCTGGAGGGCGCCCTTTCCCTTTCGCTTTACTTGGCTATTCACGCATCGGTTCCAAATTGAATATTAAGCCCTTTGTTTCATGAAATCTTTTGTGTTTTCGGTTAGCATTTATATGCATCGATGATGAAAATTTAAAAAAAAAAAACCTACGCATTCTAATCCGGGTCAATTTATTTCACTAAGCGGTTAAAAGCTTCTACACTAAAACTATAAAACTATTGTATATTGGGTGATATATTCCCGGCCGATGCAGGCAATTGATATCCGAGCCATTAGACAAGGACAGCAAGCCGAAGAGGTCGGAAGGCATTTCATGTAGGTACATACGAACCGCATATACAATTTTGCCTCCCATCTCAATATTTTTGCAAGTTTCGTGAAAATATGGAAGATCTAAGAAGAAATGATTGAACAACTTTTAGCAGGCAAATGATCTTCAATATTTTTGCAAGTTTCGTGAAAATATGGAAGATCTAAGAAGAAGTGATTGAACAACTTTTAGCAGGCAAATGATCTTCAATTGACCCCTGGCCGCAGGGGAGGTAAGCCCCTTTTTTTAAATTGGAGTATGGGTCGAGAGATAACTCATTTGAAACCTAATTTAATTAGCAATACAGCGGTGTATTCATTTTAAAAATCTGTCGATTAGTTTTCATGTTTTTTTTTTTAAAGTTGAGCCAAATGCAAAATTAACACGACATTTCAGCAACCAAAATTTATTCAGCAACACAAGTACCAAGTTCGAAATTGCCAGTTTGGCAGTACTAAGATGGTTGAATCCATTGGAGCGCGTGTTGATATTTGTATGGGGATTATTTTGATTGAAAATAAGAGCTGCAGCTCTGGAGCAATCATTGTTATTAAAATACAGGCTCACAGTTTCGAACCAGTTTTTACATTTAAAAATCATAGCATTTTTGGATAGAGAATAAAGAGATCTTTCAAATGAGGGATCACAAGCGTGTATTCCAATTTAAAAATTTGGGTGCTGCAACTGTCACTCGTAGGGGATTGACATTTTAAAGTTGAAATATGTCATTTAATAATCTAAAATTGACGTGTTTCTGTATAAAATGCAAAATTATTGAAATACTGAATTTATTCCATTTGTCTGTTCCACACTGTATGTACTGATTTTTGTTTTGACCAACATAAAGCAACAAGTGGTGGACCATTAAAAAAACGACTATAAAAACTTTATCATAAATATCTGAACTACTTGACTGTTCTACTACATGGGAGACCATAAATTATAGAAAAATAAATGTATTGTGCGATTTACTTACAATCCAAAAATTTATTTTGAACACCGATTTCGTTATTGGCGAAAGGAAAAGGATCATTTTGGGATATTTTATATCAAAAAATAAAAATTCAACATTGGGTTAAAAATTGATTTGTTTTAATTTATAGCCGTGTTTAAAATTATATTGAAAATTTTAAACCACCAATTGGTAGATTAATATCATAGGTATCTAATTCTATAATTTTATAATTTTTGCACAACCGTAAATAATTGCCTCCGTGATGGCGATGGCACGTGGCGGTCGTAGGTTGCTAGATCAGCGGTTGGCGCACTTGTAAACTAACGTGGTGACGTTCTAGACCAGTGCTTCTCAAACTCTTTTGATCCATGCCCCACCAATTAGCTACTAAATATCTGATGCCCCATATATAAAATAAACAAAATGTCGGAACTTTTGCACAGCATGACTAAATTATTAATTGCTTTTCTTCGTCTATATACGCAAAGTAGAATGGTCATAAAATATAAATTCAAGAAAAACGAATTTTTAATAAGAACTATAAAATATTGTTTATAATTTCGGCATTTTCTTGGCAATTTACAATAAAATTTTCATAATCGCTGCTGAAATGTTGTAATTTATAATTCGAATGTTGAGATTGCCAATGATATATTACATTTTATAGTGAAGTTTATCAATTTACAATAATATTTTCATAAAGCTATTGTAATTTTGTAAATTAGAATGATGTCCGATAAAAGTCACAACGAAAATTATAATTAATATTCCATAATTTCTATTGAAACGGTGAAATCCGTCATCAAAATTTCATAATATTCATCATAATGTTATTACTATATGGGATTTTCCAAGAAATTTTTGTTATTTGCATGTAAAATATCGAAAATTTCATAGTTTTTGTTGAATTTTTTAAAATTTATAATCAACACCAATTTTACACCTTCCATTATATTTTTTTCCAATTTAGATAAAATGGTTAATGTGATATATTGCATTTTCCAGTCAATTTCAGGCATTTTCTTGGCAATTTAGAATAAAATTTTCACAATTGCTGCTGAAATGTTGTAATTTATAATACGAATGTTGAAATTGCCAATGATATTTTACATTTTATAGTGAAATTTACCAATTTACGATAAAATTTACTAAAACTATTGCAATTTTGTAATTTAAAATGATGAATGGTGAAAGTCACAACGAAAATTACATAATTATAATAAAACTTATTAATTAGTTGATGATTGTTTTGAAATTCTATTGAAATATTGTATTTATAATAAAAATTTGCAATTTTCACTTCAATGTTCCAATTTAAATTCAACATTTTACGAACTCTATAAAAAAATTATAATTTACAATTCATATTCCATAATTTCTAAAATTGTGGTATTTAATAATAAAATGTTCTAATTAAAATTATGAAATTTTTGTAAATTAAATTTATAATCGACATGACGTAACTTTAATGAGAATTTTGTGGTTTGATTTCATTTTTGCAATGTTATTTTTTTTTTATTTGTAAGTAAAATGTAGATGTAGTAAAATTTTGGTATTTATAATAAGAATTTCATAATTTCTAATGAAAATTTTGTAATCTCTAATGAAAAGTTCGTAATTTCCAACGAAGTTCATTTTCATTACATATTCTACAAAAACACAATAAGTTTAAACATTTCAACACGTTAATACATACTTTGCAAATGCAAATCACATTTTGCATTTACTAGTCCATTTCAGCCAGTTTCTTGGCAATTTACAATAAAATTTTCATAATCGCTGCTGAAATGTTGTAATTTATAATACGAATGTTGAAATGGCCAATGATGATTTACATTCTATAGTAAAATTTATCAATTAACAATAATATTTTCATAAAGCTATTGCATTTTTGTAATTTAAAATGATGAATGTTGAAAGTTACAACGAAAATTACATAATTATAATAAAACTTATTAATTAGTTGATGATGGTTTTCTAATTCCATTGAAATATTGTATTTATAATAAAAATTTGCTATTTTCAATACAATGTTCCAATTTTAATTTAATATTTTATAAATTCTACGAATTTTTTATAATTTACAATTAATTTTCCATAATTTCTATTGAAATAATGAAATCAAAATCTCGTAATATTCATGAATGATGGAAGTAACAACTAAAATTACGTAATTCGAACAAAACTTATTTATTGGTTGATGATTGTTTTCTAATTCCATTGAAATATTGTATTTATAATTAAAAAAAATCAATTTTCGCTACAATGTTCCATTTAAAATTCAACATTGTACAAATTCTGCAAAATTTCGTAATTTAATATATAACTTCCATAATTTCTATTGAAATAATGAAATCCATCATCAAAATTTCGTGATATTCATGATAATGTTATTACTACTTATGGGGTTTTCGAAAAAAAAATTATAATAAGTAGTTGTTTGTAGTTAAAATGACGAAAATTTCATAGTTTTTGTTGATTTTTGTTTTTAAATTTATAATCAACACCAATTTTACACCTTCCATTATATTTTTTGTAAATTTTTATGTTATGGTTAATAACTTTGCAAGGAATATTATTTCTGGGGAAAGATGTTATTATTTCCGATAAAAAAACTTAGGTTCCATTGGTCTTTACAATTTATGAAAATTTTGGTAATTATATCAAAAAAATTGTAATGAAAATTTTGTAATTTCCAATAGAAATTAAAGATTCATTGTAATTTCCAGGCAAAATGATCATTTGATTAACATTTTGTGGTTTGATGAACTTGCAATGTCTAATAAAATTTCTTAATTTATAGGGAAAATGAAGAAAATTTGCATTCAAAATTTGTAATTACAACGAAAATTTTACAATTTCAATTTGTAATTTAGTAAATAATTTTGTATTTTCTATTCAAAGTTTTGCAAATTTCTGTCAGAATATTAATAATAGAGTTATATACTTTGAGGATAAATTCTTTATAATTTATACTCAAAATTTAATGAAACATTGAAGTGTATAATTAATATTTTGGTATTTACAATAAGATTTTCATAATTTCCAACTAAATTCTATCATTTATCATGACAATTGGTTATTTCCTTTGAGGTTTAGAATTTATAATGGAAATTGTGTACTTTCAATAAAAAAATTGCAAATTCATTATAATTTAGTAAGTTTTCATAGTTATTTATTTATGTGTTCATTATGTAGGTTCTCCCGCTAATAAACTAGAATCTAGAATCTAGACGGACGAAACCCTCAAACGGAGGCGGCTGATGTCTACGGTAACTGTGCGTAATGTTGATCGCCATGGTTGTTAGTTGTTAGAATAATTTCAGAAAAATCCAAAGAAAATTACGTAAGTGTTCCGTTATACTAATGTATTAGCTGCTTTAATTTGTTGTTAATGCAACTTAGCGTTATTAAAAATAATTGTCACTTTCCAGACCGCAGATAACTCCGTTAGTTTTAATTCCCCCGGTTTTTGAATTTGACTTTTGAAGAGATGAAAAGCAAGAATTACGTCGTGAATTCATTAATCATAAAATTTAGCTGAAATAGAAGCAATAACGAGTAAAACAATACGGTCGCGTCTCATTTCCGTCCTCGTTATTTTTAATTGAAGGCTCCTCGAGTGCAGGTGCGTTCTTTTTTTTTGTTTTGCCTCCCGCCCCTTAACATATAAATTGAAACAAATGAACGCCGCCGCCTCCGCAATAAAACGAAACCGTCATTTTAACAAGCAACGGTGGCTTCTTGGCAGCCGTTGCACGCGCCGTCCGGCAATAAAATACGTACGAGCCTCGCATCTTCGCGAGGATCTGATGATCAAAAGCGACGAAACGGCATCCCATTGTATCCGCGCAGGCACACTCACCTGTGTCCCGGATGGTCCTTTATCCTCCGGTGCCTCAGGAATTTCCGGGAAGGTATGACAGGGGTTCGTATGGTGGATGAACACTAGCACCTGTCGCGAACGGTTCACTCTCTGGATAGAGGAGATACGTTCGTCAGGCACTTGCCCCAGTCGGTGCAGTTTTTTTTGCGAGGACCCAAGGACAAAAGAATCTTTTGGTGGTTATAAAAAAGCCACATGTAAAAAAATTTGGAACATCAACCAAACAATGAGGAGGAAAAGAATAATTACACGTCCAAACTTGCCTGTGCTGCGAGTATGAAGGGGAAAAGATTACCTCCTGCTAAGCGAAAAAAAAAGCCAAATAATAAATAGCAGCAGCCAACTTTAGCCAAAGTAGTACAAAAGTAATGGAAGGACAAGACATTAAAGAAAAAGAGGAATTGCACGTACAAACTTGTCTATAGCAAGAAATATGAAGAAAACAAGCATGACTAAAGATGATCTGAAAAACGAAAAACATCACAAATAAAAATTAACTGCAGCGAGATTATGCTGACTGGTAATTTTATTAACACTGGAGCTTTTTACTTCATGATACATAAATTATCATACAATATGATAAGCCAAATGATGCATGGCAATTACGTCACGAAAGTTACGAATTTTACAAAATTAAGTTGGCACGAAAACAAATTTGCGTGGAAGCCGGGGTGAAAAGTGTAAATTGAGGAGCACTGTAAATAGGAGTGCCAAAATAAAATAATTTTTAGTTAGAATGTCCAATCAACGCGCCACAACGTTATAAATAGTGGAGAAATTAAATGAAATCTGTTAAAATTCCCAAACAACGCGACCCAGAACGTTACGCTGCTCTACGAAGATGCAGCTTTTGAGCATTAATTTCTTGGCTAATTATATACTGTAGGCAAATTATATGAAATCTGTTAAAATTCCCAAACAACGCGACCCAGAACGTTACGCTGCTCTACGAAGATGCAGCTTTTGAGCATTAATTTCTTGGCTAATTATATATTGTAGGCAAATTATATGAAATCTGTTAAAATTCCCAAACAACGCGACTCAGAACGTTACGCTGCACTACGAAGATGCAGCTTTTGAGCATTAATTTCTTGGGTAATTATATACTGTAGGCAAATTAAATGAAATCTGTTAAAATTCCCAAACAACGCGACTCAGAACGTTACGCTGCTCTACGAAGATGCAGCTATTGAGCATTAATTTCTTGGGTAATTATATACTGTAGGCAAATTAAATGAAATCTGTTAAAATTCCCAAACAACGCGACGCAGAACGTTACGCTGCTGTACGAAGTTGCAACTTTTGAGCATTAATTTCTTGGGTAATTATATACTGTAGGCAAATTAAATGAAATCTGTTAAAATTCCCAAACAACGCGACGCAGAACGTTACGCTGCTGTACGAAGTTGCAGCGTTTGAGCATTAATTTCTAGGGTAATTATATACTGCAGGCAATTTTGTTGGGTATTTCATGGGTTGGCGGCAATGGTGGGTCGGTAAAGTAGTGGCCTGACATTATCGACAGAGCGAGCGTGTAATATAGAAGGCTGAGAGCGGCCTTAAGAAATGTGAGGTTAAGAATAGTCCTGTGTTACGTCTGAATAAAGAGCAGTTCGTAATATTATTTAAAATCTTACTTCTGATAAGACTTCCTCTTCCGATTCCCCACAATACACAACGAAATCAAATGTATATTATAAATCATTCTTAATAGGGTAAACCCTATAGTTATTGGACACTTACGGAAATATTATTATTATTATTATTATCAAAAGGCCCTTTACCTTTCGGTGTGGGCTATACATGTTACTACAGTTACATTACAGTTTTGTTATGTATTTGCAAATTCTTTCCACTCTCTTCTGTTCTTTGCCATTTCTCTTGCTTGTTTCACTGTCTTCCCTCTGCTGTTTATTATTTCTTCTATTTTGTTGTCCCATTCTTGTCTTGGTCTGCCTCTTCCTCGTTTCTTTCCTGTTTTTGCTTCCCAGATTTGTTTTGTTTGATTCGTATTTTTCATCCTAATTAGATGTCCCCACCAGTTGAGCTGCTTCTTTTCTATAAACTTTTCTATTGATTCTATATCCAATTCCTCTCTGATGTCTTTATTTCGTATCCTGTCTTTTTTCGTTACTTGTTTTACGCTTCTCAGATATTTCATTTCTATTGCCTGTAATCTACTTTTATCTCTCTTTGTTAGCTTCCACGTCTCGCTCCCATATGTCAAAATAGTTCTGTATATAGTTTTGTAGTATATGTTCATTTTTGTCTTTCTGCTTATCTCTTTCTTGTTAGTAAGTATATTATTCAGGGCATAGTACGTTTTTATTGTGTTGTTTATTCTATTGCTTACTTCTCCTTCCATTTCCCGTCTTCTGTAAGTTCTACTCCAAGGTATTTGAATTGCTGCACTTGTTCAATCTGGTCGTGTCCTATCTATATATTTATGTGTTCTTTCCGTTTTCCTATTATCAGTACTTTTGTTTTGCTGTAGTTCATCTTCATGTTATATTTCTCTAGGTGTTTATTCCATATGTTCAAGTTATGTTGCAGGTTCCTCTTACTTTCTGCTATCACTACCACATCATTGGCGTATGCTCCTTCTGATATTTTAACCATTTGCATGTTTTTGTATCCTACGTTTGCTTTTATTATTTCTGTTTTCATGCTCTTCATTATTTCATCCATATATAGGTTGAATAGTGTTGGGCTGAGAGCTCCTCCTTTTCTTAGTCCATTATTTGTTTTAAAAGTTCTTGAAATTTGCCCCTTGTATATTATTGCATTACTGTTGTTGTTATATATATTCTGTATTACTTTCACTATCCTGTTTTCTATTCCTCTCTCTTTTAGTATTAACCATAGTTTCTTTCTTGGTGTCATGTCAAACGCTTTTTCGAGGTCTATGAATCCCAGATATGTATTTTTATTATTTGCGATTCTTTTTTCTGTGATTTGTTTTATTGTGAAGATGTTTTCTTGTGTGGATCTCCCTTTCCTGAAACCACATTGCGGTGCTTCTAGGGTCTGTTCTATTCTTGCTATTATTCTTTTGTTCATTGTCTTGTCTAATATTTTCATCCCTATACTTATTAGTGTTATGCCTCTATAGTTTGCGCATTTCGTCTTGTCACCTTTCTTGTGTACTGGAAGAAATCTGGTTCTGGAATAAATTTCTATGTATGCTATATTATACTATCTATACTATATTCTAGAGTTTTTCTATGTATCAGGCTGTGGATACAATTACCATTTGACCGACAAGCAAACACTTATTCAACTCGGAGACAACTCCTATCGCTTATTTTTCCCGTTCTTATCGCCGATATTTTTTTGGCGGAAAACACCGGCTGCAAGGTGATAAACTTTCGAGTTATTCATCGAGATTAATCGCCGCATGGCAACAGGCAGCATGAACAAAAATTTTCCTGAATTGCAAAGCGAAGCTATTACCATTTATAATTTGCATGTTAATTTTTGTAAATGGATGTGTTTACTTCCATAGTGCCGCTATCTTTGTGAAATTGTAATGAGAAGTGAGATAAGAGGGTATCGAATGGGATCTGCTTTTAATATTTAATTGCTCGGGTTTTCGTTAATTTTGTTGATAAGTGGGTCGCAGCAATTTTTCATATTTTTCAAATAAATGAAATAAAGTTACACACGGAATATGGAATACTTCTACTAAATGTATTGAATATACAACAAATTAATGGACAGGTGCTTATAATATTAGTATACCGTTTGTTTCAAGTTATACCGCCAAGCCATTTTTAGCCATTTACAGTAGCATACATTTTTTTTTAATTTGCCTGTACATACATATAATGCCAATCTTCCAGAAACATCTAAAATTTTCCAAATCATATCATACATGACTATTAAATTTAAAAAAAACCTTTTCGCGAAAAAATATTTTTTTAATTTTTAAGCCCAAATGTATCATTTGAGTTAAGATAAACCATTTATGAAATAACATTTTTAAAAGATCAATTTAGATTTTAAATTAAAGCCACTTTTATATTACTGCTAACGCATAGAGATAATGATTCACAACTTCAAAAATTAAATGCCTATAAAGCATTGGGGTGATGCCATAAATCAGAAGCTTGCAGTAAACTAATCTCTTTGGATTTTTAGAAGTTCAAATATTCAGATTTCCAGATTTATTAGCAGATCAATGTATAAGTATTCTAGTTATTGTGATTCTATTAAAATGGCAGCAACATGGTGCGTGAAACATGATACAACGTGGCTTAAAAGCTAACTATGCAAAATAAAATCTGCCGCTCTCATGCAATGCGGTTATGCTAGTAGGCGGAAGAAAAGCCTTGATAACCTTTGCTGTCATTTTGAATGACAGTGGTGTTATCCTAGTAGGCGGAAGAATGACATAACCTCATAAAGGTTTGAATTTACTATGCAAAATAAAATGTGCCGCTCTCATGCAATGCGGTTATGCTAGTAGGCGGAAGAAAAACCTCGATTACCTTTGCTGTCAATTTGAATGATAGTGGTGTTATCCTAGTAGGCGGAAGAATGACATAACCTCATAAAGGTTATTGTTAATATAGTTATATATGGTTAATATGGTCTTTTAGTAATATTTGTTAGTAACTAAAACACAGATATATGGTTTATTACTTACTACGAAAGAAAGGAACGAATTTTACAATATTCTCCCGTTAAAAATATTGTCAGGATAAAGTTTAAAATGCAGTTAAGTTCTGAAACTCCGCAGTTTTCGGCGTAAGGAACCCCCACATTTTATATCTTTATTATACTTCGATCTTTACCAGCTGCAAGGCGCAGTAATATCACAAGAAAGGTTATTTTATATCTTTATTAAATTTCGATCTTTACCAGCTGCAAGGCGCGGTAATATCACTAGAAAGGTTATTGTTAATATGGTTATACAGGGTGGTCACTTTTACGACGCCCACCATTAGGATCTATTAAACGGAAATATATACAGAGTTAGTCAAATGGGATAAAAGCTTCTCATTTTTGTGCCTTTCAATATACCAAAACGAAATCCGGGATATCTTGCACAGTTCCTGAAATATCGCTGAAAAACTGAAAAAGTGCACTTTCGTTTTCCTTTATAACTTTTTTACTTTTGAAGGAAATTTTACTAAACTTGGCACTCTTACATTTTTCGACGTCAGTTATCATCAATAGTATAAGTAGTAAATATGACTGAGCTGAACAAGTCTAAACCGCTAGTATATGTTGCCCAGAACCTGGGTCAGTTTTTGCTGGACTTCACCTCCTGAATTCGGATATGGAGTAGAAGCATTTTTCTATCTATTTTTTCTATTTATTTATTTATTTATCGGAATATGTTATCAAGATTTTCCAACTCTTTTCGCCATTTCTCAATATTTTTCGAGATTTCGACAGATTTTTCAATAATTATCATGATTTGAGGATATTTTTTTAATAATTTCGAGATAAAAAATACAAACTGGTTGATATTTTTCAATAATGCCTAAGATTTATTAATAATTTTCGAGATTTCCACAGATTTTTCAATAAATATCAATAATTCCAGAGATATTTGAATTATTCTCATGATTTCACAATAATTGTAGTGATTTCTAGAGATATCTTAATAATTCTTAATGTTTTGGGAAGTTTTTCAATAATTTCAAGAGCATTTTAATCAGAAAATTCAAATTGGTTCACACGATTCATACGTTTATTACATACGTTCATATTTCATTCTGCTAATTATTAGATATGATTTTTAGATATCTAAACATTTCTTAATTATATCAATATTCCGACAGATTTTACAATAGTTTCCACCATTTCTCAATATTTTTCGAGATTTCTACAGATTTTCCAATAATTATCATGATTTCTGGATATCTTTCAACATAAATGAGATATGAAAATGCAAATCGGTTGACATTTTGCAATAATTCTCAGGATTTCTCAATAATTTTCGAGATCACCACAGATTTCCAAATGAATTTTAAAAAAATTCCGGAGATTTTTTAATTATTCTCACCATTTTCCAATAAATTTGGAGATTTCTAGAGATATGTATCTCAACAATTCTTAAGATTTTGTGAGATTTTTCAATAATATCAAGATCATTCAAATCATCAAATCATTGAAATTGAAATCAGAAAATCGAAATTGCTCACATTATTGACGCGATTATAACATCCATACATATTTTATTCTACATTTTTTTCAATAATTCTTAAAATATCTAAACATATCTAAATTTTATCCAGATTTCGAGAGATTTTCGAATAATTTTCACGATTTCTCAATATTTTTAGAGATTTCTATAGACTTCCCAATAATACCATGATTACTGAAGATTTTTCAATAATTTCTGGATCAAAAAATGCACATTGATTGATATTTTTCAATGATTCTCAAGATTTCTCAATAATTTTTGCGATTTTCACAGATTTCCCAATAACTATCAATAATTCCAGATAGTTTTTAATTATTCTCAAGATTTTCCAATTATTTTCGAGATTTCTAAAGATATCTCAATAATTTTTAAGATTTTGAGAGATTACTAAATCATTTCGAGATCATAAAAATCAAAAATAATTGACATTGTTATTACTCACATTTTTTCATTGTCTAAATTTGCCAAAAACAATAATAATAATAATAATAATAATAATAATAATAATAATATCTTTATTGTATTCAAATTCAGAATAAACATTACAGAGTGATACAAGCTTAGCATACAAAAACATTGCACTGTCAAAATATTTAAATTTAATCAATATTCCGACAGATTTTCCAATAGTTTCCACAATTTCTCAATATTTTTCGAGATTTCGACATACTTTCCAATAATTATCATGATATGTGGATATTTTTCAATAATGTCGAGATAAAAAAATGCACATTGGTTGACATTTTGCAATAATTCCCAAGGTTTCTCAATAATTTTGAGATTTCCACAAATTTTCCAATAAATATCTATAATTCCAGAGATTTTTTAATTATTCTCACGATTTCCCAATAATTTTGGAGATATCTATTTATATCCAAATAATTCTTATTAAGAAAATTTTCAATAATATCTAGATCATTCAAGTAATACAAAAATCAAATTGGTTTGAATTGGTACACAATTGATTGAACGATTATTACGTAGATACATTTTTCATTCTGCTAACTATTAAATATAACTTATAAATATTTAAACATTTCTTAATTTTATCAATATTCCGGCAGATTTTCCAATAATTATGATGATTTCTGGATATTTTTCAATAATTTCGAGATAAAAATATAGAAATTTGTTTAAATTTTTCAATAATTCCCAATATTTTTCAATAATTTTCAAGATTTCCACGGATTTCCCAATAAATATCAATAATTTCAAAGATTATTTACTTATTAACCAAATTTCCCAAATTTCCCAATAATTTTAGAGATTTTTAGAAGTAATTCAACAATTCTTAAGATTTTCAGAGAATTTTCATAATTTCGAGATCATTCAAAACATAAAATCCAAATTGGTTCACATGATTGATACCATTATTACATACATACATACATGTTCCATTCTGCTAATTATTAAATATAATTTTTAAATATCTTAACATATCTTTATTTTATCAAGATTCCGAGAGATTTTCCAACACTTTTCACCATTTCCACCAATGGTTTCCACCATTTCTCAATATTTTTGCGATAGCGACAGATACTTCAATAATTATCATGATTTCCAGAGATTTTTCAATAATTCCGAGATCAAAAAATGCAAACTGGTTGATATTTTTCAATAATTCTCAAGATTTCTCAATAATTATCGAGATTTCCACAGATATCCTAATGAATATCAATAATTCCAGAGAAATTTGAATTATTCTCACGATTTTTCAATAATTTTCGAGGTTTCCACAGATTTCCTAATAAATATCTGTAATTTCAAAGATTTTTCAAATATTATAAAAAAATCCCAATAATTTTAGAGATTTTTACAGAACTCAATAATTCTTAAGATTTTGAAAGATTTGTCAATAATTTCGAGATCATTCAAATCAGAAAATTCAATTTGGTTCACATGATTGATACAATTATTACATACATACAATTTTTATTCTGCTAATTATAAGATATTTTTTTAATTTTTCAAATATCTAAACATTTCTTAATTTTATCAATATTCCGACTGATTTTTCAATAATTATCATGGTTTCTGGAGATTTTTCAATAATTTCGAGATAAAATTGGAAATTGGTTGACATTTTGCAATAACTCCCACGATTTTTCAATAATTTTCTAGATTTCCGCAGATTTATCAATAAATATCAATAATTCCTGAAATATTTGAATTATTCTCATGATTTCCCAATAATTTCAGAAATTTCTAGGGATTTTTTAATAATTCTTAAGATTTTGAAAGATTTGTCAATAATTTCGAGATCATTCAAATCAGAAAATTCAAATTCGTTCACACGATAGGTACGATTATTACATACATAAATTTTTCATTCTGCTAATTATCATTAGATATAATTTTTAATTATCTAAACATTTCTTAATTTTATCATTATTCCGACAGATTTTCCAATAGTTTCCACCATTTATCAATATTGTTCGAGATTTCAACAGATTTTTCAATAATTATCATGATTTATGGAGATTTTTCAATAAATTCGAGATAAAAAAATGCAGACTGGTTGATATTTTTCAATAATTCCCAAGATTTCTCAATAATTTTTGAGATATCCACCGATTTCTTAATAAATATCAACAATTTCAAAGATTTTTGAATTATTATCAAAATTTCCCAATAATTTTAGAGATTTTTAGAGATAACTCAATAATTCTCAAGATTTTGAAACATTTGTCAATAATTTCGAGATCATTCAAATCAGAAAATTCAAATTGGTTCACATGATTGATACGATTATTACATACATACAATTTTCATTCTGCTAATTATAGGATATTTTTTTAATTTTTCAAGTATCTAAACATTTCTAAATTTTATCAATATTCCGACTGACTTTTCAATAATTATCATGGTTTCTGGAGATTTTTCAATAATTTCGAGATAAAATTGGAAATTGGTTGACATTTTGCAATAACTCCCAAGATTTTTCAATAATTTTCGAGATTTCCACAGATTTCCTAATAAATATCAATAATTCCAGAGATATTTGAATTATTCTCATGATTTTTCAATAATTTTCGAGGTTTCCACAGATTTCCCAATAAATATCAACAATTTCAAAGATTTTTGAATTATTATCAAAATTTCCCAATAATTTTAGAGATTTTTAGACATAACTCAATAATTTTTAAGATTTTGAGAAAAATTTTCAATAATTTTGAGATCATTTGAAACATAAAATCCAAATTGGTTCAGATTGATACGATTATTACATACATACAATATTCATTCTGCTAATTATAAGATATTTTTTTAAATATCTAAACATTTCTTAATTTTATCAAGATTCCGACAGATTTTCAAACACTTTTCGCCATTTCTCAATTATTTTTGAGAATATTAGATAATCTGTATACTATTTAATAATTTCTGGAGAATTTTCAATAAATTCGAGATAAAAAAATGTGAAACTGGTTGATATTTTTCAATAATTCCCAAGATTACTCAATAATTTTCGAGATTTCCACCGATTTCTCAATAAGTATCAATAATTCCAGAGATATTTGAATTATTCTCACGATTTCCCAATAATTTCTGAAATTTCTAGAAATATCTTAATACTTCTTAAGATTTTGAGAGAACTTTCAATAAGTTCGAGATCATTCAAATCAGAAAATTGAAATTGGTTCACAGGATTGATACGATTATTACATACATACATTTTTCATTCTGCTAATCTTTAGATTATGTTTTAAATATCTAAACATTCTTAATTTTATCTATATTCCGACAGATTTTCCATTAGTTTCCACCATAGATTGAATACAATAAAATTGTAAATAGGTTTAATTTGCTTGGACATTAGACTTGAATCATCCGGTACAATTGTATTAAATATTATAATTATGCAATCAAGTGTTAGAATAGAATATATAGAATATATTTTCCTGTCTAGACATGTATAAGTCGTCATACGACTTACACATGTCAAATTAATAAATTAATTACATATTAAAAATATTTCTTAAATACAACACAACATTACTGTTATAATTAGCAAGATACAAAAAAATCGGTTCCCATTTTATACAACTATTGTATTGATTGAATGCAACGTGATTGATTTGCCATGACCCACGTTTGAATCGATTTGTAATACTGTAAATTAAACACACTACTGTCGAATGCTTCCAAGCGTAATTACATTGATTTGATTAATTTCACTAGTTAATATTAATCATTAACTATTTTGAAACTATCAATTACGATATTGTGTTGCTAATTTAGAAAGCATAATAAGTAACAACAGGCAACCTCGGTTTAAACTTGAACGCAGTCACACTCAATTAACAATTACTCACAGTAAGCATTCAGACACAATATGCCACAATTTCAGTGCAGGTATCAAAACTACCGAATACGCTTTTATGGTAGCGACAAATGGGACTGTTATCTACCATCTAACCATCCATGTGCCATTTGGTCAGAAAGTTACTCGGGTTTAAAAGTGTGCAGCATATACGAGTAGGCAGTAAATAAACCACAAAATTCAAATCCATTATCGAATCCCTTGGGCTCATTTGCATACCAAAGCGGTTACACATAAAGTAAGAACTTTATGGTCTACGCTCTTTTCAACTGGTAATTAACTGTAGGGACTGTAATGCAAATGTAGTTTATTGTGCTCGAAATTATACGATTTAACGTAGGACTTACAGTACATTTACAGCTTTAGAGATTGTGTAATACATATATTTTGATTTGAAATGTGTGTTGATGCTATCAGCGCTTTAATGATTAATTATAATCACTACATTTCAATGTTACAAAGTATATAATAAATTGACATATGTAGATGTGATCATAATGGTATTCGGTAAAGTTTTTAAATGGCATGTTAACTGAAAATGCATGATAATAAACTTCGTTAAACATGGAACGCAAAAGTATACCGAAAAAATACGCGAAATTGCACTTATGTGCTGGTCTAAGTTTAATATGGAATACTAAACTTCTTATTTTTAATTTTCCATATTAAAATATGGAATATATTATGTCTTAATGGATAAGTTTAATCAAAGCAAAACGGTCGAATACCAATCATTCTATGACTTTTATTACATTTGGCGCAAAGTTACAATATTTATATTAATTTTTGTAGGTCGGAAGTTAGTAGCACTATCAGGTTCCTAACTACAAAAAAATGTCAATCATGACGGATCTCCACACTTTTTATTATTTATATACAGTCATGCTCACATAAATCTAGTACAAGAAATTAGGTTACAATAGCAATTTTATATAGCAATGTCAAATTGTTTGTACTAGATTTTTGTGAGCATGACTGTACATGTTGACGAGAATTCATGACAATACATTAGAAGACTTCTAAATAGTTTACTTATAATCATATCTTTATAAATATTATTATTATCACTATCACTGTTTAGCTAGATTCCAGAATATTCACATTTACATTCTGTATAGTTTACTTATAATCATACAAATAATATATTTAATAAATATATTAGATAATAATTTATCTAATTATTATTTTCACTATCACTTATTAATTATTCAGCTAGATTCCAGAACATTCACATTTTACATATGAGTATCTCTGGTCTGTGGCTTGGCACATTTACATAGTAGCAAGAAATATAACATCTTTGTAGTTTTCCGACGAGTGCATCCTTTGTGGTTTCTGTGGATACATGTGTGGTGTGTTTTAAATGAAGCAAATGACTCATATGATATTTGCCGTTTTATTTCAGCTCCCTACGAGGATCTAAAATTATGATTTGTACGAGAAAGAATGCAAAGCCAGTAAAGCTTGAGTCATTTGTTACACAAGTTTGTACAAGAATTGCAAATACAGTTTTTAATTAATTGATTGTTTTATCGCTAAAATATGGGGAAATATTGCAATCTAATCAAATATACCGATGTTTTTAACACATCATATTCGTTTATATACAGGGTATTTTTTATATTTGGAACCACAGAATCCACTCAAAAATCGAAAAATCCTGGAACAGGTCGTTTTTTATTGTTGTTCCGCATTTTCTGACGCACTTAAAAAGATTATGACCAGTAATTTTTACTTATGCCGTCATTGACTTTTGTTTATAATCGAATTCGATTTTTCTTAATTGCTTCTTTACAAATAATAATTACTTTTTTTTTTTAATAAAAATTTTAGGTTTTCTTTAAATTATTCATTAAAATCTATAGATTATTTTAAGTTAAGTTTATTTGTATCTTCAACATTCACAACTTTTGTACAGCTCTAAATTCTCTTTATAGTCGCAAAATTCATGTTTTTTTTTTGCAAAAATACGTATCCTTTCCTTTAAAAAGTGGAATTTTTGATAGCATTTTTGTATCGGAAAATATTTGGATTTATTGAAAAATCCCCAGAAATCTCTAGAAAATTTAACTATATTTTGAAACATCTTGGTATTTTATAAATTATCGACAAATTTAGACAATGAAAAAATGTGACTAATAAGTGACATTTTTGTATCGAAAAATCATTCGATTTATTGAAAAATCTCCAGAAATCATGATATTATTGGGAAATCTATATGTAGAAATCTTTAAATACATTGAGAAATCGTGGAATTATTCGAAAATCTCTCTGAACCTTGATAAAATTTATAACCAATTTGGTTTTTCTGATTTTAGAGATTTCGACAGATTTTCCAATAATTATCATGATTTTTGGATATTTTTCAATAATTTCGAGAAAAAAAATGCCGATTGGTTGACATTTTGCAATAATTCCCACGATATCTAAATAATTTTCGAGATTTCCACATAATTCCCAAAAATATTCCAGAGATTTTTTAATTATTCGAATTGGAAATCTCTCAAATTATTGGGAAATCGTGAGAATAATTTAAATATCTCTGGAATTATCGATATTTATGAGAAAATCTGTGGAAATCTCAAAATTTATTGAGAAATTTTAGGTATTATTGAAAAATGTCAATCAATGTGCATTTTTTTATCTCGAAATTATTGAAGAATCCTCAGAAATCGTGATATTATTGGGAAATCTATAGAGATCTCTAAATATATTGAGAAATCGTGGAAATTATTCGAAAATCTCTCGGAATGTCAATCAATGTGCATTTATTGAAAAATGTCAATCAATGTGCATTTTTTATCTCGAAATTATTTAAAATTATCCAGAAATAATGATAATTATTGGAAAATCTGTTGAAATCTCTAAAATTATTGGGAAATCGTGAGAATAATTTAAATATCTCTAGAAATGTCGATATTTATTGGAAAATCTGTGGATTTCTCAAAATTTATTGAGAATTTTTTAGGTATTATTGAAAAATGTCAATCAATGTGCATTTTTATATCTCGAATTTATTGAAAAATCCTCAGAAATCATGATATTATTGGGAAATCTATAGAGATCTCTAAATATATTGAGAAATCGTGGAAATTATTCGAAAATCTCTCAGAATCTTTATAAAATTTAGAAATGTTTAGATATTTTATGAATTATCGAAAACAATGTAGAATGAAAAATGTATGCATCTTATAATCGCGTACATCGTGTGAACTCATTTGGATTTTCTGATTTTAATGATTTCGAAATGATTAAAAAATCTCTCAAAATCTTAAACATTATTGAGATATCTCTAGAAATCTCGAAAATAATTGGAATATCTTTAGAATAATTAAAACATCTCTGGAATGATCGATGTTTATCGGAAAATCTGTGGAAATCTCAAAATTTATTGAGAAATCTTGGGAATTATTGAAAAGTGTCAATCAATGTGCATCTTTTATCTCGAAATTATTGAAAATTATCCAGAAATCATGATAATTGTTGTAAAATCTGTCGAAATCTCTAAAATTATTGGGAAATCGTGAGAATATTTTAAATATCTCTAGAATTATCGATATTTTTTGGAAAATCTGTAGAAATCTCAAAATTTATTGAGCAATTTTAGGTATTATTGAAAAATGTCATTTAAAATATTATCTAGAAATAAGTAGAATTATTAAGATATCTGTAGAAATCTCGAAAATTATTGAGAAATCTTGGGAAATATTGAAAAATCGACCAGTTTGCATATTTTTGTCTCCAAATTATTGAAAAATCATCTCCAAAAACAAAATCATGATAACTATTGAAAAATCAGGCGAAATCTCGAAAAATATTGAGACATGGCGAAAAGGGTTGGAAAATCTGTCGAAATCTTGGTAAAATTAAAAATGTTTACGTATTTAAAATATTATCTAAAAATTAGCAGAATGAATCTTGATAACATTTAGAAATGTTTAGATATTTAAAGAATAATCTAAAAAAATGTAGACTGAAAAATGTATGGATCTTATAATTCGTGTGAACCCATTTAGATTTTTTTATTTTAATGATTTCGAAATTATTAAAAAAATCTCTCAAATTCTTAGGAATTATTGAGATATCTCTAGAAATCTCCAAAATTATTAGGAAATGGTGGAAATAATTAAAAAGTCTCTACTAAAAAGGAATTATTTTTTATTTATTGGGAAATATATGGACATCTCGAAACGTATTGAGAAATCTTGGGAACCATTGCACAATGTCAACCAATTTGCATTTTTTTATCTCGAAATTATTAAAAAACATCCAGAAATTATTAAAGTTATTGGAAAATCTGTCGAAATCTCTAAAATTATTGGGAAATCGTGAGAATAATTCAAATATCTCTGGAATGATTGTTATTTATTGATAAATCTGTGGAAATCTCGAAAATTATTGAGAAATCTTGAGAATTATTGCAAAATGTGAACCAATATGCATTATTTCATCTCCAAATTATTGATAAATATCCAGAAATGATGATAATTATATGAAAATCTGTCGAAATCTATAAAATTACTGGGAAATCGTGAGAATAATTCAAATATCTCTGGAATTATTGATATTTATTAATAAATCTGTGAAAATCTCAAAAATTATTGAGAAATCTTGGGAATCATTGAAAAATATCAACCAGTTTTTTTTTTTTCTCGAAATTATTGAAAAAATCTCCAGAAATCATGATAATTATTGGAAAATCTGTCGAAATCTATCAAATTACTGGGAAATCGTGAGAATAATTTAAATATCTCTGGAATTATTGATATTTATTGATAAATCTGTGGAAATCTAAAAAATTATTGAGAAATCTTGGGAATTATTGAAAAATATCAACCAGTTTGCATTTTTTATCTCGAAATTATTGAAAAATCTCCAGAAATCATGATAATTATTGAAAAATCTGTCGAAATCTCGAAAAATATTGAGAAATGTCGATAAGTGTTGGAAAACCTGTCGCAATCTTGAAAAAACTAACAAATGTTTAGATATTTAAAATATTATCTAAAAATCAGCAGAATGAAAAATATATGTATGTAATAATCGTATCAATCATGTGAACCAATTTGGATTTTCTGATTTGAAGAACTTGAAATTATTGAAAAATCTCTCAATACCTTAAGAATTATTAAGTTCTGTAGAAATCCCTAAAATTATTGGGAAATCTTGAGAATAATATCTTTAGAGTTATTGATATTTATTGAGAAATCTTTGGAAATCTCGAAAATTATAGAGAAATCTTGGGAATTATTGAAAATTATAGAGCAATCTTGGGAATTATTGAAAATGTCAATCAATGTGCATTTTTTTATCTCGAAATTATTGAAAAATCCTCAGAAATCATGATATTATTCTATAAATCTATAGAAATCTCTAAAAATATTGAGAAATCGTGGAAATTATTCGAAAATCTCTCGGAATCTTGGTAAAATTTAGAAATGTTTAGATGTTTTAAGAATCATCGAAAAGATTGTATATTTTCGGTTGTGCAAAAATGATAAAATTATAGAATTAGATACCTACCATATTAGTCTACCAATTGGTAGTTTAAAATTTTCAATTTCATTTTAAACACGGCTATAAATATATAAAAAAACAACTTTTAACCCAATGTTCAACTCTTATTTTTTGATATAAAATAGCCCAAAAGGATCCTTTTAATTCATAGGACCCAATTATGAAATCAGCCTTTAAAAAAATATTGGATTGTAAGTAAATCGCACATTTAATTTATTTTTCTATGATTTATGGTCTCCCATGAAGTAGAAAAGTCAAGTAGTTCAGATATTTATGACAACAATGGTCCTTACAAATGCAGAGAAGTATAATTTATGTCTTAAACGGAGAAAATGCGCAAAACCGCTACGCGGATATAAAAATTCGAAAAATTAATCTGATTATAAAATATCAAAGTTCAATAATACACTATTTTAGATATAAAGTACGACAAATGTATGTCTTTGGGAAGCCGCAATTTTCGCCCTTGAGAATAAACTTAATCACCCGGTGCAAAAATATAGTACAAAAAAATAATTTAATTGGAAAGTGAGGACTCAGAAGCAACAAAAAAACTCATTGTTAAAATATCACGTATCGCGGTCAAAAACGTGATGTTGTAAAAAAACGCTCAGTTTTCACAACTATTAATATTTTTCGACGTTTCAATTATCATGCGCGATTTTTATTAATCGCCGTTCTTGGATATCGAAACAGACGCCGGATTTGATACGTACAAATTACTCAAAGCAGCAAAAAAAGTCGCTTGCAGTCGGTTCTTAGCCCGAGTTTCAAAAGTAAAATCCCGGGAAAAGCAATTACTCAACGAGATAATGAATTCATTATTGAGTTTTAGATTACAGGCAATATAATTATTCAGCTGCAACTTTGCAAGATACGAATTGATTACTGAAATTGAATGCTGGGGAGAGGGTTAAAATTACGTGCTGATGATAATAACACACATTTAAATTGTTAGCGTAATGTAATTATTCACTTGTAGCTACATAAGATTCGAATTGATTAATGTTATAATTAACTCTGTCGAGGGTTAAAATTGCTCATTATTAGTAAGTTATAACGCACATTTATAATAATTTATAATAATCATTTTTAATAATTTTTGTTATAGTTATATCCAATTTGGATACCTATTATTATAATATTTTTTTATTGTTTTCTTCTTAACTGGAGTACTTATGTGGTAAGTAAGTAAACTACCAGTAAGTACTCCAATTAAGAAGAAAACAATAAAAAAAAATTATAATAATATTATAATATTATTATAATATATATTATTATTATAATATATATTATTATTATAATATATAATTATAATAATTATAAACAATTATTTAGCTGTAATTTATGACAGCTTATGTGATGACCATTGATCACTATGCTAAAAATATGATAAATTCATGATAAAGTTTAACATATTAATAATCAACGCTTTAAATTGATAAAACATAACTCTAATAATTGCCACTAATTATTGGTTCGTAGTAGGTGTATGGTATAAACCATAACATTTGATTACAGCTTTATGCTTTATAGAAAATTTCCAAAATATGCAATCAAAATATCAAGAAACTTAAAATGTACAGAATTTTAATCAAAATACAAAAAAAGTGCCACTAGGTACAGAAACTGCGAACAGTGTATCAATTATGAAAATTTCTTGGAATTGTACAAATTCTTTAAATGTTTTCAAAAAGTACAAAAATATTCAGAATATGCCTAAAATTTTCAAAAAATTGGACATTAAACAAAGTATGCGAAATATGAGCATGAATTTGAATATACCGTAGAAAGTGAAAAACCATAACATTTTATTAAAGCAGTGTTGCTTATAATTTTCAAATAATTGTTTATGTGTAATTTGTGAAATTCTAATTAGTTACCGAAATTCAAACAATTAATTCTTCAAAGAGGATTAGATATTCTAGAATCTTCTCTATCTTCTATATTAGACTAGTTATTAGAAAAAATAATTATTAAAATTGCTAATTAATGGGATTATAATTATTGTGAATTTTCGTTTAGTTATTTGCATATTTATCAGGTCATCGTTATGCATCGCATATATTACTGATGTTATTATTGATTTCCTGCTAACAGGTATATTATATTTAATTATTTTAATATCGAGTGCGTTGCAGCACCTGTATGATAATGAATCAAAACTGGGTTATAATAATTATAATGAGGTATATTATTTGTAATTGTGTTTGTTCATTTGCACGTAATGATTTGTTGTTTATTAACTTACTAAATTGTGATAATTTTAGTAAATAATCAATATTGTAGTTTTCCACCACAGGAATGATAGTGTAATTGTTTGTTTGCTTGATAATATAACGGTGACCTATTTATGCCACTATGGTAATTACCACATAATTACTACTTTTTTAATATATCGTATATGTATTGAGTATTGATATTACCTTCGATTACAATACTTGCATCTCAAAAAACGTTGATAAGCGAAGATATTTCAAAATTCTTTTAATTAAAATATAATCTAAAAAATAATACAATTTAGATGCATAATTTGCGCAACAATGCACTATTACATGAATTTTAGCATGTTTTAAGAAGTATATTTCGAACTACATTATTTTCAGATAAAACAATGTTCTTAACTCTCTATACAGTATTCGTTAAACTTTTGTATTTTACAGATAAACAATAAATAAAGAATGCGAAATATGGGCATGAATTTGAATATAAAAACCATAGAGAGTGAAAAACCATAAAATCATAAAACAATATACAAAGAATGCGAAATATGAACATAAAGTTGAATATAAAAACCGTAGAAAGTGAAAAACCAATAACCATAAAACAATAGAAAACGAATGCGAAATATGAACATGAATATGAATATAAAAACCGTAGAAAGTCAAAAACCATAACATTTGATTAAAGCTTTATGGAGATCGAAAATTTCCAAAATATGCAATCAAAACATCAAGCAACTTAAAATGTACAGAAGTTTAATCAAAATATAAAAAGTACCAGTAGGTTCAGAAACTGCGAACAGTAAATGGAAATTTCTTGGAATTGTACAAATTCTTTAAACGTTTTCACAAAGTACAAAAATATTCAGAATATGCCTCAAATTTTCGGAAAATGGGGCAATAAACAAAGTATGCGAAATATGAGCATGAATTTGAATATACCTTAGAAAGTGAAAAATCATAACATTTTATTAAAGCTGTATGGAGATCGAAAATTTTCAAAATATGTAATGAAAATATCAAGAAACTTCAAATGTACACAAGTTTAATCAAAATATAATAAAGTACCAGATGGTTCAGAAACTACGAATAGTATAAACAAATCTGAAAAACTTCATAAAAAACGAAAAAAAAACAAAAATTGACAAATAGTAACAGTATATTAATTATGAAATGTTCTTGGAATTGTACAAATTCTTTAAATATTTTCAAAAAGTACAAAAACAATTTCAGAATATACCTCAAATTTTCAGGAAATTGGACGAAACAATTCAACAAATTTAACAAATCTCCAAAATTTAATGAAAAGTCATCGAACTTAAAGTAAAACACTAAACAGTTTCGGATTTTGCGATATTAAATGAAACTTGAGTTTATCAAAAAAATATGATAATAATATTCTGAGCATTTGAAGAACGTTTTAGGATATTCCTCCAATTCTCAGAACATTGTACAAAATTTAGAACAAATCTGCAAAACTTGTTAAAAAAAACGAAAAACCAAAAATTGACAAATACTAACAGTATATCAATTATGAAATTTTCTTGGAATTGTACAATTTCTTTAAATGTTTTCAAAAAGTACAAAAATAATTTCAGAATATTCCTCAAATTTTCAGGAAATTGGACGAAACAATTCAACAAATTCAACAAATCTACAAAATTTAATAAAAAGTCATCGAACTTACACTGAAACACTAAACAGTTTCGAATTTTGCGTTATTAGATGAAACATGTGTTTATCAGAAAAATATAATAATAATATTCTGAGCATTAAAGGAACGTTTCAGGATATTCCTCAAATTCTCAGAACATTGTACAAAATTTAGAACAAATCTGCAAAACTTGATAAAAAAAACGAAAAACCTAAAATTGACAAATACTAACAGTATATCAATTATGAAATTTTCTTGGAATTGTACAATTTCTTTAAATGTTTTCAAAAAGTACAAAAATAATTTCAGAATATTCCTCAAATTTTTAGGAAGTTGGACGAAACTTTCAACAAATCTCCAAGACTTGATAATACAATTCATCGAACTTAAACTAAAACTCTAAACAGTTTCGGATTAAGTGATATTAAATGAAACTTGAGTTTACCAAAAAAATATGATAATTATATTCTGAGCATTTGAGGAACGTTTCAGGATATTCCTCAAGTTCTCAGAACATCTGCAATACTTGATAAAAAAAAACGTGTTTTTAAAAAATTTATTTATGTATTTATTTATCTATTGATAAATAAAAATTGATAAAGTGTACATACCACTACCACTAGAACACTAAAATAACTAAAATAACAATAATTTATAATAAGGAGACCAATAACCAAATTGACAGATACTAACAATTGAATTTGAAAATATGACAAATGTTGACAGTTTCAATTGAAATGTGACAAATTTGTAGAATTTAATTGTTAAATATGACAGATTTCGATTATTGGAGATAAAAACTCTTTAAACTGTCACTATCTGTTCCAAAAACATCACGATTTTGGACAGGAACGAAACAAATGATAGATTCCGATAGTTGCATTTGAAAATATGATGAATTTTGACAGTTTCAATTGAAAATTTAACAAATTTGGAGACTTTAGTTATCAAATATGCCAGATTTCTACGATTGTAGTTAAAAGTTTTATAAACTTTCACTGTCACTCCAAATAGCATCACGACTTTAGACAGGAACAAAACAATTTACAGATACTGTCAGTTGCATTTGAAAATATAATAAATTTCAGATAGTTTCAATTGAAAAATTTAACAAATTTGGAGAATTTAGTTGGCATATATGGCAGATTTCATCGATTGTACCTGAAAACTTTATAAGCTTTCACTGTCAATGCCAAAAAACATCGCTAATTTAGACAGGAACAGAAAAATGACACATACTGACAGTTGCATTTGAAAATATAACAAATTTAGATAGTTTCAATTGAAAATTTAACAAATTTAGACAATATAAAAATATAAAACTCATATGTGGCAGATTTCAATGAATGTACTTGAAAACTATAAACTTTTACTGTCAGTCCCTATAAGTGCCGAAAACATCACAAATTATGACAGAAACGAAAAAATTGACAGATACTAACAGTTGAATTTCAAAATATGACAAATGTTGACAGTTTCAATTGAAAATGTAACAAATTTGGAGAGTTTAATTATCAAATATGGCGGATTTCGACTAATGGAGTTAAATACTTTTTAAACTTTGTCATTTCCAGAACCATGACGAATTGCCAGGAACGAAAAAATGATAGATACTAGTACTTGCATTTGAAAATATGACGAACTTTGACAGTTTCAATTGAAAATTTAACAAATTTAAAGAGTTTTGTTGTCAAATATGGCAGATTTCGACGATTGGAGTTAAACGTTTTATAAACTTTTACTGTCACTCCAAATAACATCACGAATTTAGACAGGAACAAAAAAAAAATGATAGATACTGATAGTTGCATTTGAAAATATAACAAATTTAGATAGTTTCACTTGAAAATTTAACAAATTTGAAGAATTTAGATGTCATATATGACAGATTTTGTCGATTGTACCAGAAAACTTTATAAGCTTTCACTGTCAATACCAAAAAACATCGCTAATTTTGACAGAAACACAAAAAAATTACAGATACTAACATTGGTATTTGAAAATATAACACATTTCTGGCAGTTTCAATTGGAAATAGAAGAAATTTGAAGAGTTTAGTTGTCAAATATGGCAGATTTCGACGATTGGAGTTAAAAGTCTTATAAACTTTCACTGTCACTCCAAATAACAATCACGAAAAAAAAGAAGGTAGATACTGAGAGTTCTATTTGAAAATATAACAAATTTAGATAGTTTCAATTGAAAATTTAACAAATTCGGAGAATTTAAATGCCATATATGGCAGATTTCGTCTATTGTACCTGAAAACTTTATAAGCTTTCACTGTCAACCCCAAAAAACATCACGAATTTTGACAGAAAAACAAAAAATTACAGATACTAACATTGGCAATTGATAATATAACAAATTTTTGGCAGTTTCAATTGAAAATAGTTGTCAAGTTTAGCTGTCAAATATGGCAGATTTCGACAATTGGAGTTTAAAGTATTATACACTTTCACTGTCACTTCAAATAACATCACGAATTTCGACAGAAAAAAAATAGATACTGACAGTTGTATTTGAAAATATAACAAACTTAGATAGTTTCAGTTGAAAATTTAACAAATTTCGAAACTTTCATTGTCATATATGGCAGATTTCGTCGATTGTACTTGAACACTTTATAAACTTTTACTGTCAGTCTCTTTCAGTACCAAATACATCACAAATTTTGACAGGAACGAAACAAAATTACAGACGCTAACAGTTGAATTTGAAACCATGACAAATTTTAACAGTTTCAATTAAAAATATAACAAATTTGGTGAGTTTAATTGCCAAATATAGAAGATTTCGACGATTGGAGTTAAAAGTTTTATAAACTTTCAGTTGAATTTGAAAACATGACAAATGTAGACAGTTTCATTTGAAAATGTTTGGTTTGGTGCCTCTCTCTTTCATTACCATTAGACCCCAGGTTTAGAACTCCTGATGATGTACGTTTTGGCAATTCCACTCGACTCCGATAAACTGACGAGACCCAATAGGGCGAAACCGGTCTTCAGTTTGTGTTATAGTGTTTGCCAAAACATACTATCATGCTCACATAAATCTAGTACAAGAAATTAGGTCACAATAGCAATTTTATATGGCAATGTTAAATTGTTTGTACTAGATTTATGTGAGCATGACTGTACTTCCGAATCTTCTTTTTGATTGAAAATGTAACAAATTTGGAGAGTCGTTGTTGCACCTATATCAGATATAATTGTTTTTACTAGAAATTAACAATCTAAACTTTACATATTTGTGTTGATTGTTGTGTGAGAACAAATATTATTGTGTGAGATTTGGCAAATTGACATTATAAAAAAATAAAACTCACACCAACACTTGACTTAAGGAAGTCCGAAACAATTGTCAGCATTAAAAGTTAACTCGTGAAACTTGTATCGTGTTTATTTATGTTGTTTGGTATTAATGTTATCGCCTGTAAAACTTGATTCATAAAATAATTGTATTATTGTGAAACTTCATCGCTCGTTATTGTCCAGGAATCAAATGTGGTGGCTTTTGTGCGCTGATTGATTATACTACCTCAACATTTTTCGCTATCAATCCTAAGGGATTAAGTCGTCGAGCGAGGAATGACCTGCACAAAACTCGTCCTAGAAAAAAAAGGGCCTCCAAGGGGCACAATGGTGTGCCCGTAGTAAATACGTTTAGTCGGAAAGACACCCCCGTTTCTCAGAACTAAAGAGCCCTACATATATAGGGTCTGATTTAGGGGCTCCAACGGCCTTGGTACCCACCACAGGACACCACCCCCTGACGCGTTTATTGTGCACTTGGAGAATATCGCCTTAAGAAATGTTAATTGAGGGATTATGGAGCCTGCAGCTTACATAATTGCGTTGCTCGTGTTTTTTTTTTCCTAATTTATTTCAAAACATGTGTCGCTCCCAAGGATACTTTCCGCATCTGTTAGCTGCGCGATGTTTTGGCTCTCGCTGTTTACATTTGAAAATGTCACTTGGGACGTTTTATGGTCAGATATTGACCATACGCTCATGGGGAATGCGACACGCGGATTGTCTTACCAATGCTTTCAGTAATTTAATATTTGACAGTGAGTTACGTGTTGATCAAAATTCAATAGTTATTAACTGACTACGTAGATACTGCTCAAGGTGATGCTTATTAGTAGGTATAATCTGCCCTTTTAAATATTCATGCTTATTAGTAGGTATAATCAGCCCATTTAAAAATTCACCATTAGTAATTATTAGGGCAACAAAGAAAAAAACTATAAAAAAAAACTATATGCGCGTAAAAAAATTATATAATAGAGAATATGCTCCTAATTCTCTAGGGCTTATAACAATAAGTTATTATTATAGATAAATGGATAAATGCTATAGAAAACTATAAGCTCGTAAAAAATGTATATAATAGAGAATATGCTCCTAATTCTCTAGGGGTTATAACAATACGTAATTATTATAACTAGTAATTGTTGAATTCGTAATTCGCCGATTTAGTTAAATCATAAAAATTCAACGAAACTCACTCACAAACGTCAGGAACATCGGAAGTGCGTTTTTGAAGAAACGTTTTTTTTCTACGTGGCTGCATTTCACACTCGAGATGCTGATAAAATAAGAACCACTCAAACCGCCATTATAAACATATTTATTTACATTTTATGAGTCTTGCCCGCCTGCGAAGGCCATTAGTTAATCTTCTGGCCCGTTTTTATCTTTCAAAAGTGCGTTTTATGGGTTCGGAATAAATCAATATTTAGAATTTGCCCGCATTTGTCGCCCAAACAACTCCGGCACAATCCCTTGCAGTCTTGAAACTTGAAGGATTATAAATGCGTTAAAAACCCAAGACCATGTGGATTGTGTGAAAGACGCTGACACTTTTACAGCTGGACTGATTTATTTGTGCCCGGGCAATAAACAGAACCACGGACTGACAGGCGTTCTTGTGGTGCCTGAAGTTTGCGGAACGTTGGAAGCAATAACGATCAATTTAGGTTTATTTTTTAAATTTTTTATCAGCGTACATTTCTAAACAAAATTGTAGCGTTTTCAAAATTTTCCGCAAAACGTATTCATATTATATCTGGGGTAGCCTAAACCTCAAGTTCCTAGGTACTCAAATAAGGGAAAAAATAAGGGGAATAATCTCGTTTAGGGGTAGATGTGGAGTAAGTGTACCCATAGAAATGTGTAACATGCGTCGCCTGTGGTACATGTGCAAAATATTGTATTATAATTTTAAAATGTTATTTGAAAGAACCGTTCAAAAATCTGACACAGTTGTACCATTGATTATAATACCCTTATTAATAATAATATAATAAGGGTATTATAATCAATGGTTGTACTTAATTTTTCGAGAATCAATGATACGTTTTAATCAAATGTGCAATCATGATCCATTTTTAGAATTACTACAAGAAAAGAGAGAATTTCGAAAACTAAGTATGGAAAATGTACAGCCACGGACTCTGGGAATGACGCTTCCGTCCGTCCAAGCAGTCTGCTGTCCTTGTCTACCGTGCCCCTACCGTACGGAATCAGACAAGGATGCTCGGTCTTACGGACGCGTCAATTCCAGAGTCCGTGGCTCTACAGCCAGATCCGGAAGTAAGTTTTGGCAAACGCTATAAGACAAACTGAATACCGGTTTAGATCTAGTTGGGTCTCGTCACTTCAGTGGAGTCAAGTGTAATTGCCAAAACGTACACTGGTGGACTTTGGTATCCAAACGAAAAGCAATAAAACAGAGCGAAACTGACCCTTAATGGCATTGAACCCGAAATAACATTCGTCTTTAAGTTTAAGTACATCCTCAGGACTTCTAAACCTGGAGTCTAATGGTATTGAAAGAGAGAGGCACCAACATTTTCAAGTGAAACTGTCTACATTTGTCATGTTTTCAAATTCAACTGTTAGCGTCTGTCAATTTTTCGTTCCTGTCAAAATTCGTGATGTTTTTGGTACTGATAGAGACTGACTGTAACAGTTTATAAAGTTTTCATGTACAATCGACGAAATCTGCCATATATGGCAACGAAAGTCTCGAAATTTGTTAAATTTTCCACTGAAACTATCTAAATTTGTTTTATTTTCAAATACAACTGTCAGTATCTATCTTTTTTTTTCTGTCGAAATTCGTGATGTTATTGGGACTGACAGTGAAAATTTATAAGACTTTTAACTCCAATCGTCGAAATCTGCCATATTTGACAACTAAACTCTCTAAATTTGTTAAATTTTCAACTGAAACTGTCAAAGTTCGTCATATTTTTATATGCAATTATATGTATTAGTATCTAGCATTTTTTCGTTACTGGCAATTCGTCATGTTTTTCTAACTGACAAAGTTTAAAAAGTATTTAACTTCATTAGTCGAAATCTGCCATATTTGACAACTAAACTCTCCAAATTTGTTCTATTTTCAATTGAAACTGCCAAAAATTTGTTATATTTCCAAATGCCAATGTTAGTATCTGTAATTTTTTGTGTTTCTGTCAAAATTCGTGATGTTTTTTGGCGTTGACAGTGAAAGCTTATAAAGTTTTTAGGCACAATCGACGAAATCTGCCACATATGACATCTAAATTCTCCAAATTTGTTAAATTTTCAATTCAAACTGTCTAAATTTGTTATATTTTCAAATGCAACTGTCAGTATTTTTTTTATTCCTGTCTAAAGTCGTAATCCTATTTGAAGTGACAGTGAAAGTTTAAAACTGTCAAAGTTCGTCATATTTTCAAATGCAAATATTAGTATCTATAATTTTTTTTTTCATTCCTGGCAATTCGTCATGGTTTTGGAACTGACAAAGTTTAAGAAGTATTTAACTCAATTAGTCGAAATCTGTCATATTTGACAATTAAACAGTCCAAATTTGTTACATTTTCAATGTCAACATTTGATATATTTTTAAATTCAACTATTAGTATCTGTCAATTTTTTCGTTAATGTAAAAATTCGTGATGTTTTGGGCACTTATAGGGACTGACAGTAAAAGTTTATAAAGTTTTCAAGTCCAGTCATTGAAATCTGCCACATATGACAACTATATTGTCTAAATTTGTTCAATTTTCAATTGAAACTGTCTAAATTTGTTATATTTTCAAATGCAACTGTCAGTATCTGTAATTTTTTTGTTCCTGTCTAAATTCGTGATGTTATTTGGAGTGACAGTGAAAGTTTATATAACTTTTAACTCCGATCGTCGAAATCTGACATATTTGACAATTAAACTGTCCATATTTGTTGCATATTCAATTGAAATTGTTAAAATTTATCATATTTTCATATGCCAATGTTAGTATCTGTAATTTTTTGTGTTTCTGTCAAAATTCGCGATGTTTTTTGGCATTGACAGTGAAAGCTTTTAAAGGTTTCAAGTACAATCAACGAAATCTGCCTTATATGACAACTGAACTCTCCCAATTTATTAAATTTTCAATTGAAACTATGTTAATTTGTTATACAATTTTCAAAATAAAATGTCGGTATCTGTTAATTTTGGGGTTTCAGGCTAAATTCGTGATGCTTTTTGGCATTGACAGCAAAAGTTTGTAATGTTTTCGAGTGAAATCGTAAAAATGTGCCATATTTGACAACTAAACTCTCCAAATTTGTAAAAGTTACAATTGAAACTGCCAAAATTCGCCATATTTTAAAATGCAACTGTCAGATTTATCATTTTTTTCGTGATGTTTTTGAACTGACAAAAAGAGTCTAAAAAGTTTTGAACTCCAATTGTCGAGATCTGTCATATTTGACAATTGAACTCTCCAAATTTGTCACATTTTTAATTGAAACTCTTAACATTTGTCATATTTTCAAATGCAGCTGTCAGTATCTGTCATGTTTTTGCTCCTGTCTAAATTCGTGATGTGTTTTGGAGTGGGAGTAAACGTTTATAAACATTTTAACTCCAAAAACGTCGAAATCTGTTATATTTTACAATTAAACTCTCCAAATTTGTAACATTTTCAATTGAAACTGTTCAAATTTGTCATATTTTCTAATGCCAACGTTAGTATCTATAAATATTTGTGTTTCTGTCAAATTTCGTCATGTTTTTTGGCATTGACAGTGAAAGCTCATAAAGTGTTCAAGTATAATCGACGAAATCTGTTATATGACTAAACTCTCCCAGTTTGTTAAATTTTCAATTGAAACTATCTAAATTTGTTATATTTTCACATGCAACTATCAGTATCTGTATTTTTTTTTGTTCCTGTGTAAATTAGTGATGTTTTTTTGGCACTGACTGCAAAAGTTTCTAAAGTTTTCAAGTCCAATCGTCAAAATCTGCAATATTTGACAACTAAACTCTCAGTTTTTTTAAATTTTGAACTGAAATTGTTAAAATTCGTCACATCTTCAACTGCAACTATCAGTATCAATCTTTTTTTTTTGTTCCTGTCAAAATTCGTGATGTTTTTGGAACTGACAGTGAAAGTTTAAAAAGTTTTTAATTCCAATAGTGGAAATCTGCCATATTTGACAAATATATTCTTTAAATTTGTTAAATTTTCAATTGAAACTATCTAAATGTGTTATATTTTCAAATGCAACTATTAGTATCTATTATTTTTTTCGTTGATAGGGTCTGACAGTAAAAGTTTATAATGTTTTCAAGTCCAATCGTCGAAATCTGCCATATTTGACAAGTAAACGCTCCCTATGTATTAAGTTTTCAATTGAAAGTGTCAAATTTCGTCATATTTACAAATGCAACTATCATTATCTGTTAATTTTTTTGTTCGTGTCAAAATTCGTGATGTTTTTGGAACTGACAATGAAAGTTTAACGCCAATAGTCGAAATCTGCCATATTTGACAATTCCCCGAAATTTCATGCTATTTTGTTTTATTATCGCACAGGTCTAAAACGTCGATGTCATTAAGTACGCCAGGCATCAAGATTGGGTTTCAGTGGGGCTCGAGGGACCACGTCTTGCGGTTGAACCATCATAAATCTTTGTCGTTTCTCCCATTGTAGGAGCCAGAGACGTGGGGCCCCCATCGGTCGTGAAATCCGAAACATGTGCGTGGCCCGTTTACAGTTCTGTTAATATTTATTTTATCCGTCGCAGAGAGGCGGAGGTTTCTGCCTCCACCTTCGAGGAGTAAATTTTTATCGAAGGTGGCCAGGGCCAGGGCAGCGTTTAATGGTCATTAGGAGCAGCACTCGAAATGTGATAATATAAAGTAACTCAACGTCCACAATAATGGACTGTAATAACTGTAATTATTACGAGTATCAGAACGGCCACGCCACTGTCGTCATCGTGAGTTAATGAATTTTCGGGTTAAGTAACAGACACTTCCGCTGAATAAAAAATATCTAAAAAATAAGTAAAGTGGGTACCTAGAATGGCCCATAACCGATTTATAATTGCAACATAATTCAGTCTGATTGCCCACTTTACTTTAAAACCACATGTATTTGGTGTATGTTTAATTTGTGCAATTGCCATCACAATAATTATTATTAGAATATGTATGTGGAAACAACTGGCTAATCAAAAATTATAACAAATACAGGGTGTTTCGTGGAAAAAAAAGTTTTTGCGATTCCAGATAAAATAAAAATTTGAAAAAATATATAAACAAATTGTGATTCCTTTCTGAAAGTAAATAATGCCAACCTTCTAACACCTTCCGAAGATGGGCTTCTATCAGAAGCTCAACAACTTTTGTTTTTTTAAATGGAACACCCTATAAGTTATTATATTTATTTTTCACTTTACTATAATTGAATGATAACTCCTAGGATACGATATATGTAACCATATCCATAACAACCGGGGCGTAATAAGAGGGCGTAATGAATTCATTACGCCTTGGAGTGTATTTTCATCTAAACAAGTCCATAACAACCGGGGCGTAATAAGAGGGCGTAATGAATTCATTACACCCTAGAGTGTATTATTTTCATGTAAACAACCATAACAGGGGCGTAATAGGAGGGCGTAATGAATGCATTACGGCATCTACAGGGCTAATTCTGTTTTTAAAAAAAGTGAAAAAAAAAATCTTGTATGCACCACGGCGTCACCGAATGATAACGCCCATCGAACGACTTTCATCTCTCGGGCTAAAGCCCTCGAGCTGGATTTCATCGTTATCCGGGCGTAATCATCGCAGTGATGCCCTTGATGCATAAATAGCTATTTTGGATTCTACGCTTAATTTCCTTTAATTTAATTTAATTTAATTTTTGAGATAAAAATTACATTCCAAAATTTTTACCATAAAGAGACATTTTGAAAAATGGCTCCAACTCCTCCTTGTTGCGCTTTGTATACTTCCATTTGCTCTATTACCTCTATTACCCTATTACCCTATTACCTTTTTCACTATCTCGGCTTTTAGAGTTTTCGGTATTCCTTTCTTTCAAAAAATGTTGGAATAATATTCTTCGTCGTATTAAAAATTTTACCTCTTTCTCGTTTCCCATTCTTTCCCATTTTGTCATTTATCTCTTCTTTTGAAGTTCTTTGAAACTTTACTTACTTCAAACTTTTCATCTGTTCTATTTGTATTCTATTTAGCATTATTCTATGTGTTTTGTCTTTACCTTTTGTGATTGTTATTGTTTTTGTTTTATCTCTCATGTTCTATGAAGCAGGTTTTTGCAATATTAAAGAAAGCTTTTGGGCATATTATGTCACAAGCACGAGTTTATGACTGGAACAAAAGCTATAAGGAAGGCCGAGAAGACATAGAAGATCACGAGAAGTCTGGGCAAATTGACAAGTTTAATAATATTATTTTAAAGTTTATTTGGAAGTTTGTGAGATTATTTTTTTTTCAAGACTTGAGCATTAATTTGAAGTTTATAACATTCTTTTGAAGTTGTGAAAAAAGGTAAACGTAATTTGATTGATTATTTTAAAATGATTTTATCCAAATGAATATATTTTCATATTGATATATGTAGTAATTAATTATTACCAGTAATTAAATGGATTCGGTGTATACCGTAGTGAGTTAAGGCAGCGATAAATTAATTATCGTAGCATTTCGTATCGTAACAACAATTAATATTTCAACAATATTCTACCACATCTGAGTGAATTAAAAATAATCATAATTGAAAACACAAAAATTTCCATTTTGTACGCATTTTACAGGCTCGCTGAAAAGTAAAATTTAAAAATGGTTTATCAGAATTTGTTGAACTTTGGTGCACAGTTAAAAGTTTTTAATAAATTCTATCGTAAATTTAAATGAATCTTCAGGTAGTTGCTACTACAAAACACATCGGGCAAATTATTATAGCCGAACATAACAAATTGTATAGCAAACTTTATTATGATAAGTTCATTTTATAATATTTTATGAAACTATTTAAAGATATGGAAAATACAAAGATGTTACAAGTCAGCCGAATTGGGTTTAATTTTCTATCCATTAAAATAGCCATAACATGAAAAATATTGTGAGCGACGAAAATTTGCTCCGATTTAATATCTGCTGTCGAAATAAGTTCCACCTATTTGCATAAATCAGCGATTGCTTATTAAGTAAGTGGCTTATAAGATTATATTTTGATTTATGTAATTATGCACAAAAAAAACTAATCTCGTTATTTGCAATGAATGGATTTGCGTATCTAAGATTTATTGATCTATTACATATTAAAGAACATTTTTTCAATTATTGGATATATTACATATACTTATGTAGGTATATACATTCTTTACAAAATAAATAACTAATTTTAATTAATAAAGAAAAAACACTCTTTTCACAAAACACATTTATTATATCTGTGATGGGTGGGAAAAACAGTATAAGTCGAAAATTTGGGAAAATGAGTTTAAGTCAAATTATATTTCAGAAAGTGATGCTGAACATTGTGTTTGAAATAGTATATGTCACATTATTCAGTTAAGGCTTTTAAATAGGTTGGCAGTTTTAGTACAACTTTAAATGCTACGATTATTGGAGGGAAAAAAGGTATAAGTCGACGCTTTCTTAAAATACTAATTCTTGACTTATACTGTTTTTCCTACCCATCACAGATATCTAAATGTACATTTCGATCGCTAGGCGACCATCTTCAGTAGAAATATTACTGTCAACTAATTATAAGTCTATAATACATATATAAATCAATAATAAATGCTGTAATAGGATAGGATAAATGGATAGAGAAATCAATAAATCGATAAATAATAAATATAATAAATAAATAGTGAATGTCTCTCTCAATTTATATGTCTGTAACTAATGAAATACTATTTTTGATCTGTCAATTTAATCAAGATCTCTGCTGGGGTGAGTTAGAACCCGTTTTGCCTATCTACTAGTAGTCTACCATACAATTTGAATTGAGATATCTATAACATATTGGTAACTATTTTTCAATTGATATATTTAACTACACGCAAATTTATCATTCGATAAATCTATTATATTTATATTAATTAACCATTTTTAATTGATATATCTATTAAATATTAATGAAGTCTTAATGGTCTGTGTGTGGATCCTCTGAAGACCATTAATGGAAGTAGTCTAAGAACAATATCATACTTTTATTTTATGAAAGTACCTACTGTGTAACAGTAGCCAATCAACGAGTAACCTCGGTCTAAGCCTGAACGGAGTCACACTCAATTAACAATTACTCATAGTGTGTATAGAACAAATTCATAAATAAAAAGCGATAATTTTAATGCGGGTATCAAAAGTACCGACTTATTTTGATTTATGTGCCTTTTGTGGTCGCCACAAATGTAAGTTTTTATCTCCTTGCTTCCATCTGCGGTTAAATAATGCCCCATTAGATGTGGAAATAACTGGTGCCTAAAAAGTACGCACGTATATTTGTGTCCATACGAGTACACGAGTGGGCAGTAAATAATCTCCAAAACGCAAACCCATTATTGAATCCCTTTGGTTCATTTGCATATCTAAACGCGTTACGCATAAAGTAAGAAATTTACGAGCTACACCCTTTTCAGCTAGTAATAACTAAAATGACATCGCCGGAAATTTATTTATTTTACCAGTGATTATCACACATCCGATTCAACCCGAAATTCATATATTTATTCGCAAATTCGTATTTCAACTTGTTTATTTAATGATGGCGTATTTCGCAGCTGCGAATGAAACACATTTTGAAATTTCGACATTATTTTTCGGGCGATAATGACACCTTATCGTCCTAGCGCGGTAATGACTCTTTATCGTCTTACGGCGGTAATGGCACTTTACCGTCCTAGGTCGATAAGGGAACTTTAACGTAGTGGAGCGATAATGACACTTTACCGTCCTAGGGCGGTAATGGCACTTTACCGTCCTAGGTCGATAAGGGACCTTTAACGTAGTGGAGCGATAATGACACTTTATCGTCCTAGGGCGGTTATGGCATTTTACCGCATCGCTCTCAGATATCGAAACGTACAAATTACTCGGGGCCACAAAAAATGGGCGGCTTGCAGAGGTTGCCTACAGTTTAAAAAGTAAAACCTCTTACCAACGTAATGGAAATGTAATTGCCGCGAATGTAATGCAGATTATTGCCCGCGAAATAATTGCAACCGCAAGATTATAATTAATTATTCAATTTGAAGTAATCAATTCTGCGGAGGGCAACTTGGCTATGCTAATGCCTGTTGTAGATTTCACAGTTTTCGTTTTTTTTTTGCGTCTGTTAATTATTTGCATGTTTATTAGGTCATCATTATCGAGCACAATTTACTCGTTCGATTCGTTATCTGTTTCCTGTTTTTAACTGCATTATACTTAATTATTTTAATGTCCCGCAAGTTATTGCACCTGTGTGCTAATGAATCAAAACTGGTTCGTAAATAAATAGTAACGTGATGCAAATTATTTGTCCGTAATTGTATTTGCTGATTTGCAACATGTCCATTTCTCGCTTAATAACTTACGGATTCGTAATCGTTGCTCCGTTTTTACAACCTTTATTGGGATATCGACCGCAGGTCTTTCCCCCGGACTGATGATTATTTCAGGTGATATTTAATATTTCAATGAATTCATATTTCACGATTACATGCTTATGCTGTTACGTTAAAATTGGATTTAAAAATTGATCTAATTTTGAGCTGGGCCAGCAATTCGTTTATTCCATAAGAAATCCGACTACAAAATATTTTAATATAAACTAGACACATATGAAAAACAAACATGAATATTTTTCCTGAAAAACAGTAAGCTATGAAAAATGATAATTTTACCTATACTATACGAAAATAGAATATATATATATATATATATATATATAAACAATCTTTATTGGGCTATCGACCACAGGGGGTCTTTCCGCCTTAAAAATATAATAATAATAAAGAATATTTATTAGCAGAAAGGCTAGATAATATACAAAAGGTAACTGGAAAAAATAAACTTTAAAATAATATTATTAAATTTAAAAACACTCTCATAAACTTCAACAAAATGCCAACTACTTAAGAAAAATGTCACAAACTTTAAAATAGTGCCATCAACTGTAAAATAATATTATTAAACTTAAAAATAATATCACTTACTTCAAAATACATAACACATATATAATGTATAAACTTCCACAGAACCAATTGGAAAATAATTTTCTAAATTTCAAAATACACTAAGTACTCAAAATAATTATCGCATCATGTATAAAATCATGTATAAACTTGAAAAGAACTAATTGGAAAATAATTTCTTAAATTTCAAAATACACTACTCAAAAGAATTATCGCATATTCTTTAATAATGATGTTGCAATTATGAAAATGTATACTATTGATGTAGGTATTTTTTTTTATTAAGAAGTGATAATTCTTAACTACTAATCAGTAGTAGTGTATGGTCATTAATTCAAAAATAATGTCATAATGTCACAAACTTTAAAATTCTGTTATAGTCTTTAAAATACACGTTCAATAAATAAAAAGTAATGTCATAAGATCATACAGTATAATTAAATACTTGAACAGAAAATTATAAACTTGAAAATGAGGACATGAACTTAAAAATACACTCATAAACTTCAACACAATGTCAAACACGTAAAAAAAAACTCACAAACTTGTAAATGATGGCATCAACTGTAAAATAATTGTAATTAAACTTGAAAATATTCTCATTTACTACAAAATACAAAACACACGATTAAATTACATAAATTAAAACTTCAAAAGATTCTTTTCAATCTCATAAACTTTAAAATCATGTATACACTTCAAAGGAACCAAATGGAAAATAATTTCTTAAATTTCAAAATACACTACTCAAAATAATGATCCCATCATGTATAAAATCATGTATAAACTTCAAAAGAACCAATTGGAAAATAATTTCCTTAATTTCAAATATACACTACTCAAAATAATTATCGCATATTCATTACTAATAATAATGATGTTATTGCAATTATAAAAATGTATATTATTAATGTAGGTGTATTTATGATACACATATCACGCCTCTGATGATGGTTTGTTAGAAACTGAAACTAGTTAAAATAAAATAAAAATAACTCTACCAGTAAGTACAAAATAATAATACCTTAAATTAATGTAGGTATATTGTTTTTTTTTGGAATAAGTGATAATTCTCATCAGTAATAGTGTCATTAACTTAAAAATAATGTCATAAACTTTAAAATGATCGTATAGTCTTTAAAATACACGATAAATAAATAAAAAGAATGCCATGTCATAGAATAGAATAGAATAGAATAGAATACAATAGAATACAATGGAATAGAATACAATAGAATGGAATAGAATAGATTTTATTAATGTCATTACATTCTAGATGTTTACATAGGTCAAATACAATACAATACATACAATTTTAAGTATAATATAAGTATAAATATAATATTCATTATTAATAATAATGATGTTATTGCAATTATAAAAATGTATAATATTAATGTATGTAATTTTTTTTTAATAAGTGATAATTCTTATCAGTAGTAGTGTAATAACTTAAAAACAATGTCATAATGTCACAAACTTTAAAATGATCGTCTTTAATGATAATAGTGATAGTCTTTAAAAAACACGATAAATAAAAAGTAACAGTCATAAATCATTCAGTATAATAAAATCCTTGCACAGAAAATTATAAACTTGAAAATGAAGACATGACTTAAAAATACTCTCATAAACTTCAACAAAATGCGATAAACTTAAAAATAATTGCAAAATCGTTAAAATTCTTAAGAAGTAAAAAATTTAATTCACAAAAATATGCCATACCTTGAACAAAATCACGTCAAAAAACTCAAAATAATTTTATAATCTTAAAACAATTCTCACACACTTTAAAATAGTGCAATCAACTGTAAAATAATATTATTAAAGTTAAAAATAATATCATTTACTTCAAAATACATAACACACCATTAAATTAAATAAATGTAACTTTTACCGTTAATTTCAAAATAATTTTATAAACTTCAAATTAATGCTAAAATCTTAAAAATAAATCTCACAAAGTGCCAATTGAACTTTAAAATAATATTATTTCACCTGAAAATATTCTCATTTACTACAAAATGGAAAACACACGATTAAATTACATACATTAAAACTTCAAAAGATTCTTTTCAATCTCATAAACTTTAAAATCATGTATACACTTCAAAAGAATGAATTGGAAAATAATTTCTTAAATTTCAAAATACACTACTCAAAATAATTATCCTATCATGTATAAAATCATGTATAAACTTCAAAAGAACCAATTGGAAAATAATTTCCTAAATTTCAAAATACAGTACTCAAAATAATTATTGCATCATGTATAAAATCATGTATCAACATCAAATGAACCAATTGGAAAATAATTTTCTAAATTTCAAATATACACTAATCAAAATAATTATCGCATATTCATTATTAATAATAATGATGTTATTGCAATTATAAAAATGTATATTATTAATGTAGGTGTATTTATGATAAAAATAACATTAAGACATAGCAAAATACACATATCACGCCTCTGATATGGTTTGTTAGAAACTGAAACTAGTTAATAAGTTATAATAATAGTTAAAAAATAAAATTAAAATAACTCTGCCAGCAAGAACAAAGTAATAATACCTTAAATTAATGTAGGTATATTGTTTGTTTTGGAATAAGTGATAATTCTCATCAATAGTAGTGTCATTAACTTAAAAATAATGTCATAATGTTATAAACATTAAAATGATCGTATAGTCTTTAAAATACACAATAAATAAATAATAAATAAATCATCCTTTAAAAACTTTCCTTTAAGACGTGGAGACATTCTCAATACTTTTTATTGATTTTTCATTAATTATCAAGATTTTGAGACATTTTGCCATCATTTCGAGATAATTAAAATCATAAAATGCAAATTTGTTGACACGATTAACACGATTATTACTTACATTTTTCATTGTCCCAATTTCTCGATAATCTTCTCGATAATTATTCAAATATCGAATCATTTCAATGTAGTATCAAGATTGCGAGAGATATTCCCATAATTTCCATAATTTATTAATATTGTTCAGTACTAATATTTCTAGAGAATTCTCAATCATTTCTAAGATTTGTCAATAATGTTTGCGATTTCTACAGATTTCTCAATAATCATCGAAATTTCTGGAGATTTTTCAATAATCCCCAAGATATCTTAATCATTTTCGAGATTTATACAGATTTTATGTTATTTAAACATAACGATGTTGTTTAAAGCATTGTATTGTAGTATTGTATTGTAGAACTAAATAATAATTAATAAATAAATAAAAAAGTAATGTCATAAAATCATACAGTATAAAATACTTGAAAATGAAGACATGAACTTAAAAATACTGTCATAAACTTCTACAAAAGGCCATAGTTTAGTGCCATAAAAGCCATAGTTATTAAGTTTATGCCATAAACTTAAAAATAATTGCAAAATCGTTAAAATACTTCAGAAATAAATAAATAAATCCATAAAACATATGCCATAACCTTGAACAAAATCATGTAAAACTCAAAATAACTTCATCATCATTATTAGTATCACAATGAAAAACTGGAGAAAGAGAATTATAACTGTTTAATTGAAATAATTAATAAAACTTTAAATTTAACTTTAAATTAATTTTAAATTTTAATTTTAGTTTATATCTTAATTTCTTATTTAGCTATTAGTTTTTAATTGACACTTTCTTTTTGATTTTGTGCACTTATTTGTCAAGCAAACAAACAAGTTTCAACTTTACTAAACATTTTCGTATGAAAATGAAACTTCAATATTTTTCCTAAAAAATAAGGAAGCCATGAAAATTGATTAATTTTGCTGTATTGGGATAAAACTCAACTGAGACACTATTCATATGAAAAACAAACATAAATATTTTCCCTGAAAAGCTAAAACTGATAATTTTACCTATACTATATGCTAAAAAGAATTCGTAATAGTTTTCCATGTATTATTAGAGATACATGGAGAACTTTTACGAATTCTTTTTACTATATAGTACAGGTAAAATTATCATTTTTCATAGCTCTTTTTCAGGAAAAATATTCATGTTTGTTATTCATATGAATACTGTCTCAGCTATCAGCTCGTAAGCTATGAAAAATGATAATTTTACCTATACTACTAAATACTAAAAATAATTCGTAAAAGTTTTCCTTGTATCTCTAATATTAAAACTGATATTTGCTGTAGAATGATAATTCATCGCCCTTTACAGATATTTATTCATTGTTTTTTAAAATAAACTTAAAACACAATCGCATAATCAATACAAAAAAAAAACAATGTATCATACATCTCAAATCTTTCATAAATTTAAAAACTTAAAAATATTTAATTGTATTTGATATTTTAATATAATGGTTATAACTTAAATCTATTGAATTTGGATAAAATAACGTTGAATTTGTTAATGAAACAAAATCGTAAATAAGATCATATTATTGCCAAATATTGCCAAGATCATGGCAATATTTCCAACGAAAATTAAAACCTAAATAACGCAAAACCTTTGAAATTTCGCCGTGTCATCAATTAATTAAACATTAAAATTTTCTCTACAAGTTTTGAATGAAAATGGTATATTTCTCGTAAAATGGAGTCTCGAAATGAGGATTTTTCCGTGCTAAAGTGTGAGGCGAAGGCAACACGGGAAGTCATGTAAGCACATGACGTGTAATATCTGGACGTGTAATGAACGATATTTTTTATTATACTGTATTATTTTTATTATAATTTGGTATTACTTAATTTAGTGCACGGAAAAAATCGGGGATCGGGAAAAGTTTTCTGAAATCATTTAGCGCATGGATTTTTTTTTAATTCAAAGAAATCAATTCTACCCTATTAATAAAATGTTATTTTGATCTATATTAACTATTCTTATTTAATAATATAAGAATAGTAAATATAGATCAAAATAACATATTATTAATAGGGCAGAATTGATTTCTTTGAATTAAAAAAAAAAAATCCATGCGCTAAATGATTTCAGATAAGAGCACGGAAAACTTTTCCTATGAATTGGAGCTTGTCCAGTTGAAGACCCTATCGGAGATTACGAAAAGTTTTCCGTGCGCAGTTCTGAAAATGCCATCTTTCCGTCAGTGTCAAAACGGATGGAAACAAGTTGTTTTCAGATGAGTATACTGAAAATATATATATATATATATATATATATATATATTTTTTTTTTTATATAAATATTACTACATCAATTAAGTAGTACAACGCCCTCGTGGATTTCTGCTTTAAAAATATGAAAGGCTTTACTATTCAGTTGCAGAATAATACTCGTATTCTCGTCTCCCAGATTACACGTTATTTTTATACGGTTTAAATTCGTTCTTTGATATCGTTTGTAGAATGACGCACGTAAACTCAAAACAACGAATCTGCTTTTTACATTTCTTCTGTGTGCAAAAAAATATAGGCCGCGATTATCGGCTTATCTTGTGCAACATTCGTTGTGTTGATCAGAAAAATGAACGGCATGAAAATATTATTGCCCGCTATCGTTAATGTGTTTGTTTAAACAAACGCCTCGATTGAAACACGCGAGACATTTAAAATAATAATACCGCGTTTCATCACGCGCCATTATCCGTTTTCGCCGGTTTCGAAACTCGGACAACAATTATTATCAACGAAATGAAAGGCTAATCTGAATCTCGGCAATGAAATGCAACGCTTTTTGCCGATTTCGCTGTTAAGGCCAAGCGCACGGAGAATGGTGACTCACTGCTTGGTGCATGCTAATTTTGGCGTTTGGTAATAATCGCTATCGGATGTATGAGGAATTGCCCAAAAAGTGGGAATATGCAATTTCAGCAGTATTTTGTGTGCCTTCAAAATGACTCACTTGCTAGGTAAGCTGATAACAAATTAGAATAAATTCTAAGATTGTTGGAACTTAACATGATTTATACGACAAGTGACAAATATTTTGTTTTTGTGTGTTTTTCTTATTTATTTTGATGTTCAGTTCCGTTTGGATAATGTGTGCACTTGTTATTTAATTTTCTAAAACTTTATTATTCGATGCTACAGAATCTCATTTTCAGGCAAAACTATAAAGAAACCTATTTACAATTACAAAAATATTGTACGGTGATGTAGCAATAATTCTAGATGCATGAGAGATGAATTTATGAGGAATGTTGAGACGACACTTTGTGAATAGTAATCAATAGTTGGAGCAAATTGTAAACTTGATTTCAAAACAAGTGTATTCATTAATTTCGCAAAAGTTACCTAAAACTTCTTTGAGACAGGTTTCCCAAAAGTTATTATCAGCGACATATTTTATCCCTAGTAGCTACTTAGGCTTAGCATCTACTAATGCTAATCAAAATGCGATTAATCTTGCAGAAATGGCATTCAGTGATATACAGTTATGCTCACATAACTTTAGTACAACAAAATTGACATTGCTATACAGGGAGCGCATAAAGTATAAAGACCTGGCTTTATTTTTTCCCCTGTATAAATTTTTGAAAAATGCTTAAACAGGTCAAAATAATTTTTTTTTCAAACAAATATGTTGGGACCATTTTTATTTTTCCATCTCTCTCCGTTTTGAAATTATGACGTCAGAGCCATTTTATTTTAAATGACAACCTATATTTTTTACTATTGATTTTGATAGTACTTTTTATTATGTTTTCAACAACATGACATTTTCAATATGTAACATAAAAATTGAGAAAATGTGCGTTAAAGTAAAACTATGAAATTATTATTTAAATGTGCAGAATGCATCTAGTTACCATTCAAACGTCAACGTCAGTTAAAACAAAATTTAAAATTAATCTAGTTACCATTCTAAACAACGTCAGTTAAAACAAAATTTAAAATACTTCTTCTGTAGGTTCACTATGCATATGGCTGTTACTATTTTAGTATTACGAAATAAACACTTCTCTTCGTAGATTTTAAGGCTGAAATTTTAAACACAAAGTTTTCAGTTTCACGAATGTTTTCGTACGTTAATGACTCAAATTATTCCACACATCATCTCCGGGATCGGGTTTCTGGAAGGCACCACATGAAAACTTTAAATATTTACACAATACGCTCTCGTTAACTGGTCCCTGGGGTTTTTTAACTCCCGGACCAAATACTAGTTTGTACTGCAATTACTATTATCTGTGGTGATAATTGGAACGTAATTAGAACGCAAATTTCACGTTATGGCACCGTGATCGTCTCAATGATTCCAATAATTGATCTAAGATTTTGTGCAAATATGGCGACAATGTATGAATTACGATTTTGATGTTAACGATTCTGGTGAAGGCAAATATATTTTTAGCAGAATTCGGAAATGATTTATGCTCGAAAAAAATTGGAATTGATGATTAAAAAAAATGGAATTGAGGCGAATTAGTAGAAAATTATTTATATTTTATAATTGTTTTCTTCTTAATTGGAGTACTTACTGGTAGATATATTACTAGCTACTTTCAGAGGTTGATTCTACAATATACAGTATGTCCCCGGATTGAGTGTACAAAGAGGATTTAAAAAAAAATACTTTTAAGTAAAAATGTTATAGGAAATATAATTGCGGCTTGGTCTGAAACAACCAGTTCAGTTATTGAAACATTGATTTATTTATACAGGGTTGGCATACTGTATATTTAAATATAAACATTATATTAAAAATAAGTTTGTGTTTTATGTGGTGTATGTGTATTTTAATTTAATTTAACTTACTCTTTCAGTTTAATATATTTGATATTAGATTAGATTTTATATAATTTTTTTGACTTTTTAATAATTTCTTTATTTGTTAAATTTTGATAAATTACCAACTCTGAATTCTACACAAAGATCTTTTAATATTATTTTAACACTTATTTATTTACTATTTGCAAAAAGAATTTAAAATTACATCTAAGAATATTATAGAAAAATATGATCATTCAAACAATCCCCCAAATGCACAAAATAATCCTGTTTTTTTTTAAATTCGCCTACGAGAGGCATTGGCATCGATAGCTATTGAAGAAATACAAAACAGTTTTCAGTAGTTCCACACCAGGCTTGAACTGTGTGAAGAAAATTGTGGGGGATTGTTTAAATGATTTATTTTTCTAAAGTGTCAAAATCAGATTCAATATATTTTTATTTAGCGAACACCCTGTATAAATAAACCAATCTTTAAATTACTGAAATGGTAGTTTAAGACCAAGCAGGAATTTTAATTCCCATAACATTTTCACTTAAAAGTAAAAATTAAAAAAAAAATCTCTCTTGTAAACTCAATCCGGGGACATACTGTATATTTAAAATTATCGAAAAATTTGTAGAATGAAACAATGTACGTAATAATCGTGTCAATCACATGTCTGGAATTATTGATATTTATTGGGAAATCTGTGAAAATCTCGAAAATTATTGAGAAATCTTCGGAATTATTGAAAACTGTCAACCAATTTGCTGATTTTGATCTCGAAGTTATTGAAAAATCTCCAGAAATCATGATAATTTTTGGTGCATCTGTAGAAATCTCGAAAAACATTGAGAAATCCGTGAAATTATTGGAAAATTGTTCTGAATTCTGATAAAATTTAGAAACGTTTAGATATTTTAAGATGGAAAAAATTGTAGAGCGAAAAAATGTATGTAATAATTATGTAATTGGGATTATGTAATAATCAAATACCTGGAATTATTGCTATTTTTTGGGAAATCTGTGAAAATCTCGAAAGTTATTGAGGTATTATTGAAAAATGCCAACCAGTTTGCAATTTTTGATCTCGAAATTATTGACAAAATCTTCAGGAATCATGACAATCTCTTAAAATCTTAAGAATTATTGAGATATTTCTCGAACTCTAAAAATCTGTCAAAATTATTGGGAAATATTGGGCATTATTAAAATATGTCAACCAATTTGTAGTTTTTGATCTCGAAATTGTAGGAAAAATTTCCAGTAATCATGAAAATTATAGGGAAATCTGTGTAAATCTCCAATCATATTGCGGAATCGTGGGAATTATTATAAAATCGCTCGGAATCCTGATAATATTTATAAATGTTCATATATATTTAAAATTATCGAAAAATTTGTAGAATGAAAAAGTATGTAATAATCGTGTCAATCACATGTCTGGAATTATTGATATTTATTGGGAAATCAGTGAAAATCTCGAAAGATATTGAGGTATTATTGAAAAATGCCAACCAATTTGCAATTTTTGATCTCGAAATTATTGACAAAATCTTCAGGAATCATGACAATCTCTTAAAATCTTAAGAATTATTGAGATATTTCTCTAAATCTAAAAATCTCTCAAAATTATTGGGAAATATTGGGAATTATTAAAATATGTCAACCAATTTGATGTGATGAAGTGTTTGATCTCGAAATTGTTGGGAAAATCTCCAGTAATCATGAAAATTGTTGGGAAATCTGTGTAAATCTCCAATCATATTGCGGAATCGTGGGAATTATTATAAAATCTCTCGGAATCTTGATAATATTTATAAATGTTCATATATATTTAAAATTATCGAAAAATTTGTAGAATGAAAAAAGTATGTAATAATCGTGTCAATCACATGCCTAGAATTATTGATATTTATTAGGAAATCTGTGAAAATCTCGAAAATTGAGAAATATTGGGAATTATTGAAAACTGTCAACTAATTTGCAGATTAAGATCTCGAAATTATTGAAAAATCTCCAGAAATCATGATAATTTTTGAGAAATCTGTAGAAATCTCGAAAAACATTGAGAAATCTGAGAAGTTATTGGAAAATCTTTCGGAATTTCGATAAAATTTATAAACGTTTACATATTTTAAGAATGATAGAAGAAATTGTTCAGCGAAAAAATGTATGTAATAATTGTGTCAATCAAATCCCTAGAATTATTGATATTTTTTGGGACATCTGTGAAAATCTCGATAGTTATTGAGGTATTATTGAAAAATGCCAACCAATTTGCAATTTTTGATCTTAAAATTATTGACAATATCTTCAGGAATCATGAAAATTGTTGGGAATCAACGTCAAAATCTCTCAAGACCTTAAGAATTATTGAGATATTTCTCTAAATCTAAAAATCACTCAAAATTATTGGGAAATGTTGGGAATTATTGAAATATGTCAACCAATTTGTAGTTTTTGATCTCGAAATTGTTGGAAAAATCTCCAGTAATCATAAAAATTGTTGGGAAATTTGTGTAAATCTCCAAACATATTGAGCAATCGTGGGAATTATTATAAAATCTCTCGGAATCTTGATAATATTTATAAATGTTCATATATATTTAAAATTATTCAAAAATTTGTAGAATGAAAAAAGTATGTAATAATCGTATCAATCACATACCTGGAATTATTGATATTTATTAGGAAATCTGTGAAAATCTCGAAAATTATTGAGAAATCTTGGGAATTATTGAAAACTGTCAACTATTTTGCAGATTATGATCTCGAAATTATTGAAAATTTTCCAGAAATCATGATAATTTTTGGGAAATCTGTATAAATCTCGAAAAACCTTGAGAAATCTGGGAAATTATTGGAAAATCTTTCGGAATTTCGATAAAATTTAGAAACGTTTACATATTTTAAGAATGATAGAAGAAATGATTCAGCGAAAAAATGTATGTAATAATTGTGTCAATCAAATCTCTGGAATTATTGATATGTTTTGGGACATCTGTGAAAATCTCGAAAGTTATTGATGTATTATTGAAAAATGCCAACCAATTTGCAATTATTGATCTCGAAATTATTGACAAAATCTCCAGGAATCATGAAAATTGTTGGGAATCAAAATCAAAATCTCTCAAAATCTTAAGAATTATTGAGATATTTCTTTAAATCTAAAAATCTCTCAAAATTATTAGGAAATCTTGGGCATTATTAAAATATGTCAACCAATTTGTAGGTTTTGATCTCGAAATTGTTGCAAAAATCTCCAGGAATCATGAAAATTGTTGGTCATGCAAATTGTTGGGACCCATAATCAAAATCTCTCAAAATATTAAGAATTATTGAGATATTTCTCTAAATCTAAAAATCTCTCAAAATTATTAAGAAATGTTGGGAATTATTAAAATGTGTCAACCAATTTGTTGTGTTTTGATCTCGAAATTGTTGGAAAAATTTCCAGTAATCATGAAAATTGTAAGGAAATCTGTGTAAATCTCCAAACATATTGAGGAATCGAGGGAATTATTATAAAATCTCTCGGAATCTTGATAATATTTATAAGTGTTCATATACAGTATGTCCCCGGATTGAGTTTACAAGTTGTTTTTTTTTCTTTATTTCGAAGTAAAACTGTTATAGGAATTATAATGCCTGCTTGGTCTGAAACAACCAGTTCAGTTATTGAAACATAGATTTATTTATACAGGGTGTTTATACAAGGTGACTCTTATTTATTTACTATTTGCAAAAAGAATTTAAAATTACATCTAACAACATTATAAAAAAATATAATCATTCAAATCCCCCAAATGCAGAAAATAATACTGAAAATTTAAACAATCACCTATGAGAGACATTTACATCGATAACTATTGAAAAAATACAAAACAGGTTTCAGGAGTTCAACACCAGGCTTGAACGGTGTGAAGAAAATAGCGGGGGGTTGTTTAAATGATTTTATTTTTCTAAAGTATCAAAATTAGATTCAATATATTTTTATTTAGCCAATACCCTGTATAAATAAATCAATGTTTTAATTACTGAAATGGTAGGTTCATATCAAGCAGGAATTTTAATTCCTATAACATTTTTGCTTAAAAGTAAAAATTTTAAAAACTCAATCCGGGGACATACTGTATATTTATATATAGAAATTATATTAAAAATAAGTTTGTGTTTTATGTGGTGTATGTGTATTTTAATTTAATTTAGCTTACTTTTTCAGTTTAATATATTTGATATTAGATTAGATTTTATATAAACTTTTTGACTTTTTAATAATTTCTTTATTTGTTAAATTTTGATAAATTACCAATTCTGAATTCTAAACAAATATACTGATATAAGAAAAACAAACAAAAAATGAAATGATAACAAATTTATACTTCTTTCAAAAAATCCAACAACCTTCCACTAATGAAACAAAAACCACCATAAAAAATCAAAAAATACATTAGAAAAATATACTAACAAATTTAAAAACCTAATTCCAATGAACCCAATTTCACCAAAATTATATGGACAACCAAAATTACATAAACCAGAAATCCCAATCAGACTCATAATTACATCTGGATACACATACAAACAACATTGGAAAATTTTTGAACAACCTCCTGAACAACACAATGAAATACATTCCAAAACATACAATAAAAAACACATTAGAATTAATCGAACAAATCAATAAAATAAAATTACTACAAGAATACACATTAGCTTCTTTTGACATAACTAACTTATACACCAATATACCTATAATAGAAACATTAAACTACACGAAAAGTATAATGAAAGAACACATACAGGATATTAAAGAATATACAGACATAATAAATTTATTTAAATGAACAATAGAACAAAATGTTTGCCTTTTAACAACAATTATTACAAAATGACTAATGGACTGCCAATGGGATACTCCAATTAAGAAGAAAACAATTGCAAAATATATTATAATAACTGGTATCCAAAAATTGATGAAACCATAAAAAAAAATTATTCGTTATATTAGTTGAGCTGAAAATATACCGGGTGATTCAAGTTTATTGTTCAGGGCAAAAATTACGACTTCCCAAAGAGATAAATTAATCGTGCTTTATATCTGAAATAGTTTATTATTGAACTTTGATATTTTCCACTCAGATAAATTTTTCGAAATTTTATCAATAGCAACAATATTTTCAGACAAAGACTCAATACACAAATCTTCACAAATACTGAAAAACTGCTACGCGGTTAGTTTTTCAGTATTTGTGAATATTTGTGTATTGAGTCTTTGTCTGAAAATATTGTTGCTATTGATTCATTTGGTAGCGTAAGTAAAATTATCTAATATGTTTCAGTTTCTGAAATAAATTAATTTTAATATTTCGCAAGGAATCTATAAAGTGGTTTATTGAAGTTGTGTGAATTACTTTCTTAACTCGTCAAGTTAATAGCCAATTGAGTTAAATATATAAATACCAAGCACTGATTTTAAAAATCGATGAAATAATTCATATTAATATTTCAGTTCCCGTGAAGCTTAATTTGGTTATCGCTCGAGTGTAAACGAAAATTAACATTTGTTTTTTGATAAGGACGGCCGAGAAAAACATTACATAATCCAGCAATCAATTGCTTTGCATAATTAATTTGGCGTGAGTTGGTGTATAATCTCCTGGATTCGTTTTATTGCTTTATTATTCCGCATGTCAACTCTTATGAATTTATTGTAACCGTGTGCTTCATAATTAATCACTTTTTTTGGCAACTTAGCAATATATTCATTTCTGACCTTCTTTCAGTAAGGGTGGCTTATGATTTAACAATACATTTACTTTAAGGTTGTTTTAATAATTACTTACTTGTATTTGTTTATTCATTTTATTATTTAATTTTATCGCCTGACTAGTTTCGGTTATGAAAAACATTAATGTTAACGTTTAATGTTTATATATCCTGAACTTTGAACGTTTGAAATGTAATTTTAAATTTTATAGATGTCTAATTTAAGTAAGTAAGTAAGTAAGTAACAGCCAATTTCATAATCAATTTAAAGTAACTTTAAATTTTAATGCTCAGTTTAATTTGCAAAATGCGTAACATAACACATATTTATCCATTAAAGTTGACTTTAATGTAAATGCCATTTTCTGAGCTTTTGCGCTTAAGTCAATACTTATTAAAACCACCTTAAATATAACCTTTAACTCAATACATTTAATATAATACTTTTTTCACTGTAGGAAACGCACTTTGATGTTGTTTGTTTATATTGTTCATATAAACAAACATATACAATACATATACAATAATAAAAAATATATACAAAATTTGAATCGGACAATCGCGATATTATTACGTTTTCGTGATTGTCCGATTCAAATTTTGTATATATTTTTTATCTTGGTCTAACCCATACCATTGGATATGGAGCGAACCAAAAATTTTGGTAACACTATTTTCTATTAGAACAAACTGTATACTTTTTTTCGATGGGTTGAAAGAAAGTGATTTTAAACGCCACCAGCAAAATGCTAACAAAACCAAATCCTGGTAATTATTTAATCCCTCTCGTGACTCATTTAATTCGCTTTCTGATTATTTAATTGCATTACTCACAGCTGTGCATTGACGATGAACACGTTTGCTTTTCATATGTAAGCGATTTTGCTTACTCTAATTGCAGCAATAAAAAGTGCACCAACGCATTTCATAATCATCCGCAGAAAGTCTTTTCAAGAGTTACCCAATGAGCTTTGCATGCGGACTTTCATTGCATGACAAATTAAGTGATAAAAAGTGATTCTCGCGAGGTGAAGAGGATGGTGCGTTAAGGCTCCGACTCCTAAATCGCATGTAACATAATTTAATCTTGCTTGGTGTCGCGACGCTATCTGCCTAATGTGTTTCCCTTGTTTTGTCGTTTTTCCACCTTCATTCCCATTATTTATTAACCGTCAGATTTCTACGTGAAAATTAGTCGCCGGATAGAAAAACCCACCTTAAATGTGAATACAAAAGATTATATTTTCCCGAAAACAAGTATAACACGTCGAGAAATGGATTTTTCAGTGGTTACATGACTTCCCGTGTTCGGATTCGCCTCATACGGGAGTACAGAAAAATCTTTATTTCCAAACTCGTAATATTTTTATCCAAAACTTGTAGAGACAATTTTAATATGTAATTGATAACAACGGTCGACAAATTTTGACAAATGTTTTGTCACTATTTACTTACGAAAATACGTTCTCAGTAAAAAATTGTCAAACTGAAATTTAAATCCAGTATTGCCATAAAAAAAATCATAGGAATCGGTCTTGCATCCCGCAAAAAAATAAGCTACAGATTTGGCAAAAAATTAAATATCACAAAAACCTGACGTGCTAGAAAATATTTTTTGACGTTTCTATAAATAGCGCAATTTTTTTTTTCGGGATCAACTATTTACGTCTAAGGAACAAAAATTGTGTGACCAGTGCCAACACAATTTTTGTTACAATTATCACAATTTTTGAATTTTTAAATGCGTTATTTAGGTTATATCATTTTCCTTTGGAATGTTTTATTTATGATTTTCGATTTTTAACACATGCAAAGTTATTTAATCCAAATTCAATAGATTTAAATTCTAACCAATATATTAAATTATTAAAGACATTTATTTGTTATTTTATAAATTTTTAAGTTTTTGAAAGATTTGAGATGCACCTATGATGTACCTAAAGATTTGAGATGAGGAACCTATGATACATTTTTTTGTGTTTTAAAACTTATGCGATTATGTTTAAATTTATAAATTTATTATTGCATTAAGGTTTATGTCATTATTTTCAAGATTATGAAATCATTTTCGCTTTTACTTGTTTTTGTTCAAGGTCATGGCATTTAAAAAAAATATATATTTCTAACGTATTTTAAAGATTTTGCAAATATAGTTTAGTTTGTGGCTTTTGTTGAAGATTATGAAAGAATTTTCAAGATAATGTGTTCATTTAAAAGTTTATAAGATTCGGTTGAAGTATTTGATCTTACTTTTTGATTTTACATTACTTTTTATATATTTTTTTATGTATTTTAAAAGATATACGATTATTTCAAAGTTTATGACATTATGACATTATTTTGAAGTATTGACATTATTTTGGAATTTAAGAAATTATTTTCCAATTGATTATTTTCATGTTTATGATATTCTTTTCAAGTTTATGATATTATTTTGAAGTTAATATCAAACGTTTCTATTTATTTAATTTAATCGTGTGTTTTGTATTTTGTAGTAAACGAGATTATTTTCAAGTTTAATAATATTGTTTTCAAGTTTATGGCATAATTTTGAACTTTGTGAGATTTTTTTTTCAAGTTTCTAATCTAAAAAGCTTTAAAGGAAACTAAACTTTAATATTGCTTAAAATTTTCAGTTTTTCACAAATAATTTTACTAACTAAACTAAATAATTCACAGCGATTGAAAATTCTTTTCAATGGCCATAGACAGAAAAAATGTGTTATTTTGAATTACGTACAATACTTCTTCAAAAACATTTCAAAGTGCAATTTTGAAAAATCCCTTCAAGAGGCGGAAGGAAATAGGAGATTAAAAAGTGCCATGTTGAATTATGTACAATAATATTTTTGCAAACAGTTTCAAAATGTCTTTATTTGGAAGTTTGGAAGATTCTGTTCAAGTATTTGATCATACTTTTTGATTTTACATTACTTTTTATACATTTATCATGTATTATAAAGGCTATACGATTATTTGAAAGTTTGTGACATTATGACATTATTTTGGAATTAACGTCCAAATATTGGAAATTATTTTCCTATTGATTTTTTTTAAGTTTATACACAATTTTGAAGTTTATGATATTCTTTTCAAATTTATTACATTATTTTGTAGTTAATAGCAAACGTTTCTATTCATTTAATTTAATCGTGTGGTTTGTATTTTGTAGTAAATGAGATTATTTTCAAGTTTAATAATATTATTTTCAAGTTTTTGGCATTATTTTGATGTTTGTAAGAATTAAAGAAAAAATATTACTTTGCCGTTATACTAAATTTCAACAAGTTTTGATTATGTGTTGTTACATGTATACAGGGTGTTCAAAGTTATTGGTTCCCCATTGCTACTCTTCGTTCACGATGTTTTTGCGTCAGAGGAGTGTATGAATATCTAGTAATTTTATTGGTAGTGTTTTGGAAATAACTGAATTCCCCAACTTGTTATTTTTTTTAGATATGTATTTGGTTTTTGTCTTCTAATGTCTTGTTTCTTATTTCTTAGTTTTCTAATCTTGTTATTCTCCTTAGTTGTTTTTCTTTAATAATCCCTTCGTAACATAGATGGGCTTCTTCCTTGATTGTTTCTAGAGTTTCGCCGTCTACTCTATTTTTCAATTTTAGTGCTTAGTTGTAGTTTGGTCTGGATTTGGTCGAGGTTTACATAATGTTTATGTATTTCACTTTTTAATTTGTTCATTTTTATTAGTTTTTGCAATCTTCTGTTTCTGAAAGAAGGACATTTGTAGTTTATGAAAGCAGGAGTGAGTTTTTCCTTTCGCTCACGAAGTTTATGTGCTGTTCTGTTATACTCCCTCAGTTCCAAAATAAGAGCGTGTTTAGCTTTTTTTATGGATTATTGAAATAATGCAATTAACTGTATTAGTAGTTATTTATTTCAATTAGGCATTAAAAAAGCGAATCTAGCAGCCGCCTGAAGTATGAAATTTGTCAAAATAGTGTTTTAAGTAAACACATCAAATTTTGAAACAATTGTTAGTGGTTTTTTTTTACTCGCTGACAAATTTGTTTAAGGTTTATTTTCACGGTCGTTATGGCAAAAACTACTCAAAAAGTGAGTGCTTCAAAGCTTCAAAGCTTCAAGACTTGTAAAGATTCATGAATCTTTACTCCATAACTTTTTATGTATGTATGTATGTATGTATGTATGTATGTATGTATGTATGTATGTAATTACTTTTTAATATTCTATATAAAAAAGCAAAATGAAGGTACTCAAAATTTTTAAATTGACATAGAAAAAAACATTAAACTTTTACATAATTCAAACAAAGGTCTTAAACAAATTCTACTAGAATCTTATGAAATAGATAAAGTTATAAACAAAGAATCTAACGCATTAATGATCAAACTAATTTAAATTTCAACACTTTATAAATGTCTCAATAATCCATATAAAATAAAACAAAACCATAATACAAATATTAATATATTTCAAAAATCATTGAAGGTCACAATTAAATATTTATATTACTATTAATAACTTTTTATGTACGTATGTATGTAATAAATTTTTAATATTCTATATAAAAAACAAAATGTAGGTACTCACTCAACTCATTAATAATACCTCATACATTACTACATTATATTACTAGTTCACACAAAAGTAGCAAAAAGAAGAAATACAAATAATATTATATTATTATTTGTTATTTTTTGTTTAATATTATATTCTTTGTGGAGATCTGCCTCTGAAGATAATCTTAACTTGATCAAAACTAGTCAGGCAAATAATAATAAATAAATTATTTAAACAAGAAAAGGAAAAACTTTCCTTAAACTACCAGTGAATACTTCAATAAATCAATAAATAAATAATATAATTATAATAACTGTGTTTCAATGTTAGATTTTGTTAATTTTAATTTGTGTAGGGAGTCAAAAGAAAAAACTTTGATTTAAAGTGAGTTTGTGTTTGTAGATATTATGTTTACTTACTTTTGTATTTTCAATTGATAAGATTTTTGTGGGTGACAGTTCACATTTAGGTGACTTTTATTGTTTGTTTTTCGTTTTGAAGTGTATGTTACTATTTGTTTTTATATATGTTTTTATGGTATATGAGTTGTTTAAATATTTGTATAATGGTTTGAATGTTACTTGTGTTTGGTTAGGGTAGGTATGGTTAGGTTAGGTTAGGTAGGTTTGGTGTTTGCATGTTGTTATTTTGGATCTTATGTTTTCGTTTGAAATAGTTATATATTGATTTTTGATCTAGTTTGTTGTGTTAATTTGAATTTCTTTTGCCAATATCGTTAAAGATTGTTAAAAGCATTATGTTTATGTGTGAGTATACTCGTATTTCTAATAGAATTAATACAAAAAAGGTATTAAAATAGGAGGGATATGGCAGCATATTGGTGTGTTCTGTGAGGAAAATAGTCTGCAGGGATTATTGTGTTGGTATGTGTTGGTTTTCTGTATATTTTGAAATTGAGTCTGTTTTTTGTCTTGTATATGGTGAGGTCTAGGAAGTTAATATTGTTTTCGTATTCTGATTCGAGTTTGAAAATGATGTTTTTGTGGAGGGTGTTTATGTAATCTTGTAGTTCTGTGATTTTGTGTGTGTTATGGTTTGTCCATATGATTAAGACATCATTAACATATCTTTTCCATAATATGTATTTGTTCTAAGGATTTTTGTTACTTATAGTAATGTTTTCTAGATGGTCAAGGAATATGTTTGATAATATGCCGCTTAGTAATGAACCCATAAGAAGTCCATCATTCATTTTGTGATATTTGTTATTAAAGAAATTTTGTTCTATTGTTGGTTATATTAGGTAAAAGATATCTGTACTTTTTGTTGTATTGGATATGTGTATTTTGATGATATTATGTGTGTATTATTGTTCTATTGTTAGTTTGATTAGGTAAAAAATACCTGTACTTTCTGTTGTGTTGGGTATGTGTTTATTCTGATGATATTAGGTATGCATGTTGGTGTTCCTGTTATGGGCATGTTTGTGTATAGGTTAGTTATGTCAAACGATGCTAACATGTATTAGTTTGGTAATATTGTGTTGTTGGTGTGTTTGATGGGTGTATGTTATTATTGTTCTATTGTTAGTTTGATTAGGTAGAAGATATCTGTACTTTCTGTTGTGTTGGGTATGTGTTTATTCTGATGATATTATGTATGCATGTTGGTGTTCCTGTTATGGGCATGTTTGTGTATAGGTTAGTTATGTCAAACGAGCCTAACGTGTATTAGTTTGGTAATATTGTGTTGTTGGTGTGTTTGATGGGTGTATGTTATTATTGTTTTATTGTTAGTTTGATTAGGTAGAAGATATCTGTACTTTCTGTTGTGTTGGGTATGTGTTTTATGATGATATTATGTGTGTATGTTAGTGTTTCTGTTATAGGCATGTTTGTGTATAGGTTAGTTATGTCAAACAAGGCTAACATGTATTACTTTGGTAATGTTGTGTTGTTGGTGTGTTTGATGGGTGTATGTTATTATTGTTCTATTGTTAGTTTGATTTGGTAGAAGATATCTGTACTTTCTGTTGTGTTGTGTATGTGTTTTTTCTGATTATATTATGTATGCATGTTAGTGTTCCTGTTATGGGCATGTTTGTGTATAGGTTAGTTATGTCAAACGATGCTAACATGTATTAGTTTGGTAATATTGTGTTGTTGGTGTGTTTGATGGGTGTATGTTATTATTGTTCTATTGTTAGTTTGATTAGGTAGAAGATATCTGTACTTTCTGTTGTGTTGGGTATGTGTTTATTCTGATGATATTATGTATGCATGTTGGTGTTCCTGTTATGGGCATGTTTGTGTATAGGTTAGTTATGTCAAACGAGCCTAACGTGTATTAGTTTGGTAATATTGTGTTGTTGGTGTGTTTGATGGGTGTATGTTATTATTGTTTTATTGTTAGTTTGATTAGGTAGAAGATATCTGTACTTTCTGTTGTGTTGGGTATGTGTTTTATGATGATATTATGTGTGTATGTTAGTGTTTCTGTTATAGGCATGTTTGTGTATAGGTTAGTTATGTCAAACAAGGCCAACATGTATTACTTTGGTAATGTTGTGTTGTTGGTGTGTTTGATGGGTGTATGTTATTATTGTTTTATTGTTAGTTTGATTTGGTAGAAGATATTTGTACTTTCTGTTGTGTTGGGTATGTGTATTTTCTGATGATATTATGTATGCATGTTGGTGTTCCTGTTATGGGCATGTTTGTGTATAGGTTAGTTACGTCAAACAAGGCTAACATGTATTAGTTTGGTAATATTGTGTTGTTGATGTGTTTGATGGGTGTATGTTATTATGGTTCTATTGTTCGTTTGATTAGGTAGAAGATATTTGTACTTTCTGTTGTGTTAGGTATGTGTTTTTTCTGATGATATTATGTATGCATGTTAGTGTTCCTGTTATGGGCATGTTTGTGTATAGGTTAGTTATGTCAAACGAGGCTAACGTGTATTAGTTTGGTAATATTGTGTTGTTGGTGTGTTTGATGGGTGTATGTTATTATTGTTTTATTGTTAGTTTGATTAGGTAGAAGATATCTGTGCTTTCTGTGGTGTTGGGTATGTGTATTTTCTGATGATATTATGTATACATGTTGGTGTTCCTGTTATGGGCATGTTTGTGTATAGGTTAGTTATGTCAAACGAGGCTAATGTGTATTAGTTTGTTAATATTGTGTTGTTGGTGTGTTGATGGGTGTATGTTATTATTGTTCTATTGTTAGTTTGATTAGGTAAAAGATATCTGTACTTTCTGTTGTGTTGGATATGTGTTTTTTCTGATGATAGTATGTATGCATGTTAGTGTTCCTGTTATGGGCATGTTTGTGTATAGGTTAGTTATGTCAAACGAGGCTAACGTGTGTTAGTTTGGTAATATTGTGTTGTTGGTGCGTTTGATGGGTGTATGTTATTATTGTTCTATTGTTAGTTTGATTAGGTAGAAGATATCTGTACTTTCTGTTGTGTTGGGTATGTGTATTTTCTGATGATATTATGTATGCATGTTAGTGTTCCTGTTATGGGCATGTTTGTGTATAGGTTAGTTATGTCAAACGAGGCTAACGTGTGTTAGTTTGGTAATATTGTGTTGTTGGTGCGTTTGATGGGTGTATGTTATTATTGTTCTATTGTTAGTTTGATTAGGTAGAAGATATCTGTACTTTCTGTTGTGTTGGGTATGTGTATTTTCTGATGATATTATGTATGCATGTTAGTGTTCCTGTTATGGGCATGTTTGTGTATAGGTTAGTTATGTCAAACGAGGCTAACGTGTGTTAGTTTGGTAATATTGTGTTGTTGGTGTGTTTGATGGGTGTATGTTATTATTGTTCTATTGTTAGTTTGATTAGGTAGAAGATATCTGTACTTTCTGTTGTGTTGGATATGTGTTTTTTCTGATGATAGTATGTATGCATGTTAGTGTTCCTGTTATGGGCATGTTTGTGTATAGGTTAGTTATGTCAAACGAGGCTAACGTGTGTTAGTTTGGTAATATTGTGTTGTTGGTGCGTTTGATGGGTGTATGTTATTATTGTTCTATTGTTAGTTTGATTAGGTAGAAGATATCTGTACTTTCTGTTGTGTTGGGTATGTGTATTTTCTGATGATATTATGTATGCATGTTAGTGTTCCTGTTAAAGGCATGTTTGTGTATAGGTTAGTTATGTCAAACGAGGCTAACGTGTGTTAGTTTGGTAATATTGTGTTGTTGGTGCGTTTGATGGGTGTATGTTATTATTGTTTTATTGTTAGTTTGATTAGGTAGAAGATATCTGTACTTTCTGTTGTGTTGGATATGTGTTTTTTCTGATGATAGTATGTATGCATGTTAGTGTTCCTGTTATGGGCATGTTTGTGTATAGGTTAGTTATGTCAAACGAGGCTAACGTGTGTTAGTTTGGTAATATTGTGTTGTTGGTGCGTTTGATGGGTGTATGTTATTATTGTTCTATTGTTAGTTTGATTAGGTAGAAGATATCTGTACTTTCTGTTGTGTTGGGTATGTGTATTTTCTGATGATATTATGTATGCATGTTAGTGTTCCTGTTATGGGCATGTCTGTGTATAGGTTAGTTATGTCAAACGAGGCTAACGTGTATTAGTTTGGTAATATTGTGTTGTTGATGTGTTTGATGGGTGTATGTTATTATTGTTCTATTGTTAGTTTGATTAGGTAGAAGATATCTGTACTTTCTGTTGTGTTGGGTATGTGTATTTTCTGATGATATTATGTATGCATGTTAGTGTTCCTGTTATGGGCATGTTTGTGTATAGGTTAGTTATGTCAAACGAGGCTAACGTGTGTTAGTTTGGTAATATTGTGTTGTTGGTGCGTTTGATGGGTGTATGTTATTATTGTTTTATTGTTAGTTTGATTAGGTAGAAGATATCTGTACTTTCTGTTGTGTTGGATATGTGTTTTTTCTGATGATAGTATGTATGCATGTTAGTGTTCCTGTTATGGGCATGTTTGTGTATAGGTTAGTTATGTCAAACGAGGCTAACGTGTGTTAGTTTGGTAATATTGTGTTGTTGGTGCGTTTGATGGGTGTATGTTATTATTGTTCTATTGTTAGTTTGATTAGGTAGAAGATATCTGTACTTTCTGTTGTGTTGGGTATGTGTATTTTCTGATGATATTATATATGCATGTTAGTGTTCCTGTTAAAGGCATGTTTGTGTATAGGTTAGTTATGTCAAACGAGGCTAACGTGTGTTAGTTTGGTAATATTGTGTTGTTGATGTGTTTGATGGGTGTATGTATTATTGTTCTATTGTTAGTTTGATTAGGTAGAAGATATCTGTACTTTATGTTGTGTTGGGTATGTGTTTTTTCTGATGATATTATGTATGCATGTTAGTGTTCCTGTAATGGGCATGTTTGTGTATAGGTTAGTTATGTCAAACGAGGCTAACTTGTATTAGTTTGGTAATATTGTGTTGTTGATGTGTTTGATGGGTGTATGTTATTATTGTTCTATTGTTAGTTTGATTAGGTAGAAGATATCTGTACTTTCTGTTGTGTTGGGTATGTGTATTTTCTGATGATATTATGTATCATGTTAGTGTTCCTGTTATGGGCATGTTTGTGTATAGGTTAGTTATGTCAAACGATGCTAACGTGTATTAGTTTGGTAATATTGTGTTGTTGGTGCGTTTGATGGGTGTATGTTATTATTGTTTTATTGTTAGTTTGATTAGGTAGAAGATATCTGTACTTTCTGTTGTGTTGGATATGTGTTTTTTCTGATGATAGTATGTATGCATCTTGGTGTTCCTGTTATGGGCATGTTTGTGTATAGGTTAGTTATGTCAAACGAGGCTAACGTGTGTTAGTTTGGTAATATTGTGTTGTTGGTGCGTTTGATGGGTGTATGTTATTATTGTTTTATTGTTGGTTTGATTAGGTAGAAGATATCTGTACTTTCTGTTGTGTTGGATATGTGTTTTTTCTGATGATAGTATGTATGCATGTTAGTGTTCCTGTTATGGGCATGTTTGTGTATAGGTTACTTATGTCAAACGAGGCTAACGTGTATTAGTTTGGTAATATTGTGTTGTTAATGTGTTTGATGGGTGTATGTTATTATTGTTCTACTGTTAGTTTGATTAGGTAGAAGATATCTGTACTTTCTGTTGTGTTGGGTATGTGTATTTTCTGATGATATTATGTATGCATGTTGGTGTTCCTGTTATGGGCATTTGTGTATAGGTTAGTTATGTCAAACGAGGCTAACGTATATTAGTTTGGTAATATTGTGTTGTTGGTGTGTTTGATGGGTGAATGTTATTATTGTTCTATTGTTAGTTTGATTGGGTAGAATATATCTGTACTTTCTGTTGTGTTGGGTATGTGTTTTTTCTGATGATATTATGTATTCATGTTAGTGTTCTTGTTATGAGCATGTTTGTGTATAGGTTAGTTATGTCAAACGAGGCTAACTTGTATTAGTCTGGTGATATTGTGTTGTTGATGTGTTTGATGGGTGCATGTTATTATTGTTCTATTGTTAGTTTGATTAGGTAGAAGATGTCTGTACTTTCTGTTGTGTTGGGTATGTGTTTTTTCTGATGATATTATGTATGCATGTTGGTGTTCCTGTTATGGGCATGTTTGTGTATAGGTTAGTTATGTCAAACGAGGCTTACGTGTATTCGTTTGGTAATATTGTGTTGTTAGTGTGTTTGATGGGTGTATGTTATTATTGTGCTGTTGTTAGTTTGATTAGGTAGAAGATATCTGTACTTTCTGTTGTGTTGGGTATGTGTTTTTTCTGATGATATTATGTGTGTATGTTAGTGTTCCTGTTATGGGCATGTTTGTGTATAGGTTATGTCAAACGAGGCTAACGTGTATTAGTTTGATAATATTGTGTTGTTGGTGTGTTTGATGGGTGTATGTTATTATTGTTCTATTGTTAGTTTGATTAGGTAGAAGATATCTGTACTTTCTGTTGTGTTGGGTATGTGTTTTTTCTGATGATATTATGTGTGTATGTTAGTGTTGCTGTTATGGGCATGTTTGTGTATAGATTGGTTATATCAAAGGAGGCTAACGAGTATTCGTTTGGTAATTTTATGTTGTTCATGTGTCGATTGTGTCTTTTGGTGTATATTTCATGGTTTGTTATTTATTAGTTTTACGATTATATGTGTTGATGAGTTAGGGGATGTGAATATTGCTCTAATTATTAGACACTTATCTAACTCTTTGCAAAAACGTCTTTGCACCGTAACTTTTGCGGGGGTAGGGGTAGGAGGTTGAGGTTCGTATGGGGCACAGACCTCGCAAAGACAGTCTTAAGGTATTTTATTCATGAAAATTGGTACGCCTGTTTTCGAGAAATTTGCGTTTAAAAATTGAAAAATTTGAGTTTAAAATTCATTTTCTGAGATTTGTATCACTCAGGGATTTTTTTGTAAATTTGTAAACATCTTAGAATTTCGTATATTTCATATTGTAATGCACTCAAAACATATAGCATCATTTTTACGAATTTAAATTAGTATTAATTTAGTTTTTTTTTTTGTAGGTAGTCGTACGTTCGAACCTACAATCCTCGACATTGAGAGGCTTGTGGACAAACCTCTGGACCAACTGCGGATTCGCGTAATGTTTATATTGGACGTGCATATCCTATCTGCATGAGTGTTGGACACACACGCCTCACTTCGATGATCCAAAAATCGATAATTAATGCACACATGACTCGACGATTCATCAATCCAAAGAAATAATGTGCCCAATAAATCTTATGTCTAATAAGATTTATAACTAATAAAAGGATGCGCAAATGAGGTGAGATCTGCATTATCCCGCGCGGACCAATCAGAGGAAATTATTACGTACAGTGGAAAATGCCATCAGTGGGCGTCCTTACGCCCGAAAATTTGCACGCACCCTCACGCATGGCAGGCTTAAAAAGCCTTAGGGCGGTCATCAGGGCCTTAGCGGGGGCGGAAGGCTCTCATGAGTGCCTAGTGGTGCCGGGAAAGTGTAGTGAAAATTTGAAGACTCTAGTGTAAGGCGCCAGGCTTCATGCGATTTCTTCAGGAGCGAGGCCCAGCCGTATGCAAGAATGGACAGGTCGCGTCCCTTGGCTGATGCAAGAGGCGACGATTGGGCTTGCAAATGCTGGCGAGGATACGAAGACACGTTAACACCGAGATTGATAAGGTTAGTCCATAGTACGAATGCTAGCATGCATGCATTAGCCGATAATTGATTTGTGTGTAATTAATTAAACATTGCTGGTGGTAAATGGAGGCCATGATTGCAAGCAAAGTGGGCCCGTGTACAAGTGCAAAAACGAATAGTTGACGGTAATACCCGAGTGTGCACGACACCTCAATTGCATTCTCTGGTAGCCAAAGCGAGTCCGCTGATCAAAAGAGACCAAAATTTTCCGCAATTAATTAATTAATTACCAACAGTAATAACCCTTTATTGATGCTAATGCATGTCTGCTTACATAAGTAGAGCAGACAATACGTCTGTTGGTATCTTAAAAGAGTAATTTGCATGTAAGTTGTAGTATAATGAACCAATATACAGAAATTATGATAAACTTTATTAATTCGTCTCGCACACAAAATCAAAATACGTTTGGCTTTACTAATGAATAACTTCGTTTTACGTACCTTGTCTCAAAATTAAAAATTACTAACATAAATTGAGGCATTTCTATGCTTGTTTTATTAAACATGAAACTGCCAGTTTGAGTTCTTTTAATCTCACCCCACGTAAATTGGTTCTATTCACTCAAGCAGGTAGTTTCGGCGCATTTATTTCGATAAACTTATAGCAGCAATCTGTAGGTATTGTTTATAATTGGGACCAGATAAACTTGGGTGTCATTGATCTCACATTGCAGAATAACCAATTATTGTTCCATGTCCTTCGTGTATAAAAATTGAGGACTGAATCAAGTTAATCTGGTTCCGACTATATAATATAGCGTTAATGTTAATAGGGAGGCATATATGTTATATGCCTCGCATATCAAAACAGTCAACTGCAATGCATTCATTTAGATAAACTTATAGTGCAATCTGTAGCTATTGTTTATAATTGGGACCAGATAAACTTGGTTGCCATTGATATGTCTCATTTGCTTGGCTGTAAAAAAAAAAGTTTATATTCACATTGCAGAATAACCAATTATTGTTCCATTTCCTTCGTGTACAAAAATTAAGGACTGAATCAAGTTAATCTGGTTCCGACTATATAAAATAGCGTTAATGTTAATAGGAGGCATATATGTTATATGCCTCGCATATCAAAAGAGCCAACTTCAATGGATTCATTTCAATAAACTTATAGCAGCAATCTGTAGCTATTGTTTATAATTGGGACCAGATAAACTTAGGTGCCATTGATCTGTCTCATATGCTTGACCGTGATAAAAACATCACATTGCAGAATAACCAATTATAGTTCCATTTCCTTCGTGTACAAAAATTGAGGACTGAATGAAGTTAATCTGGTTCCGACTATACAGGGTGTTAATACTAAGTTGTAACACCCGAAAATGGTAGTTAGAACTCATTGAAACAAACAACTTTTCTTAGTTAAAATATTTGAATTGGAGCCCAAGTTCATAATTATTGGCGTTCTTTTGTTTTTCGAGAAATCGCCATTACTCCCTTATTTTAAGAAATATTTAAAAAAATACAAAAACATTCAACACGATTTCGGTTCTCTAAATCATTTGTATTTACAATTATTTTCTATTTTATCAAATAACAAAATGGCGACCGATCAAAAATTTCTAAGCAAGATATTTTGAAAACCAATCGATCGATTTTTACAAATATAACATTTATAAAATCCTTGAACTATCTTATAACATTTGTCTGTTTTGATAATTATGCATTTTTATACACAAATTATGCAAAATACGCAAATGATAAACGTGACAGAAACTTTTCAAGATGAAGCAGAAATTTCTGAAGAACAAGATCAAAAAGTATTTAAATTTGAACGTACAAACTAGAAAACACGTGCCTCAACTTGTTTAATGGCCTAACTTTAGGTTAGCCTACTTTGTTTTAAATGATTGTTGCAGTTTGTTGAAATTTATCTTGTAATTCAATTTGAATAATAACTTTTTTGGACAGATCGAAAAGAATGTTTCAGACAAATATTATAATATAGTTTAAGGATTTCATAAATGTTTATTTTCAAAAATCAATCGAGTGTTTTGCAAAATATCTTGTTTCGAAATTTTTCTTCTGTCGCCATTGTGTTATTTGATAAAATAGAAAATAATTGTAAATACAAATGTTTTATAGAACCGATAGCGCATGCTGAACGTTTTTGAATTTTTAAAATATTTCTTAAAATAAGGGAGTAATGACGATTTTTCGCAAAACAAAAGAACGCCAATAACTATGAACTTAGGCTCCAATTTAAATATTTTAACTAAGAAAAGTTGTTTGTTTTAATGAGTTCTGACTGCCATTTTCGGATGTTACAACTTAGATTATCACCCTGTATATAAAATAGCATTAATGTTAATATGGAGGCATATATGTTATATGCCTCGCATATCAAAACAGTCAACTGACAATGGATTCATTTCGATAAACTTATAGCAGCAATCTGTAGCTATTGTTTATATTTGGGACCAGATAAACTTGGCTGCCATTGATCTGTCTTATTTGATTGACAGTGATAAAAAATGTTTATATTCACTTGGCAGAATAATCAATTATTGTTTCATTTCCTTCTTATACAAAAATTGACGACTGAATTAAGTTAATCTGGTTCCGACTATATAAAATAGCGTTAATGTTAATAGGAAGGCATATATGTCATATGCCTCGAATATCAAAACACACAACTACAACGGATCATATTCCCAAGCTAATCTGGTCCCAACTATAGCTGTGCCGAAACTACTTTTAGGCGATAAACAATCTTTATCACATAAAGTAAAAACAACAACACCTGTTCATGTGGAGAAAATTAACTTTGATAAAAAATGTAGTACTACAGTTTACTCAATTCCTTAAATGTATTGTCGCAATCTGTATAATAATAATAATAAATAATAAAGAATATTTATTAGCAAATAACGCTACATAATATACAAAATTTCAACAAAATATGCTTAATGGCAAAACTATTATTTATAATCAGAACCCGATTAACTTGGGTATAAACTGTCTAATTTATTTGTTAGTATTAAAGTAATACAAGTTTGTACCAATATCATATCGTCATTAATTCTATTTGTAATACAGGGTGTTAATACTAAGTTGTAACACCCAAAAATGGCACTTAGAACTCATTGAAACAAACCACTTTTCTTCGTTAAATTTTTTTAATTGGAGCCCAAGTTCATAGTTATTGGCGTTCTTTTGTTTTTCGAAAAATCATCATTACTCCCTTATTTTAAGGAATATATAAAAAATACAAAAACGCTCAACATGCGCTTTCTGTTCTCTAAAACATTTGTTTTTACAATAATTTTCTATTTTATCAAATAACAAAATGGCGACCGAACAAAAATTTCGAAACAAGATATTTTGAAAATCACTCGATTGATTTTTGAAAATAAAACATTTATGAAATCCTTAATAGTATATTATAGTATAAGTGGATATCAAGGCCTTTCAAGCACGAACGTTTTTCAAAAAACCGACCCGTCGCTCCCCGCTGCGCGGGGAGGCGGGGAGGTTTTTTGAATAGAGTGAGTTATTACGCTATTTTTTATCATTGATGCCGTAAATTGGCCTAAACATTTGTAATTATAATTTCTATCTGATGTGCCGTCGATTTTGCCGTACAGTTTTAGTATCGTTGCTAAGATACTGAATAAATAACTAGCTAACATGGCGGCTGATACTATGCAATTGTTCTAGCCTTGGTTGTCAAAGTGTTGAATATCGTATGTAACAATCTTTCAATTTGGCGTCAGTTTTGATTTTGGTTGAAAATGCAACGAAACATTGATCAATTAAGCTCCGAAGCAGAGAGGCGTTTAATTCCCCAAAAATCGGAATTGGCATATAAGAAGGAATACGATAAATTGGTAAAATGGATGGACGAACAGGAGGTGAAAACTGTAGATGAAAGAATGATTCTTGCTTACATGCAGAAAATGTCTACATGCTATAAGGCGTCAACAATGTGGGCAATACATTCCATTTGTATCCATGGAAACCTTTACAGGAAACGCGCGTTTTTGAAAGCCTGTTTTATGCACGCTACACGATGTTTTAAACAAGCAATATGATACATCAATGATAAAAACTATATTATAACATTTGTCTGGAACATTTTTTTCTATCTGTCCAAAAAAGTTATTATTCAAGTTGAATTACAAGATGAATTTTAACAAACTGCAACAATCATTTAAAACAAAGTAGGCTAACCTTCAGTTAGGCCATTAAACAAGTTGAGGCACGTGTTTTCTAGTTTGTACGTTCAAATTTAAATACTTTTTGATCTTCTTCTTCCGAAATTTCTGCTTCATCTTGAAAAGTTTCTGTCACGTTTATCATTTGTGTGCGTGTTTTGCATAATTTGTGTATGAAAATGCATAATTATCAAAACAGACAAATGTTATAAGATAGTTCAAGGTTTCTATAAATGTTTTATTTTCAAAAATCGATCGATTGGTTTTCAAAATATCTTGCTTAGAAATTTTTGATCGGTCGCCATTTTGTTATTTGATAAAATAGAAAATAATTGTAAATATAAATGTTTTAGAGAACCGAAAGCGCATGTTGAGCGTTTTTGTATTTTTTAAATATTCCTTAATATAAGGGAGTAATGACTATTTTTCGAAAAACAAAATAACACCAATAACTATTAACTTGGGCTCCAATTCAAAAATTTGAACTAAGAAAAGTTGTTTGTTTCGATGAGTTCTAACTGCCATTTTCGGGTGTTACAACTTAGTATATCAAAATTGACGAGAATTTAATGGGGTGTAGAAAAATTGTTAATATAAAATATTAGTTTGTAATAAATCTATAATTCCTTCATTATAATAATAATAATGAAGCGAGTTTGAAGCATATGCAGGGAAGCAATCAGTCAAACTAGATTATAGGTTTTATTGTATATCTTTTCTTTGATGTAAGCTATTACATGTATGACCTTTTTGATTTGTTTTCCATGTGTAATTTAATTTAACCTGTGTAATAAGCCATACTAGTATAAGAAACATCAATACATTAGTTTTATTATTATAATAAACATAATTTATCGATGTTTCTGACACTATACCTTTTCAAGTTCAAATTGAGACCAATCAAGTTCAAATTGAGACCAATCAATTTCAAATTGATGCCAATCCAGTTCAAATTGATACCAATCAATTTAAAATTGAGACTAAACAAAATAAAGTTGACACTAAACAATATCAAGTTGAGAGTAATCAAATAAAATTGATATTGTTTAGTGTCAACTTGATTTTGTTTAGTCTCAATTTGAAATTGATTGGTCTCAATTTGAAATTGATTGGCCTCAATTTGAAATTGATTAACCTCAATTTAAACTTGATTGGTCTCAATTTGAACTTGAAAAGGTATAGTATGTCTTATTGAGAAATGAATCAAGTTTATTTGGTTCCGACTATATAAAATAGCGTTAATTTTAATCGAGAGACATATACAGAGTGGGCCACGAATATCGGCCATTAAAAGTTTACGGGGTTCCTAATGGAGGAAAAATTTGAAAAAAATCAGCATTGCATGGTTGAACACGAACTCCTCAACGAAACTATTTTCGACTTTCTATCACTTCCGGTTCTTCCGGAAATGATTACTAACTTTGTTATTTTAAATGAAACATCCTGTATATTCTTACATTTTTCGATTCTATGTTCAAATACCTACATCCCCATATGTACTTATGACCACTTAATTTGTATAGTTTTTGGGTTAAAAATTTATTTGTCAAATTTGACCTCAAAAAGACGTTTTGAAAAATGCGTATAACATCTACACCTTTTCAAGTTCAAATTGAGACCAATCAAGTTCAAATTGAGACCCATCAATTTCAAATTGAGGCCAAATAATTTCAGATTGAGACCAATCAATTTCAAATTGAGGCTAAACAAAATCAAGTTGACACTAAACAATATCAAGTTGTCATAATAAATTTTATTTCTTTACTCTCAACTTGATATTGTTTAGTGTCAACTTGATTTGGTTGGTGTCAATTTTAAATTGATTGATCTCAATTTGAAATTGATTGGTACCAATTTGAACTTGATTGGCCTCAATTTGAAATTGATTGGTCTTAATTTGAACTTGATTGGTCTCAATTTGTACTTGAAAACGTATAGTATTAACAAAATAGAAACACGAGCTGCATCTTGAATTGTAAATAATAGATTCCTCTACAATTAAAAAAATTGACATCGGTCAATTTTGGCAATAGGTATTTAAAAAATTTCAATATTTCAGTGCCCACTTAGAAACACATATTTTATTTTTTTTCCAATGGAATGACCCAGATCTCCATATGAACTTATGTCCACTTAACCACGACCAATATTTTATATAAGGCGATTGGCCAGACAATTTGCTACAAAAATGTATTATGCAACTCTATACCTATAGCAAATGGTTTTTGAGTTATTGTCAAATTATTATGTTTGTCTTGCCAATCGCTCTATGGTATAAAATATAGGTCGTGGTTAAGTGGACATAAGTTCATATGGAGATCTCGGCAATTGATCAAGGAATCGAAAATGTAATAATATACAGGGTGTTCTATTTAAATTAACAAAGTTGGTAGCCATTTCCGGTAGAACCGGAAGTGATAGAAATTGGAAGATATTTTTCTTGAGGAGATCGTATTCAACCATTCAATGCTGATGCTTCTTTTTCAAATTTTTCCTCCATCAGGAACCCCGTAAACCTTTAATGGCCGTTTTTCGTGGCTCACCCTGTATGTTATATGCCTCGCGTATCAAAACAAACAATTACAATAGATCATACTCCCAAGATAATCTGGTCTCAACTATAGCTGTGCCGATTATTATAATGCGTATAAACATCGATTAATTTTATTATTATTAATAATAATAATAATAAACATAATTTATTGATGTTTCTGAAACTAGTAAGTCTCTTATTACACAGGTCAAATTATATTACACATGGAAAACCAATCAAAAACGACAAATCAAAACAAATCAAATAAATATTATTTTAATAATAATAATACTTTATTTATGCTATAATTTAACAGTTTTACACAAATCAAAATAAACAAAAGAAACGAAAGCAGCAAAATTGAGGACTAGAAATGAAAAATTCGCATTAAGTTTATCACTAGTACCTCAAACTATAAAATTTTGCTCAATTTTGAAACATATTTTGTCATTCTATTGTTGTTTCTGGTTTGTCTCGCATCCTTTTCTCTAAGTCTCTTATTACACAGGTCAAATTAAATTACACATGGAAAACCAATCAAAAAGGACAAATCAAAACAAATCAAATAAATATAATAATAATAATACTTTATTTATGCTATAATTTAACAGTTTTACACAAGTCAAAGTAAACAAAAGTAACGAAAGCAGCAAAATTGAGGACTAAAAATGAAAAATTCGAATTAAGTTTATCACTAGTACCTCAAACTACAAAATTTTGCTCAATTTTGACACATATTTTGTCATTGCAGATCACCATCATTCAGTATTACAGTCTGCTGATTGAATATCATTGCGAGTTTTGGATGTACATGCCTATCTATCATTCATGTGTGTGTGAAACTAAATTCCATGTAAGTATTTAATATTTCATTTGTCTTTAAATCTCAAATAACAACAAATTTGCATAATTTACTTATTTATTTAATTTATCTATTCTTTTGTCTATCTCCCTTTCGATGTAAGGCCTACATTACTAATTTTTAATGTATTCTCTCCACTTCCTCCTGTCAAATCTGTAAAATCTGTCAAATCTTAACAAATCTTTTTTTAATTCCTTTATTTCTTCCTATGTGTTCCCTTTTCTTGTTTCCTCTTCTGTTATTGCGCTATTCTCTCCACTTCCTCCTATCTTTTGTTAATTCCTTTGTTTCTTCCCATGTGTTTCCTTTTCATGTGGCCTCTTCTTTTATTGCGCTGTTAGACTCTTTTCTCGGTCTTCCTCTCTGTTTTTTTCCTGTTGCCCTTGTCTCGTATATTTTCTTAGTGTTTCTTTCTTCTCTCATTCGTCTCATTTGTCCATACCACTTCATTTGGCTTTCTGTTATTTTTTCCTGTGTTGGTTTTATATTTAAGTTTTTCCTGTACGTCTCGTTCTTTATCCTGTCTCTTCTTGTTTGGTTTTCTATTTTTCTTAGAAATCTCATCTCCATGGCATTTATTATTATGTTTTCCTGTCATCGTCCATGTTTCACTGCTGTAAGTTAGCGTTGGTCTAATAACTTTTTTGTCTATTTCTGTTTTGTGTCTCTCTTCTTGCTAAAAATGATGTTTTTAACATGTTCTATAGTTTTGCTGTTTTTCCTATTTTATCTTCTATTTCATTATCTAATTTACCATTGCTCTGTATGATTGTTCCTAAATATCTGTATCCAAGTATTGGTCTTGCGTACTTCTGCCTCTTCTGAATTCACACTGGCTGTCTATTGTTGTTTCTAGTTTGTCTTGTCTTGTCTTCATTCGTGATAATTGTTGATAATTTTGCATAATTTTGACTTATATTTTGTCATTGCAGATCACCATCATTCGGTATTCCAGTCTGCTGATAAGAATATCATCGATACCAATGGATGTACATGCCTATCATAGATTTGTGTGTGGCACAAAATTCCATGTAAGTATTTAATATATTATTTGTCATCAAATCCGAAATTCCAAAATTTTGCACCAATTTGACCTATATTTTGTCATTGCAGTTCACTCTCATTCGGTATTCCAGTCCTCTGATAGGTATATCGTCATACCTGTGGATCAGGTATGGCAACGTATGGCAATTCTAGGCAAGTGGATCACTTGCCTAGAATTCCTTTATCTGCAAGCAAAATCCGAGTAGTAAGTATATAATATTTAATTTAATTGTTTAATTTTATGCAAATTATGTTTTGATGTCCTTTCTTTGTGGCATTGGTATTACTATTTTTGTTAATACTGCTACTGTGTATATAGCATTGATGTAGCTTCTTTCGTTTTTGTTTTAATTGGTATATTTTTCTTGCGTTGTTTTTGTTGCTGTTTCTCTTATTATATGCTCTAAGTTTCCTTAAATGTTTAGGAATTATATAAATATGAGCAGAATGCGTTTGCATATTTTTATACCAGATACCAGCAGAAGACATCATTCTTCTGGTTCCCAAAAATGTATAGGTTGCTATACGTTTTTTCAAAGACTAGTGAATTCGGTGTCTGAATTTAAGCAGAACCCTGATTTTATAAAATTATCCATCATTTGTCGTTTACACACCCTAAAAAATAATAATAGAAACTGCAAAATTCCAACATTCAAAAATGTAAATACGTGGAAAAATGTGCATTGTAGAACGTGGATTGTGATCTTAATTGCTGAACCCAATTGAGAGATATCTGTTGCATCTAACTTTATTGAGTACTGGTGTTGCTAAAAATGTGCGTTGTAGAACGTGGATTGTGATCTTCCTTGCTGAGACCCAATTGAGAGTTATCTGTTGCATCTAACTTTATTAAGTGCTGGTGTTGCATTGCAGATCACAATTGAATGTACCTTGTTGCACTGATTCTAACTTTACGTAAACTGAATTTCATTATTTTATACATTTTTCAGGGGCACCAGTCAAAGAAATCTTCTAGGTGAATCATGAGGTGTGATCTGCAGATTTCCCACTCCTTCAGGGGCTCGTGCCCCCGAATTTGGTGGGACCTTGACTGATATTTTGTGTGCTCACTAATTTTGAAATTTCTTTCAGCAAGTGTTAACTTCGCGGTTTCACCTTGGGATTACCTTCCCAGGTCAAACGTATATTACCTAATTTATTCGGACTCTGTTTTCGCAAAAACTAGCTATTTTTGTGCGTTCAAATAATAAGTGCCAGTATTTTCAATGTCCAGATTACCTTCTGGCCTCAATAACCGTGCAAGTCATTTTATAAGCGAGCCTCTTCATGCTCTTGTTGACTTGAAGGGGCCCCAACTAAACCAAAAGTGCGTAGTAGTGCCGAAAGTGCTCGTTATGGTCGATTTGGACATCTTCAGGGGATCGCATCCACGCCCAGGCTGCTCCGAAGAGGTACGTCAGAATTCTGGATCTTCGCCAATGCAACTTTAAACGTAAATTCTAAGGTAGGTCTTTTTTTGAGAAGAGCTCCAAGACGCCCCACAGTGAGTACCATTTTTGATTACCTCCTCGCAACCAAGGTTTGTAGGTCTCCCCCCTTGCGGCCCAACTCATTTATCGCCATTTTCTTCCCATTTACAGCGGTATTACAGCGCCTTTAGTACACTCGTTGTACGGTTTCGTAAAATAATTGATGGTATTAGAACCTTACTTGTTGTAAGGTTTCGTAAAAAAATACCTGTTTTAGACTTTACTTGTTGTAAAGTTTCGTAAAAAACAGCGGGTTTAGAAGCTTACTAGTTGTAAGGTTTGATAAAAAACAACAGTTTTTGGAACCTTACTTGTTGTAAGGTTTCGTAAAAACAACAGTTTTAGAACCTTACTTGTTGTAACGCTTCGATAAAACCCCCATTTTAGAACCTTACTTGTTGTAAGGCTTCGATAAAACCCCCATTTTAGAACATTACTTGTTGTAAGGTTTCGTTAAAAATAACTGTTTTAGACCTAACTTGTTGTAAGGTTTCGCAAAAAACAGCGGGTTTAGAAGCTTACTAGTTGTAAGGTTTGATAAAAAACAACAGTTTTTGGAACCTTACTTGTTGTAAGGTTTCGTAAAAACAACAGTTTTAGAACCTTACTTCTTGTAACGCTTCGATAAAACCCGCATTTTAGAACCTTACTTGTTGTAAGGCTTCGATAAAACCCCCATTTTACTTGTTGCAAAGTTTCGTAAAAAACAGCGGGTTTAGAAGCTTACTAGTTGTAAGGTTTAGTAAAAAACAACAGTTTTTGGAACCTTACTTGTTGTAAGGTTTCGTAAAAACAACAGTTTTAGAACCTTACTTGTTGTAACGCTTCGATAAAACCCCCATTTTAGAACCTTACTTATTGTAAGGCTTCTATAAAACCCCCATTTTATAACCCTACTTGTTGTAAGTTTTCGTAAAAAACAACTGTTTTCGACCTTACTTGTTGTTAAGTTTCGTAAAAAACAGCGGGTTTAGAAGCTTACTAGTTGTAAGGTTTAGTAAAAAACAACAGTTTTTGGAACCTTACTTGTTGTAAGGTTTCGTAAAAAACAACAGTTTTAGAACCTTACTTGTTGTAACGCTTCGATAAAACCCCCATTTCAGAATCTTACTTGTTGTAAGGTTTCTTTTATGCGCACAAACCTTGGTATTTTTGCGCCACAGAAAAACGCATTAGGTTAATAAAAGTGCATCGCTTGAGTGAGTAGGGTTTTTCTTGCAGGTGCGCCATTTATGTATTTGTGTATTGTCGGCGCTATCCTCACCATAAGAGATGCACTATAAACGCTTGCGCCCATGCATCACTCGCTTAAGGTTTTTCTTCACAAAACCATGTTTTAGATTTTCTTTATAGTGATGCTCCGTTTAAGGTTTTAACCATAGGTTTTCTATTAATCCATGAGCCACTCTTACAGTGCATAAACTGCACACTTAAACATTCAGTTAGGTAGGGCTACTTTTCTATACCTTCGCACTTTAAATAGTGCACACAATGTTGCAATATAATGTTGCGAGAGCAATATTTATCAAATATTTGCGAAGCTGAAAGAAAAAGAACACCTTTTTCGTTCGCCCATCTCTAAATATAAAATTTCTGAATGAAAAGCTGAACCAAGAAGAAGACCTTTTTCGTTCGCCCATCTCTAAATATAAAATTTCTGAATGAAAAGCTGAACCAAGAAGATCTTTTTCGTTCGCCCGTCTCTAAAGATAAAATTTCTGAATGAGATGCTGAACCAAGAAGACCTTTTTCGTTCGCCCATCTCTAAAGATAAAATTTCTGAATGAGAAGCTAGGTAGGGCTATTTTTCTATACCTTCGCACTTTAACTAGTGCACACAATGTTGCAATATAATGTTGCGAGAGCAATATTTATCAAATGAAAAAAATGTTGACTTCTCCAGATTAGCCTGGAGCTAATCACCTGTTTCATAGATTTCTTGCGCGATACAACATTACGCTGCGGCAATGTTATGGCTATGAGCATTTTCAATAGCGTTCATTTCGCGTTGAAAAATGCTCATAGCCATAGCATTGTCACAGCGTAATGTTGTATCGCTCGAGAAATCTATGAATGAGCCTTAAGGCTAACAATGGTCTGGTAGTTCTTTTTCCCGATACTCCTTTATTGGATGAAAAGCTGGATAAGCGATTCTGATGCACATATAATCCAAATCTGGATCAAATGCAATAAGATCTGCTTCCAATATTATAAGTAATAAAAGCATATTGAAATGAAATGTAAATGAAATACTCTTTACTGAAAAAACAGAAAGTTAGAATATCCTAGATATCCCAGAGATGTGGTCGAGATTCTAGGCCACATCTCTAGGAACCAATAATATGGGTTACACCAACTAACAATCCAAGGAAAAATCCAAGGCAAACGATGTGTAGGAAGACATCAAAAATCTTGGCTGGGTAACCTAAGAGAATGGTTCGGGGTGTTATCGACGGACCTTTTTCGTTCGCCCATCTCTTCTAAAGATAAAATTTCTGAATGAGATGCTAAACCAAGAAGAAGACCTTTTTCGTTCGCCCTCTAAAGATAAAATTTCTGAATGAGATGCTGAACCAAGAAGACCTTTTTCGTTCGCCCATCTCTAAGTATAAAATTTCTGAATGAGGATCTGAACCAAGAAGACGCCCTTTTTCGTTCGCCTATCTCTAAAGATAATATTTCTGAATGAGAAGCTGAACCAAGAAGGCCTTTTTCGTTCGCCCATCTCTAAACATAAAAGTTCTGAATGAGATGCTGAACCGAGAAGACCTTTTTCGTTCGCCTATCTCTAAAGATACAATTTCTGAATGAGAACCTGAACCAAGAAAAACCCCTTTTTGGTTCGTCCATCTCTAAAGATAATATTTCAGAATGAGATGCTGAACCAAGAAGACTTTTTTCGTTCGCCCATCTCTAAAGATACAATTTCTGAATGAGAACCTGAACCAAGAAGAACCCCTTTTTGGTTCGCCTATCTCTAAAGATTACATTTATGAATGAAATGCTGAACCTAGAAGACCTTTTTCGTTCGCCCATCTCTAAAGAAAAAAAATCTGAATTAGAAGCTGAACCAAGAAGAAGGCCTTTTTCGTTCGCCTATCTCTAAAGATAAAAATTCTAAATGAGAAGCTGAACCAAGAAGAAGACCTTTTTCGTTCGCTCATCTCTAAAGATAAAATTTCTGAATGAGAAGCTGAACCAATGTTATCTCCGACATGAGTATAATAGGGCCACTGGCGAATCTCTCATGTCTAAAATAAAAAGATAACGGCATCAGTGAATCGGATAGCTTTATTTGCATCAGCAGGTGATTGATCAGTATTAATCATTGAATATATTTCTGCGATGAAAATGAAACTTACCATTCACAGCCAGAACCTGTAACTTGCAACACTTTCCAGGATATTCAGGAAGTGACGCAAGTTAAGGTGATGCTGGAAATCTTTCTTGTATGTGTATTTTATATTAAATCAATTGATTAATTAATTGATAACCATCAATTGATAGAAACAATTAATAAAAAAAACTAAATTCATGAAAACTTCATGATTTCATTCTACAAAATAAATAAAAACCACATCAAATTTTAAAATTTCTACAGCACATTATTTATTTTTTATTTTTAAGATTTGTCAGTTTCACTTTAGTTAAGAATACTAAAACTTTAAAATTAGACATCTATACTCAATATTTTACTACTCAATTGATTAATTAATTGATAAACATCAATTGATAGAAACAATTAATAAAAAAAACTAAATTGATGAAAACTTCATGAATTCATTCTACAAAATAAATAAAAATCACATCATATGTTAAAATTTCTACAGCACATCAATTTTTTTTTTACGATTTGTCAGTTTCACCTTAGTTAAGAATCAAAAACTTTAAAATTAGACATCTTTACTTAAAGAAAAATAACAAATTATCCTTTTTCACAACGACATTTATTTCTCTAAATGTACATTTCAACTACTACGTGGTCATCTTCAGTAGACATTTGTACTGAAGAGAAACAAGACAAAACACATTATATAACCCTCTTTTAACTTTAAATCCTAAGCAATACATATTTAAATCCTAAAAAATGCAAATTCGAAAGTACTTAAACCTAATGGATGCTTTTGAACCGAAATGTATTCAGTACAATTGTACAATTAGTTCTAATCTTTCTCTGAAAAAAGAATTTATTCTCTGGAAGAATCAAATAAAATATTTTTATTTCAGACATTACATCTTTCAAATTTTGAAATTAAAATTCCAATAAGTTCAGGATATATACACATTAAATACATATGCCTAATAATTATAAAATAACTAAAACACTTATTTAACAATTGATTTTACTAAATAAAAAAAAAAAAAAAACATTTCACACATTTTAATTCTTCCCCACACTAACAAATGACATAAATACTAAATCATTTATACACACTACAACATTAAACTCATAACAAATACTATTATAATTTATCTTTTAACATTTTTGTATAAAACTTAACTCTAATTTTATATTTAACCTAATTTATCGTATTCTTCGTGGATATGCCTCTAAAGATGGGTTTTTATGAACCAAAACTGGTTAGGTGATAAAAATGAATACCAGTAAGTACTTAAAGCAACCTTAAATAATACTAAATAATAAATAAAACTAATCTAATAAAATGAGTACATGCCTCCAACATTGGCCAATTAAATAATACTTTTGTTTTTGATTAATTTTTGAATAATTAATAACACTTAAAATGGAAATGATTTCTGTAAAATATTGTCATCAGTATCATTATTTTATAGAAATTGTAAATTTAACGGTTTTAGTTGAAATTTTGGCAGCAACCATTGAAACTTTGCCATAATTACCGAAATTTTGTCCGCAATTATTCAATATTTGGCATCAGCCTTTGAAACTTCCTTGATAACATTGAAATTTCGAAAAAAGTCATTGAACATGTTATAGCAATTCTAAAACCTATTCAAATTTTGACAGAATAATGTAAGTGTGTATAGAAATAATGAAATATTTAACTGTAATCACTGATATTTCAACAGTAATGTTTGAAGATTAACTGAGAATTTGAAAAGATTACTATAATAATTCAAAATTGATTAGTAATTAATAGAAACTATCACCAATTAACTTTAGTCGTCGACTAGTGTCCAGGGAAATATTGAAAATTTTATATCTTTTACTCAGAAATTTACAAAGAAATTGTAGATTCAACAGTTTTATTGCCGAAATTTTGTTAAAAATAATTGAAACTTTGACAACAGCCTTTGAAACTTCCTTAGTAACATTGGAATTTTGAAAGAAAACATTGAAACTTTAATAGCAATTTTAATACCTATTATTCAAATTATGACAGAATAATTTAAATGTGTATAGAAATAATGAAATATTCAACTGTAAACATTGATATTTCAATAGTAATCTGTGAAGATTATCTGAGTAATTGAAAAATTTACTATAATAATTCAAAATTGATTAGTGATTCATAGAAACTATCACCAATTAACTTTAATTGTCGAAAATTTGATATCTTTAAAATTTTTAGTATAAACATATAAAGTTAGAAAGAAAATGTAAATTCAACAGTTTTAGTTGAACTTTTGACAGCAATAAATGAAACTTTGACATTATTACTTAAATGTTGTCAAACATAATTGAGACTTTGATAACAGTCTTTGAAACTTCCTTGGTAACATTAAAATTTTGAAAGAAATAATTGAAAATTTTATAGTACTTTTAAAACCTATTCAAATTCTGACAGAATATATTAAATGTGTATAGAAATAATGAGATTTTAACTGTAATCATTGATATTTCAATAGTAATCTGTGAAGATTATCTGAGTAATTGAAAAATTTACTATAATAATTCAAAACTGATTAGTAATTCATGTATGCTAACACCAATTAACTTTATTCGTAGACTAGTTTCCAGGGAATTATTGAAAATTTTATATCTTTAAAATTTTTAATGTAATGATAGAAATTTAGAAAGAAATTGTAAATTCAACAGTTTTAGTTGAACTTTTGGCAGCAATCATTGAAACTTTGACATTATTACTTAAATTTTGTCAAAAATAATTGAGACTTTGATAACAGTCTTTGAAACTTCCTTGGTAGCATTTAAATTTTGAAAAAAAATCATTAAAAATTTTACAGTAAATTTGAAACCTATTCAAATTTTGATAGAATAATTCAAATGTGCATAGAAAAAACGAAATATTAAACTGTAATCATTGATATTTCAACAGTAATCTTTGAAGATTAACTGAGTATTTGAAAAGTTTACTATAATAATTCAAAATTTATAAGTAATTCATAGAAACATCACAAATTAACTTCAATCGTCGATTAGTTTCCAGGAATGAATTGAAAATTTGATATCTTAAATTTTTTAGTGTAATTATAGAGATTTAGAAAGAAATTATAAATTCAACAGTTTTAGATGAACTTTTGGCAGCAATAAATGAAACTTTGACATTATTACTTAAATGTTGTCTAAAATAATTGAGACTTTGACAACAGTCTTTGAAACTTCCTTGGTAACATTGAAATTTTGGAAGAAATCTTTAAAATTTTTATAGTAATTATAAAACCTATTCAAATTTTGACAGAATAATTTAAATGTGTATAGAAATAATGAAATATTTAAATGTAATCATTGATATTTCAATAGTAATCTATGAAGATTAACTGAGTATTTGAAAAGTTTACTATAATAATTCAAAATTGATTAGTAACTCATAAAAACTATCACCAATTAATTTAATCGACGACTAGTTTTCAGGGAAATAATTGACAATTTAAAATTTTTAGTGTAATCATAGAAATTTAGAAAGAAATTGTAAATTCAACAGTTTTAGTTGAACTTTTGGCAGCATTAATTGAAAGTTTGACATTGTTACTTAAATTTGGTCAAACATAATTGAAACTTTGACAAGTCTTTGTAACTTCGTGGTAACATTGAAATTTTGAAAGAAATCATTGAAAATTTTATAGTAATTATAAAACCTATTCAAATTTTGACTGAATAATTTAAATGTGTATAGAAATAATGAAACATTTAACTGTAATCATTGATATTACAACAGTAATCTTTGAAGATTAACTGAGTAATTGAAAGTTTACTATAATAATTCTAAATTGATTAGTAATTAATAGAAACTGTCACCAATTAACTTTAATTGTCGACTAGTTTCCAGGGAAATAAATGAAAATTTTATATCTTTAAAATCTTTAGTGTAATTATAGAAATTTAGAAATAAATTGTAATTTCAACAGTTTTAGTTGAACTTTTGGCAGCAATTATTGAAACTATAACATTATTACTTAAATTTTGTTAAAAATATTTGAAACTTTGACAATAGTCTTTGAAACTTCCTTGGTAACATTGAAATTTTGAAAGAAATCATTGAAAATTTAATAGTAATTATAAAACCTATTCAAATTTCGACAGAATAGTTTAAATGTGTAGAGAAATATTGAAATATTTAACTGTAATCATTGATATTTCAACAATAATCTTTGAAGATTAACTGAGTAATTGAAAAGTTTACTATAATAATTCAAAATTGATTCGCAATTCATAGAAACTATCACCAATTAACTTTAATCGTCGACTAGTTTCCAGAAAAATATTGAAAATTTTATAACTTTCGAATTTTTAGTGTAATCATAGAAATTTACAAAGAAATTGTAAATTCAACAGTTTTCGTTGAGCTTTTAGCAGTAATAATTGAAACTTTGACATTATTACTTAAATTTTGTTAAAAATAATTGTCACTTTGATAACAAACGTACTAGGTTACATTGAAATTTTGAAAGAATTCATTGAAAATTTTATAGCAATTTTAAAACCCATTTAAATTCTGACAGAATAATTTAAATGTGTATAGAAATAATGAAATATTTAACTGTAATCACTGATATTTCAACAGTAATCTTTGAAGATTAACTGAGTAAATGAAAAGTTTACTATAATAATTCAAAATTGATTAGTAATTCATAGACACTATTACTAATTAACTTTAATCGTCGACTAGTTTTCGGGGAAATAATTGACAATTTAAAATTTTTCGCGAAATCATAGAAATTTAGAAAGAAATTGTAAATTCAACAGTTTTTGTTGAAATTTAGGCAGCAATCATTAAAACTTTGATATTATTACTGAAAATTTATCAAAAATAATTGAAACTTTTACAACAGCCTTTGAAACTTCCTTGGTAACATTGAAATTTTGAAAGAAATCATTGAAAATTTTATAATAATTTTAAAACCTATTCAAATTTTGGAGGAATAATTTAAATGTGTATAGAAATACTGAAATATTTAACTGTAATCATTGATATTTCAACAGTTATGTTTGGAGATTAACTGGTAATTGAAAACTTTACTATAATAATTTGAAATTGATTAGTAATATCACCAATAAACTTTAATTGTCGACTAGTTTCCAGGGAAATAATTGAAAATTTTATATCTTTAGAATTTTGAAGTGTAATCATAGAAATTTAGAAAGAAATTGTAAATTCAACAGTTTTAGTTAAATTTTTGGCAGCAATCATGGAAACTTTTATATTATTACTGAAATTTTGTCAAAAATAATTGAAACTTTGACAACAGTCTTTGAAACTTCCTTGGTAACTTTGAAATTTTGAAAGTAATCATTGAAAATTTTATAGTAATTATAAAACCTATTCAAATTTTGACAGAATAATTTAAATGTGTATACACATATTGAAATAATTAACTGTAATCATTGATATTTCAACAGTAATCTTTGAAGATTAACTGAGTAATTGAAAAGTTTACTATAATAATTCAAAATTGATTAGTAATTCATAGACACTATTACTAATTAACTTTAATCGCCGACTAGTTTCCAGGGAAATATTGAAAATTTTATATCTTTAAATTTTTTAGTGTAATCATAGAAATTTACAAAGAAAATGTAAATTCGGCAGTTTTAGTTGAACTTTTGGCAGCAATAATTGAAACTTTGACATTACTACTTAAATTTGGTAAAAAAAAATATTGAGACGTTGATAACACTCTTTAAAACTCTTTGTAACATTGAAATTTTGTAAGAAATTATTGAAAATTTTGTAGTAATTTTAAAACCTACTCATTTTTATACAGAATAATTGAATCTCTTTTTTCTCATCAAAATTTGCAGGAATGGTAATGAGACCGGACAAATATTTGAAATTCAAAAACGCCGGTGCGAGTAAACATAAAAAAATATATAATTATCCCAAACTATGTGTATTTAGCATTTAAATTGCTACGGGTCTCGCTGATAAGCGTCTATTTTTAAACAGTCCAGCTGAGCTAAGGAAATAACACAACGAGGTCACACTTTTTCGGGGTGGCGCAAAATGACGATGGCGGTGTGTGTATTTTGCGCGCAAAGTTCCGGGCTTTAACCCCAGGCTTTACGGTGTTACAGTTTTTACTGCCCCCATGCAAATAACGGTCAGTTTTGCCCGACAATTCGGACCGCAAAATAAAACAGCCGGAATAAGGGGCTGTTTATGAGTTATAAATTGTAGTGCCGATCGTGAAGCACAGCACTAAAACCGTGTCCATCCAATTTGTGGAATTGTGCTGTATGCTCAACGCGCAGTCCCGAGGATTATTCGACACATTTGGGCGGTTCAAATATGTACTGGAAATTACACCATAAAATTTTGCACAATTACGTGTTTAAAGGACCAAATCCACATTTATTCTAAATTTCCGTAATTAAAAACGTAGAAAACAAATATCCTATAATTTAAAGATTGTTTTGGTGTCTTTTTTAAGATGTTATAATAACTTAGGTATGTACAAAAAACAATTCATCATATTATTATAAGTGTATATTACGTATAATTACACTTGTTTTGTTTCATATATTTTATCAGTTTCCTGACCCGTGTTTCGGCTTATTCAGCAATTTTCAAAGGATTACGTTTACAATTTGATTGATGACTTGATTGATGACACATTGACACATTCATTTCAAACGAATTCCTGCTATAAAAATATCATTGGAATAGCTCGTTTTGACTATTCATTAAGTTTTTTCCTTCCATAATAGCTTTTTGATCTTTATCTCTTCTGTGGGGATAAAGTTGTAAAGTTGTACATGTTTAATCTATCTCCTTTTTCTGAAAATTTGATTGGGTTGAGATGGTGACCTGTTTCTATACAATGGCACGTTAATCATGTTAACTTCCGTTAACATGATGTTTGTATAATACTATTTTGTAGTAAATTTTTCTCCCAATCGTGTTATGTGATAAAAAAAAAGGTCAATCCATTTAAAAAATTGAATTACGAGATATTTAAGATGGCACAGATATTGACATTTTATGAACACTTATTATCAAAATTGACAGTTTCCAATTATTTTACTCATAGAGGCATCCTCTAGGTACAATTAGAGATGTAACTCATAATTGTATCTTATTCCTAAGAGAAGTTATAGACAGATTTCAGGCTACCTTTTAAAGGTAAAAATTTTAGAAAAAATACTGTCATCCTAGCAGAGCCAACTTAGTCAAATATAAAAATGGAACAGAATAAGTGCTTAAAATAAACCAATAAAATTTGCTAAAGAATAACACGTTTATTAAATTTAAAAAAAAATAACACAACTAAAATTCAGGTCAATTATAAACACCCTTCGACCTTATTGATAGCAGCTTCGCTTAATTGCCTTCGTGTCGAAGCCACAAGGGGGTGCAGAACGGTGTCGAGTTTTGTGGAAAATTGCGATTTTCGCGGTTTAAATGGGGAAATATCAATTTGTTTTCGTGCTCTGGGGCGGTTTTAATTACCGAAGGGGTGTCGTGTTTCGAGAGCGGCAGGTTTTAATGAACGTGCAAAAAACGGCACGAGAATTATGTTGCAGCGGCGAAAAGTACGTGTCGGAGTTGCTTTCAGCATTTTCACCGATTTTGTTACGCGAACAGCAAAGCTGTGACATCAAAAAGAGTTATTTTTTTGTAGTAAATAGTTTTATTTAAAATAATCCAATTTCAAGTGTGAATTTAAACTCGCCCAATGAAATACTGTATTGTATTGGTTTCTATTTCATGCTGTGCTGCATTTTGTTGAATGACTAGTCGGGCGAAAATAAACTTGAGATATTGACTCCAAGTTTTTTAATCCAAAGACAGGGCATAAGAGGCTATAACATTTTTGGATTGAGTATTTTTTCCAGCTTCATTGTTGTATAACATATTTAGTTGAATGTAATTATTGTTTGTTATAACCATTAGATTATTTTCTAAACATAAAGGAATATCCATTGAAAAAAAAAACAACAAAATTTCAACCTTTCTATATAAAATAGTTCAATGTTGGAGGCATATACTTCGTGATACATGATGAAATTAAATAAAACAAACACTTTTCTTTGTTTATATCACACGTTCAGATCAGTATCAAACTTAGAGTAAAACAAAATACAAATGTGTTTTATTTGTACTTTATTTTATTCTAAATTTGACAATGATCAGAACGTGATCGAAACTATTGTCACTAATTTTAATAAACAGTGTGATATAAACAAAAAAAGTGTTTGTTTTATTTAATAGTTATTTTTGTACCTAAAATGAAGTTTTTCGGATGTATTTTTTTTGTATTTCATTCCTTTTACATATGAATATTCTTGTAACTCCACTTTATAATATGACAGAATATCATAGGTGTCATTTGAAACGTAATAGTGTGTACTAACACGCACTATTTCAGTGTGTGAAACGTATTTCATTCCTTTTACATATGAATATTCTTGTAACTCCACTTTATAATATGACAGAATATCATAGGTGTCATTTGAAACGTAATAGTGTGTGTACTAAGACGCACTATTTCAGTGTGTGAAACGTATTTCATTCCTTTTACATATGAATATTCTTGTAACTCCACTTTATAATATGACAGAATATCATAGGTGTCATTTGAAACGTAATAGTGTGTGTACTAACACGCACTATTTCAGTGTGTGAAACGTATTTCATTCCTTTTACATATGAATATTCTTGTAACTCCACTTTATAATATGACAGAATATCATAGGTGTCATTTGAAACGTAATAGTGTGTGTACTAAGACGCACTATTTCAGTGTGTGAAACGTATTTCATTCCTTTTACATATGAATATTCTTGTAACTCCACTTTATAATATGACAGAATATCATAGGTGTCATTTGAAACGTAATAGTGTGTGTACTAACACGCACTATTTCAGTGTGTGAAACGTATTTCATTCCTTTTACATATGAATATTCTTGTAACTCCACTTTATAATATGACAGAATATCATAGGTGTCATTTGAAACGTAATAGTGTGTACTAACACGCACTATTTCAGTGTGTGAAACGTATTTCATTCCTTTTACATATGAATATTCTTGTAACTCCACTTTATAATATGACAGAATATCATAGGTGTCATTTGAAACGTAATAGTGTGTGTACTAAGACGCACTATTTCAGTGTGTGAAACGTATTTCATTCCTTTTACATATGAATATTCTTGTAACTCCACTTTATAATATGACAGAATATCATAGGTGTCATTTGAAACGTAATAGTGTGTGTACTAAGACGCACTATTTCAGTGTGTGAAACGTATTTCATTCCTTTTACATATGAATATTCTTGTAACTCCACTTTATAATATGACAGAATATCATAGGTGTCATTTGAAACGTAATAGTGTGTGTACTAACACGCACTATTTCAGTGTGTGAAACGTATTTCATTCCTTTTACATATGAATATTCTTGTAACTCCACTTTATAATATGACAGAATATCATAGGTGTCATTTGAAACGTAATAGTGTGTGTACTAAGACGCACTATTTCAGTGTGTGAAACGTATTTCATTCCTTTTACATATGAATATTCTGGTAACTCCACTTTATAATATGACAGAATATCATAGGTGTCTTTGAAACGTAATAGTGTGTGAACCAATATTTTGATAAGAATGTGAATAACTGTAACACTTAACGTGGTAAATGATCTCATTACATATCATATCAATACAAAATTCACATACGACCTTCTGCCATTATGGTATCGAAATTCGGAAAGTAACTTAATAATTTTTATGAATATCCAATATCCAACCTCTAAAAGCTAAACACTGGCTTGCCGTCATCTCTATGAAGGAGGTAATTGTTTTCAAAATTGATTTCTCCAATGTTGAATTTCCGAATTTAAATCACTTTGATATTTTTGGCAATGGTTTCGTTGCAAAATCAAGCAGTTCCGGCGGCATTACTCCAAGTAGTTGATATTGATGTGGACATTTGATTTTTATTCAATTGTTGCAAAGTTAAGTTATGCATTTGTTAATTTTGACATGCTCTTTTATGAAGTTGCTTAGCGTTGAATTGATGGCCTAAAGGCATCTTTTAAATTTTTGTGCAGTTAGCCAACAGCTCGTTTTCTAGAAGATAATTTATTTTAATTATTAAAATTTTAAGGGAACAAATAACAACAAACCAACTTAGTATACCTAACTTTACTGAATTACTGGTATTTCAACAGTAATCTTTGAAGTTCGACAAAGAAATATAAAAAAAAAATACCATGACAATTCAAAATTAATTGGTATCAATTATTTTGGTTAGCCATCGATATTAAAATGTTCTATTGTAATTCAAATGAATTAAAATAATTACAGAAAAATATGAAAGTTCCAAGATTTTTTTTGGAAGATTGAGGTGCAAGAAGTAATTTGGATCTAAAATTAGATTTGGACATTTTTTTAAAGTGAGTCATATTTAAACCTGCTACCACACATCGAAATGTACCCACATAGAAAAAACTGGATCAGTAAAATAAATGGCTGGCATATGCAGATTTTTTTTCAATTATTCCTTGCGATGTTCAGCATATCTGCTTACAAAAGCAGGTAACACTTCTTAGAATCAAACAACCATCAAAATACCATCAAATTCCTCAGTATTATCTGCATATGCAGATTATAAAAAGTGGCCTAATAATAATTACTCAGATTATGACATACTTTAGAATTCATAAAGTAGTACGTTATTGTACTAGTACTGTAATGGAAAAGTCATTTTGAAAGACATTTCTCTCAAATAAATTAAATAAATACAGTGTGTTTTAGAACTGGTTACACCTCAGCAAATTTTTATTTTTCGGTAGATTTAAAAACACTTTTTGCAATTGGTGAAGCTTGTGAATAATAATATTTTTATTATTTATTAATAATAATAATCCCTACTGCTCCTCCACCTATTGAATGTAATATTGTTAAATGGGTAAACTACATTTTAGCATTAGTAAATAACTAGCCTACAAAACTAGCCTCACCTATTGTGATCAAAAATTAACGCAAAAATTGAAAAAATATTTTGGGATCTATTTAAAAAATATATATCAAGAATACTTGTAGTGTCGTGTTGTTACCTCAAAACTCAAAATCCCTGTGCAAACTAATGCCATTTATTTTATCCTGATATTTCATGCTTTAATTATTTTGTTTATTTGTAAATAATGTCATTGTTATCAAACTATTAAGTTTAATTTGGCTGAAAATATTTAGAGAATTTTAATATTGCCAACCTGTTTTCCTATTTATAACGTTTAGTTTAGTAGTTCAGTACGTTTAGTACGTTAAAATCACTGCCAATCCCTAAATATAACTTCTTTGAATTGTTACATGCCATTACGTTATAATATGTGTTACTGTCTCAAATGAACAAATAAATAATTGTTAAAGGCTTCTTAAAAGGTAAAAGTTCAAGAATATGTACAAACCTTATAGTCATCGAGTACCTAACAATGCTAGAGAGATTATTATAGTAATCTCGTAGAGAGCTGACAATGACTCATCACTCCATATTGCCGGAATTCGACATTCGTTTCATATTTCATTTCACTCCATTACATTTACCTTAAACATGCGAACGAGCTTAGAAAATGCGATTATTTGTTCGAAACAGCATGAGTCATTGTCAGCTCTCGTCGGATAACTATATATAGTCATTTGTTATCTTGTTCATTTTGAAGTATTATATTATATAAATGCAGACGCAATTTTCTACCAATTTATTGAAAAATTAATATCGTTTCATGTAAACTTAAAAAAAAAGTGTTATTGCAAGTTTACATCAAACGATAATCATTTTTGAATAGATTGGTAGAAAATTGCGTCTGCATTTATATAAATCTTAATATCCGAAGAAAAATTTATCCAATACTTCCTATCTCCAGATTTTTGTATTAATCTGTACCCAGGTAGAAAAAACTGGATCAGTAAAATAAATGGCTGGTATATGCAGATTTTTTTTCAATTATTCCTTGCGATGTTCAGCATATCTGCTTACAAAAGCAGGTAACACTTCTTAGTATCAAACTACCATAAAAATACCATCAAATTCCTCAGTTATCAAAAACGAAACGAAAACATTTTTTTTTAAGTCATAAACTAAATAGCTAAGCTCACAATTGTAGGCAACAAGGCAACCAGTGCTAAAGTCTTCACCGCTTGAAGATGTTGGTATAGGTGGATCTATGGTTGTTTTATGTGGATTAAGAACCATTGATTATATTATTTCCGGAGCAGAGAAGCTGCGGGTCAAAGGTAAGGATCTGGATTATCTTAAAGATGTTGGTATAGGTGGATCTATGGTGGTTTTATGTGGATTAAGAACCATTGATTATATTATTTCCGGAGCAGAGAAGCTGCGGGTCAAAAGTAAGGATCTGGATTCTGGATTGACCGGAAACCGGGAGAAGAATGCTGCAAGGCGATTCCACCGGGGACTGTGACTCAGGGGGGCCAATTGCTCTGTTAGCAATAGCGCAGACTATGCCCCCCTTAAAAAAAAGTTCAGTCAGGTTAGGTTAGGTTAGCACTCGGAAAGTCATCAAAGCAATAACTGTATTATAGTAAGTGGTGCAAAAAACACAAAAGGTGGAGCACATTGGAACATTAAGGCAGCAGTCACCTCACATATTTGTTTTTTTTTATAAAACTCTGTAAAAAATATGTATCTGCATAAAAGTTACCGGGCTGAAAAGTCATAGCAACGCGGAAAGCTATAGCGGCATGAATGAAAGACATTCTTATAATTTCTTCAATATTCTAAGAGCTCGTCGTAGAAACGTCGATTATGTAAGAATCAACATAAAATTGATTCTGTGTATAGAAAATAACTTCTTCTAAGATAAAAGTACCCAACACACGACGCCATCAGCATCTTAAGATGAGGGCATTCAGCACCTGCTTCAGAATGTTGTTTTATGTAAATATAAGTAACATTTTAAACCCACTTCTATAGGGATTATTACTTAATTAAGTTATTCCAAAATATCGTTATGCTGACAATTTTGAAACAATTTGTGCAATTGTTAACTCGTTCCAGGAAGAATGCTTACTGCAGTACTTAAAATAAAAATTTGAAATACCTAAAATAACCTTAAAATAAGACATATTTTGACAGTTGCAGTTGAAAACACTACCGATTATGACAGTTACAGTTCAAAATTTGATGAACTTGACAGCTACAGTTAAAAATTTCAGAAATATCGGCAGCTACATTTCAAAATATCACAAATATACTAATATCTACAGCTACAGTTGAAAATACTATAAATTTTGTCAGTTACAAACGACTTTTGGTAGTTGCCGTTGAAAATGTGATATATTTTGAATCAGAGTTAAAAATTTCAGAGACTTTCACAGCTGATGATAAAAACTTCGCAGTTTATAACAGTTTCAGTAGAAATTTTTAAATATTGACACCTACAGTTGAAAATCTAACAAATTTTAACTATTACCATTGGAAATTTGACAAATTTACTGTTCAAAATATCAGAAATATCGACAGTTACATTTTAAAATTTCACAAATATACAAATATCGACAGCTGTAGTTAAAGATACTCTATAAATTTTGTCAGTTACGGAGGAATTTTGACAGTTGCTGTTGAAAATATGACGTATTTTAACACTTCCAGTTGAAAATGTCATAAAATTTCATCAAATTTGTCAACTATCGATAGAGTTAAAAAAAATGCGAATTTCACAGTTGATTATAAAAACTTTGCAGATTATGGCAGTTACAGTTGAAAATTTTCAATATTGATTACTACAGTTTAAAATATAACAATTTTTTACTGTTGGACCGTAAGAAATTTTACAAATTTTGACAGTTTCAGTTAAAAATATGACAAATTTTGACAGTTCCAGTTGAAAATATGACAAATTTGGACACAGTTTTAAATGAAAATTAAATAGATTTGATGAGTAATCAAATTTGGCAGATTACGACAATTCTTTAAACATATTAAATACTTTCACAGCTGATGAAACTTCACTGATTTTCAGAGCATAATTGGTAATATAAAAAATTTTGGACATGGAAAAATATTACAGATTTCTATAGTTACAATTTAAAATATGATAAATGTTGATAGTTGCAGTTGAAAATATTACCAATTATGATAGTGTCAGTTCAAACTATGATGAACGTGGCAGCTTCAGTTCAAAATGTCAGAAATATCGACAGCTATATTTCAAAATCAAATCGAGTTTGACTATTACCGAGTTTGACTCGCTTTGACTATTACCATTGGAAATTTGACAAATATTGACAGTTCCAGTTGAAAATATGACAAATTTGTACACAGTTTTAAATGAAAATTAACTTGACGAGTAATCAAATTTAGCAGATTATGACAATTCTTTAAACGTTTTAAAGACTTTCACAGCTGATTAAACTTCACTAAATTTCACAGCATAATTGGTAATATAATAAATTTTTACACTTGCAGTTGAAAATATTACAGATTTCTATAGTTACAATTCAAAATATGATCAATTGTGACACTTGCAGTTAAAAATATTACATAATTCTATAGTTGCGGTGCAAAAATATGCTTTGTATCGACAGATACAATTAAAAATATGACAAATATTGTAAGTGACAGTTGAAAATTTCGGTAATTTTGGCGGTTAGGGTTTAATAAATAATACATTTTAATAGTAATAATGATAGATATAATAATAATAGTTTGTTCATGCAATTCTCGGAATGGGTTACATAAGTCATAAGAGATATATACAAAATATAGAGTAGATACAATTAATAATTAAGACACTGCAGTTGATAATAAGACAGATATTGACAGTAGCAGTTGAAAATATGACAGAATTTGACAGTTAAAGTTGAAAATATGACAGATTTTGACAGTTGCAGTTGAAAATATTACCGATTATGATAGTGTCAGTTCAAACTATGATGAACGTGACGCTTCAGTTCAAAATGTCAGAAATATCGACAGCTACATTTCAAAATCAAATCAAATGAAATCAAATCAATATTTATAATGCGTTTTCTGTACATAGTAGCACAGATGAAAACAAAACAAATATACAAATATCGATAGCTATAGTTGAAAATACTATAAATTTTGTCAGTTACAGTGGAATTTTGACAGTTGCTGTTAAAAATATGAAATATGAAAATTTAACAGATCTGGCAAGTTCATCAAATTTGGCAATTGCGATAATTGGAGTTAAAAATTACAGAGCCTTTCACAGCTGATGATAAAAACTTCGCAGGTTATAACAGTCACAGTAGAAAATTTCAAATATTGACAGCTACAGCTGAAAAAGAAACAAATTTTTGACTATTACCATTGGAAATTTGACAAATTTTGACAGTTCTAGTTGAAAATATGTCAAATTTGGATACAGTTTTAAATGAAAATTAAACAGATTTGACGAGTAATCAAGTTTGGCAGATTATAACAATTCTTTAAACATTTTAAAGACTTTCACAGCTGATGAAACTTCACTGATTTTCACAGCATAATTGGTAATATGATAAATTTTTACACTTGCAGTTGAAAATATTACAGATTTCTATAGTTACAATTCAAAATATGATAAATTTTGACAGTTGCAGTTGAAAATATTACAAATTTCTATAGTTACAGTTGAAAATATACTTTGTATCGACAGATACAATTAAAAATAGGACAAATATTGCCAGTGACAGTTGAAAATTTGACTAATTTTGGGGCAGTTAGGGTTTAATAAATAATACATTTTAATAATAATAATGATAGATATAATAATAATAGTAAATTCATGCTATTCCCGGAATGGGTTACACAAGTTATAAGAGATATATATATATATAAAATATAGAGTAGATACAATTAATAATTTAGACACTGCTGTTGACAATAAGACAGATATTGACAGTAGCAGTTGAAAATATGACATATTTTGACTGTTACAGTTGAAAATATGACAGATTTTGACAGTTGCAGTTAAAAATATTACCGATTATGATAGTGTCAATTCATACTATGATGAACGTGCCAGATTCAGTTAAAAATGTCAGAAATATCGATATCTACATTTCAAAACCCTTCAAATATACAAAATCACTTGAAAATATGACAGATTTTGACAGTTGTAGTTGAAAATATGACAGATTTGGCTGTTGCAGTTAAAAATATGACAGATTTTGACAGTTGCAGTTGAAAATATGACCGATTTTGAAAGTTACAGTTGAAAATATTACCGATTATGAAAGTTACAGTTCAAAATATGATGAAATGACGAGACAGCTGCAGTTCAAAATATCAGAAATAGCGGCAGCTATATTTGAAAACACCACGAATATGCAAATATCGATATCCACAGATGAAAATACTATAAATTTTGTCAGTTACAGACAAATTTTGACAGGTACCGTTGAAAATATGATTTACTTTGACAGTTCTCGTTGAAAATATTACCAATTTGAATACAGTTTCATATGAAAATTTAAAATATTTGAAGAGTTTACCAAATTTGGCAAATTTCGATAATTGGTGTTACAAATTTCAGAGACTTTCACGGCTGATGATAAAAACTTCGCAGAATATAACAGTTACAATTGAAAATTTTAAATATTGATAGCTACAGTTGAAAATCTAACAAATTTTGACTATTATCATTAGAAATTTCACAAATTTTGACAGTTCCAGTTGAAAATATGACAAATTTGGACACAGTTTTAAATGAAAAGTAAACAGATTTGACGAGTAATAAAATTTAGCAGATTATGACAATTCTTTAAACATTTTGAAGACTTTCGCAGCTGATGATGTAAACTTCACAGATTTTCACAGCATTATTGAAAATTGATAAATTTGTACACTTGCAGTTGAAAATATTACAGATTTCTATAGTTACAATTCAAAATATGATCAATTTTTATAGTTGCATTTGAAAATATTACAAATTTCTATAGTTACAGTTGAAAACATGCTTTTTATCGACAGATACAATTATAAATATGACAAATATTGTCAGTGACAGATGAAAATTTGACTAATTTTGGCAGTTAGGGTTTAATAAATAATACTTTTTGATAATAATAATAGAAATAATGATTGTTTATTCATGCTATTCCCGGATTGGGTTACATAAGTCATAAGAGATATATTCAAAATATAGAATAGATACAATTAATAATTTAGACACTGCTGTTGACAATAAGACAGATATTGACAGTAGCAATTGAAAATATGACATATTTTGACTGTTACAGTTGAAAATATGACAGATTTTGACAGATGAATTTTGACAGTTGCTGTTAAAAATATGAAATATAAAAATTTAACAGATCTGACAAGTTCATCAAATTTGGCAATTTTCGATAATTGGTGTTCCAAATTTGAGAGACTTTCACAGCTGATGATAAAAAGTTGCAGTTCGCAGTTTATAACAGTTACAGTAGAAAATTTTAAATATTGATAGCTACAGTAAAAAATATCACAAATTTTGACTGTTAAGTTGGAAATTTGACAAATTTTCAGTTTTATTGGGCTAACTTCACCGACCTCTGAAACCGGGCGAAGAATGCGGCAAAGCGATTCCACCGGGGACTGTGACTCAGGGGGGCCAATTGCTCTGTTAGCAATAGCGCAGACTATGCCCCCCCCCTTAATAAAAGTTGGGTTAGGTTAGGTTAGGTTAGCACCAAAGCTAGCAATATTCTAAGAGATCGTCATACAAATGTCGATTATTTAAGGATCAACATAAAATTAATTCGGTGTATAGAAAATAACTTTCTCTAAGATAAAAGTACCCAACACACGACGCCATCAAAGTTCTTCAGCTTCTTATGATGAAGGCATTCAGCACTTGCTTTAGAATGTTCTAAAGTTCCGCAATCTGTACCCCCACGTTAACCGTTCAAAAAATAATTCTGTAATAGCAGCGGCTTTCCCGTTGACGAATTAATATAAATAAACGTTTGCCGAACAAAGGGGCTCTAATTTTAGCAGTCCACATACATATTATACATATGGGCACTTTCACGTGGATCGCCACGCCGATTCCTGGCCGTATCACGTAATCGCCGTAGGAAACAATCTTGCCGGATTATTAATATTCCAGTGCAATTAAGCAAACACATCACGAAACCACGAAACTGTAAATCGTGATCTACGACGGCCGCCGATATTAATAACGCTAATGTTGAGGAGGAAATTGTAAGCTGGTAAGAAAGTGAACCGACGGGCATCAGAGTGAAGGAGTGACCAGCAAAAAAAAACGAGTAATCAGGAAAAGGCGCGAGATGTGATCAAATATTTACTACGGGCTTTAAAGTACTCACGGCAAAAAAAAATTAATAAAAACAGGAAGTCCGCGGTAATTACACGTAGCAGCAGATACATATCGTGAAGTAAAAACGTAACATCACACAAATTTCATTAGCATAGGCATCCACTAATTCGATATTTATTTCATATGTGCAATGCTCGTGATAACCAAACGAAATTAAATAAATCTTTGAAGGGTTGCCAAGAAGTTTCTGCTAATTTCAAAAACGGTCTGTATCGAAGTAATTTCGTATAACTGCTTGAATTTGCAACTTTTGTACTACAAAGTGCTACAGATTAGGGGAATGCTTTTTTGCACTTGAAATTATGCAAACACATGCTTCCGGTGGATGCGCAAGTACTTCTAACCACAGTATTGTGTCACACCGGTTGCAATTGCGATTAGAGAAATTGCTCACCAATTTCCATACATTACCAAGCAGTTGATAAGCCGGTTGGTTTTCCTTGGGCGCATCTTTGATAAGCACTTTGCTACCACAGGAAGCGAAACGGGCGAAAACTTAATTGGGTAAACAATATAATGCAATCAGGAAAACCGCATTTCATTATTGACACTATAATTCGCTATCTGTTGCAGTAACATGAATGGTGACTGGATTAGTTATGTTTTTACATAAAAGAATATGTCAAAGCATATTTCGCAATTTATTTTATGCAAGAATATTTTTACACATTTTGCATATTTTTGCACATATTTAGATTTCTTTGTATATTTTCACAACAATTTTGCCAAGTCTCGAAACACAGTTATTCACTATATTTTGTGCAAATATTTAGATTTGTTTGAATATTTTCACAGCAATTTTGCCAAGGCTCAAAACACTGTCATACACTATTATTTTGTGCAAACACACATTTAGATACTGTTTAGAATACTGTTTTCCTAGACCGACCATTGTGTAATTACTAATTATAATTAGTATTATTTAAATATAAATAATATTTTAAACCCATTTCTATAGGGATTATTACTTAATTACATTTTTTCGAAAGATCGTTATCCTGAAAATTTTGAAACAATTTGTGCAATTGTTAACTCTTTCCAGGAAGAATGCTTATCGCAGTACTTTTCAAAAAACTTTAAAATACTTAAAATAGGACATATTTTGACAGTTGCAGTTGAAAATATTACCGATTATCACAGTTACAGTTCAAACTATCGAGTGATTCAAAATAACTTTCATCAAAGTTGGCTTAAAAAAAAAATGGATATAAAATGTAAAATTTTATCCTGAAAATTTTGAAACAATTTGTGCAATTGTTAACTCTTTCCAGGAAGAATGCTTATCGCGGTACTTTTCAAAAAACTTTAAAATACTTAAAATAGGACATATTTTGACAGTTGCAGTTGAAAATATTACCGATTATCACAGTTACAGTCCAAAATATCGAGTGATTCAAAAATAACTTTCATCAAAGTTGGCTTGAAAAAAAAAGGATGGATAAAAATGTCTTATGTTTTAGCTTACAATTATCAAGTCTGACATATCAGGAATTTGTCAGATGGCCGGTGTAAAAATTAATGAACAGTGGGTTTATTATACACGTAATACATTTGAAGATTTCCATGAAACTTTTCCATAAGTGATCTATCACTTTGATAAATTCAGTAGAAAAGTAATTCAGACATACGTAATTTTTTCATGGTACGCTTTGATGAAAGATATTTTGAATCACATGTTATGATGAACTTTATACCTACAAATATATCAAAAATATCGACAGCTACATTTCAAAACACCACAAATATACAAATATCGATAGCTACAGTTGAAAATGCTATAAATTTTGTCACTTGCCGACGAATTTTTACAGTTTGCTTTGAAAATATGACACATTTTGACAGTTTCAGTTGAAAATCAATTTAGATACAGTTTCATATGAAAATTTAAAATATATAACGAGTTCATCAAATTTGGCAAATTTCGATAGTTAGAGTTCAACATTTCAGCGACTTTCACAGCTTATGATAAAAACTTCGCAGTTTATAACAGTTACAGTTGAAATTTTTTAATATTGACAGCTATAGTTGAAAATATAACAAATTTTGACTGATACCGTAGGAAATTTTACAAATTTTGACAGTTCCAGTTGAAAATATGACAAACTTGTATATAGTTTCATATGAAAATCAAACAGATCTGACGAGTCATCAAATTTGGCATATTGCGACAATACTTTAATCATTTTAAAGACTTTCACAGCTGATGATAAAAACTTCACAGATATTTACAGTTACAATTGAAAATATGATAAATTTTGGCAGTTGTAGTTGAAAATATTACAGATTTCAATAGTTACAGTTGAAAATATGCTTCATATCGACAGATACAATTAATAATATGACAAATATTGTTAGTGACAGTGTAAAATTTGATTAATTTTGGCAGTTAGGGTTGAATAAATAATACGTTTTAATACCAACAATAATAATATTAATAGTTTATTCATGCTATTCCCGGAATGACTTATATAAGTCATAAGAGAGATATACAAAATATAGAATAGATACAATTCATAATTTAGACACAGCAGTTGACAATAAGACAGATATTGACAGTAGCAGTTGAAAATATGACAGATATTGACAGTTACAGTTAAAAATAGACAAATTTTGACAGTTGCAGTTGAAAATATTAGCGGTTATGACAGTGTCAGTTCGAACTATGATGAACGTGACCGTTACAGTTCAAAATGTCAAAAATATCGACAGCTACATTTCAAAACACTACAAATATACAAAAACAGTTGAAAATATGACAGATTTTGACAGTTGTAGTTGAAAATATGCCTGGTATTGACAGTTGCAGTTGAAAATATGACAGATTTTGACAGTTGCAGTTGAAAATATGACAGATTTTGTTAGTTGAAGTTGAAAATATGACAGATTTTGACAGTTGCAGTTGAAAATATGACATATTTTGACAGTGGCAGTTGAAAATATTACCGATTATGACAGTTACAAAATAATGATGGAAATATGATGAATGCACAGTTCAAAATACTATAAATTTTGTCAGTTATTGATAAATTTTGACAGTTGCCGTTAAAAATATAACATACTTTGACATTTCCAGTTGAAAATATAACAAATTTGGATACAGTTTCATATAAAAATTGGAAAATGTTGATAATTGGAGTTAAAAAATTCAGAGACTTTCACAGCTGATGGTAAAAACTTCGCAGTTTATAACAGTTACAGTAGAAAATTTTAAATATTGACAGCTACAATTGAAAATCTAACAAATTTTGACTATTACCATTGGAAATTTGTCAAATTTTGATAATTTCAGTTGAAAATATGACAAATTTGGATACAGTTTCAAATGAAAATTAAACAGATTTGACGAGTAAACAAATTTGGCAGATTATGACAATTCTTTAAACATTTTAAAGACTTTCACAGCTGAAGATGTAAACTTCACTGATTTTCACAGCATAATTGAAAATATGATACAATTTTACACTTGCAGTTGAAAATATTACAGATTTCTATAGTTACAATTCAAAATATGATCAATTTTGACAGTTGCAGTTGAAAATATTACAAATTTCTATAGTGCTAATGCTTTGTATCGACAGATACAATTAAAAATATGACAAATATTGTCAGTGACAGTTGAAAATTTGACTAATTTTGGCAGTTAAGGTTTAATAAATAATATATTTAAATAATAATAATAGAAATAATAATAATAGTTTATTCATGGTATTCCCGGAATGGGTTACATAAGTCATAAGAGGGATATACAAACTATCGAGTAATTCAAAAGTTTATTTATATATTTATACAGCAATACTTTTATTACAGGTTTAATTACATATGTAATCCCGAAGGTACTCGAAATGTCCACAGTCCTATGTATATACCTACAGTATACCTGTATACACCTATATACTGTATACCTACTTTTGGGCCACCCGGTATAAGAGATAATATTATTATATTATCAATTATAGATACAATTTAGAATTTTGACAGTTAAAAATATAATACATTGAAATTATAATATATTATATAAATATATAAATAAATATAAATTATAATATATTGAAAATATGATAAATTTTTACAGTTTCCGTTGAAAATATTACTGGTTTCTATAGTTACAATCCAAAATATGATCAATTTTGATAGTTGCAGTTGAAAATATACTTGGTATCGACAGATACAATTAAAAATATGACAAATATTGTCAGTAACGGTTGAAAATTTTACAAATTTTGACAGTAAGGGTTAGGGTATAGATAGTACATTTTAATAATAATAATAATAATATTAATAGTTTATTCATGCCATTCCCGGAATGGGTTACATAAATTACAAGAGAGAGATTCAAAATATAGAATAGGTATTTATTTATTTTTTTTTTTTTTTTTTTAATCACGTCGCCACGTGTACAGTGTATTTACATCTGCTTGTGGATGTGACAGTTAACATTAGAATTACTAATAATAATACTCAAAGTACTAAAATACAATACAAAAATACAATACATAATAATAATTATCATGATCAAGAAGAATACAGAAAACATCCTACTCATGCAAATATTCAAATTACAATGAAAAATTTTGACACTAGTTGCAAATATGACAGATTTTGACAGTTGCAGTTGAAAATATTAACGATTATGACAGTTATAGTTATAATAGATTATAAATAGTTCAAAATATCAGAAATATAGAAAGCTACAATGACACATTTTGATGGTACAGTTAAAAATATGGCACTTGGCAGTTGCCAAATAATGGAAAATATAAGACATTTTGGCAGTTACCTTTGAAAAAATGATACATTTGACAATGACAGTTGAAAATTTGACACATTCTGATGGCAGTTGCATTTAAATAATAACAAATAAGTTTTACTAACTGAACTAGTAGTTTCAAGCAGGAATTATAGTTTCTATAACATGTTTACTTAAAAGTAACAATAAAAAAAAACGTTTGTAAACTCAATCCGGGGACATACTGTATATTAGATAAATTTTTATAAATGTTTTAACTTTTAATTATTTATAAATTTGTCAAATTTTTTAAGTGTATGTTATTACTTGATGTTTTAATTTAGGTTCTGTAAAGATTATTTAAAATTTTATATAGTGGTTTGAATTTTAGTTCTGTTTGGTCGTTTAAACATATTTTTTTAGGTTCTGTATTTATTAATTTATCAATTTCATATGCCGCTAATAAAATTTGTTCGAGAGTCGTTTGTTTATATAAGCCCTTTGTTCAGTGTATGTCTGAATGTCTGCCTGTGTGTCTACTCTTGCAAAATATGTATACAGCGATAATGTTTCTTAGATTATCCATGTGCCTACATGTCTGTATGCCTCTGTGTACTTAGTGTAATACATTATCTGTACTCAATACCATTATCGAATCTCAGTGTCGTGTTTATCGATGGGAGGCCTGTCGAGGAAGTGGAAAAAAACAAATCGAAGGTTATACTGGAAAACGCCAAGTGCTGGGCACAGTGGCGGGCGGTCGACTGCATGTACGTTTAATTTCATTAACCTTCGCCTCGCGGAGATGAAGACGAAAAAAACAAGCGAACTCTATTTAAAGTGGTGCGCAACAGATGTTCGGAATTAATAACTTCTCGCACGCTGTTGCCGAGGCACGCTGATCCCCAAGCAGAAAACGTGGAAAAGTCTTCCCAATCCCATCGCTGGGGTTACCAATTTTATTTTAACTGGGAGCACAGTTTTATAATTAGCTTTATGCTGACTTTAAAATGAACGTACGGCTTAAAGAGTCATCAAATGAAACCCGGTTTTATAGTTATTACGAAAGCAAGCATCAAATGGCTGCAGCCCTTGTTTTCATATAGACAATGGATTTAACTTCAGAATATCATATACACAAAAAGAAATGTGAAAAAGGTGTTTTTAAAGATTCTTATATCATATCAAATAATATATAACTTCTTAGAATTATTATTATTAGTATATATCTTGTTTATTTATTTTTTTAGATTTTTTTTTCATTTTTTTGCTCCTTTAAAAAATATTGCAATTTTAAAAATGAGAAAAATCGAGATTTTTGTGCATTTTTTTAAATTTCCAACACCTTTATCGAAATTTGTCAAATTTGCAGCTGCAGTTGGTCAAATTTACTATGGTAACAATTAAAATCGGTTAAATTTTCTACCTATGCCATCAAAGTCTGCCCCAATTTCAGTAAAATTCTCAAAATCTGTCAATTTTTCTATGCTCCAATTGTATAAAGATGTAATATTTACAATCGTACAATTGATAAGTTGTAATATTTTTATTTCATAGCTATTAACTTTTGACATTTTTCAATTTCTTGCATAAACATTATAAAGTTAGTATGTAAATAAATGATTATTTGTTATTATTTAACTGCAACTGCCATCAGAATGTATCAAATTTTCAATTGTCATTGTCAAATGTATCATTTTTTCAACGGTAACTGCCAAAATGTCTTTTATTTTCCATTATTTGGCAACTGCCAAGTGCCAGCTTTTTAACTGTACCATCAAAATGTGCCATTGTAGCTTTCAATATTTATCACATTTTTAAGTATAAATGCCAATATTCGTCATATTTTCAACGATAGCTGTCGACATTTCTGATAGTTTCAACTGTGACTGTCATATTGCTCAGAATCTAGATCTACCAAATTTGATTACTCCTCAAATCTGTTTAATTTTCATTTGAAACTGTATCCACATATGTCATATTTTCAACTGGAACTGTCAAAATTTGTCAAATTTGCAATGGTAACTGTCAAAATGTATTATATTTTTAACTGTAGCTGTCTATAATAAAAATTGTCAACTGTAACTGTCATAATTTGTGAAGTTTTTATGATCACCTGTTAAAGTCTCTGAAAATTTTAACTCCAATTATCGAAATTTGCCAAATTCGATGAACTCGTCAAATCTGTTTAATTTTCATTTGAAACTGTACCCAAATTTCCATCAATAATAGTCAATATTTGTTATATTTTCAACTGTAGCTGTTAATATTTAAAATTTTCTTCTTTAACTGTCATAATCTGCGAAGTTTTATCATCACCTGTGAAAGTCTTTAAAATGTTTTAAGTATTGTCGCTATCTGCCAAATTTGATGACTCATCAAATCTGTTTAATTTTCAGATGAAACTGTATACAAATTTGTCATATTTTCAACTGAAACTTTTTAAATTTGTCAAATATCCAACGGTAATAGTCAAAAGTTGTTATATTTTCAACAGTAGCTGTCAATATTTCAAATTTAAACTGTAAATAATCTGCGAAGTTTTTATAATCAGCTGTGAATGCCTCTGAAATTTTTACTGTCATAATCTGCGAAGTTTTTGTTATCAGCTGTGAATGCCTCTGAAATTTTTGATTCCAATTTTCAAAATTTGCCAAATTTGATGAACTTTTCAAATCTTTTAAAGTTTCATATGAAGCTGTATCCAAACTGGTTATATTTTCAACTGGAACTGTCAAAATATGTCATATTTTCAACGGCAACTGTCAAAATCTGTCTTATTTAGTATCATTTTTTTTAATTCTATCTATTCTATATTTGGATATCTCTCTTATGACTTATGTAACCCATTTCGAGAATATCATGACTAAACTATTATTAATTATATTATTATTAAAATGTATTATTTATTCAACCCTAACTGCCAAATTTTGTCATATTTTTTGTCAAATGTATTTCTGCACTTGTAATAAGTTTATCATCTAATTTATTTAGTAAAATCTTCGATTCTACTATTATTAATCTTTTGTCTGTTTTGGTGTTAATGTATGGACTGTAGTTAGGATTTTGTGATAAAAATGATTATCCTGTTTCATTAAATATAGGCCATATATTGCCTAAAGGCATTTTTTTAATATTTTGTTCATTTAGCCAACAGCTCGTTTTCTAGAAGATATTTTATTTTAATTGAGGGGTCTAGAAGATATATTATTTTAATTGAGGGGTCTAGAAGTAAAAGGGTTTAAGTGCATTTTTGGTAGTTCTGAGATAAATGTCTTTAAAGTTAACTGGAATTTCAAAATTCCAGGAATAAGTTTAGAAAACTGTGTTAATATTTTAGACTATTTCTAACTTAAAATATTAAAACGGTAATCTAAACTTATTCCCGGAATTTTGAAATTAAAGTATCTTTACAGCCATATATCTCAGAACTACCTAAAATGCACTTAAACTATTTTACTTCTTGACCCCTCAAATTTATAAATATATTATCTGAATTTAATTGTTTTTTATTTTCACCTACTGAATTTGAGTTGTGAATTTTAAAGTAAATAAAGTGGTTAAAACATAGTAAGATAATAATTAATTATGGAAAATATATATCGTTACAGTGTCGTGGTACTTATCAAAAATACAACACATTTCTTATTGTTTTTGATTGTCAATATCAAAATTGTCAGTATTTCTTAGTGCTTGTGGAAAAATCAAGAATATACACTTTCTAATCTGCTTCAGTTCTTATTGTTTTTGATTGTCAACATCAAAATTGTCAGTATTTCTTAGTTCTCGTGGAAAAATCAAGAATATACACTTTCTAATCTGCTTCATATGTTCCATTTACTCGTTAGTTGGTGAAATTTGATTTGGTGAAATAATAAAAAAAAATGGCACGTTGCTATTTCCTGGGGGAAATATGTGATGCAATACTGGAATTTGTTGTTGTGAGCCGTTCCGATAAGTATGCAAATCGCAGTGAACTATAAGTGGGAATAAATTAGAGGCTATTTTTAGATGCGAGCTGGAATTAAATTTAAATTGATAAAATTCGCTCCGCTCGAAATGGAAATGGAATTACCGAGGAGGCCTATAGTCCACCCGGCGACAGTCGTTGGGTTTCCACAAAAAAAGGCGTATTTACGTTTTCTGAGATTTAATATGCGAAAACATCGAGATGAAAAGCGATGTCCATTATTTTTATTTCGTACTACGCATGTTTATTTTTACGTTTAAGCACATAATAGCTATTTTTCTAATCCATGTTATTAAAATGCTTATTATGTATATTGAATCTCATCGTTAAAACTACACTTTAATCGAATGGGTGAATAAAATGTTTACATTTTCACTTTATTAACTATAAGCATTGACAACGTGAATAAAGTTAAAAAATAGGTAAATTCGCACTATCCTTGAAATTTTCGTTGTCACCTGACAATGTGACACTTCACGCAAATTCTTCAATTCTGAATTATTCCATAAATTATTTTTAAAACAAATGTAAAAAAAAAACGTAATACAACAGAACATAGTTAGTAAAAATATAATCGCAAACTCTTATACGAAGGCAAATCTTTATTATAATTGTCTCCAAAGCATTTTTTGTAAAATTTTCATATACTTGCACAATTTGCGTATAATTATTATTGTAGCTGGCTTGTAACAATGAGAGGCCTGCGTTTGTTGCTGAGTTTTGGGAAGTGAAAACCGCCTGCCCAGCGAAACTGCTATCCACTGTTGGCACTTTTCGCATATCTCGGGGAAAACAACTCTGCTGATGGCACCGTTTCGTACGAAAACAAGTGCTAAGCGTGCCGTGATTTCTCTCGCGAAATAAGACACCCCGACGATAGCCATGAGATACTATGTGTTTGTTGCACTTGGCTTTCGTGCAATTGCGATATTGAAGCGTCCAATCCCCAATTAACCCATTATCCGCGCAATAAACAAAACGAGTGAAACAATAGGCGCTTAATAATAATTGCAAATTAACGGACGAGGCGGTGACTCACGCCTGGATCCTTGCATATTCATCGAAAACACTTTCCAAACTCGCTTATTAGCCGCGAAAATTGCGCAAACTGGGGAAGCGATCGCCAATTACCCGGGGATTACTATTAATTAGGCCTTCCGAAACGTCCGTGAGCCTCTTTTATATCTTCATCGTTTAAATCGGCTTTTATCTCGCCTACATTTTATTTAGTTCATCTCCTTTTTTATTAAGGAATTTGTATTCTTGAGTGTCGATGTATCAAAATTATTTTTGATGAACATCTAAACCAGTGTAGTAAATCCTATATTATATATATATTGTGATGGTATTTGTATTATTTATTTAGATTAATTAGAATAGATTTATTGTTATTATCATATAGGTTTTAGATAGAATTATAATCTTTATGGCACAAGCTAACAAAAATTATTGTAAATATTGTAAATGTGAATATGAACAAGTATGCACAAATATACAAAGCAATCCACGGATGGAGGTTGTTGATCGGTTACCACGGGTGACAGGTGACTTCGTGCATAGACGCTTGGGGAATTGAATAATGGAAAGTCGAAAATAATCAACAAAGAGATTTGACGAGTGTGGAGAGACGCGTGTGGATCGCGGGTGGAGATGTTGCGACACTAATACGAATACATTACAAAATATTAACGGGGTTTCAACGATTGGACATAGGACTGGAAGAAGACAGTCAACCAGGAGAGGAGTTCAACAAGATAGGAGCCGTGACGGAGATATTCAAAAATCAGGACTTCAGGCCGCTCAACTTCGCACACAAAAGTAGCTGTTTACTTTTGTGGGAATCAACAAAGGATCAAAAGGAGAACGCAGGGACAAGAGGACGAATTAATCAATGAACCACAAGAAGAAAACTGCAAGTAGAAAGTTTGCGTAAAGTGCAAGAGTCATATTATCACATAAGTTGGCTTGTGTATATAGGATTTAGTTTGTTAATGTTGGCCATAGTTTATTATTTATTTAATAGTTTTGTTTTCTATTGTTTTTGATTTGTTTGTTTAGTTCAGTTTATATTAGAAGTTTTAATATTTTTGGTTATTTTCAATTCATTAAAGTATTTGAACAAAACTCTATTTAGTTATGATTGAACCTACTATTGAACCTGAGATAAGAGAAAGAACAAAAAGTTACAAAACAAGTAAATGCTTAAATATTAAACACTAATAAAATAGGCAGAGTAAACAAACGTAACATTTGGCAGCCAAAGTGGAGCAATAAAAAACGTAACATTTGGAGTCCAGAACGTGAGGCAATACAAAAACGTAACATTTGGCAGCCAACGTGGGGCAGGCAACGAAAACGTAACATTTGGAGCCCAACGTGGGGCAGTAAACAAAAACGTAACATATATATATATATATATATATATATATATATATATATATATATATATATAATACTAATATAACACTAATATAATACTAATATAATACAGGGTGTATATTTTCTACAACCCATATAAAAAAATTAAGTTGATGATGGCTTCTTCGAAACGAAACGTTGTACTGAAAATTTGTATACGCTGTCTTGTAGAGCTAAAAATGTGGCAATGAGAAAGTGCCTGGTTTTCTTATACATTTTGAAATAACTTCAGAAAAAAATAAAAACGAAATCGCAAGATTTCGGATTTGGCCGAATATTTCCAGAAGTAAGCGGAAATTTCTGGTTTTCTCAAACAATATTACTTACCACTAAATTGTGCAACTTTTTTTGTAATTTAACCGCCCTTGTAACTTTTACGGTTTCCGAGATCCCCATGTTGTTGATCCTTATTTTGGACACCCTGTATAGGGTGAATCAACAGTACGGGATCGGAGTATATCTCGTTTAATTTTGAAAACATAAAAAATGTTACAAATAAAAGTATCAGCATACCAAAAAGTGCATATCTATACTAAAATTAGTTTCAAATATACACGGTGTTCGATATACGAAAGATTATTTGAGTGTTTGGAGAATTAGAGAAAATATTATGGATTTCCTGCTTCAACATCTTCCTTTTCACTTTTTACAGTAAGTAAAAATTCATTATCCATATCAAGAAATAAACAGTATTACTTATTAGTTTTTGAGTGTGTTGTAACGAATTTCTGTAATCAAATAATTTTCTTTTTTTAATGTTAATTTTTGCAATAAATCTGAAAACACTTAATATTTCCGAAACAGTTGAAGATAGGTATAGGACATTGTACATGAAATATGTCTAGAATTTTCTGAAGAATCCAAAAATTGAATAATATACCAGGTGTTGCATTTAAAATAAGAAAGTTGGTATTGGCCACGGTCACATGACACACCCTGTATAAGAAGTTTTTGTTGAAAAAAATGCGCAACTAAAAATAACAAACGACGTGTCCGAGCGTTTTTTCGAACACGCCCCTATTATTTATTATTGAATTTATTCCATTTGGCTGATACACCCTGTATATTACCGAATAGGGCAAAGAATAAGAGATCAATATAATTTCCTTTTTTAATGGAATACCCTGTATAATTTGGGATATTTTATTACAGCATAATTTTGTTAAATCAGTTTTTTTTTTAAATTTTAGTAAAGGGTTCCCAAGTTATTTAGATTATTCTCAAAAATATGTTGAAAACAAAAAAAATCGTTCTGAAGCTGAATTTAAAAAAAATAATTGTGGGTATCATTATCTGGGAGTTGCCTTATCTACAAAGAAGGGCCACCGCTTAACCAGTTGAATTTTGTAGATAAAAAACTGAACAATTTTCAATTGTTCAGCGTTTCATTGGATCATCATAATTTCTTTGGATAATCCAACAGAATATACATACACGTTCTTCCTAATACATAAGTCACGAACCCATTAGCATCCCATCAATTCATCCGCATATTCAAATACGTTATTTAGAAACGGTGCATTATTCTGAATAAATCTGCAAAATTATTATTGTACGCTTTTCGCGTATAATAATACATCGCGAAAACAACGATCGAATTAACATTTATATATTCATTACATTATTAAATTTGCATAAAAGTTCCGCATTGAATTGAAAAAAAAATCGCAATTCAATACAATTCCATAAACAGAGTATGTGCATAACACTTTGTGGTGGTTTCCAGTTCGACTTAAGTGCACCTCACCTATGTTACTTTGTCAAAGGCCCCGGCAACAGTAATGAAAATAGAAACGTGTTTACAAGTAAAGCGCTCATCTCGCATGTAGAAGATAATCAATCAGCAACCCGCGTTATTTATTAAACCAGAATGACACGCGGCGTTAATTGGAGATTATCCAACGAAACGTCGACCTGGAAACCGTTTTAAAATTAGCTTAGGGACCGAAATCGGGTTTTAATTAACTTTCTAATAACGCGAGGTAATTAATGTGCGAGCGACTTATTTTTCACCCGGACGGATATCTGTCTTTCAGATGTAATTATTACACAAACAGTGCCAATCAATACGTGCTCACACACAAAAGCACATACACAAGCCCGGAATGCAACGAAAATAATCATTGGGGGAAGTTTAACATTGAAACCGTGACCTCCAAGGTAGCAACAAGATGTGTATGTGTGTGTGTGGATTTTGTGTACATGTGTGCCTGTGAATTCGTACAGGGAAGGGGACTCACCAAAATCGATTCCCCTGCTGCAATTCGTATGCGATTTTCGCATAAATACGCACCCTAGCAACCTTGTAACTGCACAATTAATTATATACCAAAACTCGTACTTAGGGTCGCACATTCGAAGCCTGTATGCTCGAGAATTTAGCAAATTTGCAATTGTGTATCATTTAAAAAGTATGTACTGCCACTGAAAATGATGATCTTGTACAGAAGATTGCTGGCTGTATGCAGTGTGCACTGCTAGATGGGGTGCATGTTTAAACAAAACAAAAATCGCAATAATTGTGACATGAAATAGAACTCAAATAAAACGAACCAATTGAAAAACTTCGAGAAGATTTTCAAATATAGCCTCATACATTGTGGCATACTTGACGTTCTTTAGTAATATCATTGTTTGTAATACCCTTATTATAGTAGTATAGTATTATAGTAGTATCATTGATTATAATATAATAAGGGTATTATAATCAATGGTAATATGTATATATTTGTATTTGAACAAAAAGTTCACTGAGGGTATGTGAAAACCTAAGCAATTATGAATAGTACGAATATTGGGACGAAGCTATCTTGATAATGTCGATAGGAGATCGGAACAAACACGAGCAAAATTATCCTGGTTGCAATTTCTTGTAATGCTTCATATAAGGGCAACTATAAACTACATATTTTTAATTGTAGTAAGATATTTTAACATAATATGCAACAAAACTAGAGTAAAAAATATAATATTGGCAGCATATTAATCACTTCACATATTCATGTTTAAGAAACTTATGTTGGACGTTGTTTTATTAGCAATTTGCTTAGATATCGATGACTTGTTTTCTTAATTTAGTTAAGCTGTACTTAAGTTTATGTCATCTGCAACTAGCAAATACAAACGTTTTTAACTTATGATCTAAATAGACTGGGCGGAGACCTAAATTCGGAAATTTTCGCTGAAATCTGAAATTCAGTAATACGATTTTCACGAAAACAATACTTTTCCATATGTTACATGGAGAAAGTAAAAATCTATTAGTGACATACGAAACCAGCGATGGAAATTTATTGCCAGAGAAATTAAGAAAACATTGGGAAAGTGCGGCCTTAGCATTTCCGGTACCATAAGTTATAGTTAAGCCATCGCTTCTGTAAACTTGGGCATTCGTAATTGAGATTTTCAAAAATTGCCTGCTGAAAAGAATTTCGTTCATCATTTTTAGAATCAATTACGTACAATAAAGGAAGTCAAAGTAATCAATTTCAAAGGTTTCAAAATGAAAAGATTGCATAATGCTGTAAATATTTTATTTATTATACTTATCTGAAAACACATTTTCCATCCATGTTTGACATTGACGGAAAGATGACGTTTTCAGAACAGCGCGCAGAAAACATTTCTCCGATTTTTTTCAAATAATTTCAAAATAGTGCTCCAAATAAAGTAATAATAAAATTAATACTTTCCTTGCTAATATCTTGATGAAACATTGTATTATTATTATAAATATATATATATATATATATATATATACAGGGTGTATCAGCCTAATGGAATAAATTCAATAATAAATAAATGGGGGCGTGTTCGAAAAAACGCTCGGACACGTCGATTGTTATTTTTGTTATTGCGCATTTTTTTCAACAAAAACTTTTTATACAGGGTGTGTCATGTGACCGTGGCCAATACTAACTTTCTTATTTTAAATGCAACACCTGGTATATTATTCAATTTTTGGATTCTTCAGAAAATTCTAGACATAGTTCATGTACAATGTCCTATAACCTATCTTCAACTGTTTCGGAACTGAACCCCTCGACTTAGCTGACTTAAGAAGACGAATAATGCTTGCGATTAGATCGGTCACGCCTGAGATGTTGAGTGACGTTAGAAGAAATTTCTATTTAAGATTAGGATGTTGCCAAGACGTTCACGGCGAGCATTTTGAACATCTCCTCCATTGAAATTTATTGTTTTTTTTTGTTTTTTTACATTATCAAGAAATAAACAGTATTACTTATTAGTTTTTGAGTGTGTTGTAACGAATTTCTGTAATCAAATAATTTTCTATTTTTAATGTTAATTTATGCAATTAATCTGAAAACACTTAATATTTCCGAAAGGGCCGAATTACCCTATATTTAGTGCCCTAGAAATTTTTTCTTCCAGACATTAGTTTTTTTTAATTACCCCAGTGCATTTTTTTAAAAATATATTTGAGTATTTTTTGTGTGGTCTATTTTGTGGGGGTTAAAAATAATGTTGCTGGGGTGATTAAGAAACTAATGCATGTTAATTATTTTGTTATAAATTGCTTTTTAAGCTAGAACTTCAGAAATTCAGAAATTTCAGCTAATTTGACTATATTTTTTCGAAAATTCATAGCTTTCTTAATTGTATTATCAAAATTAAAAAAATTCTATAAAACATATGGAAATAGGAAAATAATATTTAGATATAAAATTGTATTATTGCTAATTGCATTATACAGGGTGATTTATAATGAGTGTAACAAATTTAAGGGAAGCATCTTCAGGCCAAAAGAAAGCTGTATTAACAATATTTAAAATTTCCTATAAAAAATATGGAAATACGAAACAATATTTAGATATCAAATGGTATTATTGCTAATTGCATTGTACAGGGTGATTTATAATGAGGTGTAACAAATTTAAGGGAATCTTCTTCGGGCGAAACGAAAGCTATACTAACAAAATTTAAAATTTTCTATAAAAAATATGGAAATACGAAAAAATATTTAGATATCAAATTGTATTATTGATAATTGTAATATACAGGGTGACTTATAATGCAGTCAGTGTAACAAATTTAAGGGAAGCTACTTCAGGCCAATATAATCTGTTTTATTTATGTACCCTAGTACCCAAATGAATTTTAATTATTGGATGGGGGTATCAACCTGAACCCTTAACAGGGTACAGAGTGACAATAATGTTTTTAATTATATATTTAGTTATAGTCATCATTTAAAGTGACTACATATTAATCTGACCTAACCCAACCTAGCATAACCTAGCAAAATCTAACCTGACCTAAATAACATTTGAAAAATAACAAAATATAAACAAAAATTTACAATTAACATTGATATTAAAAAATATATTTGGGCACCACACGAAAAACAAAAGGTTTAGGAAATTTTATTGCGAACAAACTGTTTTATACAAAAAAAAGTATAGGTACAGCCGTTCAGCCTCAAATGTTCAAAAACTTCATAAAAATTATTAAATAGTAAAAATTATCCACTTACAAAATTTCAATTAAGATGCAATATATGTCATTGAAGACGCAACTGGCAGTGAATATTTCAAGGAAATTAAAAAAAACCGTAGGATGCATTTAAAAAAAAATTACAAAACGAAAAGTAAGAAGAGCAAGGTGCCCTCTAGCGGAGAGTCTTTTCGGCGGTTTTCGAGTTGTCGGCTTCCCCTGTGGTGTACTACTCAGATATAAAATTTCATTGAATTTGTTCTACTCACTTTTAGTTATTTGTGTATATTATAGTTATAAAGAAAACATTGTTACAGTCTGTATTTTTTTAAAGGAGCATTTACGTACTACAGTTAATATACCGTATTATTTTGATTCAAAAACAGATTCTTTTGGCCTTAAGAAGCTTGGCTTACATTTTTTACACCTCATTATAAATCACGTTGTCAATGATATCTGAGGAGTAATAAAGAATCCAAAAATGCTACAAATATAATATTTATTTTTGTAACGTATTAATATTATCTAAAATTTTCGATGTAAAACAGACAATTCAATAAAATAATTAATACTGTGAAAAGGGCAACACGATAATGAAGTTACTTAAATTGAGAAATAAAAAATTAATCTGGATTATGAAAAATTATTACAAATTTTCTAAAGTTAATAATGAATTTTCAGAATTATACAAATTAAAAATATCAATATGTTGTGAAAATGGAAATAATTTCTGAAAATATAATTATACTCATTTCCTCAAGCTATAAGTTACAAAATAGAGACTACACAAAAAACCGAGATAAATACCAAATTAAAAAAACAATTTCATAAATAATGTATATTTTCTTGGAATTTTCCTAGCAATCGATGACTTATTTTTTTTTAAGTTGAGCTGCTAAAATTTGATATCATCTACAACTATTATTTGTGTGATATACAGGGTGTTCCAAATATAGTAGATAAGCTCAATAGCACGCCACTCAGGGACGGCCACTGAGTCCTTAAAATGCATTTTATTTATTTAAGAAAAAACATTAAAAAAACATAAGTCATAGACGACTTTATTTTCATTATTTTAATAGTACAGCATAACGGTTATCAAGTTGATTTTTCAACATTAATATTTAATTTTTATGTTTAAATACGCTATCAATGGAAATATCCAATAAAATTATTTAAAAAATATATAATTAAACAATCTAACACATGATTGGCATTTAATTCCTTCTAGCAGCCCTTTTTAACTTGATGTAATATTACTTCTTTGACTAGCAATATTTTAAAAAGTATAGCCAGAGGAATTTTTTATAGTATTTTTTGACGTCCCCGAGTTACTTGCTATTGAGCTCGTGCACTATTTTTGGGACACCCTGTATTTGTAGAACTATTCCGTTTTAAAAATTATATATAATTATACAAAAAAGTGCCAAAAGTGTCATTTAAAGTGTTAAGAAATCAAAATTGTGTTTTTTTATTGAAAGCACTTTTCAGTACTTTTGAACTTCAGAAATGAGAATATGTATTTATATTCTCATTTCCAAAAAGTTTTTTTTTTATAATTACATAATGTTACAATCTTGTCTAATAGACTTATAAGTAGCTTAACTCTATTCTTAGAATACTAAATATAATTGTTTTTACAAAAATGATTTCCAAAATGTTCAAAAAGTTCTAAATGAAGTTCCAAAATAATGATTTATCAAATAAAAATAAAAACTGGTAGTGTTTAGATATAAATATTTTTGTTGTTTTTATTATTTTTATTATTTCTTCTTCACCTTATCTTTTCTTCATCCAAAATGGATTAAACTACATCAATTTTTGTTTTGTTTTTTTTTGTCTGTTTTTTCACAGACAGAGTCATAGATTCAAGTTAATATGCCTTAAGGTTTCTAGAATTTTAAAAGTTAAAGATTCTCTGTAAAAGCGGAAATAACTCCTGAAAATTTAAATGGACTCTTTTCCTCAGATTTTAGGTTCCAAAACGCACATTGCACACAATACACAAAAATCAGAAAAATCCTGGATACAAAACATCCATAAAAACAGTAATATGTGAAAAGAGCACAACATGAATTGGATAATAATTGGTCATATGGATTGAACTATAACAAATTCTAAATATTTATGTACATAGATTCATTTGTTTCCTCGCGTTAATATAGGAATTTCAGAATTTTACAATTTAGAAATATCTTCTTATACACAAGTATGAAATTAAGTGTTTGTCTGTTGTTTTTTTTTTGGAAAATCTCCATTTTGGAACTTGAAGCATGGGCGAACGAGTTTATTTAGGTTTTCAGTAGTAATCACCGTTTTCATAAAATACAGGGTGTTAAGTCATCTAAAAAATATCTATAAAAAACAATAATATGTGAAGAGAGCACAACATGAAATTGGATCATAATTGGTTATATGGATTGAACTAAAACACTTTCTGAATATTTATTCATTTATTTCCTCGAGTTAGTATAGGAATTTCAAAATTTTACAATTTAAAAATATCTACACCTACACATGTTTGAAATCAGGTGTTTTTCTGTTTATTTGTTTTTGGAAAATCTCCATTTTAGAACTTGAAGCATGGGCAAACGAGTTTATTTAGGTTTTCAGTACTAATCACCGTTTTCACAATATACAGGGTGTTGGGTAATGCTTCTGCCTAACCTTAGGGGTAGGTTTGTAACCATAAAAGGAATAAACATTTCTTATACCATTTTTTTTTTCAGATGTATCTTTAACAGCTTGTTTATATTTTCCCCAAGAATAAAAAGGGAAGTTTCCATTCCTCTATCTATTACGTACGTTCGCAATTAAGATTTTGAAAAATGGGGTACAGCAAATTAAAGCATGTTTTTTCTTAGAAACTATGCATATAAGAAAAACATTGCATAATACTTGTTTTCTGCGTTTGCCATTATAAAGCTATTCCTAAAGTGTGGCGTAAGCATTACCACCCTGTAATGGTTTTTCTCGTGTACCCTTCATATACTTAATATAATGACATATAGGATATATGTAACTTTAAAAAAAAAATGGCTACTTCAAGTAAGACCGGAAGTGATAGAAGGTTGAAAGTACATATTGCTCCTGAGGAAAAATATGTACAGCCACGGACTCTGGGAATGACACGTCCATCCGCCCGAGCAGTCTGCTGTGCTTGTCTGGTCCCGCACGGTAGGGCCACGGTAGACAAGGATATAAGGCAGCTCGAACTGATGTGCTCGTCATTCCCAGAGTTCGTTGCTGTACTATCTGCTTTTTATATTTGGAGATGTTATGTTTATTATATTTGTATTAGTTATGTTTTAATCATTATTTTCAAATATCTATTTTATCAGGTACCCCAAAAACTATTAATATACGGTTTTCGTGGGACACCCTGTATATATTTTTTTATATCGAATTAAATCCATATATTTCCATTATTTTCCTCGTCATTAAAGAAAATACATCACCCGTTGCAGAATCGAAACCGAAAATATTGCAGGCATCTGTTTTATGACCACTTGCGTTTTCCGATTACTTCCCACGTCCGTACATCGGGGCAATTAATGTGTCAAGAGTTACGTTACTACGCATCGGCAACTTGCAAATTCGCTCCCGCATTGTTCGGCCTCGTCGTCCTTGACTTTGTGAGCACAATTAACATAAAAAACTCGCTCTGCGCGATTTAATTCGGCTAAGTATCCTCGATAATTGCACGGCAATAAAAGCAATTACGCACCATACGGGACAATACTGGCGTAATGGTAATTGGCTGCAATGTCAAGCTCGGGACGAATAATTTCTGTCGGGAAACAAATTAGGTAATAATTTAAGGCGAAAACTACATATAATTACGGAAAATGTATATCAATTATGTAATGGAGGCAATAAAATATGTTTTCGTTTTCAGTTGCAAAATTGAGGACAAAAAGTGCTCTGTTGATTTTATGCTGGGGGATATCGTTCAGATTTTCAGATGTCTACATACATAACCTATAAAAACTCAGTTGATTTTACGCTGGGGGTCATTCGTTCAGATTTTTAGATCTAAGATCTTAGATTTAGGTCTAAATGACAGAAAGTGCTCAGTTGATATTATGCTGGGAGATATCGTTCAGATTTTCAGATGTCTAAATACATAACCTATAAAAACTCAGTTGATTTTATGCTGGGGGTAATTCGTTCAGATTTTTAGATCTAAGATCTTTGATTTAGGTCTAAATGACAGAAAGTGCTCAGTTGATATTATGCTGGGAGATATCGTTCAGATTTTGAGATGTCTAAATACATAACCTATAAAAAACTCAGTTGATTTTATGCTGAGAGTCATTCGTTCAGATTTTTAGATCTAAGATCTTATATTTAGGTCTATATAAATAACCTATAAAAAATGAATATCTCAAAAGATAAAGTTTGCCATGTTGGCTATAAGCATACAAATAAAGAGAATAAACTGTTATAAAAAATGAAAAAGTTTCATAGGTTCCTTGTTCTTATGAAGCAATATAAATGTCTTCAATTATTCCAAACTTGATTATTATCTGCATGAAAAATACAGTGTACTTATAAAATAATTGAGTGGATTTAAAAACTAATTATGTTTTATGTGTCATCAAATGTTACGTGTTGATTTCTGGGTTTAATTGCGGTCAATCTTGCATTCATGAGTACTAGGAACAAAGCGATTCCTCAATTATTATTAATGTGCACTTATATGCGATTTGCTACGGGCTCGTTAATGATTGCGGTGCGATGATGATATCATCGATCGATTGCCGAGCGGTCTGGTGGATATGGAATCGCCTGGATTCGCGGAAAAAGTCGTCGTATCGCTAGGAAAACGCACAGCACCTGGTGCATAGCCAACTACAGCGATAAGGAAGGCGCGATTTATTGCGGAGTGCGCTGATAAGCGACGTGTGTATTTTTATCTGTGGCAACACAGCCAAGGTCACTTGCATATTGCATCTGCACACACAAATGTGCACCACAAGCTGAAATTCTGCCAACGAGGCATCGTCGCCTCAGTTTTGTTGACATGCAACTTCTACAAGTTCTGCACCAATGCACTAAATATGCATGAGAGCCCAATTCACCGATCGCGATATGCCAGGTTTTAATTTACCTGAGACATTATTTTAATTTATATCAGTACATAAAAGTATAATTAAACTTAAATATTTTATCCACATTTTCTTGTTTTTTTGTAAAACATTGCTGTAGAAATCTCAAATTTTACAACAAACGTGGATCAGTGGTTCTTACTCGACCACCTTTACTTTTGATGCATGTGTGCATTTTAAAACAACTTCTGTGAAGTTTTAGGTCCAGATATCTAATATCTGAGGCACTGAAGCCCTTCCCGTGGAGGAAACACCAATCTTTGCAAAGATTAATATCCCCACTGCTCATCTAAATTAGCTATAAAGCAAAAATTGAACACCTTAGATCAGTGGATTAAAAGTCGAATTTCAAGTCGAATAAACTCCAACAGATCAAATTAACCTGCCTGATTTGCGAACTCATTTTATCATTTCCAATGAAACTGTTTTCAATCATCTTAAATAAAATATGAAAAAGGTTCAGTAAAATTAATCATACTTGGACTAATATACTATTATCCTATTATCCTGATACAAAAATGAAACACGTTACTACGTTTTTTATCACTTTTTTTTTCGTTAAACACGACTGCAGTTTCGACCACAATTAGGCCATTCTAACAAGAATGATCATTCTTGTATTTTGAATCTCTTGAGAATGACTTAATTGTGGTCGAAACTGCAGTCGTGTTTAACGAAAAAATAAAGTGATAAAAAATGAAGTAACGTGTTTCATTATTGTATCATTATGATTAATTATCACATATCCATCAACTTTATGATCCTATTATCCCATTATCCTTATATCCTAAAATTCTGTTATAATAATAGGAAATGGCATCAGTTGGTTATCCCATTATCCTTATATCCTAAAATTCTATTATAATAATAGGAAATGGCATCAGTTGGTTAATTGATTGCTGATGGTGAATTATAATATTTAGTACATGTAGAAATAAAATATAGAATATGGGATTGCAAAATAAATAATAATAGTAAGTAAACAATATACAACATTCTAGTGCTAATTTTCTTTTAAATGGAAACTTTTTTACGCTGACTTCGCTGAACGTAACTTAAATAGTCCGCTAATGAGTTAGTTTCAAAGGAAATTCTACAAAAACTAGCAATGGGGTATTTTTCGATTTTCATATTTTCTATAGACACGAGAATTTTCATTGCAAGCAACAAAATTTAAATAGAGTAAATGGAAGTTTTAACATCTTTCAAACAAAATGTTATTGCTAATATTGATCGATGACATAATATTGAAAACTGCAAAAAAAAATCTCAATAAGAATTATATCATTTAGATTATAAATTGCCAAATTACAATGAATATTGCGAATTTTTATTGTTGTTATTCTACACTTCCAAAATTAAATATATAGCAACGAAACTTCCAAAATTTAATGTATAGGAACGCGGTTTAACAAAATTAAGTTGTAAATTAAGAAATTTTCATTATAAATCACGAAATTTTTATTTCATAACTACCATAATTATCATTATAAATTGCAAAGTTTAACTGTATCCAGTTATTTTTTTTTGTTTAAAATTCAAGAGGCTTTATTCAGAAAGTATATCCCTCGAAAAGTTGTTAAAATGTTGCAATGTTATAAACTATAAATACGCTATTAGAAAACAAAATATCCAATAAGATTATTTAAAAATAATAATTAATAAATAAACAACTTAACACATGATTGGTATTTAATTCTTACTACCACAATCTTCATATTAAATTACAAAGTTTAACTGGATCGTGTCAATATTTTCGTTCAAAATTAAAGGGGCTTTATTCAGGAAGTATATATCTCGAAAGTCGTTAAAATGTTGAAGTGTTGCAGTCTTGTTGCACAAAATTTAATCAAAATGATTTTTTTTAAATTATAATTAAAAAATTAAAATCTTGTGTTTGTATTTTGAATAAAAATTAAAAGTCAATTTCAGCATTTGTACTTACAAATTTCAATTCAAAATTGCAAAATGTTAATCAGAACCAAAAATCCTCATTTGTATTATACAATTTATATTGAAAATAATAATAATAATAATAATATTCACTAGCAGGAGAAGTTACAAAATATACACAAAAAGAAATAAATATGAAAAATTACTGAATTACAATAATATTGCATTTTTTTATTAAAAAATACAGGGTGTACCAAAAATAGTCAACAAGCTCAACAGCATGCCACTCAGGAATGGCTTCTGAGTTCTAAAAAGCACTAAATTAAAATTTAAAAAACCAAAAAATTCAAAAAACATAAATCATAGACGACTTTACTGTCAGTATTTTAATTGTACAGCACATTGTTGTTTTTCTCAAGATGATCATCGATGTTTTGAAATATTTAAATACGCTATTAGAAATCGAAATATCCAATAAAATTATTTAAAATTATGGTAATGATAATTACCATAATAATGATTGGTATTTATTTCCTTCTATCAGCCGTTCTAAACTTGATTTAATGTTATACCGTTGACTAGCAATATTTCGAAATTTATAGCCCTAGATTTTTTATAGTATTTTTTAAGGACTATTTTTGGGAAACCCTGTATATAAGTTGTATAATAATTTCAAAATAATCAAAGGAAATAACAAAGTTGTCATGATAAATTACAGAATTTAGTTGTGAATTACGAAATTTCAGTTAGAAATTACAAAATTTTCGTTAGAAATTACGAAATTCTTATTATAAATACCAAAACTTTAATTATAAATTTCAATGTTTAATTGAAACCTGAAAGTTTTAGTAGAAATTATAAAGTATTTATCCACAAAGCATATAACTCACTAAGTTATTAATATTTTAATAGAAATTTGCATAACTTTTAATGAAAGATTATATTATAAATTAAAAATTTAAAAAGAAATTATGAAATTTTCATTGCAAATGTTAATTTTGTATACAAATTTTCCATATTTTCCTTACAATTACGAAATTTTATTACCAATAAATTTCGTCAAACCACATAATTCTCATTAAAATTATATCATTTCGACTGTAAATTACAACAAATGTTGGAATGTTTATTGGAAATAACAAAATTCTCATTATATTTTTGTTATTATAAATACCAAAAATTTAAAAAAAATTCAAAGATTAATGGAACCTGCGAGTTTTAAGTTGCAAATTATAACGGCTTTCCCCAGAAATCATATTCCTTACCAAGTTAAATGTTTAATAACTTTGCAAAGAATATGATATGAATAGAAATTTGCAAATAAATATAAGGGGTGGTGTATATTGAGGGAATGTTGATTATAAATTCAATAGAAACTATGACATTTTTGTCATTTTCATTAGAAATTACAAAATTTCTTCGAAAACCCTATGAAATTGCGAAATTTGGCTGATGGTTTTCAACATTTCGATAGAAATTGTGAACATGGGTGCAAGAATAGCGTAAGGCATAAATAAGTTTCGAGAAAAGCGCGTCGAAAGATTCAATGCTTTATAAAAGTTGTAATATAGCAATTAGACAATTGGATTTTTTTTTTGCAATTTGTATGAACAGTAGCTATATATTTTTTAACAGACTTATAAATAAAGGTACAAATATTCTAATAAACAAATTTGCTCAAAAATCGTATAAATCGACTTACGCTGTTCTTGCACCCAGCTCCTCAATTATGGAATATTAATTGTAAATTACAACAAAAAAAAGTGAAATTTGTAAAATGTTAAATATAAATTGCAGTGAAAATTGCAAACTTTTCATTAAAAATACAAATATTTCAATGAAAATAAAAAACAAAGAAGAGGCAATAGAGAACTTCTATTGGAATTATGTAATTTTCGCTGTGATTTGCAAAAAATATCAATGAATATTGCATTATTTGTATTCTAAATTACAAAATTGATTAATTTCACTCTAAAATGTAGAATATCATACGAAATTCCAACATTCGTATTCGTATTATTCTTATTATTCAGTCTAATTCTTATTACAAATTACAATAATTTATTTAAAAAATGCAAAAAGCTCATCAAACCACAAAATTCTCATTGAAATTATATCATGTCGATCGTAAAGTACAACGAATGTTGTATTTCTGTTGGAAATTTAAAAACTTTCATTAGAATTTATATATTATAAAATAATAACTAAATAATTTTCACAAATACATACTACTACTACAACTACTAAATATACTACTACTAATTACAAATATTAACGAAATTATTAATATTAATAATAATAATTAATGAAATATTAATAATATAATTTATTAATTTTTAGTTAAAAATTATAACAGCTGCCAAAATTATTAAATATTTCATAAAAATTTGCAACAAAATATTTTGGAAATGAATGGGAAATCCGAAGAAAAATTTTGGGAACCACTGCCTTAGGTCAACTTTTGCTGATGAACATGGCAAACATAGTACCAACACTCTGAAAACAATACACAAAGCACAATTTACACACAAAGTTGCTATAAAATCACACTACGCCATATTTGATCCAAAATTGATTTTTGTACGAGCGTGAATTAACAGTGTTAAATACTCTGAATACTACTTTAAATATTAAATAACAGTGCAAAAATACTCTTTACGAAAGTGTCATACAATCAATTATACAATCAATCATATATCATACAAAGTTTTTTCTGCGAAAGATATTACGAAAAAAATTAATATCTCACATTGTACCAATTGTATAACTAACTTGAATGTTTAACGTTTTGTACTTTTTCGTATTATTGAATGTTGACTTCTAAGTAAAATTTGATGCAAAATACTATCTTCTTTTAACTGGTGAGTGAATGAAGTGTGTGTGAAACTTATTTTACACACAATTAGCATTGTGTGTACCTCAATTGTGATAAAAAGTATCATTTTACGCACTGTGGACAGTGCGTAAAAACTTACTTTACGCACTGTGAAGACAGTGCGTAAAAACTTACTTTACGCACTGTGAACAGTGTGTAAAAACTTACTTTACGCACTGTTATAGAAGAAGTTAGTTTTTTGTATACATATATGTGTCTGTTTACATGTTCGTCTGTCATGTTTTCCGTTTTTCTATTGTTCTATTGTTTTTCTTTGTTTTGTTTATCTGCCTCCCCTTTTCTATATACGTTTATTGGTAAGTCCGCCTGTATGTCTGTCCATCGGTTTATTTGTCAGCGCCCCAGTGGTGGATATTTCTTCCCTCGATCAAGGTTCGTGTGTCGCTAATTTTCATGAGAGTGCATAATATGTTGTTTGTCCGCAGTGACCTTCATATGTAATTCAAGCAGTTTATTTAATTGCAGCGTTGTATTTGCCGTTTCGAGTGTTCTATTTACCAGCCCAGTGAATTGCAGCGAGAGAGGATATTCTCTCAATTGCCGAGAGTATCCAGATCACCATTAACCTCAGCAACCTTATCAATTGCTGGTTGCTAACAGCCGCTGCAGCTTCCTACATCGAGCACACGAACAGCGTATAATGTGTGCTGGTGGTGTTTCATTGTTATGGATTTTCTCTAAATGGGGGTTTTATGTCGACTATTCCATAGCGCGCCATTCAATAATTCATAGACAATCATAGGGTTCGCTATGGAAAATCAAAATCATACCAAGGATAATAATAACGTAGAACATTTTAAAAATATTCTTACTGGACACAAGGAAATATATCATTTACACATTTCAATTATTAATTCCATATATGGAGTCATATGGTCTTATGGTGGTCTTATCATATTTTTTAAATACTGATAATAGTTATGTGACAATGGGAAAAAAATACAAAAATTAAATATTCAGAACAAAAAAAAAATCATGGGCGAAATTTTGGTGATAGAATGAATGAGAACATTGGGCAGAACCAAAAAACTACTCTACGGAACACTAAAGCAACTAAACCCAAAAAAAAAACACAACATGATGAACATAAAAAAATAAAATGGAACAATTATCACGAATCAAGACAAGATAATGAAATCATGGAGGCAATATTTAAAAGAATTAACCGAACAGGATGAAGGAGATAACATAACACAAGAAAGGCAGGAAAAGTCGCAAGAAAGGCAGGAGAAAAAAGTTGAGCAAATTAAAAGAAGAAGAAATACAAGAAGCAATAGAAAAACTAAAAAAACGGGAAAGCACCAGGAATAGACGCTAAAATTGCATTTCCCTGACTAGTTACGAAAACAGTTCGTCGGTAGTTTCTTCATAACCCATTGCAAATGAACAGGAACATCAGTTAAAAATTGGATAGTACTTGATAGTTGTACATGAAAATTTAATGGGTTTTGACAGTTATAGTTGAAAATATGACAGGTTATGAAAATTACAGTTAAGATTTGACGATCTTTGGCAGTTTATTTGAAAATTTGATACTTTTTGACAGTTTTTGATAGTCTGTAGATACACATTTGACAAGTTTTGTCAGTTGTTGAATATATGACTATTTTACAAAGTTGTAATTAAAAATTTGGAAGGATTGTACAATTGGAGCTGATAATTAGACAGGTTTTGGCATTGATTCTAGAAATTTGGGTTATTGACAGTTGCATTTAAAAATTTGATAGTAGTAGTAGAAAATTTGATAGTTGTACTTTAAAAATTGACAGTTTTGATAGTAGTTAAAAATTTGACACCTTATGACAGTTTTGAAATACTTTGAACTTTTGAACATGGAAAGATGCAGCTTGATTATAACTATATTTATTATTGTAAAATCTGACAGAGTTTGACAGTTTTAGTTGAAAATTTGACAGATTTTGACAGTGTAAGTTGAAAATATAACAGTTGTTTAAAATAACACAGTTTTAGACTGTGGCCGTTAAAAAAATATCAAGTGTTGACAGCGCTAGTTGGAAACTTCAACGGTTTTGATAGTTGTAGTTAATAATTTAGCAGCAATAGATGAAAATTTAATAGTTATAGTTTAAAATATGTCAGTTGCAGTTACACTTTTAATGCGTTTTGGCAGTGGCAGTGAAATTTTGAACGGTCTTTGATAGATGCAGTTGAAATTTTGACAGGGTAGGGTAATTGGAGTATGACAGTTTTTGTTGAAAATTTGACAGATTTTGACAGTTTTAGTTGAAAATTTTACAGATTTTGAAAGATTTAGTAGAAAATTTGACAGATTTTGACAGTTGCTAAAAATAAGACAGTTTTACTGTAGTCGTTGAAAAATTGTCAAGTTTTGACAGCGCGAGATGGACACATCAAAAGTTTTGATAGTTGTAGTTAAAAATTTGGCAGTAGTGGTTGAAAATTTGATAGTTGTAGTTTGAAAAATAAAAGAATTGTAATCAAAACAACACTTTTAAAGCGTTTTGTCAGTTGCAGTTAAATATTTAACAGTTTTTAATAGTTGTAGTAAAAAATTTGACAGATTTTTGCAGTTGCAGTTGAAAACATGATACGTTTTTAATGTTGGTATATTATTATGATTATAACTATATTTATTATTGTAAAATCTGACAAAGTTTGACAGTTTTAGTTGAACATTTGGCAGATTTTGACAGTATCAGTTGTTATAACAGTTGTTTAAAATAACACAGTTTTAGACTGTGGCCGTTAAAAAAATATCAAGTGTTGACAGCGCTAGTTGGAAACTTCAACGGTTTTGATAGTTGTAGTTAATAATTTAGTAGTAATAGATGAAAATTTAATAGTTGTAGTTTAAAATATGCCAGTTGCAGTTACACTTTTAATGCGTTTTGGCAGTGGCAGTTAAATATTGAACGGTCTTTGATAGTTGTAGTTGAAATTTTGACAGAGTAGGGTAATTGGAGTATTACAGTTTTAGTTGAAAATTTGACAGATTTTGACAGTTTTAGTTGAAAATTTGACAGATTTTGAAAGTTTTAGTAGAAAATTTGACAGATTTTGACAGTTGCTGAAAATTAGACAGTTTTACTGTGGTCGTTGAAAAATTGTCAAGTTTTGGCAGCGCCAGATGGAAACATCAAAAGTTTTGATAGTTGTAGTTAAAAATTTGGCAGTAGTGGTTGAAAATTTGATAGTTGTAGTTTGAAAAATAAAAGAATTGTAATCAAAACAACACTTTTAACGCGTTTTGTCAGTTGCAGTTAAATATTTAACAGTTTTTAATAGTTGTAGTTAAATATTTCACAGATTATTGCAGTTGCAGTTGAAAACATGATACGTTTTTAATGTTGGTATATTATTATGATTATAACTATATTCATTATTGTAAAATCTGACAGAGTTTGACAGTTTTAGTTGAAAATTTGACAGATTTTGACAGTATCAGTTGAAAATATAACAGTTGTTTAAAATAACACAGTTTTAGACTGTAGCCGTTAAAAAAATATCAAGTGTTGACAGGGCTATTTGGAAACTTCAACGGTTTTGGTAGTTGTAGTTAATAATTTAGCAGTAATAGATGAAAATTTAATAGTTGTAGTTTAAAATATGCCAGTTGCAGTTACACTTTTAATGCGTTTTGGCAGTGGCAGTTAAATATTGAACGGTCTTTGATAGATGCAGTTGAAATTTTGACAGGGAAGGGTAATTGAAGTATGAAGATTTTGAAAGTTTTAGTAGAAAATTTGTCAGATTTTGACAGTTGCTGAAAATAAGACAGTTTTACTGTAGTCGTTGAAAAATTGTCAAGTTTTAACAGCGCGAGATGGAAACATCAAAAGTTTTTATAGTTGTAGTTAAAAATTTGGCAGTAGGGGTTGAAAATTTGATAGTTGTAGTTCAAAATATGTCAGTTCCAGTTACACTTTTAATGCGTTTTGGGAGTGACAGTTAAATAGTGAACACTTTTTGATAGTTGTAGTGGAAATTTTTACAGGGTAGGGCATTCGGAGTCAAAAATTTGACAATTTTTGGCAGATGCAGTTAGTAGTAGTAGAAGTATATGAAAACATATACTTGTTTAATGCTGGTTTATTACTATTATGATTATATTTATTATTATAAAATCCGACAGAGTTTGACAGTTTATGTGTCAAGTTTTGACAGTGCGAATTGGAAACATCAAAGGTTTTAATAGTTTTAGTTAAAACATTTGCAATAGTAGTTGAACATTTTATAGTTGTAGTTGAAATATGCCAGTTACAGTTACACTTTTAATGCGTTTTGGCAGTGGCAGTTAAATATTGAACGGTCTTTGATAGATGCAGTTGAAATTTTGACAGGGAAGGGTAATTGAAGTATGACACTTTTAGTTGAAAATTTGACAGATTTTGACAGTTTTAGTTAAAAATTTGATAGATTTTGAAAGTTTTAGTAGAAAATTTGTCAGATTTTGACAGTTGCTGAAAATTAGACAGTTTTACTGTGGTCGTTGAAAAATTGTCAAGTTTTGACAACGCGAGATGGAAACATCAAAAGTTTTGATAGTTGTAGTTACAAATTTGGCAGTAGGGGATGAAAATTTGATAGTTGTAGTTTAAAATATGTCAGTTCCAGTTGCACTTTTAATACGTTTTGGGAGTGACAGTTAAATAGTGGACACTTTTTGATAGTTGTAGTGGAAATTTTTACAGCGTAGGGCAATCGGAGTCAAAAATTTGATAATTTTTGGCAGATGCAGTTGAAAACATATAATTTTTTAATGCTGGTTTATTACTATTATGATTATATTTATTATTATAAAATCTGACAGAGTTTGGCAGTTTAAGTGTCAAGTTTTGACAGCGCGAATTGGAAACATCAAAGGTTTTGATAGTTTTGGTTAAAACATTTGCAATAGTAGTTGAAGATTTTATAAATAGTTTAAAATATGCCAGTTACAGTTACACATTTAATGTGTTTTGGCAGTAGCAGTTAAATATTGAACAGTCTTTGATAGTTATAGTTGAAATTTTGACAGGGTAGAGGAATAGAGGAGGAAATCAAAGAGGAATAGAGGAAGAAATAATAAACGTAATAAAATACATGTACAGAGAAAACTGAAATATTGTGAGAACAAACAATGAGGAATCAAAAGAATTCGAAACAAAGAAAGGAGTAAAACAAGGATGCGTACTAAGCGCTTTGCTTTTCTCAATTGTATTGCATAAGGCGGTGAAGAGAGCAAAGCAAAAAATGGAAATGCAAAAAATTGGATATTGGAGATAACAAAAATAGCAGAACTACTTTTCGCGGATGACATAACAGTAATTGCAAAAACAGAGGAAAAACTGCAACACAACATGGACATAATTGAGAAAGAGATTGAGGAAATAAACATGAAAATAAATTACGAAAAGACAAAAGGCACGATAATTGCCAAAGAGAAAAATAAATACGAAATAAAAATACAAGCAAAAAAATCGGACAAGTAGAACAATACTGATATTTAGGAACAATCATGTAGAACAAAGCTAAATTAGTAATGAAATAGAAGATAATATAGAAAAAACAGCAAAGCTATATAAGATGTTAAAAAACACATTTTTTTTTAGCAAGAAGGAGATATCAAGAGACACAAAAACAGAAATAGTAAAAAAAGTAATTAGACCAACGCTAACTTACAGCAGCGAAACATGAACGATGACAGGAAAACAAATAAAAAGAATAAATACCGTGGAGATGAGATTCCTAAGCAAAATAGATATATATATATATATATATATATATATATATATATATATATATATATATATACATGAGACGAATGAGAGAAGAAAGAAACACCAAGAAAATATACGAGACAGGAGCCACAGGAAAACAACAGAGAGGAGGACCGAGAAAAGAGCGGAACAGCGCAATAAAAAAAGAGGCAACAAGAAAAGGGAACACGTGAGAAGAATTAAAGGAATTAACAAAATATAGGAGCAAGTGGAGAGTTTAATTCACCTGGATAATAACCTTAAATCACCCGAGAATTGAATTGATGACTATTCATTAGAAATTCCGTTAGTTTATACGTGGAAAACAACAATAAATACCAAAAATTATGCAACGATATTTGCATAATAATTAAATAATTCAGTATTGTTTATTGTTGACAGGTGTCGACAATAAAAATTATCGCCCGTTTTAAAATTCCAGCCATGGACTTTAAATGTTATCATTGTTTACGTTGAAGTGCATTGAATAATTGTGCAGTTATTAGACAATTTAACGAGTGGCAGTAATTAGCCACTCAAATTACATTTACACAATTGGATATGGCCATTACTGGCACATTGTAGCAGCTGCGTTGGTCTTAAAGGGGGCGACGCGCAATAGCATATGTAACTTTTATATGTGTGTGGATGTATATATGCATGAGTATGTTTATGTGTGCTAATATTTTATTTAATAGCGATACGGGCGGAAGTGGAGCGATTATTAAGCCATTTAATTATGCACCACGCCAGATAGCGTCATTTTTACCGACAGAGCAAGTTCCTTCCACCCGTAGCTTTATCAGTGATAAACAGTACGCAACCGCAGCCCAGATCTTGGATAAACTGTATCCTAATTAATTTCACTTGTAATGAACATTTTAGCATTAATAATAACCTTTTTCTAGTCCCTTAATAGAAAGTACGCACTTTCGTACCTCATACGAGGGAAGAAAGTTCTACTTTTCCTCCCACGGGAGGCAAACAACTTTGTCTCCCTCATATGCGGGAGGCAGACAACTTTTCCTGCCACGGGAGGCAAACTAGTGAAAATGCGGCCAGCTAAGGCCGGCTAATTGTGGCACATATGCTTAGCACGCGAGAACTACAAAAAGATACCCCCGAAAGACGAAAACTCGACCAGTTACATACCCCGTTGCAATGTATACATTCACATTTATTTCAATTAGCTCTAAACGTTCAACATAAGCTCCTACAAACCCAGGTTAATAAACGTATTCAATTCATTACGTATTTCATTCAACTGGTCCACAACGGTAGCCATAATCCGTTCAACGTGCGACATAAGCCTCGTATTATTTATATTTATAAAAATTCGTACGTTCCTTGTATACTTTGATATTTAACAATATTCTACATTTTATATTTTGACATTTGGTTTTTAAATTGTCATACACAAGAAAATATAATATTTATGCAAAACACTATAAAAGGTCGTAGAAAAAATCATATGTATTACTCGGGAGCAAAGTGCCATTTCCTCCCTTAAATTTTGATGCCCTCCGCTTTGCGTCGGGCATCAAATATCCGAGGGAGAAAATGATGCACTTTGCTCCCTTGTAATACCATTAGCTATTGCTTGCCAACTCGCTCTTAAAATTGGGTTAGTCGAAAATTACAATTTCTTTGAACAAAATCGAACATTGACACTAGATTGTAGAAAAGAGACCCAAAAATTGGCAAAATAGTCACCTACAGATATGTATTACCGATGTTGCTACAGAGTACCCCATAATTTCAGAATAGTTTGATAGTACCATTAAAAGTTATTATTCTAGTCTAGCAGTACAAACAGCCTAACTGTTTAAACAGAATTACAACAGATTTAACCATTATTTTTATGTTCTAATATTTTCCTAGCTAGAATTGACTGCATGACTATTGATTAGAACGTTCTAGGCAGCCCTTCAAGGAAGGTTCAAGTACCTTGTAAAATGAGTCTAAGTTAGATGAACACCCTGTATATATTGCTAGTCATCACCTTCAAAATTGATATAGGAAATACTTATTACTGAAAATTTATATTTTCGTTGGGAATAGCTATTTGTGCTATATTTGTACAATATTATACGATTTTTCCTATGCTTTTCTGCAAGGTGTAGTTTTAGATGAAATGTCCAAATTTATAATCGACATTATGATTAGAAGGAAAAGTTTAATTAATCAATGCTATTGTGTGAAATGTTAATAATAATAATAATAATAATATTTATTAGCAGAAAGCTACATACATATTCCAAAAAATAAATACAAATCAAATCAATAACGACAAAAAACAAAAATAAAACACAAATAGCAAAAACATTTTTCACCCTACAAACTTTAGCGCTATTTATAGATCCATTTGACAAACATACTCCCTTATCTTTGCTTTATACAGATGAATATTAGATTCATCCCTTATTTCACACGGCATCCCATTGTATATTTTCAATCCCCTCGAATCGAAAGATTGTTCTGATTTGTCGGTCCTAAACCCCTCAACATAACATTTTGTTATCAAATTTTATCAAGTAATTTTTCTATTTCATACAATTAAACAATTTGATACAATTCAACATTGACACATACAATTTGATTGACGTTATTCATATGTACCTGTACATTTTAATAAACATACTACTACTACTATTACTACTACTACTACTACTACTACTACTACTACTACTACTACTACTACTACTACTACTACTACTACTACTACTACTACTACTACTACTACTACTACTACTACTACTACTACTACTACTACTACTACTACTACTACTACTACTACTACTACTACTACTACTACTACTACTACTACTACTACTACTACTACTACTACTACTACTTTACTTGACTACTACTACCTTAGTATGATATCAATGTGAAAAAAATGGGTAATCTGCGGTATTTCGATATTGTTTTTACAGTCATACATTTTTTTTATGGTTTTCTGAAGTTTTTTTGGAAATTTCATAAAGAATATAAAGAGTTTCTAGAGTTTTGTAAACATTTTGCTTTGAACCTGACACATTGTATTCAGGAGGATTTTCACAGTTTTCTGGAAATTTTAAAGTGAATATAAAGAGTACTGAGGGCTCTTATAAAATTTTTGGAGTACTTCAGATTTTTTTCGCAGTTTTCTGAAGTTTTCTCTAAATTTTGTAGAGCATATAGAAAGTCTCGTGAGGATTTATAAATATTTTGCTCTGGACTTGACACAGAGTATTCAGGAGTATTTTCGCAGTTTTTTTGGTAATTTCAAAGTGAATATAAACACTCCTGAGGGTTCTCATAAAATGTTTGGAGTACTACAGAATTTTTTCGCAGTTTTCGCAGTTTTCTGAAGTTTTCTCTAAATTTTGTATAGAATGTAGAAAGTGTCGAGAGATTTTATAAACATTTTGCTCTGGACTTGATGCAGAGTATTCAGGAGTATTTTGACAGTTTTTTGGTAATTTCAAAGTGAATATAAACACTACTGAGGGTTCTCATAAAATTTTTGAGCACTTCAGATTTTTTTCGCAGTTTTCTGAAGTTTTCTCTAAATTTTAAAGACAATAAATATAGAGAGTGTCAAGAGATTTTATGAACATTTTGCTGTGGACTTGACACATTGTAGTCAGGAGTATTTTCACAGTTTTCTGGAAATTTCAAAGTGAATTTAAAGAGTCCTGAAGGTTTTTATAAATTTTTTGGAGTACTTCAGATTTTTTTCTAAAGTTTTCTAAAGTTTTCTCTAAATTTTGTAGAGCATATAGAAAAAGTCGTGAGATTTTATAAACATTTTGCTGTGGACTTGACACATTGTATTCAGGAGTATTTTTACAATTTTTTTGGTAATTTCAAAGTGAATATAAACACTCCTGAGGGTTCTCATAAAATGTTTGGAGTATTTCAGAATTTTTTAGCAGTTTTCTGAAGTTTTCTTTAAATTTTGAAAAGAATACATAGGGGGTGTCGGGAGTTTTTCTAAACATTTTGCTGTAGACGTAGCACATTGTATTTAGGAGTATTTTCACAGTTTTCTGGAAATTTCAAAGTGAATATAAAGAGTCCTAAGGGTTCTTATAAAATTTTTGGAGTACCTCAGAATATTTTGGCAGTTTTCTAAAGTTTTCTCTAAATTTTGTAGACAATAATAATAATAGGTTTGATAATAATATGTTTATTGATGTCAGTGCATACAAGTGTTACATAAGTCAAAAATAGGTACATAGAATATATAAAATTTTGTAACTCCAGCGGTCAGAAACTACATGTAAAATTTTTTTTCTACATTCAGAAAAAGTACGTATTATTACATGTCGTATCGATATCAGCTCTTATGTTGCTTAGGAACTCTTCAAGAGAATAATAAGAATATATAGATGGAAAGTGTCGATAGATTTTCTAAACATTTTGCTGTAGACTTGACACATTGTATTCAGGAGTATTTTTAGTTTTCTGGAAATTTTAAAGTGAATATAAAGAGTCCTGAGTGTTCTTATAAATTTTTTGGAGTACTTCAGAATTTTTTCGCAGTTTTCTAAAGTTTTCTCTAAATTTTGTAGAGAATAATAATAATAGATTTAATAATAATATGTTTATTGATGTCAGTACATACAAGTGTTTATAAAGTCAAAAATAGGTACATAGAATATATAAGATTTCGTAACTGCAGTGGTCAAAAAATACATGTAAAAATGTTTACTACATTCAGAAAAAGTGCGAATTATTTCATGTGGTATCGATATCAGAGCTCTTATGTTGCTTAGGAACTTTTCAAGAGAATAATAAGAGAATATAGAAAGTGTCGAAAGATTTTCTAAACATTTTGCTGTGGACTTCACACATTGTGTTTAGGAGTATTTTCGCCGTTTTCTGGAAATTTCAAAGTGAATATAAAGAGTTCTGAGGGTTCTTATAACATTTTTGGAAAACTTTAGAACATTTTGCCAGTTTTCTGAAGTTTTCTCTAAATTTTGTAGAGAATATAGAGAGTGTCGAGAAATGTTATAAACATTTTGCTGTGGATTTGACACATTGTATTCAGGAGTATTTGCACAGTTTTCTGGAAATTTTAAAGTGAATATAAAGAGTCCTGAGGGTTCTTATCAAATTTTTGGAGCACTTCAGAATATTTTGGCAGTTTTCTGAAGTTTTCTCTAAATTTTGTAGAGAATATAGAGAGTGTCAAGAGATTTTATAAACATTTTGCTGTGGACTTGACACATTGCATTCAGGAGTATTTTCACAGTTTTCTGGAAATTTCAAAGTGAATATATAGAGTCCTGAGGGTTCTTATAAAATTTTTGGAGAACTTTAGAACATTTTGGCAGTTTTCTAAAGTTTTCTCTGAATTTTGTAGAGCATATAGAAAGTGTCGTGAGATTTTATAAACATTTTGCTCTGGACTTGCCACAGAGTATTCAGGAGTATTTTCACAGTTTTTTTGGTAATTTCAAAGTAAATATAAACACTCCTGAGGGTTCGCATAAAATGTTTGGAGTACTTCAGAATTTTTTCGCAGTTTTCTGAAGTTTTCTTTAAGTTTTGAAGAGAATAGACATAGAGGGTGTCTAGAGTTTTTCTAAACATTATGCTGTAGACTTAAGACATTGTTATTCAGGAGTATTTTCACACTTTTCTGGAAATTTCAAAGGGATCTTAAAGAGTCCTGAAGGTTTTTATACAAATTTTGGAGTACTTCAGATTTTTTTCGCAGTTTTCTAAAGTTTTCTCTAAATTTTAGAAAAAGTCGTGAGATTTTATAAACATTTTGCTGTGGACTTGACACATTGTATTCAGGAGTATTTTCACAGTTTTCTGGAAATTTTAAAGTGAATATAAAGAGTCCTGAGGGTTCTTATAAAATTCTTTGAGAACTTTAGAATATTTTGGCAGTTTTCTGAAGTTTTCTCTAAATTTAGTAGAGAATATAGAAAGTGTCGAGAGATTTTATAAACATTTTGCTGTGGAATTAAGACATTGTATTCAGGAATATTTTCACAGTTTTTTTGGTAATTTTAAAGTGACTATAAACACTCCTGAGGGTTGTCATAAAATCTTTGAGTACTTCAGATTTTTTTTTGCAGTTTTCTGAAGTTTTCTCTAAATTTTAAAGAGAATACATAGAGGGTGTCCAGAGTTTTTCTAATCATTTTGCTGTCGACTTGACACATTGTATTCATGAGTATTTTCACAGTTTTTTGGTAATTTCAGAGTGAATATAAACCCTCCTGAGGGTTCTCATAAAATGTTTGGAGTACTTCACATTTTTTTCGCAGTTTTCTGAAGTTTTCTCTAAATTTGTAACAGAATATAGAAAGTGTCGAGAGATTTTATAAACAGTTTGCTGTGAACTTGGTACATTGTATTCAGGAGTATTTTCTCAGTTTTCTGGAAATTTCAAAACGAATATAAAAAGTCCTGAGGGTTCTTATAATTTTTTTAGAGCACTTCAGAATTTTTTCGCAGGTTTCTGACATTTCTTCTAAAATTTGTAGAGACTATAAATAGTGTCGAGAGTTTTTATATACATTTTGCTGTGAAGTTGGCACAGAGCATTCAGGAGTATTTTCACAGTTTTCTTAAAATTGCAAAGTGAATTTAAAGAGTCCTGAGGATTCTTATAAAATTTTTGGATTTTTCAAAACTCTAGTAGAAAAAGATAAACGCATTTCAAACCAGTATTTTTCGGAAAAAAATCCACTTCAAATGGAGGTCGAACATTTGCACCTATGAAACTCCCTGAAATGCTCAACGCAATTTACGAAGCAATTCAATTGAGTTATTTATATACATTATGTGATGATGATTTAGTCAATTGATTTAATTTTGTCAATTAAAATTGTTTATTTCCTTATTTTATAATGCCTGATATTAATTATTTAAGTATTCACGTGCATTCCACTCATTATTTTTTATCGAGACACATCAGTCCTGATTTGTTTACCACATACCGTTTAATTAAAATTTATATGGGAATTAATTTTGTGCCTTGTTTCTTTAGTAGGAATCATATTCCTACTTAAGTAAAACAACTTAGAGATGTTTAAGAATATTTATAGAACGCTTGTTTTGCAGACAAAACTACGATGAAACTATTTTTTTTTCCAATTTGCATTATTAAAATGCTCATTATGTATATTGAATCTCATCGTTAAAACTACAATTTAATCGAATGGGTGAATAAAATGTTTACATTTTCACTTTATTCACCATAACCATTGACAACGTAAATAAAGTAAAATAATAGGTAAATTCGCACTATCCTTGAAATTTTCTTTGTCACCTGACAATGTGATTCTTCACGCAAATTGTTCAATTCTGAAAACGAATTGGAAAAAATCTTGTATGGTACACGTGAATAAAGCAATTTTATCCACTCGAAAACATTATTGCACTGGCTTCGCCTCTTGCGCTAAACTGTTTTTGCGTGGATGAAATTCTACTTTATTCACTTATACCATAAATAGCTATTTTATCATTTGATTCATATTAATATGGCGAAAATCACGTGCTGCCTTCATCAGGATTTTTCGTTACTACACTACACCACATTAATACAGGGTGATTTATAATAGGTGTAAAAAAGTTTCCCATCTGTTGAGGGGAGTCATTCTAAGATAAAAATGTCATATTTGCAAGCATCGCCAGCTAAAACACATTATAGAATTCAAAATAAGCATTTCTCAATGGTGTATCAAACAACTTTTTTTCTTCAAAAAAGCAGCCCCACATTAGTGGAAACTCAAAGAAAAACTTCTGACATTTAATCGAGATTAATGTATACAATCATCTTGATGTTAAATCTGGTAAGCTCTGACCGTTCTGACCAACTAATTATGCTTACGATTAGATATTGATCAAACTAAATAATATTGCATAATAAATGATAAAAGATTCTTTCAAATTGTGACCTCCTCTTTAATGACAAATTGCTGGACATAAAAGTCTTTTTCCTACAATTGACACAAAAAGTAGGTCTTTCTGATTGTTAATGCGAGCGAAAAGTTGACGTTTTCTGAGAACCGTCACATTGTCGCGCGTTGCGCGATCATAATTGTTGTATCCTACTTAAGAAGCAATAAAAACTGCCGAAAATGCCAAAAACTCATCATATTGCTTCTAAATATATCAAGATGATTGATATGAAAATTGCTAAAAATACAAAAAATAAATAAAAAGCATGACGTAAGAATTTAATTTGTGTACACTGTATTCTTCATAACTGTGGTTTTCAAATTTCAATGAAATTCGGCCTATGCGAGATTCAATGCCAATGAAATTTGTATTGAGAACCAACTAAACATATTCAAAATTGTGTCAGTTGTCAAAAATAGCCATACACATAATTAACGATTAACTAACAATAAATTATAGGAACATTTTTGTATTTTTATTACTTTTAGATATGTTTTGTGACTATGGCGTTTTTTTGTCCAGAACAGGCAAAAAAAACGTTTCACTTGCATCTGGATAAAGCAAGAAACTGATAATAATCATCATTATCATCATTATTATTAAAATTTTGTGCAATGTTTTATGCATCTAACAGATGCAAAAATGCCAACAATGCTATTAAGAAGCAATGAAAACTGCCGAAAATGCCAAAAACTCAAAAATATATGATATTGCTTTTAATATATCGAAATGAATTATATGAAAATTACTAAAAATACAAAAAATAAATAAAAGCTTGGCGTAAGAATTTAATTTATGTACTCTGTATTGTTCATAACTGTTGTTTTCAAATTTCAATTAAATTCAGCCACTGCGAGATTCAATGCCAATGAGATTTGTATCGATAACCAACTAAACATATTCAAAATTGTGTCATTTGTTAAAAATAGCCATACACATAATTAACTATTAACTAACAATAAATAATAGGATCATTTTTGTATTTTTATTAGTTTTGGATATGTTTTGTGACTATGGCGTTTTTCTGTCCAGGACTGGTAAAACAACGTTTCACTTGCATCTGGATAAAGCAAAAAACTGATAATAATTATCATTGTTATTAAAATTTTGTGCAATGTTTTATGTATCTAACAGATGCAAAAATGCCAACAATGCTATTAAGAAGCAATGAAAACTGCCTAAAATGCCAAAAACTCATAAATATATGATATTCCTCTTAATATATCGAAATGAATTATATGAAAATTACTAAAAATACAAAAAATATATAAACAGCTTGACGTAAGAATTAATTTATGTACTCGTTATTGTTCATAACAGTTGTTTTCAAATGAAATGATATATGATATCTGATAATGATATTGATGAAATGATATATGATATTTGATAATGATATATGATATGATAATGATATATGATATATATCATGAAACGATAATGAAATTCAGCCAATGCGAGATTCAATGCCAATGAAATTTGAATTAAGAACCAACTAAACAGATTCAAAATTGTGTCAGTTGTCAAAAGTAGCCATATGCATAATTAACGATTAACTAACAATAAATTATAGGAATATTTTTGTATTTTTATTAGTTTTAGATATGTTTTGTGACTATGGCGTTTTTTTGTCCAGGACAGGTAAAAGAACGTTTCACTTGCATCTGGATAAAGCAAAAAACTGATAATAATCATCATTATCATCACTATTATTATTAAAATTTTGTGCAATTTTTATGCATCTAATTGAGAATTAAAACCAGATTTTTGTTTTGTTTTTTGTTTTAATCATTTTGAACGAAACACCAACCAAATCTAAGATCCTAATACATTTTGCTTGATATTGATATGATGATGAATATAAAATATAATATATATATATAAACAATCTTTATTAGGCTATCGACCCCATAGGGTCTTTCCGCCTTAAAATATAATAATATCTGAACATTGAAAATAATTTTTGATTGATATTAATAATTAATTTAAATTAATTTTTTTGTAATATTTCAGTTAAATATAATTTCAATATAATTTTCAATATAAATGAACTATTTATAGATATCTATAAAACTATAGATTTCTCATACTAAGGTTGTCAATATAAATTTAAAAAATCTGAACTTCCTTAATTTTCTGAATTTGTTTTTATTATTATTATTTGCGACCGGTTTCTGTATTTAAACCATCTTCAGGCAAAAATGTCAAGGCTCAAACAATATATTTGTTCATATTATTTTTCTGCATTTTCAATTGTAATAATTTATTATCTGTAAACTCGTATGATGTGATCGTAAATAAAAAATTTAAGAAAATTAAGGAAGTACAGAACTTTTTTATTTACGTAGAAAATTATGTACGAAACACCAACCAAAATCTAAGATCCTAATACATTTAGATTGATATTGATGTGAAAATGAATATAAAATATAATAATATCTTAACAATGAAAATAATTTTTGATTGATATTGATAATTAATTTAAATTTATTTTTCTGTAAAATTACTGTAAAATATAATTTCAATATATTTTTTTATATAAATGAACAACGGAGAAAATTACTTTTCTTAGATTTCTCATATTAATGTTGTCAATATAAATTTTAAAAAATCTGTACTTCTTTAATTTTCTTAATTTTTTTAAATTATTTGTGACCGGTTTCGGTGTTTAAACCATCTTTAGGCAAACATGTCAAGGCTCTAACTATATATTTGTTCATATTGTATGTAGCTTTCTGCTAATAAATATTATTATTATTATTATATTATTGTTCTGGATTTTCAATTGTAATAATTTATTATCTGTAATCTGGTATCAATGTGATCGCAAATAAGAAAATTAAGAAAATTAAGGAAGTACAGACCTTTTTTATTTACCGAGAAAATTATGTGTTCCCCATATTAGTTATTTTTTAATATCGAACTTATCATTTTGGAATCTATTGCATTTTAGCGTAACACAATGAGAATTGTTCAAACAAAACATGTAATTGACTTGTCATTTCGTCAAAGTCTATGTATTGCTGTACAAATTTTTAAAAAATGTTCTTAAAAATAAAATAAAATACAAAAATTGTATAGATACTTTTTGTTAGCCAAATGCATACAAACTTTTTTTTTTAAATTATTTATTTAGATTCTTGTAGGTGATTCCATTATGGAAAATTACATCGTTTACATCTTGAGCACAGTAATGTTAACAATAAAATAAAATAGCAACATTTATATTAGTTATTTTTTAATATCGAACTTATTATTTTGGAATCTATTGCATTTCAGCGTAACACAATGAGAATTCTTCTAACAAAACATTTAATTGACATGTCATTTCGTCAAAGTCTAAAATTGCTATACAAATTTTAAAGAAATGTTCATAAAATAAAAAAAATTACAAAAATTGAATAGATACTTTTTGTCGGCCAAGTTTTATTTAATTTATTTATTTAGATTCTTGTAGGTGATTCCATTATGGAAAATTACATCGTTTACGTCTTGAGCACAGAAATGTTAACAATAAAATAAAATAGCAGCATTTATATACGATATTTAAAATGTGTAGAATAAGATTATACATAGTCATGAATTCATTAGTTATACCTAAGATACATGAGCATACATGCATACATGCACACGTGCATACATGCATGCATACACGTTTACAGCACATAACAGTACGGACAAAATGGTTCGTGTGTCTATAATTTGTCAAACTCTGTCAAAATTTGTCAAACTATGACAATGAATAAAATGACTTATTAACAAGGAATCTTATTAGTTCATTTTTAAATTTATTTACTTTAGGTATGCATTTCATTGCAGCAGGAAGTTGTTGCAGGAAGTATTTGCTTCAAAAATTTGTAATTTTGGGACTGTTCATAAGTTTGCCAAAAAACGTAATTATGGTTTATACATTTATATCATGGTTAGTTATTTTTATATGCTGTTTTTTTTTACTTTTCCTATCTTTGCTTTGATGTATGTCTGAGTGTAACAAATTAAAACTTGTCTAATCAGTTTGCTTCGATAAGCAGCATTAAAAATTGACATAATTGATATAACGCACTTTATCTAATTAAAATCTGTCGCTTTACCACATTAAATTTACGCAATATGTGCTTTGTCGGTGTCTACAGAGAAAATGAGGAAACCATAGTTGCAGGTGTCAATTAATAATTACGTTCCATGCGATTTTTCTTCATGTTTAGACCCAATTTTCCGAACATTCACCAGAACTAATTGTGCGTGGAGTGCGTAGTTGATTAATTTAAATTAATTGTGCTCGGCTATAACGTCAAACTGCTTGCAAATATTTGCATAGTTATGAAAACGACTAGTGTATAAACAAGTGTATAATCATATAAATATATCATATATATATATATATATATATATATATATATATATAAACATGTATAATCATAGGTATGAGTGGGGATATACAGGGTGTCCCAGTTATCGTGCTCAACATGTGGATCTTGTAAACGCTAAAATTTAGAAATTTGATTAAATATATCTGAAGTTTAAGTTATTTAGCACAAAATTTATTTGCTGCAAAATTTCGTAAGAAAGCTAATTTTAATTCTCCGTGAACTCTAACAGTGTTATTCAATTAGTGAAAATAATCTAGGGGCTATGGCCTACTTACTAGGGGACATAAAAGTTTCAAAAATTGAATGGTTTGGCTACCATCGGGGAAAAGCATTAAACTTCTTCTTTTAGGTGTTATGTCCGTTTCAAAGGTCTGCAGTCATCAGAGCTACTCGTACTCTTGAAATAAGAGTATCTCTAAATCAGCTCTGAATAATAATTGGTTCGTTGTACAATTGAACATTATTCTCAGATTTATCTTTCAAGCATGTCTTCTTCTCCCTATGTTTCGCTTTCCTTAGATTTTTTCCTGCATTATTACTTGCAACTAATGGTACTTTTCTCCCGTCATTACGTCCTAGACATAAACATTCAATGTTGTTTTTTTCCTGCATTATTACTTGCAAGTAATGGTACTTTTCTCCCATCATTACGTCTTAGACATAAACATTAAAAGTTTATTTTTTCCTGCATTATTACTTGCAAGTAATGCACTTTTCTCCCCTCAGTATATCACCTAGACATAAACATTCAAAGTTTATTCAAATTTCAGAAATAATTTATATAATAATTACATAGGTACAAAATAAGGTATGATCTGTGAAGTAAAATATTTTGGACTTAACACTTATGATTGCCCGTTTATTTTGGCAAGTCCGTTTCTCTTTGAAGTGTTTATGCAATTTGAATATTTTTACGTCCGAGATGACGTTAACAGGGGGGAAAGTCCACTCTCGTGAAAAGCACAATAACTACTGTGATCACCCACTGGAGGTACTCCAAATGAGACGTCGACCTGAAAAATAGCTTTAAAATTAACCTGCGCGTCTAAAATTACCTCTTGGACGTTTTTAACATTGACACGGAGGATTGAAGTTGTCAATTAAGTAACTTGGCTCGGCCGTTTTTACCGAATTCCACACAAATAGATTTGTTACCAAGAATATACGTACTTTATTACAAGCTATTTCCTCGTTGTAATTACGGCGAGAAGCAATCTTCAAACACAAATTGGGTGATTATTAAACTCGAAATATATTTGAAGTTTAAGTTATTTAGCACAAAATTTATTTGCTGTAACGTTTCGTAAGAAAGCTAATTTTAATTCTCCGTGAACTCTAACAGTGTTATTCATAAAAGTTTAAGGCCCGTATCTATAATCCGTACTTGAGCATAAGTATAACTCAAGTCGTATATTTGGGTATATTTGGTTGCGTTTGGTTCATAAACGTTTATAGAAAGTACGCAACCAAATATACGGCTTGAGTCGAACTCGTACTTAAGTACGGACTATAAATACGGGCCTTAGTCCCGGTTCAATGGTGGTTTAATCTTAGTAACCTTGGTAACCCTTTGTAAAACACCGCTAAACCACGGTTTAAATTTTTATGAATAACGCTGTAATTAATTTTAGTCTTTGATTATTGATCACGAGAAACGATTATCACCAAGACCTATATTATCTGTCTCTCTGTGGAGGAGCAGTAGGGATTATTATTATTATATTTTTGTTTTTTAAAATATCATTATATATAAACATATAAACTACCAGTAAATACTCCAATAAAATTAAAAATATAACAAACTATAGAAATAACTATAACAAAAATTATCATTATTATTATTGTAATGCTAATGTCAGTCTTATTATTCAAATGGAGACTTATCGAAGCAATTTTAAAGTAGATAAGCTATCTCTCAAAAGAACTGTTGTTTTATTGGTGCAAATGATATAAAAAATCGAAAATTCGATAAATAACATAGGTAAAACCGTGAACACAGGCGCAAAGAATAAAGGAAACTTATCAACAATAATCTACGTACGCCAATAGCGCTAAACGTAAAACCCCTGCTTACAAGCAACATAAGGAAAAGGAAAATAAAATTCAGTAAATCTACAAAAGTTACTAATTACGTGCTTTTTGGACATTATTATTGACTCTGTATAACAACATCCATAATAACGAGTGATTCAAAAAAAACTTTCATCAAAGTTGGCCTAAAAAAAAGGACAGATATAAAATGTATGTCTTAGCCTACAGTTGTCAAACATGACAGATATGTCAGAGAATAGCCAAATACTTCAGTAGTTTATATTCAGACATTATTACGCAGTCTTATTACTCAGATGGCGACTTACCTAAGCAATTTCAAAGTAGATAAATTTGCTCTCAAAACTGTTGTTTTATTGGTGCAAATGAAATAAAAAGACGAAAATTTCATAAATAACACAGGTAAAACCGTGAACAAACGCGAAAAATAAAGGAAACTTATCAGTCAAACCCCTGCTTACAAGCAACATAGGAAAATAAAATTCACTAAATCTACAAAAGTTACTAAGCACGTCCTTTTTGGACATTATTATTGACCCTGTATAACATCCATTTGAGTGATTCAAAAAAACTTTCATCAAAGTTGGCCTAAAAAAAGGGACAGACATAAAATGTATGTCTTAGCTTGCAGTTGTCAAATCTCTGCCAACAGCCAAATACTTCAGTAGTTTATATTCAGACAAACGTTTTTTTTTTCATGGCACGCTTTGATGAAAGATTTTTTAAATCGCATGTTACAATGATTGATTACTTGAATCAAACAAACTTATTGTATGTAAATTATATATAAAATATTTTAAAAAAACTTCTATATTAAAGACGGTTTCAATATGGAAGTTTTTTAAAAATATTTTACATATTTCAAAACAGCATAAATATTTGTTTTTTATTGTTTTCTTCCTTCTTTAATGAAAATAACTATAACAAAAATAAATATTTGTGTTCATGAGAATAAACTTTCAAGCAAACCTATTAGACACAAAAGCAGATGATTAACCCCCCCTCTACAATGCAATGAAACTTTGTGAATTACAAATCCTTAAATTATCGTCCAATTTCAAACTTAACTTACTTACCCCAATCTAACTTCAACTAACCTAACCGAACCTAACATTCCCTTGAGGCACTGATAGAAATTGAAAGAGACATTGATGGCTCATAATTTTTTTGTACCTACCACGAAACCATTGAATTGAAGTCGACTTTTGAAATATGTAAAATATTTTTAAAAAACTTCTATATCGAAAAACCGTCTTCAACTGATAGAAATTGAAAGAGACATTGATGGCTCCTGATTTTTTTTTGTACCTACCACAAAATCATTGAATTGAAGTCGACTTTATAATTTAAACTTTATTTTCATTAAATATTTAGAATTAATGCTCACATTTCATAAAATTTGGGTTCTGATGAATTCTTTATTGTTGATTTGAAAATATGTTGCTTCTTATTTTTTTTTTAGAATTTTAATAATTTTTACTAATTATTGCATGTATTTTTTTTTAATGGAATATTATTATTTTTGTTAACAAAAGCATAAATATTTGTGTTCATCAGATTAACCTTTCAATTAAACCAAAGCTATTAGAAACAAAAAAAAAAGATAATAAACCCCCCTCTACAATGCAATGAAACTTTGTGAATTACAAATCCTTAAATTATTGTCCAATTTTAAACTTAACTTACTTACCCTAACCTAACTTTAACTAACCTAACCGAACCTAACATTCCTTTGAGGTACTGATAGATATCGAAAAAGACATTGATGGCTCATGATTTTTTTGTATCTACCACAAAACCATTGAATTGAAGTCGATTTTATAATTTAAACTTTATTTTCATTAAATATTTAGAATTAATGCTGACATTTTTTAGAGTTTTTGTTCTGATGAATTCTTTATTGTTGATTTGAAAATGTGTTGCTTCTTATTTTTTCTTCAGAATATTATTAATTCTTGCTACTCATTGTATATATTTTCTTTTAATAGAATGTTATTATTTTTGTTAACAAAAGCATAAATATTTGTGTTCATCAGATAAAACTTTCAACTAAACCAAAAATATTAGAAACAAAAAAACAGATGATAAACCCTCCTCTACATTGCAATGAAACTTTGTGAATTACAAATCCTTAAATTATCGTCCAATTTCAAACTTAACTTACTTACCCCAATCTAACTTCAACTAACCTAACCGAACCTAACATTCCCTTGAAGCACAAATAGAAATTGAAAGGGACAATGATGGCTCATGATTTTTTTGTACCTACCACAAAACCATTGAATTGAAGTCGACTATATAATTTAAATATTTAGAATTATAGCTCATATTTTTTTGAATTTTTGTTTTGATGAATTCTTTATTGTTGATTTCAAAATATGTTGCTTCTTATTTTTTTTCTTCAGATTTTATTAATTTTTACTAATTATTGCATATATTTTCTTTTAATGGAATTTTATTATTTTTGTTAACAATTTAGAAATATAAGGTAAAAAATATTTGACAAGATGCGGGAAGCATATAAACGCCATCTCATGGTGAAATCAATTACGTAAAATTTATTTCACCACGAGATGGCGTTGATTATTGTCCAATTTTGAACTAAACTTACTTACCCCAACCTAACTTCAACTAACCTAACCGAACCTAACATTTCCTTGAGGCACTGATAGAAATTGAAAGGGAATAAAAGGGAACGAAAACCATTATTGCATATATTTTCTTTTAATGGTATTTTCTTATTTTTGTTAACAATTTAGAAATATTAGGTACAAAATATTTGACAAGGTATGAGAAGCATATAATAGCCACCTCGTGGTGAAATCAATTACGACGAAATGGCGTTCTATACTTCTCACACCTGGTCAAATATGTTGTATCTAATATTTCTAAATTGTTAACAATAATAAGAAAGTACTTAACAAAATAATTACGTGTAATTGATTTCATCACTTGATTGCGTTGATATGCTTCTCACACCTTGTACTAATCATTTACAGGTTTATAAACCTGATAAGTGTACATATTGGAAACAACACTCAGCACTGTACTGATGAGACCCTTTAGGTCGAAACCGGTCTTCAGTTATCCACGAGAGTAATATCCAATTTGTGCACGACATGTTTCAGTAACGAAATATTTTGTTAGAGGTTTTGTTGATTGGTTATTTATTTGAGATTTATTTTAATTTTTATATTATTTTTATTACATATTAAATATTTTCTGTGGAAATTTTCCGAAATGTTTTGCTAATTAGTTTTGATGTACAAATTTTACAAATTTCTGATCATCTTTAGGCTTGCTAATAAAGTTTTTTTTTTAATTTATGACGTCTTTATTAAATTATATATCTCATATTTGAATTGAAGTCGAATTTTAATATTTAACGAAAAAAGTTAAAATTATAAATTCGACTTCAATTCAAATATGACATATTTAGAAAATAAAATAATTAAGCATGTGCAAGAAAAGAGACACAAGACAGAGTAAAATAAAACAGCCGATAGATACACTATACGAATATATTTACGACACCATGACAAGAATTTTGTAAATAAATATACTATGAAATTATTTAACGTAATGTATAATTTAATGTAATGTAATATAATATGTAATATACTATATAAGGCGGAAAGGCCCATGGCCGATAGCCTAATAAAGATTGATTCTCTCTCTAAAATACCTAACAAGTTTTTCGCAAAAAAAAACATTTATTTACTAGATTGATCGTTGTGGCTTTTATTTGTTGAAAATTCATAATTACTAATGTATGAAATCAAGTTACGCACTTTTTAAAAAATTTAAAAATTGTTTTTTATTGTTCACGACAATTGTTTCGCCACACTGTGGCTTCTTCAGGTGAAGAAATGATCATTAAATGCACATTAGAGCTGCTTGGGAGTAAAGTATGGTATCTACCAAAATCCGAATTTATTATCATACATTTTTAACCTAGAAGAAATCATAATACGTCAATGTTACCTACATATAGAATGCATCATTATGTATTCTTACCATTACCTTACACATTTTTTTATTCGATTAAAGAAAACAATCATTATAATGAAAGAATAATATTTTTTTAGATTTCACGAAAATGTTTTACACCAGAGCAGCTCATTTAATAAATAAATGTTTTTTGTGAAAGAGGTGTTCCGTATTTTATTTTCTGCAATATTTTCACAAGCTCCACCTCATCGTTATGAGATATTTAATTTACTAAAGACGTCATAAATTGAAAAAACATTGATGAGCAATAATTCTAAATACTGTAAATATTTAACGAAAAATTATTTAAAATTATAGAGTATTTAGAATTATTGCTCACATTTTCGGAATTTTTGTTTTCATGAATTCTTTACATAAATTTGAAAATTTGTTTATTCTTATTTTTTTTTTAGATTTTTTTTTTTTAATTGTATAGTATATTTTAATGTTTTTATAACAAATTTGGTGTAATTTTTGCTACTGCATTTGATCTAATAAATAGGTTGAGTTTCGAAACCAGTTAAAAAAACATTTGCTTGTAAAATTGTTTTAATTCACAAAACCATTAACATAAATATTTAGATCTTTAGAAAGTCCTGATAATAATTTCTGATTTCATGTTAATTTCTTTTAATTTTGTGATATTTTAAATGACTTTTTGGAACATTTTTCATGAACGACAATAAAGCAATAATTGTTAAGGGTATCGAGCTTATATTTTTATAATTATTGAGAAACACTACAGTTCCATTTACAACCTTATTTGATAAATACAAACTGACATTAATAAATAGTAGGTAAAACTATGTTGCTTCAGTGACAGATTGATCGGTCCAATTACACCCTCCATTAAATTGATTCGATCCAATTTTTAATCGTACCACCGGCTTGGGAGGGTATTCCAGCAGCACCACCACCGTCTAGGGAGGGTATTCCATCACCACCACCATCGCCTTAGGAGGCTATTCCACCACCATCATCGATCAATCTGTCACAGAAGCAACATAGTTTTATCTACTGTAAATTGTATTTGTTTAACTAGTATAATTTCTTTTCCAGTGCAGTTTTTAATTTCTCACATTTTTGTCATCAGGCATTAAACGCGATTATCATAGACATTTTTGTTATGCAACCTCATGGCATTTTTAGATAGTGGTGAAGAAAAAAAATGCCATAAAATTTGTTAAAATATTCAGATAAAAAGTATCGACCGTCAAAAAATGTCGCGTCACAAAAAAAATAAAACCTTAAAATTATGGCAGATAATTAGCTATTCAACTTTTGTTCAAAACTTTTTCTTCTAAAAATAATAATAAATGCTCTAGGGAAGAGGTTCCTTACTTTTTATTCACCCTGTATAATATTTTTGTTTGATGGAAAATTGGTAAATGTTGTATAGGTAAATAATGAAATATTATATATGAGATTATCATGTACATTATATAGGATATTAGTAAAACATATGATTAAACTAACCTCATGCAACCTAATTTACTTTTTATTTACTTTATACGAACTGTTCGGCCTATACTTGTATACATTTCATGTTTGTATTTTCTGATATTTCGTACAGAACAAAAATATTCTATAAGACACAAATATAAAAGGTATGCATTTATAATTTTTGTATTTTTGATTCGTACAGAATTATGTACAACAAAAATATTCTGTAAGACATATAAATATACAACGATCAGTATTACGTCAGTATAAGAATTATGTAGAATAAAAATATTCTATAAGACATAAATATACAACAAACAGTACTACGTCAGAATCAGAATATGTAGAATAAAAGTATTCTATAAGACATACAACGAACAATATTACGTCAGTATCAGAATTATGTAGAACCAAAGTATTCTATAAGACATAAATATTCAACGAACAGTATTATGTCAGTATCAGAATTATGTAGAACAAACGTATTCTATTAGATATAAATATACAACGATCAGTATTACGTCAGTATCAGAATTATGTAAGAATTATGTAGAACAAAAATATTCTGTATGACATAAATATACAACCAACAGTATTACGTCAGTGTCAGAATTATGTAGAACAAAAATATTGTATAAGACATAAATATACAACGAAAAATATTGCGTCAGTATAAGAATTGTGTAGAACAAAAATATTCTATAAGACATAAATATACAACAAACAGTACTACGTCAGAATCAGAATATGTAGAATAAAAGTATTCTATAAGACATAAATATACAACGAACAATATTACGTCAGTATCAGAATTATGTAGAACAAAAGTATTCTATAAGACATAAATATTCAACGAACAGTATTATGTCAGTATCAGAATTATGTAGAACAAACGTATTCTATTAGACATAAATATACAACGATCAGTATTACGTCAGTATCAGAATTATGTAAGAATTATGTAGAACAAAAATATTGTATAAGACATAATAAATATACAACGAACAGTATTGCGTCAGTATAAGAATTATGTAGAACAAAAATATTCTATAAGACATAAATATACAACAAACAGTACTACGTCAGAATCAGAATATGTAGAATACAAGTATTTTCTATAAGACATAAATATACAACGAACAATATTACGTCAGTATCAGAATTATGTAGAACAAAAGTGTTCTATAAGACATAAATATTCAACGAATAGTATTATGTCAGTATCAGAATTATGTAGAACAAACGCATTCTATTAGACATAAATATACAACGATCAGTATTACGTCAGTATCAGAATTATGTAAGAATTATGTAGAACAAAAATATTCTGTATGACATAAATATACAACCAACAGTATTTACGTCAGTGTCAGAATTATGTAGAACAAAAATATTATATAAGACATAAATATACAACGAACAGATTACGTCAGTATCAGAATTATGTAGAATAAAAGTATTCTATAAGACATAAATATACAACAAACAGTATTACGTCTGTATATAACAAATATTAAACTTAAAGAACATTAATTATTTCTATAGATCTAAAAATATTTCCATATATATATATATATATATATATATATATATTATAATTCATATTTTCTTTTTTTAATTCAATGTTTGAATCGAAGATTATTATTGTTATTAAACATCCCAATTCGACAAACTGACGTGGAATCATCAAACTTACCTAAAAGTTTAGTTTTCAAAATTTCATTTTATGATGCCTAGTTTTATAATTGAACCACCAAAAATGCTTGAGCTATCTAATTCTCCTGTATTTTATTCAAGTCAGACATAAATATACAACGAACAGTATTACGTCAGTATCAGTATAATGTAGAACAAAAATATTCTATAAGACATAAATATACAACGAACAGTATTACGTCAGTATCAAAATTATGTAAAACAAAAATATTCTATAACACATAGATATACAACGAATAGTATTACGTCAGTATCAGAATTATGTAGAAGAAAAATATTCTATAACACATAAATATACAACGAACAGTATTACGTCTGTATTAGAATTGTGTAGAACAAAAACATTCTATAAGACATAAATATACAATGAACAGTATTACGTCAGTATCAGAATTATGTAGAACAAAAATATTCTGTAAGACTGTAAGACAGCATTTCGTCAATATATAACAAATATTAAACTTATAGAACATTAATTACTTCTACAGATCCAAAAATATTTCCATATAATTAATATTAATTCTGTAAAGTCGCATTTTTTTAAATTAGAAATAAATTATTCTTACTAATGCATGCGTGTGCGATTATGCTTTTACGTATTAATTTCGAAGCAACAATGCAGGTATAAATCTTGACTTTAATTTATGATTTTAGTATTGGTAAAGTTTAGATACAACACACTTTATGCAACATTAATTTTCGTACCGGTAGATGTATATAAAAGCCATTTTACAGGCCGTTATTTAATATTTCCATTCTTCGTTTGCGTGGTGTGGAAACCATTGAGGAAAAACTGACCACGGGCAATGTAATTCAGTTCGTGCAACTCATCGATCCGCGCCCCAGAAATAACCTCGCTGCGTAGTAACTCTGGTTCAGTATAATCGATCACCAGAATAGTCCCATTGTCGAGGGGGAGGCCTTGACATTGAGAGGAGCGTCGCGACGCCGTCCTCTACTGGCTCACACGGTCAAGGAGGCGGAAATTGCGTTTCCTATTTCTAATGTTATTAATTTTTAAATCGCATTATTAGCTCTTCGTTAAACTGTGTTAAAACATAATGTATGGTATTACGATGTTGAAGATTGCGAGGTTTAAATGTTTTATGATTACAGTACATATTAGAATATGGGTTATCCTATTGTAATTACTTCACGAATGTTTATCATTATTCATTATTAACGTGAAGCAATAATACATTTGAATCATAATTAAATTCTATAGAGGGGATCGGGCAAAAACCTCTAAATACATTAATAATTTTATTACAAAACTTATAAATTAATCTTTTAATTTTTATCACATTTTTAATAGACGAGTGTAGGGCAGTCACTCATATTTTATTTTTTTGTGCCGAAACTGTAACAGATATCAAAAACTATAAAGATACAAAAAAACTTAATATTGAATGCCTGCGTCCGATTTGATTTTTTTTAAAGTTATTTGCTTGTCATTAAAAAATATGAATATATTAATGTTGCGCCACCCTTGTTTTATACACAACCGGTCTACTGATAATAACAATAGTATGTCAAAATATGAGTTATACCCGTATAGAGTGTCATACCAAACAACATCCAAATCAATGTAAACGTTCTCTTGTTATAAGCAAATTTTGCTTTTATAAAATTAACTTTGAAGCTGAATTCTGGATAAACCAAACGCATTTGTATACAGATATGTGTTGTTAAATCGTCTTTTTTTGATCCCAGTAGTCTGTGGTTAAGCCATGTCCACACAATTTAGAGACACCCTGTATGTACAACTAAAACCAATGTAGTTAGACGCCACGTGAGTGACAAAAAAACTCTCAAAATACTTCAAGGATGCACGAGTGTTTATTAATCGCATTTTCCGCATCGCATTTCTGTTATTTAACAAAAGCCATCGGTTTTGGCAAAAAAACCACAACAAAATCACCTGTAATTGCAACACAATAACAACGCGTGCTTCAGATTATAGTGAATTAAATTAAGACTAGCTCGGAATAGAATATCATGTGTTGTAGACGGATATTTGTTGCAAGCTCTGACGCTCTGCGAAATGTAAACTTCTAAGATTTTCGTATGGGTATTTACAGCAAGAATAGTCCTGCAAGACGGGCAAATGTTCGTACAAAGGCCAGTACAATACAATACAATACAATAACTGTAATCTAAAGTAATAGACTAGTAAAGAATCTAAAGTAGCAAAGTAAAGTAATAATGAGTAATGAAAATTTTCGAAATCGAGATTTTTGCTGATCTTTTATTTTCGATAAATTAATAGATGCGGCTGATATACCGGGTGATTCAAGTGTGATAATTGCGTAATTGGTTACTGTCATAATTTGACAGAGAATTCTGACCCAATTACGTTAATAAACAATTACACATTAAATTATACATATAAAAACATTATAATAAACTCCAACTTATGAATGTCCCGATGACTAATAATGGAAAATATACAATGATAATCGATGAGTAACTCAACAAGGTAGCTATTATCACAACTAATAAATACTTGCCAATCACCTGTTATCAATAATTGCACCAATTATCGCAACCTGTCGCATGAGGAAATTCTAGTGATGCAAGCTTTTCGATACGTCGGTCGATACTAATTAGCGAGAAATAATAATGAAAGTGCAGCTACAATAATTACAATAAAATATTAATTGCATTCAAACCGAATCCATTTAAACAAATTTCTTTCATAATTGCATCTGTATTTTCCAATAATTACCTCTACATTTTCCTATAATTACACGTATTTTCCCATACTTACATTATATTCCCAGTATTTTTCTCATAATTAATTACTCATAATTTGATACTTTATTTTAATTGTTTAAAATTAACAAGAGAACAAATACTTTTTATTTTGAAGCTAGGGAAAATAGTACGTTATTAGGTGATCAGTGAGTAAGTGGAAATCTGGCCAATTTTTTTAGTTAAAAAAATCTGATGTGAGCATCATATGATTCTACGTACATTCAGGTGTATTGCTTATCAAAAAAACGTTAATACTAACGACTTCGTTATGTGCAGTATCACATTCAAATGCCAAATGCAATTATGACATAATATAATCTGATATCGATTGAAGTTTAGTTGACTAAATCAATTAATTTTGGTGTTCATTTGATTTATGCTGGGGAGATACCGTTTGAAGTTTCAACGAATTTATTTATATTTATGAAAATATTTGTTTTATAATAAATTAGTTCTGATATTTGAATGTGATGCTGCAAATAACGACACGTTCCTATTAACGTTTTTTTGATACGCAATACCATTGTTTTTATATGGAACATTCATACTGAAATTAATTTTCAGCAATTTTCTCAGAAATCAGTGACTACGATTTTTTTTTAGGTTAGGTTAAGATAAAATGATTAGTTAGCGAATTTTTCGTGAACGAATAAATACTCAATTGATATGAGTTTTTCACTTGAATTTAATTTTCGATCATTGTATGCAATTTTCCTGATCATCAGTTACTACTGTGTAATTTACTAGTTAATTGTTTCATGAAAACCGCATAAAATAAGTTACAAAATCAGACCACTTGAAGTGCACTTATCACTGATCGCCTCATTTAATTTCCACTGTTTTGCTTAAAACACTACACAAATACCTATGTGAGTCACTACAATTTGCAATTCGTCATGTGAATATTCGCAATTTATGAAGAGATAAGCATTATTAACGATGTTCCTGGAAACGCTCGTCAGATAAGAGAGTAATTTGCATATTTCTTATTAAAGAACACAACAAAAGGCATAATTAACTGTATACTCGACCAGTAATTATGTGCACAAAGATATATTTTTAACGCACTTTATGTATTTAATAATTTCATTCGTAAACAGGCTTATCAAAATAATTATTTCTACAGTTTCGACAGATACTGTAATTAGCACTTTATTTTTTGTGAGTTTCACACCTATCTGTAAAATTATGTTTGTTGGATTCCATTGAGGCTCTTGAAAACGTTTTATATGTATAATTAAATAAAAATTAAGCAACAAATAATATTTCACATCGCTCACTTTTACCATTTAGTCAGTCAGTAGCATAGTATAAAATACAGTAATCACATGTAGTGATTACTTAATATAATTTTATTAAAACCAATGATAAATGGTAAAATTTACCGAATGATATACTAACAATTTTGGCACATTTTTTATTAAATAGGTTCTTTAGTCTTTTAATACACATTATGTATATGCAAAGCAGCATCTGTGTTCAATTTTCGTTTTAGAATTTTCCGAATCAGTCACTTTTTGAACACGTTTTGGCATGTTCACAACTTGGGAGAATCGATGGTGGGTCTAAAGTCCTTTGAAAATGTAAACAAGTGTCGGGAGTTTTTGTTCGACACCAGATTGTCTGATGCAATCTCCGGGATTCTGTCGCACGTCGTTTTGGCAACTTTCCTCTGTGCGCAATCCATACTTATATATAGTCGGGAAATTTCCGAGAAACGTCCACCTGTTTCCACCGTTGTCCCACAAAAGTAATAATACCCTCCTGGCCCATAAAACACGACCGTTCGAATCCCTAATGGATGTGAAAAGTGGAGATTCGTTGATACAATGCCAGAATGTGAGGAATCGAATCTTTAATTTACTCAGAATTGCTTAATTCTGCTATAATACTTCAAGTAATACTTCTATAATACTACTAGTTTTCGCAACACCAAATTTTTCTGACTTACACATGCAACTCATGATTTAAGACTTTTCATTATTATTTATATATACTAATTCAAATTCAAATAAGAAAATGGCTTGATGAAAAATTTTTTTGATTAAAAAATTGAAATATATGGTAAATTCTAAGATCTTTTCAGATTTAAAAAAAATTAAAATCATTGCTGCCAACCGAGTAAAATTCAATTGAAAACAAAAATTTTCAATTTTTGAAGTCAATTTTCTCAGGAACTACTGTACCGATTTTAACAAAAAAAACAACCAGAGACGTATTTCTGTGGGGACCTTCTACCATATGAGTTTCAACCCCCTACCTCCAACCCCCTGGATGTGACCCCCAAAAAACCTAAAAATCCGTTTTTTCAACTTTTCACAAATTTCATCCGTTTATAGCATCCAAATCCTTGGACCGATTTTTCTGGAAAAATATGGAAAAAATTCAGCGCGCCGAGTGGGATTCGAATCCGGCGGAAAATTTGAAAAAAAATCGCCAAAAAAAATTTGAGGTTGGAATCAATTTTTTCGACTTTTTTCAGAAACGTCGCGCGGCAACCGCGTTTGCGGCAATCGAAAGAACCACATTTTCTCATCTGAATGCCGTTGCGATGGGGTCCCTGCGATGTCGGGGGCCCCCGCGGCGGCCGCTCAAAAATGCCGGTTTTGCACCTTTTTTCGACATTTTCTTTTAAGACGTGTCCCAACCCAGGAATCATAGGCGGGCACAATTTTTAACGAATCGAGTCCAGTTTTTTTCAGGAGACAGCCAGATAAATGCTACATCGTACTGGTTTTTAAATTTTTGAATTTTTGCCCCTGAGCCGAGAAAAAAATTGTCAAAAATGACCTTCGAAAATTGCCCATTTAAAGCCCATATATTTCGGAAAATTTCGAGAGCCGAAAATGAATACCCACAACTTTCGAACGCTTTGTCAGAAAGTGACTAAATTTTATCGACACATAGAACAACCATCGGTCTTTCGTTTCCGGTAAAGAGCACGTCCGTCGGAGGTGGGGGGCGCCCCCCAGACCCCTCGCAAAAAATCCCGTTCAAACCGGTCTGCCGTTCAAACGGGGGGGAAATTTGCGAACCTAATTGGGTTTGCTGCAAGCCCAAGGGGTCCCGCACCTGTCACCAAAATTACGCCCCCCACGTTTGATATTTACCCCCTTGCAAATGGCGCCGAAAAATCGGTCGAAATTGATCATATTTGCTGAAATTTTTCTCTCTTTGACGGGGGGGCCTAAAAATACGCCGTGTACGCCAGAGGATGCGCCGTATCGTCCGGAGCACGACTAAAAAAAATTGACCCCCCTGCGCCCCCCACAACCCCCCACCCAGGGAGGAAAGTAAAGCTTATATAACGGGCATTGAGGGGGGAGTGCGGTAGGGGGTCCTGTGGAACAAAACGTTCGGGAGGGGCGGGGCTTTCTTTTAAAAAAAGTTTCAGGACCGTACCTCCGTTTTTACGAGGGGCGCGCAATTCGGGGCGCGAAATTTCACAAAAAAATTCTCAACATTTAACAAAACCACAAAAACAAATTATTACGGCCGAACCGTCCGTCTAAGCGAAAAACACCAAGAGCAGTTTATTTTGCGCCTTCCAAAAGCGCATCGGATGAAGCAAAATTCAGCGCCGCTCATCATCAGGTTTTGAAGATGAGACGTTTTTTCGATTTTTTAAACTGGTAATTTTTCAGATAAATATTTTTTTTCCGCGGCCGTATGATTGCTCGAGTGCGTTTATACACAACCAAAAGATTTGCCTTTCTACGGGCTTTTCAACGCACATGTTGTTTAAGAGCCTAGGCCCTACGTTTCGGAGCTATTGACCTTCAAAGGAAAAACGTCAAAACTGACGATTTTTTATTATTTTTTTTTTCTCTGTAACGGTTGAGAGCACAGTCTTCTAATTTTACAAGGGCTTACTCCAGACATCTGGGTATAACCTCTAATTTTTTTGCGTCCCAGCTGCAAACAGGAGCAGAGAAAAAAAATACGACGCATTACGGGTAAACAATTTTCCGCTAAATTCTGTCAATAAGGTGATCCGCGAACACATATTAATTTATCACCGCCAAACCGTTGCTCCGAGCGAAAAACAACTGAAGCACTTATTTTTTTGCATTTTCAAGGCGCGTCTACAAAAAAAGTTTCGGCACTGTGCATCTTCAGGTTTTTGAGATATGACCAGTTTAACGCGCAAAAAATTAAAAATTTAACATTTCATTATTTTTTTTCGGTCACTTTGAATCGTCTTACTGCCGCTCCGGTAGTACTACACGAGCAACTTGATTTTCTCTACAAGAATACTGCATTGACGATTTTCTTAGGTGGGCGGAAAAACATTAAAAAAAATAAAAACCACGATTATTTCGTTTTTTTACCCTTCAGACGGCCCTGCACCAGAGAGATTTTTTTTTTCCAAAAAACCTATGCAAAATTCAAAATCTCCATGCAAAAATGGACCTGTGATGTAATTTTCGGCCGAATCCGAGTTGTCGAGATTTTTTAAAAAAAATTCCATACCATACCCTTGGAGATTTTCAATTTTTACAGAAAATATTTAATATTTTAAAAACCATGCGTCCCAGAGAAAAACTTTTTACATCAAATCTATAGGGCTTCAGGCGATCCATCGTTTGCCGTTTGTTTTTTTCAAATATCTTTAGCCATTTTTGAGAAAAATCGAATTATATATTTTTTTAGGTGCACTTGGTAATTATTTTTTTTGGTGCACTTACATGAATTGCATTTCAATGAAATTTACTGTGAGCCTTCTCAGATGTTGTTCCCACATCGTCTAAAAATATAAAGTCGATAGCTCTTCAACAAAAAAATTTGCAGCAGTTTATCTGACGAACTTAATTTTCCAGGTCAATTTTTTCGCTGAAAATGTCGGATAAATTAAACATAATAAATTTATTCATACAAACAATTTTAAAACTCCAAAACCATTAATCTAAGCGAAATTTAACAAGTATGCAAAAATATTTATCTACATTTGAGGCGTACAAAAGAATAAGTTTCGTTATGAGAAAAAAAAAATTCAACGCGATACGATTAAATAATTTTCGGGAAAATTTAGTCGGAAAGGCGATCCGCAAACGCACATTAATTTATCACCGCCAAACCGTTACTCCGAGCGAAAAACAACTAAGGCACGAACTTTTTTGCCTATTTGTGGCGCATCTACAAAAAAAGTTTCGGCAACGAACATGCTCAGGTTTTTGAGATATGACCAGTATAACGAGCAAAAAATAAAAAATGTAACATTTCAGTATTTTTTTTAGGTCATTTTGAATCGTTTTACTACCGCTTCCGTAGTACCACACGAAGCGCCTTGATTTTCTCTACAAGAATATCGCATTGACGATTCTTCGGGGGGCCAGAAAAAAATATAAAAAATTAAAAACCACGATTTTATTGCTCTTTTTTGCACTTCAGACGGCCCTGCACCAGAGGGATTTTTTTTATCAAAAAACCAATGCAAAATTCGAAATCTCCATGCTAAAATGGACCTGTGTTGTAATTTTTGGCCGAATCGGAGTTTTCGAGATTTTTCGAAAATTATTCCATACATACCCCTTGAGATTTTAAATTTTTAGAGAAAATATTTAATATTTCAAAAAATATGCGTCGCAGAGAAAAACTTTTTACATCAAATCTATAGGGCTTCAAGCGATCCATCGTCTGTCGTTTGTTATTTTCAAATATCTTTAGCCATTTTTGAGAAAAATCAAATTATATATTTTTTTAGGTGCAGTTGGTAATTATTTTTTTTGGTGCACTTACAAGCATTGTATTTCAATGAAATTCACTGTGAGCCTTCTCAGATGTTGTGCCCACATCGTCTAAAAATATAAAGTCGATAGCTCTTCAACAAAAAAATTTGCAGCAGTTTATCTGACGAACTTAATTTTTCAGGTCAATTTTTTCGCTGAAAATGTCGGATAAATTAAACATAATAAATTTATTCATACAAACAATTTTAAAACTCCAAAACCATTAATCTAAGCGAAATTTAACAAGTATGCAAAAATATTTATCTACATTTGAGGCGTACAAAAGAATAAGTTTCGTTATGAGAAAAAAAAATTCAACGCGATACGATTAAATAATTTTCGGGAAAATTTAGTCGGAAAGGCGATCCGCAAACGCACATTAATTTATCACCGCCAAACCGTTACTCCGAGCGAAAAACAACTGAGGCACGTACTTTTTTGCCTATTTGTGGCGCGTCTACAAAAAAAGTTTCGGCAACGTACATGCTCAGGTTTTTGAGATATGACCAGTATAACCAGCAAAAAATTAAAAATTTAACATTTCAGTATTTTTTTTAGGTCATTTTGAATCGTTTTACTACCGCTTCCGTAGTACCACACGAAGCGCCTTGATTTTCTCTACAAGAATATCGCATTGACGATTCTTCGGGTGGCCAGAAAAAAATTAAAAAAATTAAAAACCACGATTTTATTGCTTTTTTTGCACTTCAGACGGCCCTGCACCAGAGGGATTTTTTTAATCAAAAAACCAATGCAAAATTCGAAATCTCCGTGCTAAAATGGACCTGTGTTGTAATTTTTTGCCGAATCCGAGTTTTCGAGATTTTTCGAAAATTATTCCATACATACCCTTTAAGATTTTAAATTTTTAGAGAAAATATTTAATATTTCAAAAAATATGCGTCGCAGCGAAAAACTTTTTACATCAAATATATAGGGCTCGAAAAAAAAAAAAAAAAAAAAAAAAAAAAAAACTTAATGAAATGATAACAAAATTACTAAACAAATGTATCAACGAAAATAAAGCCCCTGAAGAATGGAAAATGGGGTTCATGTCATCTATACTTAAGAAAGGAGATCCTCGCAAGTGCGAAAATTACAGAGGAATAACGGTAACATCAACTTTTAGCCGCCTATATGGAAGAGTACTTCGCGATCTTGTTGAAACGGAATATGCGGTAATTGAAGCAGAGGAACAAAGTGGTTTCAGGGCAGGCAGATCGTGCATGGACAATTTATTTTGCTTAAAACAGCTAATGGAAAAGAAAATTAGCACAGGAAGAGAGTTGCACCTACTTTTCATAGACCTAGCAAAAGCGTATGATAATGTGCCCATACAAGGACTATGGAAAGCTCTAGAAAACACTAATATAAGTACGAGAGTAATAAAAGCCATTAAAGAACTTTACCGAGATACCAAAATTAAAATGAAAATTGGAGAATCAATATCGAATGGAATCAGTACATCTAAAGGTTTGAAACAAGGATGCTGCCTATCACCGACACTATTTAAAATTTATATCGAGCACTCCTTGAGAACGTGGAAAAGGAAATGCAAAGGCATGGGAATTAACATAGGAGACAACAACATATACACTCTCCAATTTGCAGATGACCAAGTGCTCATGGCCCAAGATAAAGATGACCTTCAATATATGACCAGGAAAATTAAAGAAGAGTATGAAAAAGCAGGTCTATCTATGAACCTGAACAAAACTAAATACCTATGTATTGGAGGAGAATCCGAGGATTTGGAACTGGAGAATGGAGAAATAATATCAGCATGCAATAGTTACCAATACTTAGGGGTAAACATACAAAAAGATGGAAAGGATGAAAAGGAAATTAGGCAAAGAATCGGACAAGGTAGAAGAGGTATTAAGAGGCTAAATGGTATATGGTGGAGTAAAGAAATAACGAAAAAGAGAAAATATAACATATACAACACAGTTATAAAAAGTATTGTACTCTACGGAGCAGAAGGATGGAGGTGGACCGAAGCTGACAAAAGAAGACTAGAGGCTCTGGAGATGGATGCCCTAAGAAGATCATGTAGAATATCGAGGTTGGATAGGGTACGCAATACAAGGATAAAGGAATTAATCGGCTTGAGAGAAAATATCGTACAGGAAGCAGGAAAACGGCAACTAATCTGGTACGGACACGTGAAAAGGATGGCAGATCATCGCTTGCCAAAAATTACGCTCGACTGGGTCCCTCCGGAAAGACGGAAACGAGGCAGGCCCAGGAAATCCTGGAATGACGGCATCCAGAAAGCTATGAGCGAAAGGAACCTACAAGATGACCAATGGCAGGATAGGTTAGGATGGAGGAAGAGTCTGGGGATCGGACAGCGTCGACAGACGTTCTAAAACCGAAATTATATATATATATATATATAGGGCTTCAGACGATCCATCGTTTGTCGTTTGTTTTTTTCAAATATCTTTAGCCATTTTTGAGAAAAATCGAATTATATATTTTTTTAGGTGCAGTTGGTAATTATTTTTTTTGGTGCAGTTACAAGCATATCATTTCAATAAAATTCACTGGAAGCCTTGTCAGATGTTGTCCTCACATCGTCTAAAAATATAAAGTCGATATCTCATCAAAGAAAAAATTTACATCGTTTTATGTGACAAAGTAAATTTATCACATCATTTTTCCTCTCCAAAATGGCGAGTAACATTAAAATAACAAATTGATTTAAACAAAATTATTAATTACTCTTGAACGATTGATCTGAGCAAAAATGTAGAAGTATGCAAATTTGTAAAACACTATTCGACACGTACAACCAAACAAGTTTCGTCACTCTAAGTCTTCGGGTTTTAAAGATATTAATATTTTTACGGAATTAATTTTTTCAATTAAAAATAAATAGACCCGAAATAACAAACTACCTTGTAGAAAATAATTTATACCTCCGAAACCAATAATCTGAGCATAAAAAGATAAATATACAATATTGTGCACCAAACTTCCCCCCATCCAACTGCGTACGTTTCGACCTTTTACATCATCAGGTTTTCAAAATATTTCAACTCAACATTTTGAAATTTAATTTTTTTTTTTTTTTCTTAAGCCATGTACTCTTTATATGACCTACTCCTATCTCTATTGTTTCAATTATTTCACTTTTTCATAAAACAACACAAGTACTAGTTAGATATTACTATTTTAATTTGTTCGACTCAAACATGTGGACAGTTATTATTATTATTATATCTAATAATAAAGTAATTAGTGTAATTCTACATTTGTTGCCATATTGACTTCTACGGTCTTTTATACGAAAATACTAAAAGACATATAATCGTTTTTTTTTTTACTTCCAACAAAATTTTCCGTTCTATAATTTTGTATCTTTGCTTAAAGGCCATACTTCAAAACTGCCTTCTGTTTCAATCGCTATTATTAAATTCGAGACAGAATCAAATTTGCTGACATTTTTTTTAATACCAGGTTTAGTACGAGCTTTTGTATTATTATATATATATATATATATATATATATATATATATATATATATATATATATATATATATATTGATGAAATTTAACAAAACTCGTAAATTTCTATGGAAATCTTAAGAAACTCTCGATTTTTTATGGAGTTTACTGATTTCCTCAACAATTACTAAGAGAAATCACTAGTTACCAATTAAACTTATTCGTTTTTAAGAAAACTCACTGGTTACCAAGGAAACTCATTCATTTTTCAAGAAAACTCATTATTTTGGTATTGGGTATTATCGGTATTTACCAATTTCCTTGCCAATTACTAAGAGAACTCACTAGTTATCAAGGAAATTCATTCATTATTACGAAAAGTCAAGAAATTTCAAACTTTGAAGTTTTAATTTTAAGATTTAAACAATTCCATTAAGTTTATTATAAACTGATGTATGTTTTATGGATTTCTGAAAAAAAAAATTAAGTTTGTATCGAGATTTCATATCATTTATAATTTTGTTATGTAATTAGGCAGAACTCCCAAATTTCTATCGAAATCTTAAGAAATTCTAGATTTTGTTATGGTATTTACCGATTTTCTCCTCAATTACTAAGAAAACTCAATAGTTATCAAGAACATTCATTCAGTATTAAGAAAACCCAAGAACCTTTTTTTTAATGAAATTTGAGAAAACTTATGAATATCTAGAGAAATCTTAAGAAACTCTAGATTTTTTTATGGTATTTGCAAATGTCCTCACCAATTAGTAAGAAAACTCACTAGTTATCAAGGAAATTCATTCATTATTAAGAAAACTCATTATTTCGATATTCGGTATTATCGTTATTTACAGATGTCTTCACCAATTACTAAGAGAACTCACTATTTATCGAGGTAATTCATTCATTATTCCGAGAACTCATGAAATTTCAAACTTTGAAGTTTTAATTTTAAGATATGGACAATTCCCATGAACTTTATTATAAACTGATGTATGTTTTATGGAATTCTGAAATAAAAAGGTAAGTTTGTATCGAACTTTCATATCATTTATAATTTTGTTATGTAATTTGGCAGAACTCCCAAATTTCTATCGAAATCTTGAGTAATTCTAGATTTTGTTATGGTATTTACCGATTTTCTCCTCAATTACTAAGAAAACTCAATAGTTATCAAGACAATTCAATCATTATTAAGAAAACTCAAGAAAGCTGTAATTTTTCTATGAAATTTGACAAAACTCATGCATAGCTTAGAGATCTTAAGAAACTCTAGATTTTTATGGTATTTGCAAATTTCCCACCAATTAGTAAGAAAACTCACTAATTATGAAGGAAATTAATTGATTAATAAGAAAACTCAAGAAACTTCAAACTTTGAATTTTTAATTTTAAGTTTAGATAATGCCCATGACGTTCTTTAATAAACTCATGTATGTTTTACGGAATTCTGAAAACAATATGAAGTTTGTATCGAGCTTTGGTACTATTTATATATTTTTGATGAAATTCAACAAATTTCTATGGAAATCTTAAGAAACCCTCAATTTTTTTATCTAGTTTACTGGTTTCCTCAACAATTACTAAGAGAATTCACTAGTTACGAGGGAAACTCATTCGTTTTTAAGAAAACTCACCAGTTGCCAAGGAAACTCAATCATTTTTAAGAAAACTCACTACTTACCAAGAAATTTCATTCATTTTATGAAAAAAATATATAAGTTTGTATAGAGCTTTGGTATTATTCATATTTTTTGTTACGAAATTTGTCAATACTTGTAAATTGCTATAGAAATGTTAAGAAACTCTAGATTTTTTTCATGGAATTTACCGATTTTCTTCTTAATTACTAAGAAAACTGACTAGTTATCAAGGAAATTAATTCATTATTAAGAAAACTCAAGAAACATATATTTTTTTATGAAATTTGACAATACTCACGAATACCTGTAGAAATCTTAAGAAACTCGAGATTTTTTATGGTATTTGTAAATGTCCTCACCAATTAGTAAGAAAACTCACTAGTTATGAAGGAAATTCATTCATTATTAAGAAAACTCAAGAAATTTCAAACTTTGAATTTTGAATTTGAAGTTGGACAATTCCCATAAAGTTTTTTTATAAACTTCATGGAAAGTTTAAAAAATATGAAAACAATATGAAGTTTGTATCGAGCTTTGGTATTATTTATATATATATTTTCATGAAATTTGACAAGACTCGTACATTTCTATGGAAATCTTAAGAAACTCTCGATTTTTTATGGATTTTATTGGTTTCCTTAACAATTACTAAGAGAACTCACTAGTTACCAAGGAAACTCATTCGTTTTTAAGAAAACGCACTGGTTACCGAGGAAACTTATTCATTTTCAAGAAAACTCATTATATTGATAACTCCAAGTAATTGATTAATTACTTGGAGAACTCACTAGTTATCAACGAAATTCATTCATTATTACGAAACCTCAAAGAAATTTCAATCTTTGAAGTTTTAATTTTAAGATTTGGACAATTCCCATGAAGTTTATTATAAACATGTATTTTTTATGGAATTCTAATAAAATTCTGAAGTTTGTATCGAGCTTTGGTATTTTTTATATTTTCTGTTATGAAATTTGGCAGAACTCCCAATTTTTTTATCGAAATCTTAAGAAATTCTAGGTTTTGTTATGGTATTTACCGATTTTCTCCTCAATTACTAATAAAACTCTATAGTTATCAAGAAAATTCATTCATTATTAAGAAAACTCAAGAAAGCTGTAATGTTTATTTGAAAATTTCCTCACCAATTAGTAAGAAAACTCACTTTTACCGGCATTTAACGATTTTCTTCTCAATTACTATGAAAACTCAATATCAGAAATCAAGAACATTCATTCAGTATTAAGAAAACCCAAGAACCTTTAATTTTTTTTATGAAATTTGACAAAACTCATGAATATCTGTAGAAATCTTAAGAAACTCTAGATTTTTTTATAGTATTTGCAAATTTCCTCACCAATTAGTAAGAAAACTCACTAGTTTTCAAGGAAATTCTTTCATTATTAAGGAAACTTAAGAAATTTGAAACTTTGATATTTTATTTTAAGTTTGGACAATTCCCATGGGGTTTTTTATAAACTCATATATTTTTTATAAAACTTGACAAAACTCGTGAATTTTTATGAATATCTTTAGAAACTCTCTAAAATAATAGAGTTTTTTATGGTATTTGCAAATGTCCTCACCAATTACTAAGATAACTCACTAGCTATCAAGGAAATTTATTCATTAATAAGATTATTAAGAAATTTCAAACTCAAGAAATTTGAAACTTTGATTTTTAATTTTAAGGTTTAGACAATTCCCATAAAGTTTAATATAAACTCATGTATTTTTTATGAAATTCTGAAAACAGCATGTAGTTTATATCGAGCTTTGGAATTATTTATATTTTATTGTATGAAATTTGCCAAACTCGTGGCTATCTATGGAAATCTTAAGAAAATCTAGATTGTGTGTGGGATTTACTTGTTGCCTCACTAATTACTAAGAAAACTCACTAGTTGCCAAGGAAACACATTCATTTCCAAGAAAACTCAAGAGTTTGAAAATTATTCAAATATCTGTACGAAAACTACAACTATGCATATCAATATTTTGATCATAATAAATATAATCATGTCCGTCATTCTGTAACATTTCAATGGTTACTGCCAAATTCTTAATTATCTACATCTATATATTCTAAAAGTAGATGGCTAATACTCAGATATTTTGGAAATGTAAGTCATAAATGGAGGACTTAGACATGGAACTATCGGTGATATCATTCACATGTGTACAAAATCTTGGACATACCAATCATCAATGATTATCTATCAACTGTCATATTTTAGATGATAGATTTTGAAATGTAAGTCATAAATGGTTAATATAGACATGGGACTATCGGTGATATCATTCACATGACTACAAAATCTTGGACATACAAATCATCAAATAATATCTATCATCTATCATATTTTAGATGATAGATTTTGAAATGTAAGTCATAAATGGATGACTTAGACATGGAACTATCGGTGATATCATTCACATGTCTACAAAATCTTGGACATACAAATCATCAATGATTGTCTATCATCTATCATACTTTCAAGGTTTCCTAGTAAAACTTCAAATATTTTGGTAGCCAAATATTTTATCGAGATTTTAAGTTATTACTGCCAAATTTTCAATTATTTTTATCACGATTTGTAATTACTTTGCAATTATATTGTCGTAACTTTGTAATTATCATTGTGAAATAATTGCACCTTTGATGATATCGGTGATATCATTCACATGTCTACAAAATCTTGAACATACCAATCATCAATGTTTATCTATCATCAATAATATTTTCAAGGTTTCCTAGTAAAACTTCAATTATTTTTATTAGCTAAATATTTTATCGAGATTTTAAGTTATTACTGGCAAATTTTCAATTATTTTTATCACGAGTTGTATTATTTTGCAATTATTTTGTGGAAATTTTGTTATAATCATTGGAGAATAATCGCAGCCTTTGATGTACCGCAGATAAAACGTAAAATTCGTAATTTTTCTACGACAGTGCGTAAACTTAGTTTTTACGCACTGTCCACAACGCATAAACTAAGTGTATTACTAAGTTTGTAAAGTAAAGTGATACTTTTTAGCGGTTTTCGTAGTTTTGTGGTTATTTTCTGGCAAACTTTTGTTTTTTCAAAGATTCATCTGACACTGATAGATGTGTAAATGTCAAATTTAATTAGTATTTGTATTAGTGCATTATCCCTATCACTTGGATATTACTTCAGTAACGCAAAACGTTTAAGTAAAAAAAATTGCTTGTATCTCAACTCCTGAAGAGGTTTATAGTTTCAAAGTAACTACAGATAATTATTACTTTTTTCACTCAAAATGAGTTCCTGTCTTTACAGAAAGTTAGAGAAACTCTACAATATGTCGCTGTGGTATCAACCGATATCTAGAAGCCATTAATTAAATTGAAGTAAAATTATTATTACATACGATTTGGAAGATGTGCAACCATGTCATTAACCATGTTTCTGAATTATATTTGTTGCTTTTTTAATACAACAAACAGTACATTGCCAGATTGAAATTGATAGTAGCAGACGAAAAGTGCGTGCGGACGGAAAAGTACCACTTTTAGATAAGGTTAGATGAAAAAGACAGATGATGGCTGATGTTTGTTGTGATACAAACATGAAAGACGTTACTACGTTTTTAATCACTTTATTATAAATATTAATAAAGTGATAAAAATCGTAGACACGTGTTTCATTTTTGTATCATTATGATTAATGATCACATAGTAACGGCTTCCTTCATCAACTTGATGTTTGTTGTATTTCAATATTTAATTTTTAGTGATTGTAATTGATCTAGTAGCACCAAAATAGTACACACCATGGTTGTGAATACTATTATAGCCTTGATCATGTATGCCTCAGCGTTACGCGACTCGCGATACAAAAGACCTCGGCTTTTAATAGTATACTTCACAACTTTGGTGTATAATATACTATGATTCGCTTTTATTGAAACAATGAAAAAAAAGTATTGTTTTGACATTAAAAATGACAGATAAAAATCGGACATTTTAATCGAAAAATTGTAAAATTTCATAAACCTTATTTTTATTTTTCTCATACACAGAGCAATTCACTCAAGAAATTCACCAATCTGCCTAATTTGAAAAGATATGAAGAAATGTGGAACTTCTATAAACTTCTTCAGAAGTTGAGATCGAAGCAAAATTATTTTCTGAAACGTTTTAGGGCTTTAGGGTGATTAGTTCTCTAATTAATCTCTAATTTATTCTAAGTTCTCTAATTAATCTGAGTGAAATTTATAATTTACGATAATTTTTATTTGATTGAACATGATTTTTCTATTGGACAAAGTACGATCAAAGTAGTGAATATCCAACGGCAGGGGAGACATTTACCTTACATCAACTTGTAGGCAATTATAGGTCGTTTCACGGGGGTTGTTAGGGCAACCCCTACATCCACCCTTGAGACCATTAAATTAATGAATTAATATTATTAAGAAATGAACATAACAGGAAACGGAACCCTGCGCATATTTTTTTTAAGTCTTCAGTATCTACCGCAAATTCGGTTTGGTGAGCTAATCTAATTTAGAGTAAACTGTCTCACATCATCGTCCGATCCTAGCACGAATAACCACAAGAAAGCGCACCGCGTTCGATAAAGTGATGCAATGCCTAAAACTGTCGGTGGTAAAAGCCTTATCGATTCGAGGAGTTAACTCGCCACGGACACAATAAATATTGGTAAAAATGAAATATTTCAATTTTCCCTCCATATAGTAATTTTAATCACATTCAACAGCTCCTACAGGCATATTATTACAGAAATTTAAAAGAACTGCTAACGATCTTCGAATCTAGATTCGTTGGCAAATTTCAAAATGTAAGAATTATACAATATATTTCGTGGGTATTCAAACTTAGAAACTTGCTCAGCCTCCCCTTAATGTATGGGGGTCATCGTTATACAATTTTCACTCAAATCTAACTTTTTGTAGAACGTATGACTCGATTAAACGCTCCCTGCACGCATATACTTAGATTTGCAGAATTGCAGGCAGGAAACATGTACCAAATTACGCAAATATTACAATAATCCTCGTTACAGATTTATTATTTAAACGTGAGCGTATCCAACAGTCTGCAGTGAAACTCGTAGTCTCGCATTACCATTTTCTGCTTGACATATGCCGTAAATGTCAGCGAAATTAATACCGCCGCGCGATTTTTTTCAAATCCTATCGCTGCGTGCGATTTTATAACGAGAACAAACTGCAATCGTGCGTAACGCACTCGGACCAGTTTTCGTTCAATTTGCTGAATATATTTAAGTCCTCACCTGCCCCATTAATGTGAGACGCATATGAGACCGCGGTCACGTACTACTCCGCAAACGGGCACCACACAATGCCACGGCACGATTTCCATTGAAACCCCATTAATACCCAAATAGCCATTGTATTACTAAGCAATCGGAAATAGGCAACAAATAATTAAAAAGTAATTATTACAAAAAAAAACATATTAATAAGAAAAGACAAAGCAATCAACTAATCAAACAAATGTATCTTAAATTGAGAACAAAATTTTCTACTATCAATATATTGCTATGTTATTTCTATTGGTTTAGCCCCACTTTGGGCGCTACAATGCTCTGTTATTCTATTGGTTTAGCTTCACGTTCAGGCTCCAAAAATGCTATGTTATATATTATCAATAATAATTATTATTATATTATAATAATATGGTTTACCGATTAATATGGCAACCGATACTTTTACAATATATAGAGGTGTAAGACAGACTGGCAAGCATGTTATTCAATATAGCACTTGAGCATGTAACAAGAAGAATAGACAAATCTGGTACACTGAGAAATAGAGGCGCACAAATAATAGCTTACGCAGATGATTTAATAATTATATCAAAGCAGAGAAAATTAATGACCAATATTTTAAAAGAAATTGAGAAAGATGGCAGTAAAATAGGACTAATGATTAATGTAGAAAAAAACAAGATAATGCAAATCAGAAAGAAATGAAGCAACACACATAAAACTGGGAAAACACGAAATTAAAAAAAAAACTGAGAGATCAAAGTATTTGGTGATAACAATCACAAATACAGGAGAAAGAAATACTGAAGTAATGGAGAAAATACAATGCGCTAACAAAGTGTACTATGCAAACTATAAGCTAGTACATAATAATGCACTATCCATGAAATCGAAATTGCAAATATACAAAACAATAATCAGACCCGTGATGACTTACGCTGCGGAAACAATAACCATAACGAACAAGAATAAACATGACATGGCAGTAATGGAACGGATAATATTGAGAATAATTTTGGGACCTATAAAAATAAATGGGAATGAATATCGAAGAAGGACAAATAAGGAATTGGAAGAAACGATATGTGGAGAGGCAGTAATAAGATATATAACAGCCCAAAGAATAAGATGGATAGGGCATGTATGGAGAGCAGGAGAAATATCAGCAATCATAGCTATCATGGAATGGAAACCAAGCTGTAAACGGAGAAGAGGAAGACCAGAACTACGTTGGTGCGTAGTTGAAAAATACCTCAACGAAATGGGAATAGAGATGTAGAAGGAAAAAGTATAAGACAGACAGGAATGGTGAGGAATAGTTAAAAGAGCGTTAGCCATAGAAGAAGAGTAAAATGAGGAATAATCCACCTCGGAAGTAGGATTGTGAAGACTCCCTAGGCGTGGCTAAATCTCAAAACGGAGTGTAAAGCCATAATAATAATAATAAAGTAAATCGCACATTAAATTTATTTTTCTATGATTTATGGTCTCCCATGAAGTAGAAAAGTAGTTTAGATATTTGTGGCAATAGCGGTCCTTACCGGTACCCTGTGTTTTACTTACCAACAAAAATTACCAACAAACGCGTTACCCATAAAACAAACCAAATAAAATAGTGACGATATGATTTCAAAAATCAAACATACCGTAAATTGCTACCACTAAATCACGAGCCATACAAATATTACGGAAGTACGACTAATATATCTCTTTGGGAAATCGTCACTTTTGCCGTGGAAATTAAACTTGAACCACCTGGTACAATATAATTTCTGGTAACGTTCTTTCGTAGCAAAATCAATCCATTCAATTTTCGCCCATATCGCATCTCGCATTGCCTCCACTGACCGCCCCTCTCCATCACTCCATCATCATCATCATCCGATCTTTTCCTTTCGATCATCGGGTCTGTGGTTAATGGTGCGCGCGCGTCCGGCAAATGTAGATTTCAATTTAGATAACGGCGCCGTCGAACGAACAAATACATATACACATACACATACATATACACGCACACATATACATACGCACACACATACAAAGATCTATAGTTGGACGTGTCGGACACGGAGGGCAACTTTCTTCCGGCGCGAGTATCGGCTCCGGGTCCATTAGGTTTAGAAAATAGCGGTCGCGAGATGTGAGCGAGAGAGGAAGAGCTGCTCCATGATGTGGGGGAGAGGAGGAAAAGAAATGCGCTCACCGGCCGGACCACAGAAGCCACAGGTCTCCTCTGAGTCACCAATTAGAATACGCACCAAGTGGGTCATTAGAGTTTCGTTTCTTTTTTGTGTGCGTACGTTTTCTCCCTGTTTCCTAGGAAACTGGTTTCGGATTTGTTAACAAGATTGGGATTTCGAACGCTCGCCACGGGTAATTGGTACCTCGGCATATCGCATTAAAATTCACATTTTTATATTCATCTATTCAAGATGACGAGATTGTGGCAATTCGAACCGGATAATTAGGAACGAGATTGAATACAAGAGTTTACTTTACTCAAATGCTACACTGAAAGATACATCTTACTCTTTAAAAACGAACTATGGTGCAATAAACAACATCACTACTAACTACTAATAATTAATTAAACAACTTTAACCTGTTTCATAGTTTAGCAAAAATAATGAATATATAATATAGGAATATCTAGGCAAATATAGCTAGCAAATACAAACACATACACACACATACACACAACGTAGATGTTCGGCACATCTAGGAAATACAAGTTACTATCAAAGCCAAGCATTTCAAAACATTCTCGCCATGTGTGTCAAGAAATCAGTACCACTCATTTTAAAAAAGTCTTCTTTTAAATATGTCTGTCAGTTGTCACTGCTGATTCATCTGTCAATTGTTACCTACTCATTCATCTGTCAATTGTAACCTACTCATTCATCTGTCAATTGTTAAATACTCATTCATCTGTCAATTGTTACCTACTCATTCATCTGTCAATTGTTAAATACTCATTCATCTGTCAATTGTTACCTACTCATTCATCTGTCAATTATCATTGATTCATCTATCAATTGTCTATGAATCTGTCAATTGTTATTTGAAAATTCGATGAGTTACATTGTACTGGTAAATTTAATGATTTTTATCGCTGATGATCAACTGAGGGGATGGTTATAGTGTGCCCACCCACCCTCCTAGTTAAATAATGTGTAAATTAAAACACTGGACGTCCAACATTATGAAATTATTATAGCAATCATGATTCGTAATGATACATCGTTGATTAGTAGTAATTGCTTATACTGCAGTGATCATTTAAAAAAACGTCTTATTTTTAATCGTTTCTGTCAATTCTCAGTGATTCATCTGTCAATTATTACTTACTCATTCATCTGTCATTTGTCATTGATTCATCTATCAATTGTCGATGATTCATCTATCAATTGATATTTGAAAATTCGAATACTTACATTGTTCTGGTGAATTTAATGATTTTTATTGCTGATGATCAACTGAGGTGATGGTTATAGTGTGCCCACCCACCCTCCTAGTTATATAATGTGTAAATTAAAACACTGTACGTCCAACATTATGAAATCATTATAGCTAGCATGATTCGTAATGATGCATCATTGATTAGTAGTAATTGTTTATACTGTAGTGATTATTAAAAAAAACGTCTTATTTTTAATTGTTTCTGTCAATTGTCACTGATTCATCTGTCAATTGTTACCTACTCATTCATCTGTCAATTGCCATTGATTCATCTATCAATTGTCGATGATTCATCTGTCAATTGTTATTTGAAAAATCGAAAACTTACATTGTTATGGTTAATTTAATGATTTTTATTGCTGATGACCAACTGAGGCGATGGTTATAGTGTGCCCACCCACCCACCTTTATAGTTATATAATGTGTAAATTAAAACACTCTACGTCCAACTTTAAGAACTCATTATAGCAACTATGATTCGTAATGATGCATCATTGATTAGTAGTAATTGTTTATACTGTAGTGATCATTTTAAAAACGTCTTATTTTTAATCGTTTCTGTCAATTATCACTGATTCATCTGTCAATTGTTACCTACTCATTCATCTGTCAATTGTCATTGATTCATCTATCAATTGTCGATGTTTCATCTGTTAATTGATAGTTGAAAATTCGAAAACTTACATTGTTCTGGTGAATTTAATGATTTTTATTGCTGATGATCAACTGAGGGGATAGTTATAGTGTGTCCACCCACCCACCCTCCTAGTTAAATAATGTGCAATTTAAAACATTGGACTTCCAACATTATGAAATCATTATAGCTAGCATGATTCGTAATGATGCATCATTGATCAGTAGTAATTGTTTATACTGTAGTGATTATTTAAAAAAAGGCTTATATTTAATCGTTTCTGTCAATTCTCACTCATTCATCTTTCAATTGTTACCTACTCATTCATCTGTCAATTGTCATTGATTCATCTATCAATTGTCGATGTTTCATCTGTTAATTGATAGTTGAAAATTCGAAAACTTACATTGTCCTGGTGCATTTAATGATTTTTATTGCTGATGATCAACTGAGGGGATGGTTATAGTGTGCCCACCCACCCACCCTCCGAGTTAATTAATGTGTAAATTAAAACACTGGACGTCTAACATTCTGAAATTATTATAGCAATCATGATTTGTAATGATGCATCATTGATTAGTAGTAATTGTTTATACTGTAGTGATCATTTTAAAAACGTCTTATTTTTAATCGTTTCTATTAATTCTCACTGATTCATCTGTCAATTGGCCTTGATTCATCTATCAATTGTCGATGATTCGTCTATCAATTGTTATTTGAAAATTCGATGACTTACATTGTTCTGGTAAATTTAATGATTTTTAATGCTGATGATCAACTGAGGGGATGGTTATAGGATGCCCACCCACCCACCCTCCTAGTTATATAATGTGTAAATTAAAACACTGTACGTCCAACATTACGAAATCATTATAGCTAGCATGATTCGTAATGATGCGTCATTGATTAGTAGTAATTGTTTATACTGCAGTGATCATTTAAAAAACGTCTTATATTTAATCGTTTCTGTCAATTCTCACTGATTCATCTGTCAATTGTCATTGATTCATGTATCAATTGTCGATGATTCATCTGTCAATTAATATTTGAAAATTCGAAAACTTACATTGTTCTGGTGAATTTAATGATTTTTATTGCTGATGATCAACTGAGGGGATAGTTATAGTGGGTCCACCCACCCACCGTCCTAGTTAAATAATGTGCAATTTAAAACATTGGACTTCCAACATTATGAAATCACTATAGCTAGCATGATTCGTAATGATGCATCATTGATCAGTAGTAATTGTTTATACTGTAGTGATTATTTAAAAAAAGGCTTATATTTCATCGTTTCTGTCAATTCTCACTCATTCATCTTTCAATTGTTACCTACTCATTCATCTGTCAATTGTCATTGATTCATCTATCAATTGTCAATGATTCATCTATCAATTGATATTTGAAAATTCGATGACTTACATTATTCTGGTAAATTTAATGATTTTTATTGCTGATGATCAACTGAGGGGATGGTTATAGTGTGCCCACCCTCCGAATTAATTAATGTGTAAATTAAAACACAGGACGTCTAACATTCTGAAATTATTATAGCAATCATGATTCGTAATGATGCATCATTGATTAGTAGTAATTGTTTATACTGTAGTGATCATTTTAAAAACGTCTTATTTTTAATCGTTTCTATCAATTATCACTGATTCATCTGTCAATTGTTACCTACTCATTCATCTGTCATTGATTCATCTATCAATTGTAGATGATTCATTTGTCAATTGTTATTTGAAAAATCGATGACTACTATAATGTATATTGTTCTGGTAAATTTAATGATTTTTATTCCTGATGATCAACTGTGTGGATGGCCAGTGCCATCCGCTTTCATTAGTGCTCAATTTTCATAAGTGTTAAATTTTGTTCTTATACATTGTATACTGATACAGTTGGTAGATCGATCTCAGACTATTGTAGCTTATAATTTTATACGTTAAATCGAGATAACATATCTCAGTATAAAATAAATAAAAAAGTCGTTGCTAATCTTTGAAGTTGAAGGAGGCAGCTAGATGCTTCACTTCTTGTATTTGCCTGTGTACTTATTTTTTATTGTGACTTGTGCCTTTGGTATTTTTTCAAAAATTTGCCGCCGCTAGATTCTGCCACCCTGGGCTATGGCCCTTATAGCCCCCACCCCTCTAAATCCGCCTCTGCGTATATGAAGCATTAAGTTTAGAAGTACGTCTGCTACACGTCTGGTTTTAGACGAGATATATCGAAAGCAGGATGAAACCTTTTAAAACTTAATTACAGAGCACTTTTTTCCTTTAATAACAAAATGAAGCCACTTTAATCATATACAAACTAATCACCATGGGGCAACAAAAAATATATAGGTCACCACAAAGTCACGTCCTCTAATTATTCAATTTGCGAAGACGTCCGTCGCGGCTGAAGCGTGCCGAAAATTGTTGCGGCCACCAGTTTGGCAATTTGGCAATTTGGCGAGACCATTATTTTCGGAGAACACACACGGACTTTGCGTAAAGGTGTTGCCCGTGACTCATAGCCGATTAAAAAATAAATAAAACAACGCCGCGAATTATTCAATTTAATGGCCATCGGATGGGGAAACTTTTCGCTTTTACGCGAACGCTAATTACGTCCGATCCGTTGCGGATCCCAGGAAGCGATTGTTTGCATGCGAGGCTCAAGTCTTAATAACCAAATCGGCCCGTTTTGTAATTTGCGTGCGTTTTTCATCGCTGCACATTTTGGTTAATCGCGGATGAAAGCGAACGTTTGCTTCGCTCATCCAGAAAGCAGCAATTAAACAGTAAAGTAGATGGAGCTGCTGCCTTCGTAAGACGTAAAACTATACTGCAGAGATGGGCATGTTAGAGATTTCTAACAGGCCCTCTTTCATTTAGTGCTTAGGCTAGCTTGATTCCCCATAGTAGTATCAAATATTATTGTAAAGTATATTTTCTGGGCTTTTCGACACAATTTTTTTAATGATCTCACTGCAATCAACATACTTATCTAAATTATTTTGGAAATGCTAGTTGTGCTTCTTTGCTTTGTTTTCAATGAATTTGCCCATCTGCTGAACCATCTATCACCTAAAGAAACAGCACCTATTGTACAAAACCAAGGTGAGACAGATTCTGACAAATATACCGTGAAGTTTTTTATCGCAAATTGTATTCAGAAGTCTAATCGAACTTATTTCAACTGTCTTTTAAATGCTTTACAAAGCTAGGATTTCCACTTGCGATTTGTTATTCAGGTGCAACAGGTTCACATCTATCATAACCTTCTTCTTCGATTGAATTTTGAGCCCGTGGCTCCATTTGACACTGATTTTCTGTTTGGACTTCAATGTTATAATTATTATCATCACTATCTCTAGTGCGATTCTTCTTTTCAGCCTTCAGTCGTCCATCTTTGGACATAGGCCTCCCCAAGTTGCTTCCATTCCTCTCTACTACTTGCTATTTCAGTCCATTTCTTTCCTGCATGTTTCTTAATGTCGTCTGCCCAACGCATTTCTGGCCTTCCTCGTCCTCTCGTATTTTCCCATGGTCTCCAGTGTACAATAAGTTTGTTCCATCTTTCATCGATTTGTCTGTTGTTGTGACCAGCAAATTTCCATTTTAGCTTTGCAGCTTCCTCTCTTACATCTTTAACTTTAGTTTTTTCTCGGATCCATACGTTTCTTGTCCTATCTGATAGTCGTATGTGGAGCATCTGTCTTTCCATAGCGCTCTGAGCTGTAGCAGTTTTATCCATATTGGTCTTTGTGAATGTCCATACTTGTGCCCCGTATATAAAGACAGGAAGTATGCACTGATTAAAAATTCTTGTTTTTAGGTACTGTGGGTACTTCTTGTTTTTTAGGATAAAACTCAGCTTTCCGAGAGCTACCCATGCAAGCCTAACTTTTCTTTTTATTTCGCTGGTTTTCTTTGTTGAGTTTTATTAGTTGTCCCAGGTATATATATATATATATATATATATATATATATATATATATATATATATATATATATATATATATATATATATATATATATATATATATATATATATATATATATATATTCGGTAACTTGTTCGATAAAGTTGTTTGAACAATTCAAAACAACTTCAAATTGTTTTGTCAAATTGAAGTTTGACAAAACTTCAATTGACAAAATTGAAGTTGTGTCAATTTTTGATATCCCTAGTAGTTAGGCAACACCGCGGTTTGATTCGCATTGTATTGACCGACACTTGTCCGAATCACCATAATGTAATTAACTGCGCAAATAGCTAGCGTAATTAGAGTAATTGTAGTGTAAGTACCACGCATAATTGTCGAAATTATCCCATTAAAATGCGAATCCGCCACTTTAATGATGTAATTACCCGCAAATTCCGCCGATTAACGCGAATCAAACCGCGAATTAAATTAATTAAAATCTTCGCGGGGGGTGAGTTGGAATCGGTGTTGCCTAACTACTATCCCAGTTTTGAAATGTAAACATTTATCAGATGTTTAAGTACAATAGTTCATATACGTCAAATTCTCAATAAAACCGTCGAAATCTGTCACATTTTCAATTGCTACTGTCAAAATATATCAAATTATTAGCTTCAGCTGTGAAAACCTGTCAATTTTTGAATAGATACTGCCCGAATCTGTTAAGTTTTGTCAATTTTTGAAATCCCAGTTTTAAAATGTAAACATCTATCAGATTTTTAAGTGCAAATAAAACCGTCGAAATCTGTCAAATTTTCAATTGCAATTGTCAAAATATATAAAATTCTTAGCTTCAGCTGTGAAAACCTGTCAATTTTTAAATAGATTCTGCCAAAATTTGTCTATTTTTGATGTCCCTGTGCAAAAATGTAGAATGCTATCAGATCGCACGTTGAAAACGACAGTGGCACAAAAATTAACATTCTTCGGTAGAATTTGTTAGTTTTGTTAATTTTATTTTGTCATAAAATGATTACCATTAATATACTGCCTGTAGTATATTCTTGTGCTATTAATGATATTTTCTATGATTGTTTTAATTTATTTGTTAACAATAACGTTCAAAAAAAAAATTATATAAAAAAACTTTTGACAATAATTTTTGTATAGTGTCACTTTGTCATGTCACTTTGTCAAATCATGTTTTGTCTTGTGTTCATAAATTCGGTTTTTCTGTTGTGTATAATATCTAGTACCCTCCGCTATAATGTAAAATAATGATTTTAATACAGCGGCAGGTCAGGCTCGTAAAAATAAGGTGCTCCGGGGATTAGTGGCAATAATTTGTTCTAATGATTTATAATTTCTTATAATTTATACAACTTCAACAAATCATTTTATAGATTCCTTGCGAAATATTAAAATACATTTATTTCAGAAACTGAATTAGTTTAACTAATAGTTAAACTAATAGTTAATTTTAATTGCGCTACCAAATGTATCAATATGCGACAATATTATCAAACAAAAAATCGATACACAAAACTTCACAATTACTGAGAAAATGTGCAAAAACCGCTACGCGGTTATAAAAAATCATAAAATTAATCTGAGAGGAAATATCAAAGTTCAATAATATACAATTTTAGATATAAAGTAAAACTAATATATTTCTTTGGGAAGTCGTCATTTTTGCCCTGGACAATAAACTTGAATCACCCGGTATGTATATGATATCAGACTGTATAAATGCAAATACACAATGCATAAAAACACAATAATAAGTTTAGATTTCAGAATACGAACGCTTACAAATTAACCTTGCCATTTAAAAGCAAACAGCGTGAATTCGCATAGGGAACATTTTACGGCTTTGTTTTGATGTGATTCAATCGCGCAATTTCCATCCAGCAAAATATTTGCTTCGGACCGTAGAAGATTAGCTCACAGAAAATCGCCGCTTCGCTCAATTATCAACGAAATTGGATATCCGACGCCGTCGGGGAGAGTGACAATGCGCAGAAGATTTAATTGTGGCCGTACCTAACAGTCTCACGTATTATCATCGAGCAGCAACTGTAAATATAGTGGAAAAAAGTCAGTTTGCAGCACAGGAAGCACTGCTGTAATTGGATTAATAGTACGCATGAATATTAAAATTTTATTGCGGCCGGCCGACCCAACGGGCGCCCGGGTTCGGTTATAAAATTTTAGAGCGCCATAAACGGCCACACTTTTCAAAAATTAAAATTTATATTACTTAATAATTTATAATCTATATACACACATACACTATACCGGCAGTTTAACTAATAAAATCTGCCAATCCTTCAGAGTTTCCAAAATATATGTGGCAGGACTTTATCAAACTATTTGATAAGCGCAAAAGTAATCAAAATTATCAAATTATTACACAATATAACTCTCAGGTCTATTGCGTGTCAAAAAACTTTACCAGTAACGTGTATGTACGTCACTTGATAGCACCACATTCGAATGTCGGATGTTATAAATGCATACACCATCCCCAGTGGCGGATTTCTACTTCCTAGGAGCTACTGGCAACTTGCATCCAACTGTTCAACAGACAGGTCGTTTTCCGTGTTGATAAGAATAAGAAAATATACAAGCTCTAGTCTACAATGACCGAAGAACGCCTGAAGGATATGGCAATTCTGACCATCGAATCGGAGCTTACCAGAAGATTAAACTTGAATGATATAATAGATTCAGTTTCAATCTCTACTTCATGAAAGAATTTGTTTAAAACATTTCACATTAGTTTGTATTACTATCAGAACAATTAAAATTTATTTGAGAACTTTTTTTTTATTGTAACTACAATTATAATGTAGTCAATAATCTAGTCCTTAATATAGTAAACTTCTAAATTGGTAAAAGTTGTCTTGCTGATTACTGAGAGGCCTATGTCTGAATAACTTTTTAACTTTCTATGTGATGTCTAGCACTTCTTCTGTTAGATGAGAATCACTTATGCCATTATCCTTAGCAGGTTCATTAAGGTCTAAATCTTAAGGTCTTAGCATGTCTAAATGAATAACTTTTTAACTTTCTATTTGATGTCTAGCACATCTTCTGTTAGATGAGAATCACTTCTGCCATTATCCTTCGCAGGTTCATTTGTCTTGCTTTAACTGTAAGTTACAGTTACAATTTATAACACACTTCTTCTGATTAATAACTCTTAATAACTGCTTGTTTCAGTTGTTTTAAAACGTTTCTGTCACTTTAAAGCGCATTTTTTCTGCTTATTGTCCTCGTAGGTGTCTGGTTTTCCAATTGTATCTGCTCCGCACGCTTCAAAATGTGGATTAAATGTTAATTATAACATTGAACTATGGCAATAAAAACACATTACTATTCTAATTAAGTAACCTATTTGTTGGTACGAGCGTGTGTAAAATCAGCATACTATAAATGAAAGTAACACGCCGTCGGTCGCCCGTTAGCATTTTATTATTGTCGCCTTGCTATAAATTAGCGGCAGCGTTTTTTCTGCTAGAAATGAAACCTTGTGCATCGAATAAACATATATGAATACTTAATAGAGCAAACTGCAGATCATTGCTGCAGCGAGATGAGCGATGCGTTTTATCAGCTCAAAAATAAATGCAGTTGAATGCAGGTCGATACTTTTTATTACACTTTTCATAAATGTGTCTTCTATATTTTATTTAGGGCGTCGATTACCATTATAATAGCGCATTTTCTTAGAATATTCTACGTGTAGATAAGTCGTATTTGGACGAACACTAAATCTGACGTAGGATAATTATCCTACATCATATAGAAAGTCGTATTCGGAAAAAAAACTGCGATCATTAACCTTTTCATTGTAAATTTCATAGAATTTGTTATCTTCTCCTAATGGCTTATACCATCAGACAACTATTCGCACTACAATTATTAATAAGTTAATTCGTGGCTCTAGTATTATAACTAGGTAACTGAAAAGGTAGTGTTTTGGGTAATGCACAAATAACTTTTCACGCTTCAGTTATTTACAATTTTGGACACATATCTAGTATCTACAATCGACTCATGGTTATCCACATTAAGCATTCAAAGCTACTAAGATAGTCTGCTGAGGAAGACAGCCCAAATTCAATAAATTTTAATTTATCTAGTTATAGTACCAAACCCACGAATTGTGCTTAAGATCACACGAGTTACACAAAATGACGTTTCATAACGTGTTATATACATGGTTCTTTATAATTTTGACGAAACCGAGCAATTTCGATGATTCTCATTGAGAAATTAGAAGGCATATTTATATGACAAATAATTTTGCTTATTAGTTCGTCAACGCAGCGTCGTAGGTGGCGGTCTAGGGTAGATACGGGTCGTGCGCCCGTAACCCGTTGCCAGTACCACTGACGAGAATGAAAAAAGGCTAATTCTTACCTAAAGGTCGATAACGGCCGATAAGTATAGGAGTTCGAGATCGTAATTTATTACAGAACTCATATGACGTTGAGGGAGGCTGTCACAAAACCATATACTCTTGAGAAAAAAGTAAAGGGGGAAAATCAGAGTAACTTGCTAGGGAGTTAACCTAGGCCGCCACGCGACCATGTGCGTAAGCGAAGAAAATAACGTTACAACTGGTGATGCAAAATAATTCATTTCAACACTTTGGATTTTGGTGCAAATCACCGCTGAAAGCGCATGTTGCGTAGCTATTTCGATATCGCTGGGGACATTATATGAGTCTGACATGGACATTTTAACTTATTGTGTGCCATTAATATAATCTAGAATAATTTTTAATAATTAAAATATGTAACTAAAAAATTGTAATTGCCCAAAACAAAAAAAAAACAAAATAATTAACAGTGTTTTACTCTCTTCTGAATTAAGAGAATTGAAAATGATTTTTAAGAATATAGAGAACAATTTTGTATTATCTCCTAATTGACTTAGGAGTTAAGGAGTTAGGACTTAAGTTTCTATCAACTCTTAACAGAAGCATACAAATGATGGTATTGTATCTATTTTTATATTCGGTTCTAACATTAGAAGTAGAAGATGATAATGAGTTTCTCTCCAAATAGTAGAAGTAGAAAACGAGAAAGAAAAACTTGATAATTGAAACCTGCTATATCATTTCTTATTATCTCTAAAACCAAAATAATTCAGAAAACGATAATTATAATTGAAAATCTGTGCACCTGTCACTAAAATATGTAACTAAAACAAATATGATTGCCCAAAACAAAATAATGAACAGTGTTTTACTCTCTTCTAAATTAAGATAATTGAAAATGATTTTTAAGAATATAGAGAATAATTTTGTATTATCTCCTAATTGACTTAGGAGATAAGGAGTTAGAACTTGAGTTTCTATCAACTCTTACCAGAAGCATAAAAATGATGGTCCAGTATCTATTTTTATATTCTATTCTAACATTAGAAGTACAAGATGATTATGAGTTTCTCTTCAAATAGTACCAGTAGAAAACGAGAAAGAAAAACTTGACAATTGAAACTTGCTATATCATTTCTTATTATCTCTAAAACCAAAATAATTCAGAACACGTTAAATGAAAACCAGCTATATCATTTCTTATTATCTCTAAAACCAAAATAATTCAGAGTTTCTCTTCAAAGAGCAGAAGTAGAAAATGAGAAAGAAAAACTTGACAATTGAAACTTGCTATAGCATTTCTTATTATCTCTAAAACCAAAATAATTCAGAACACGAAGTCACTTCAAAAAAAAACGGCAGTCGAAAAAAACCCAAAATAATTAACATTTGTTTCACATTTACAAACTACGAAAATTGAAAATCATTTTTAAAACCGAGAATAATTTTATATTATCTCCAAATTGACGTTTGTTTCTGTCAACTCTTACCAGGAGCGTAAAAATGATTGTTCAGTATCTACTTTTATATTTGATCCATAACAGTAGAAGTAGAAGATGACAATGAGTTTCTTTTCAAACGGTAGAAGTAGAAAACGAGAAAGAAAAAAATAAGATATTTGAAAACCAACTAGATCATTTCTTATTATCTCAAAAACCAAAATAATTTAGAACACTTTCCCATTGTTTTAGAAAATATATTTAAGAATAATAAAAATAAATAAAAAAACAATATTGGTAACAATTTGTTCTCTTTTATAAACTAAGAAAATCATTTTTAAGAATATAGAGAATAATTTTACATTGTCTCCTAATTGAGTTTAGTTTTTTGTTAACTCTTATCAGAAGCATAAACATGATAGTCCAGTATCTATTTTATATTCTATCCTAAAATAGAAGTAAAATAAGACAATGAGTTTCTTTCCAAACAGAAGACGTAGAAAAGGAGATAGAAAAACAAGATAATTGAGAACCATCTATATCATCTCTAATTATCTCTAAAACCAAAATAATTCAGAACACTTTCCCAGTTTTTTTTTAAATATATTCAAGAATAATTTTGAATGCCTCTATTACTACAAGAAAAAAGGAATTGTTGAAAAAAAGAAAATAATTATATATTCTGTATTCTTTTGGAAATTAAAAAAATTAAAAATTATATACGCCTCCTTAAACATTGTAATTTCACGAAAAAAGAAAAGGTACTTTACTGAATACGTTATATTTACTACTTTACACTACTTTACGAAAATGTATCATGCAAAGTGTTTTATACCGCAGCTATTATTAAAGACAGCTAATATTTTAAATGTATCATACAAAGCTTTTCTACGGCAGCTATTATGAAAAACAGCCAAAATTTGACGAAAAATACTGTTTTTTACTTTTAATTGGCGAGTAAATAAATAGTGTGTAAAACTTATTTTATGCACAGTAGATGTTTTTATGTACAGGTGATTTTTTTACGCACTTTGAACAATGCGTAAAAACTTAATTTACGCATTGTCGTAGAAATAGTTATTTATAATAAAAGTTTGTAACGCACTTCTTTACGAAAATGTATCATACAAAGTTTTTTTTTGCGGAAGCTATTATGAAAAACATCTGAAATTTGACGAAATATACTATTTTTTTTTTAATTGGCGAGTGAATGAATTGTGGGTAAAACTTATTTTATGCACAGTTGATGTTTTTACGTACTGTGAACTGTGCGTAAAAACTTTTGCATTGTCGTAGAAAATAGTAATTTATAATACAAGTTCGTAGAGCACTACTTTACGAAAATGTATTTGATGAAAAATACTATTTTTTTTTAATTGGCGAGTGAATGAATTGTGTGTAAAACTTATTTTATGCACAGTTGATGTTTTTACGCGCAGATGATTGTTTTAAGCACTGTGAACAGTGAGTAAAAACTTAGTTTACGCATTGTCGTAGAAAATAGTTATTTATAATACAAGTTCGTAAAGCACTACTTTACGATATGTATCATACAAACTTTTTTTGTACGGCAGCTTTTATGAAAAACAGCTAAAATTTTATGCAAAATACTATCTTTTTTTAATTGGCGAGTGAATCAATTGTGTGTAGAACTTATTTTAGGCAAACTTGATGTTGTTATGCACAACTGATTTTTTTACGCACTTTTGCTAAAAAGTATCATTTTACGCACTTGTGCTAAAAAGTATCACTTTACGCAATTTGTGCACAAAAGCATCACTTTACGCACTGTGAGCAGTGCATAAAAACTTAATTTACGCACTGTCGTAGAAAAAGTCAATTATAAAATCAATTTTAAATCCACATTTCATAAAATATAAACGTTTTTTGAAATTTTAATTTACGGGAGCTAAAATGTCAGTCTTTTCCTATACTTCTACTTTACCAGATTTCTGAAGTGTAGTAGTTCTGAAAACATGTTATAGTTTTTCAAATATTGCCTCATTTTTGTCTCAATTTTATCATCCACTTATCGAGTCCCAAATATGTGATATTTATACATTTTTTAAATATTTTTGTAATTTCTTTGCGATACGTCAGCTAAATTGTATCGGGAAGAGATTTGCACATCCCAACGATTTTGGGATTGTTGTGTGGCGCCGTCGAAGCATCGAACCCGGGTTCAACGCATCGGGGAAGGTCCCCGTGAGCTCTCCACATAAATCACCGAACGGCACAAATAGGTTTTGCTCGACCTCATTCCTGGGTCCAAATAAATTATTCAAATTCGTCCGTTGACACTACTATTTACCTGAGGTGCTCGCGTGCGCCTCCAGGCACGTGCACCACTGGGCACCTCCGACCCAAAAATAACCATCAGGTGCACGTGATGAATCGCATCAAAGTTGATACCTCTTGGTTTTCCACCGAGACATTTTTCTGTGTGGTAGTTTATTTGTTTATTTATTTTATATAGTCATGACCAGATAAACTTGAATGTTCCTCATTATTAGTCCCTATGCGGAAAAATACTTTGCTTCAATTCTGGTGAAACAAAGGGTTGGTTTGCGAACAAGATAGTACATAGCTTAAGAATCAGTAATGAACAGTTTTGTCTGATCAAAACTAATAAATAACAGCAAAGTATAAAACCCATGTTAATCTAGTTTCAATTATACGTTTTGGTCACTTTGAATACCATAGTTATCGACAGATTTCTTAGAGAGGTTTCAGATGAAGAATTTTTTATGCTGAAGGTAAAAAAATTATTATTTTATTTCAATTGATTTGTGATAATTCGTCATTCAAGAATTGCTAGAGAAATGATTTGGTAGATTTTTTTAATTTTTCTGCCGAATGTCGGTTATAGAAGTTTAACCTTTATTAAGCTATCGACCTAAACGGTCTTTCCGCCGTAGATTATATTATTGATGATTGTTTATATCAATCAAAAATATATGAAACATATTTTTTTATATTTATCTGAAAACAACTTGTTTTTATTCGATTTTACAATGACGTAAAGGTGGCGTTTTCAGAATAGCGCACGAAAAACTTTACCCGATCACCGTTTTTTTTTTATCGTGTGCTATTGGCATTTTTAGAACAGCGCACGCAAAACTTTTCGCGATCTCCGATTATTTTTCCCTGCGCTAGTGGTATTTTCAGAACAGCGCACGGAAAACATTTCCCGGCCACCGATTTTTCCCGAGCCCTAAATAAATAACATCAATTAGAGTGGTTATAAGAATAAGTATAATAAAAAGTATCGTTCATTACTCGTCTAGAAATGGATTTTTGCATGACTTCCCGACTTGCATGACATGACTTGCATGACTTCCCGTGTTCGGCTTTGTCTCACACGAGAATTTGCCACGTGCGCACGAAAAAATAATCCTTATTTCCAGACTCGCAATGAAATATATAGTGATGATATTTGTTAGTTAATTTTATAGTTATTTACGAATTTTGTTGATAGTTTTATTCAAATTAATAGAGTAGGAATAAGTTTAGTTAGATAGTTATCGAGTTAGGTAATTAATTAGATAGTGCTTTTTGGTTAATATTGTGAATCCTTTCCTCCATATATTATTAATTCCATATTTATTTCGTCGCTTCCTGGTGTTTTTCAATTTTTGCTGCTTTTTATTGCTTCCAATATCTCGTCCATCGATGGTGGGTCCTAAGTTTTGTTTTCTTGTTTTTGTTCTTGTTTCTCTAAGTTTTCTTCATTCTCCTCTGTTAGCAGATTCATGAAGGGTTTTTTCCATATTTCTTTACCTTCTTGATCGTCTTCCGCTGCTTTTCCATTTTCATCTCGTATTCGTTTGATATTCAGAGAGTTCGTTTTTTATGTACCTTTATTTTCTGGTAGAAGCTCTTTCTGTTTTGCAATTTTCTCGCGCACTCTATTTCATCTAATTTTGTATCCATCCACTCTATTTTTATTGTCCTTGTGACGCTGTTGCTTGTCCTTCGCTCGTATTCGTCTCCGTATTCGGTTTTGTTGGTTTTCATCAATTTTATTCTTGCTTCGTGTTTTATTCTTATTCCGTCTTTGCATTTGTCGTTCCACCAGTCGTTACCATATATTCTCTGAGTCTTTCCTATTTCTTTCCCTGTTGCTTCATCTATATTCTTTTTTATTTCACGCCAAATACTTTCAATGTCTTGTTCTGTCTTCCCATTCGCTTTCTTGTACTTCATGAGTTCGTTCAGTCTTTTTTCATATTTCTCTTTATTATCTTCGTCTTTTAGTTTATCTACATTCCATTTTTGTATCGCTCTATGTTTTTCTTTGTTCATTATTTAGTTTTTGTTTGTGTCACTATGACCTACTATGTTTACTGATGCTCCTCTGTACGTTCTCACATATTTTATTGTTGATTGTCATCTACCTGTTATCTTTGCATGGTGAATTTGATTTCCTTTGACTTTTCCTGGGATAATCCATGTTACCTTGTATTCATTTCTGTGTTTATATTTTGTACTAGCGATCACCATTCCTAATTGCGCTGCTAAGTTGCATATTCTGTGTTCATTGTCATTAGTTGTTTTGTGAATTGTGTGTTTCCTTGCTATATCCTCGAAAACTTTTTTTGAGCGTAACTTAATGGTGAAAATCAATATTAGCTATCGTCCTTAGTTTTTGAGTTATAACGAAAGGTTCACTTTTTCAGTATTTTTGTACATGTCGATGACTTGGGTGCTTGTTTTGACTTGAACGGCCTACATAAGAATACGAATAAAACCTTTCAACCTAACACTAATAAATATTGTATATGCCCCAACTGAAACAGCAGAAGATGAGAAAAATTAAAGTACTTCTCATCTTCTGCTGTTTCAGTTGGGGCATATACAATATTTATTAGTGTTAGGTTGAAAGGTTTTATTCGTATTCTTATGTAGGCTGTTCTTCCGTTAATTGGTTTAAACTCAATTATCCTCTCTTTAATTCTTCCCCTTATTATGAAGCCAACTCAATACAATATTCAGTTTTCTTTAGTTTTACAATATTCTCCTGTCAGTACGAAAATATTGTCAGGACAAGGTACAAAATGCAGTTAAGCTCTATCCACTACGCATTGTTGGGCGTTAGGATCCTGTATTTCTACCTTTATAAAAGTTGCTCCATTCACTAGGCGGCACGCGCTTTGATGTCACTAGATAGGTTATATTATTAGTATGGAATTGACTTTACAATTGGTTATTAGAACATGTTACGATTAAAAATACCTTTCCCCTGAATTGATAAAGTTATTTGGATTCGTTGCTAATTAATAACTACACAAAGACCATACTTTAGATACGTTGTTAATTAATAATTCCACAACGACCATCAAATGTGTTTAATTAATGAAAACACAACGATCATCAAATGTTTTGCAATGAAGGAAAGAAATGGAAAGTAAATCGTTTTTCCCTCTGACATCATCTCCTGTATATAGAAATGTAAAGTCTTTTTTTGTAACTTGTCCATTTCCCTGTCATCTCACCGATTTACTTACAATTCAATAATTTTTTTAAACGCCGATTTTATAATTGGATCTTATGAATTAAAGTATCATTTTAGGCTATTTTATAACAAAAAATAAAAATTGAACTTTGGGTTAAAAATTGTTTTGTTTTTAAATTTATGGCCTTGTTTAAAATGATATTGAAAATTGTAAACCACCAATTGGTAGATTAATATCTTAGGTATCTAATTCTATAATTTTATAAATTTTGCACAACCGTAAATAGGTTTAATTCGCCTGGACAATAAATTTGAATCACTCGGTATCGTTAACAAGTGGAGAAACTCTATTTAAACAATACAGCACAGGCAACTATGATTTAGGTTAAAAAAAACAATTTCTTGTTATAAACAAAAAATGGTGAATGGTAAATTACAATACTATGATATAACAAGTCACCAAAAAACAAGCCCCTAAGTCATCGACATGTTCAAAAATATTGAAATCGACATGTTCAAATATATTGAAAAGTGAACTTTTCGTTATAACTCAAAAAGTAATGATGATAGAACATAATTAAAATATATGACGGCGATTCCATTCTACTGAATACAATGTCAGAAGAAATTGTAAATAACAATACTATGATATAACAAGTCACCAACAAATAAGCCCCCAAGTCATCGACATGTACAAAAATATAGAAAAAGTGAACTTTTCGTTATAACTCAAAAACTAAGGACGGTGCTAATCTTGATTTTCACAATTGAGTTAAACTCAAAAAAAGTTTTCGAGGATGTATCACCCATTGTTTAGAATCTCTTAAGGAAACCGAGGTTTCGTACATAAACATCCAAATTGCTCACCCTGTATGTATAGACATAATTGTATAAAATGAGTACAATTTTAAGAAGAAAATTATAGTCAATAAAATCCTTCAGTCCTGTATGACCTGTAGACAGGGCCGGATTTAGACGTGATAAGGCCCAAAGCTATTTGAGATATGAGGTCCTTTTTAAGGCCAGATAGTATATGTCAGTGTCAAATATGATTTTCGGATACCTAGACGGTTAAACTGAAATACAATTAAAAAGTATATAGACAGTGAAATAATAAATCTTTATTCTTTATTCATAACTAACTTAAAAATGCAACTCTGGTAAAAAGAAACAAAAGTACAAACGCTTATTATTTAATCTCTTGAAACATGTTATATGGATTAAGGAATTATATTAAACTAAAATAATTTCTTTCTTGCCTTTGCCAGAGCAAAGTCAATGATAACATCAGCAAATGATAAATTACGTATAAATAAAATCGTAAGGGTAGGTACGGTATAGATACATATTACATATTACATTTAGTAATCTTACAATTTTCTTTGTGAAGATATACACAATTTTTTTAACATTATCATTTTCAGTCAACATTACATGATCATTTATTTAGTTTGCAAATAACAAAAAATAATCTTTAAATTTACTGCTGATACTCAATAGATGTCAAAATTTCTATGTTAGAAATTCAATGTTTTTCGGAAATTCTAAATAAATATTACCATAATTTCAAATATTCATGTGAAGATTTCAAAAATAACCATTACATTTTATCTCTATTGCTATTACTCAATGCATGATTAAATTTGAGGATGTTCGTCAACATTTCAATGGTTTCTATAATCTATTTTACCAAAATTTCAATTATTTCTGTAAAAAATTCAATAGTATCTATGAAGAATTTAATTTTTCAGTCAATCTTTCATGATCAATTATTGAGTTTGCAAATGTCAAATATTACACTGTGAGTTTATTACTGGTACTCAATGCAGGTCAAAATTCGAGTGTTTCTGTCAAAATTTCAATGGTTTTTTTAATCAATTTTCAATTAATTTTACCGAAATTTAAATTATTTTTGTAAAACAATCAATACTAAATATCACGAAATTCATTTTCAGTCAATATTTCATGTTCAATCATGAAGTGTGCACATATCAAAAATTTAACGATAATTTATTTACTAGCATTCAATGCATGACAAAACTTCAATGTTTTAATTAAAATTTCAGTGATTGGTGTCGAATTTTGAATTAAGTTGACCAAATTTTCAATTATTTCTGTAAAAAAAACAATATAACCCATCAAAATGTTCATTTTTCAGTAATCTATAATTAAGTTTCCATAAATCAAAAATTAAACTTTAATTTCATAACTTATACTCAATGCATGTTAAAACTTCAATGTTTCTGTGAACATTGCTATGATTTTTATCAATTTTCAATTCATTTTACGTTAATTTTAATTATTTCTGTAAAAAATCAATAACCTTTCACTAACCATCAAAATTGCATTGACATTTTGTCAGAGTACCAGTCGACTTTATAATTTTTCAGTCAATGTTTGATGTTCAATTATTGAGTTCGCAAATATCAAAAATTAAACTCTAACTTTATTACTAGTACTCAATGTATGTCAAAATTTAAGTGTTACTGTCAAAATTTCAATGGTTTCTATCAATTTGCAAATAATTTTACCAAAAAATATTTCTGTAAATAATTCAATACCAATTATCAAGAAGTTACCTTTTCAGTGAAAATTTCATGATCAATGATTAAGTTTGCATATATATAAAAAAAATTAATTATAATTTGATTACTGGCAGTCAATTCATGTCAAAACTTCAATATTTCTATTAAAATTTCAGTGCTTTTTATCAAATTTTTAATTGTAATAATCTATTAGTATTAGTCTATTAATCATTTCTATAAAAAATCAATAAGACCCATCGAAATGATAATGTTTCAGTTAATATTTCATAATCAATGATTAAGTTTGCAAATATAAAGATTATACTTTAATTTTGTTATTAATACTCAATGCATGCTTAAACTTCAATATTTTTATCAATTTTCAATTAATTTTATCTTAATTATTTCTGTAAAAAAATTACAATCAAAATCCATTAAAATTTCATTGACTTAGAAAACGATATTAGAATTTTTCGGACAATGTTTCATGATCAATTATTGAGTTTGCAAAAAAATGGAGCTTTAACTTTATTACTAGTACCATTGATTATAATATCCTTATCCTTATAAGGATATTATAATCAATGCTAGTACTCAATGTTTAGTCAAAATTTGACCGTTTCTTTCAAAATTTGGTTTTTACAGACTTCCAATTAATTTTACAAAAATTTCACAAAGAAACAGATCTTTCTCCAACGCAATTTGCAACCATCATACTAAGAAACAATCTCAAAATTGCTTCTACATTAGGGAATGCTGATTGGACAAAATCGTTAAATATTACAGTATACAGATCCTGATGTGTCAGACTATCATGTTCCGCTGAACCATAGGCTTAAGTATGTCTAAAATATTGATGAAAATGCTTGACGTCTCCTACAAGATTCATGCCCACATCTTCAGGATATGTTTGCCACAAAGCAGTAACTCCTTCATGAATCTCTTCTTTTGTAGATTCTAATTTTGTTAAGAGTGAAAACTTTTTTGCAGCATCATTGATGCCCTCTGTTTCAGACTTTACTCTAATGCATCCATCACAGGTACAAATGTTTTGATTCCGAACTTGTCTCTTGGCTCAAGGTTCTCTAAGGCATCATCTTCATCATCATTGATATGCCTTCTTCTATATCTGCTTTTATTGTAATCAACATCAGGCAATTTTGCCTTTGCTTTTTCTACAAGATGATCGAACATATTCCTGGAACCTTTAACAAAATCCGAATTATAATTTCATACATACATCTAGACTAATTTGGGGGTAATGCAGTGATTGACTAGTTTTGTGAAATTCGTCCACCAAGTAACTCCACAAATATAACTACCATAAATTCAAACTCATGCATTTTATTCAAAATATTTAGAGCTTGATTTCTTGTTTCGTCTTTCTGTGTAGTATCAATATGCAGCTGATGCAATGCAGAAATTATTCCATCATAACTATCAAGTATTGCACTTGTGGCCATAGAATGTGCTTCCCATCTAGTCTTTGACAAAGACTTTGGAACTTTTGAATCATTTTTGAAGAATGACAACAGTACTGCCCATCTATGTGTAGATGAAGAAAATAAATTATATATTTGTTGAACAATTCCAAAAAAGTTTACTGCATGTAAACAACAGTCAACTGCTGCTCTACCAACAAGATTCTGGGAATGACCAGCACATGGAATATGCCTAGCATACTTGTTAATCTTCGATATTATTTCTTGCATACTCTTGTATTTGCCAGACATATTGGCAGTGCTATCATATGACTGACCTCGACACTTTCTAAAATCTATTTTTGCACTCATTTGTAAGGTCCGGATGTGCGGCATTAGGACAAATAATGCTATATTTAAGTATATATGACAAGTACTCACTCGGACAATTTTTTTGGGGCCCCCAAGAAAGTGGGGGCCCTAAGCTATAGCTTGTGTAGCTTATATGTAAATCCTGCACTACCTATAAAGCATATTTCTACACCTAATCATTGGAATCTCCAATACAACAAGCATTAACAATTTCCTCCAATACCCATTTTAGGCTATAAAACAAATTTCCACACATTTCAACCACCACGTTGTCCTAAATATTAGTATCTCGAAGGCAATAACAATTTCGACCAATTGTCCAGCGCACTTACAGGGACCATCAATTTACATAATTCCCGTAATTGATTTCCAATTTCCGTGATTCGTCTGGGGCTCTTGGCCCGTGTGCGAGGGACACGGACCTCCTGCGGTCTTCAGCCATGTCTTCGTCTTGGGCCCGGCTTACCTGAGCGTTTACAGCGGTCGTAAACCACAGCTCCGTCTTCCTCCATTATCATCTGCGGGGGATTTGTGCGTCTGCACACACGTCCCCCAGCCCGAGGGAAACCAGTAACCACGAGTAATATTACTGCCAGAACAAGTCTGGTCCTGCCTAATTGCATACAGACACCGTCTTATCTGGAGGACCTGTGTCTTCAGACGTGCAATTGCCAGTGGTACACAGGGGAGGCTTGGCTAATGGGCCCCTGAATCCCCTAGATTACGAATTTATTGGACACCCGGATAATCTCCTAATAAATAATCTAACTGTTAGCAAAAAGGTGCATTTTAAGAAGGGTCGAGTGCTCTAAATCTCAGAACCCCTGTTCACGATGCCACTGCTACATAAACTGGCGTATCCCGAGGATTATCAATGGTCACATTCGGTTCATTACTTAACGTTGTAAATTCCTCGAGTGTTTTGCAGATCCGAGAATTCAATTTTTATTCAAAGTGTGTTTTTGCATAGAAATTACAGGAATAAAAAATATCATAAAAAGTGTGCATCAAACTGTCGATCAATGAAACTTATGTATGTTGGTCCCGAAGGGTTTGTGAATCTACCCCGTAAATGACACTTTCCAATTTTTTTTTTTTTAAACATATTTATTATTCTTATGTTATATATTAGAGCTGATCACATATGATCAACAATTAATTTGCCTCGGATACGTCTTAACCTAAACTTTATTTTTATCTAAAGTTCATCCATCGCTGCCCTTTAGTTTGTTTGGATTGTGTACCGTTGAAGTCGGGCACAATGCTCTGCTCTGCTCACAATGCAACATACTAAACAAGATCGAATGGCTTCGTTCTTTTCAGTCTTCGGACGTGGTGTTGATTGTCTAGTAGCTTGAGTGCTTCAGCATTAACATGGCGGTGCAGTCTGGCTTCATGGTTGCCAGAATACCTCTTGATTTTTTCTTTAACCATTGGGACAGCTAGGTCCCGATGTAGATCCTTGTTGCAAACGTATAGTGTTTTCACTTGAAATTGGAAATGTACATGCAATGAGGGTTTATTACGGTCAAGGGTTCTCCATTGTATGGCGTGCTGCGAAGAGGCGAGCGTCCAGGAACGTAACCAAATAATTTACTTTCGACGAAGATGCTACTTAATTGTTTTCTCTTCGATATATACACAATTATATCACTATGATCATAATATAAAAATGATTTATTAATTAAATTGAATTCAATAATCTTACAACTATCTACATCATTTTTTATGAGTCGGCGGACGTTATTCTTTTTACAATTTTACAATTCGATATAATTACAAGACTACAGACGCCAGTAGAAAATTAAGAGCCATCACCTAGGAGACGGTTTTAAATGGATTATACATTCGCCCATGCAATTAATGTTCACTGTACCTTAAATGCTGGGCGAATATGCAGTCCAGGTAGACAATCAGTTAAGGCTGCCTCAAATAATCTTTTTCTCAAATAGTCTACATCTGTCTTTCAGTCGGTGTTAACCTCTACATTGTAACAGTACTCATTTTACATACGTGTGCATATTATCATTTATAAACTTGTGAAGAAGTATAGTTTATTAAGATGGAAACGTCGTTAAGTGAAACTGCAACAATTATTTCATCAATTTATAATGACACTCACTTCGACGATCTATTTCAATTATGTGAGGAAAGAAACCAATCCCAAAGTTTTGTTGAAGAATCCCTTCGACAGTCTACAGAGGGAAGCTGTTCTCAAATTGATTTTGATAAATTTCAAAACAACCATCATCAAATGGACACATCAACTATCGAAAATGAAAATAAGGGATTAATAAAGCATGATTTTCTTTCAACTGATACTAATAGGATAGTCGTAAATATTTATAACACCCTTATAAGCGAGAATCATGCATCTCCACTGCAAAGAATTTCCATTCTGACAGGAATATCATATTCAACGGTTTGGAGAATAATTACGAAAGGACCGCCAGAAAGGAAAAGAAGAATTAGTTCCAAATTTACCGAAATAGACGATTGCCATCGCCAAGAGGATAAAAAATATAATTTACAATTCTTTTAAATCCGGTAACGTTCCCACGGTCCAATTTATTTTGGAAACTCTTGGAAATGATTTTCCATATAAGGAAACTACTTTGTATAAATACCTACTTAGTCAGGGTTTTAAGTATAAAACTTTAGACAAACGAATTGACATCATGGAATCGCCGAGATTCCAAAAAGAGCGATTAGAATATTTATCTAAAATAATACGAATATAGAAATGGAGGGAGATCGATAATTTATTTGGATGAAACATGGTTCGATACTCACGACGTCGTTTCCAAGGGATGGGTGGATAATACAAATAAGTGTCACCTTAGAGCACCGTGCAATTGAGGAAAAAGAATTGTTATTCTTCATGCAGGAGGAGACGCAGGTTTTGTGTCAAATAGTTTGCTCTTATCAGCCAAGAATATTGCATCAAGCTCGTTAGACTATCATCAGGATATGAACGCCGAATTATTTGAAAATTCGTTTCGCAATCAATTATTGCCCAACATACCCAATAACTCAATAATCGTAAGGGATAATGCAACTTATCACTCAAAGCAAATTAATAAAATCCCAACCACCGCTTCCAAGAAAGGCGATATTGCAGATTTTTGCACTCAAAATGGTATTGTTATTCCCCTAAGTGCAAAGAAAAAAACATTATCAGAACTTATAAAAAAACAAAATTTCAAAGAAACGTATGTGGTTGATAAGATGGCAGAAGAATTTGGTCACCAAGTGTTGCGCCTTTCACCTTATTGCTGTATCTTCAATCCAATTGAGCTGATATGGTCAACTTTAAAAATAAATTTGCGGAAAAATAATGCACATCCCAAAATGAGTCAAGAAACAATTCAATTTGTTCAGCGAGAATGCAACAACATTTCAAATACCATTTGGAAAAACTGCATCGATCATGTGATTAAAATTGAAACAGATTATAGGACGCTTAGTGTACCAAATCTAATTAATAATGTTCAAAATGAAAGTGATAACGATGACTCTAGTTGTGCGGAATAATATTTGCTTGTTACATTACGATTCATGAAAAAAATAACTGATGTTAACGTCGTTATTTTTTTAACGCAATGAGCAAGTCAATAATGTTATGGATAACTTAAGTTATTTGTTTCGCGAATCATACTGTTTATAAATTTTCTATTAAATTATAGCTACATTTGTAAAACACAATTAATTATATGTACACTTAAAAATGCAACGAAAAGTACAATTTAATGATAATGAATCACTAATGTTAATTTTCATCGGGGCACTGAATCTGTATTTTCTGATGCCGGCTCTGGACTCTGTTCTCTTCCCATTGCCCGTCATAAAATTCCGTTCGCACAATGGATTGCAATAAACATCCTTCGTAGGTAGATTTTCAATTTCAAGTAAAAACACTATACAATGGCGCATCTACCATGTTCCGAAGCACTTTGTTTTGAAAGGTCTGTATTCGTGTTACATTGGAATCCTTGGTGCATCCCAAAAGCTGGATTCCATAAAGCCATATCGGTTTTAAGACTTGGTTGTAGATAAGTAGTTTGTTATGTAAGTGTACTTTAGAATTTATTCCAATAAGCCAGTAATATTGTTTGTATATGATGTCAAGTCCCGTTCGTTTTTATTTTAACGTGTTCAACACATCTCAGTTTGTCATCCAGGTTCATACCTAAATATTTTGCTTTGTTTTTATGGGGCACCATTATACCGTTAATGCTGAATCTCGAGTTATTTGTTGATTTCTGGTTGGTAAAGTTTACGTGTATTGATTTACTCTCATTTAGTTTGATGTTCCATTTTGTTGTCCATTTCTGTATTTCGTTGCATGTATTTTGGAGCTTTGTGGAAGCTCTCTTTACATTTGTCCCGACTGAAAGTAGGGCTGTATCATCAGCGAACGTTGATGTGTTACTCCTTCTGTCTAAGGTATGTCCGAGGTATATAGGAGGTACAGAATTGGTCCAAGAACGCTTCCCTGTGGCACCCCTGCACCTATTTTTTTCAATTCAGAGTGTTCGTCTTCTTGTTTTATGCGAAATAATCTGCCCGTTAGGTATGACGATAGAATTTCAGCATATTATTTAGGTAGCATTTTCCCCAATTTGTGCATTAGTCCTTGGTGCCATACCTTGTCAAATGCCTGTGCAACATCTAAGAACACATCTGCATAGACGGATTTTTCTTCCAAAGCATTTTCTATTATGTTAGTGATTCTATGCACCTGGTCGATGGTTGAGTGCTTGGCGAAAACCAAATTGGTGGTCTGGAATTAGCTTATTCTTCTCTATTAGTGGCCTCATTCTTTTCAGGAGCAGCTTTTCAAAAATCTTTGAAATAATTGTGAGTAGAGAAATCGGTCTATATGACTTAACATCGTTGGGTGGTTTACCAGGTTTGGGTAGCATTATGACTTCAGCTATTTTCCATACATTTGGGAAATACTTCAATCGTATTGCTGCGTTGAACAAGCATGTTAGCATTATTCTTCCTTTCTTTGGAAGCTGCTTTAGAATCTCATCTGTAATAAGATCTATGCCAGGAGCTTTTCTTGGGTTTAAGTTGGTTTTAATTTCCTGGGCCACTTCTTTTGTAGCAATTAGGGAAATGCTTTCTATGTATAGATTTTGTATTTCTTCAAGTACTATACCTGGATGTGTTTGGTTTGGTTTGAAGGTATTTGCTATTTGTACGGCGAAAAATTCAGTTTCTTTGTTTATTGTCACAAGCCCATGTCCCATCTTCCTTTCTGATTGGTGGAATGGTTTTAATGGGTCTTTTGATCTTTTTGGTGGCTTTCCATAATGAGTAGTCCTTATCCGCGTCTGCTGAAAGGTCCCTCAAGTACCTGCTTATGGTATCTTCTTTTATTTTTTTTTATTTCTCTTTTAAGTCTGGGTTTTATTATTTAGCTCGGTTTTATCCGCAGGACTTCTTGTTTGTTGCCATTTTTGTCTTGCTTTCCTCTTCTCACTGACCATTTTCCTGATTTCCTTGGGGTAATTTTTTCCTTTCGTTACATAGGTTATTTGTCTAATGTTACCATACCACCATAGTTTTGATCAGATTTTCTGCTTCTTTGTCCAGTTGATCCTTGGTTTTAAGGTTAACTCTTAGGTTTATATCATTTTCGATTGAATGATTGAATCCTTCCCAGTATGTGGTTTTATTTACCAGTCTATGCGGTGCTTCTATCCTAATTATCATTTCACTGAGCGTTAGAATGAGAGGTGAGTGATCCGAGCTCAGGTCATATTCGTGGTCAAATTTTCAAACGTATTATCCTTAGGCGTACTGTATACAAATCTGATATAAAATTTTCAAAATATCCTTTAGATAAATTTGTGAAAATTCAGTGACTGGTCAACTCGGAAAGTTAAATATTCAGGATATTTAAAAATATCATAAAAAGTGTGCATCAAATTGTCGCTCAATGAAACTTATGTATGTTAATCCCGAAGGGTTTGTGAATATACCCTCTAAGTGACACTTTCCAATTTGCCGTTGGAGGGTAGTAAATCAACCCTGAATAGTTATAAAACTCGATCAACTCGGAAAGTTAAACAGTCGATTTCCTCACTTATTTGAGACATATTCGTCGTCAAATTTTCAGATGAATTATCCTTAGGCATACTGTATACAAATCTGGTATAAAAATTTGAAAAGTTTTTTATCGTCGATATTTCACATTAATGAAAGCTCTGCATGAGAGCTTTACCGTTTTTTTTGGCCCACTCTGCAGATTACTAGTTTCGTGGTAACATAAATCAGAAATGGTTTGTGACATTAATACTTACAGAAACACAGTAATTCGACCAATAAGTTTTCCAATTTCAAAATAATAGTTTAGAATTACAGTTGAATATTATGTTCAAGCATTTAGAAGTTTAAAAATAATTGACCTTCTGGCTAATCTGTGAGGCATATTTTTCACAAATAAAGTCTCATGGGGTCCGTTATCTGAAATTTCTACTCAGTCTGCGATTTACAAACGAGGATTAATTGCTCCCGAGTGAATCAAAACGCAAACAGCAGCTTCACGCGTTTAATCGCACATAATATTTATAGCTCGTAAAAATGTATTCAAGAGTTCAATCACATCTCCATTGTATTGTTATTCAGCCAAAATTAAGAGATTAATATTAAATATAATCCTTTAAATACATCACTGTAAAATTAATTCGCAGCTCGTATTTTTCTGCATAAATATTATGACGAGTCTTATTGTAAGTTGTATTGTATATTTATACAGGGTGTTAATACTAAGTTGTAACACCCGAAAATGGCAGTTAGAACTCATTGAAACAAACAATTTTTCTTAGTTAACATTTTTGAATTGGAGCCCCAGTTCATAGTTAATGGCGTTCTTTTGTTTTTCGAAAAATCGTCATTGCTCCCTTATTTTAAGGAATATTTAAAAAATACAAAAACGTGCAGCATGCGCTATCGGTTCTCTAAAACATTTGTATTTACAATTATTTTCTATTTTATCAAATAACAAAATGGCGACGAAGAAAATTTTCGAAACAAGATATTATGAAAATCACTCGATTGATTTTTGAAAATAAAACATTTATGAAATCCTTAAACTATATTATAACATTTGTCTGGAACATTTTTTTCGATCTGTCCAAAAAAGTTAATATTCAAATTGAATTACAAGATGAATTTTAACAAACTGCAACAATCATTTAAAACAAAGTAGGCTAACCTTAAGTTAGGCCATTAAACAAGTTAAGGCACGTGTTTTCTAGTTTGTACGTTCAAATTTAAATACTTTTTGATTTTGTTCTTCAGAAATGCCTGCTTCATCTTGAAACGTTTCTGCCACGTTTATCATTTGTGTGCGTATTTTGCATAATTTCTGTATAAAAATGCATAATTATCAAAACAGACAAATGTTATAAGATAGTTCAAGGATTTTATAAATGTTTTATTTTCAAAAATCGATCGATTGGTTTTCAAAATATCTTGCATAGAAGTTTTTGATCGGTCGCCATTTTGTTATTTGATAAAATATAAAATAATTGTAAATACAAATGTTTTAGAGAACCGAAAGCGCATGTTGAACGTTTTTGTATTTTTTAAATATTCCTTAAAATAAGGGAGTAATGACGATTTTTCGAAAAACAAAAGAACGCCAATAACTATGAACTTGGGGTCCAATTCAAAAATTTTAACAAAGAAAGGTTGTTTATTTCAATGAGTTCTAACTGCCATTTTCGGGTGTTACAACTTAGTATTAACACCCTGTATAATATATTGCTATGTTTTGTTGTTTATGGTTTAATTTTATATTTGATTTATATTAATTAATAATTATTATTGCCCCACGTTGGGGGTGCCAATATGCTATGTTATTCTTAGGGTTTAATTATTTTAACACAATAATTATGATTTACCCCACGTTGAGGGTGCCAAATGCTACATTATATACAATGTCCCACGTTCGAGTGTTTAAAATGTGCTGTTATACTAAGTCTATTTACTGCGTAGATTTATTATTGGGTTGATAATTAAGAATCATAAAATTGTTACTTACTTTTGTTGTTATGAATTTTAGTATTTTTCTCAGGGTCAAAATGTGGGATTAAAATAAATTAGATGGCAGGCAAAGAATATTAATTTGAATTAATATTTATTATAATATTAAATATTCAGATAATTGATAACAAAACAAACGCTACACTAATGCAATATGAAACAAATTGAACGCTTGACAATAGAAAGCAAGTCCTATCACTAATTAACAAACTAATTGATAACAAAACAAACACTACACTAATTCAATATGAAACAAAATGAACGCTTGACAAGAGAAAGCAAGTCCTATCACTAATTAACAAACTAATTGATAACAAAACAAACACTACACTAATTCAATATGAAACAAAATGAACGCTTGACAATAGAAAGCTAGTCCTATCACTAATTAACAAACTAATTGATAACAAAACAAACACTACACTAATTCAATATGAAACAAAATGAACGCTTGACAGTAGAACGTAAGTCGTATCACTAATTAACAAACTAACACTATCAATATTTAATAACAATAATTCCCTAAATTCCCAATTCGCACAATTAACTCCCTAATTGAGTAGTAATTTCAGTAAATTCTACCTGGCATACATATTCATATTCCTGGTGAATAGCGGCAACTCGCAGTGGTGATCGGCAATCCTGGTTGCAGATGTCGAATCAGTAAATTCGATTAAGTCGGCAGCAATTCCCTCGATTCAAAGTCCTGCTGTCCTCTGTTGATCCTCTTCTATAGTTGACGTTCTCGCTGAATCGTCTTTGCGGTTGAAGTTCTCGTTGAATCCTCTTGGACTCCTTTCAGCTGTCCCGTGTTGATAATGATTCCCTAGTTCACGTCGAGTGTTTACAGATGCTCTAACACAAATAATTACTGTCCCGAAATTGTTTATATCGGCGTAAACAAAACGTAAATCAAACTGTTTTTGAATAACGCGTGAATGTAGATAACTATTGTTCGACGATATTTGTTTCTGTACAACTGTTTTCTTTTTCTCTGCTGACCGATGTGGATGATCGTCTTTGGAGTTGAAGTTCTCGTTGAATTATCTTGGACTCCTTTCAGCTGTTCCGTGTTGATAATGATTCCCTAGTTCACGTCGAGTGCTTACAGATGCTCGAACGCAAATAATTACTGTCCCGAAATTGATTATATCCGCGCAAACAAAACGTAAATCAAACTGTTTTTGAATAACGCGTGAATGTAAATAACTATTGTTCGACGATATTTGTTTCTGTGCAACTGTTTTCTTTTTCTCTGCTGACCGACGTGGATGATCGTCTTTGGAGTTGAAGTTCTCGTTGAATTATCTTGGACTCCTATCAGCTGTTCCGTGTTGATAATGATTCCCTAGTTCACGTCGAGTGTTTACAGATGCTCGAACGCAAATAATTACTGTCCCGAAATTGATTATATCCGCGTAAATAAAACGTAAATCAAACTGTTTTTGATTAACGCGTGGATGTAAATAAGTATTGTTCGACGACATTTGTCTCTGTACAACTGTTTTCTTTTTCTCTGCTGACCGACGTGGATGCTCCGGGATCTAAAGCGAATCTCCTTGTTTATCGGCGTTCAGCTTTTTCAAAACCTCGGTTAAACAAGTGATTTTCGCTCGTTAAAATCCGCCTACGTTGATCCTAATAAGCGTGTAAATTGTCGAGTTGCTACCCGAATCCAGTTTGTAACCACGGCAACGAATCAGCAAATTATAATTATAATTATAATTATCCATACACCGGTGAAACCATTATTCCAATTGTGATTTGATCTGATATTCGAGATCCTTGTATTTTTCTGCTTCTATACGAATGTCGAACGTCTTTGTACGATGAGTTTGAATTTTCCATTGAATGTTATACATATTACTGGCTCATTACAATTATATTACGTTAATTGTGCCATGATTAATGTTTATTATTATTAATGTGAATTAATTATAATTCTAGCTATGCAAATCCTATATGAGTACTTAAGTAATCCTATTAATATCTAAATACCCTAAATCTTATATATTCAGTATAATTATCTATAATAAATAAAAATAATAAATAATAATAAATAATAAATAAAAAAGTGTTTCTAAAAATATTGGAAACAACAAAATTAATTGATAAATTTTAATAATAAAAATGGAAACTTTTTAATTCCTAGGTTTTGCGGAAACAAAATCGTGATCAGAATCAGAAGAGATACTTTTAAACATTTTTAAATTCTTGCATGTGGATATCTCCTCTGCCATTATGGTAATACAATTTTTAATATATTCATCTCAGTCAGTCGATCGGGGAAAATCAGGGTGAGTAAATTGACTAAGCAGTGTGTTAACTTTAAGGGCTGCCTACGATGCAACAGATGTCGCCACTTGTTGCTTCCATGCACAATAGTCTACGAAATCGATTGTTGCACACGTAGTGGGCTGTGAATATATTAAATATGTGCGTTTATTTTGTGAAAAATTAATAATCTACCTTTGTTATTAATAAATTACTCTTAATGAATGTCACAACAAAAATTAGCGCGTTTAGGAAAAATAAAACTTTTTGAGGCGGAAAGGCCCCATGGGGTCGAGAGCCCAATAGAGATTGTTTATATATATAAAACTTTTTTGCGGAAAGACCGCAGGTCTATAGTCATTAAAATTTTGGTTTCAAAAGCACTTAAAAATTGTAATTAAGGAAGTACACGTTTTTTTACTAAATAGTCTAAATTACCTTAATATCAGTCAAATACAAGATTAACATTTTGTTACTACTACTAAAACTTTTACATCAATAACTTGTGAAGTGCATTTTGAATCACCCGGTATAATTGAAATGCTCTAGCACAAGACGTTTCCATATTCTCTTTTCACATCGAAGTATTTTGATATGTCTTCGTTATAAAAATCAAAAGTGATATTGTTGCGGGGATCGTTTTCTTAATTGCAATAATACCGGCTATCGACTCAGTCAGTTGCAAAATAACAGCCTGGCCGTAATCCTTAGTTAATTTATTCATCCTCGGGCGCGTAAATGTCAAAGCGCAAGCCGGCTCACTTCCAATTAATCTTGGAGCAAAAGCCACAACACGAAACGTTGTTGTTCGCCTGAAAAATAAGCAATAAAAATAAACAAAAAATTAATCATTTTCGTCAATTAGAGCCTCTTTAATTTAATCGTGAATATATTTTTGTTGTATGATTAATATTGACTCTCAAGGTTAAATAAAGTATGTACACCTTCCTGTATCTTAAGAAACAAAATGCCATCATTTGATACATATGCAGGGTGTCCAAGTTATCGTGCTCAACATGGGGCGATAATAAAAGTTACATTTATATTAATAATAAGCCCCAGTATTCCCCATACGGCGTAATTGGTCATTATTTGACAGAGAATTCTGACCCAATTACATTTTATTTACCATAGGACCCTGAACTATTATTATTTGAATAACAGATATAGCAATAAACGATTGATTACTTTAATAATTTTATACAATACATTCATTTCATATGGCTACTTGATTTTTAGAGCAGTACACAGCAGTTTGATTTTTGGTGGTAAATAATATCAGATTACCCATGTGTAATACATGGTTGAAATTGGAATTTTTCGCTCTTTTGAATGCCATTAACATAAAATATTGCGGCCATAAGAAAATCAAAAGTTGACTATGAAAATTTGGGCATCAAGTTGGCGCAAAAAATGTTTAGTACTGTCATCAGAAAGCTGACATCAAAAAATGTAAGCGTGCCAAGTTTCGTAAAATTTCCTTCTAAAGTAAAAAAGTTATAAGAGGAAAATGAAAGTGCACTTTTTCAGTTTTGCAGCGATATTCCAGAAACTGTGCAAGATATCCTGGATTTCGTTTCAGTATACTTTTCTATGACTATTTCTTTTGACCAACTCTGTATGTATTTCCGTTTAATAGATCCTAATGGTGGTCGTCGTAAAAGTGACCACCCTGTATAGTAGTGATAAAATAAAACGATATAGTTATAACATACTTTTATTATGTCGTGGCAATATAGCAGTACTATCATACTGCGAACATAGTATTACTATATCGTAAATATACAGGGTGTCCAAGCTAAGGATCAACAGCATGGGGATCTCGAAAGCTGTAAAACTTACAATGACAGTTAATTTACAAGAAAGTTGCGCAATTTAGTGGTCAATAATATTCTGTTGAGAAAACAGAAAACCAGAAAATTCCGCTTACTTTCGGAGATATTCGACAAAATCCGAAATTTTGTGAAATAGTTTTTATGTTTTTCTGAAGTTATTTGAAAAGGTATAAAAAAACTAAAAGCACTTTCTCGTTGCCACTTATTTAGCTCTATCTGACAACGTTTATAAATATTCAGTACAACGTTTCGTTTCGAAAGAAACATCATCAACTTTATATTTTTATATGGCCCGTAAATAAAGTACATTCTTTATTAAATAGCATTTCCTTCTATTTCATTTTCAAGTTTTTCTCTAATTCTTCTTTCTAGTATGCTCTCATATACTTTTTCAGTGGCGCACAGTAGAGATAGCCCCTATAGTTGCTGCATTCTTTGTTGTCTCCTTTCTTGTGTATGGGCAGTATCACCACTATCTGCCAATCCCTAGGCGTTTCTCCTGAATTCCATATTTTATTTAATATGCTTGTAAAAAGTTTCTTCTTCTTGCATGTATTTCAACTGTTCATTTTTCATTTTGTCTATTCCTGGTGGTTTATCAAGTTTTATTTATCCTATAGCTGTTCTAACTTCTTCTATACCTATTTCATATTCTTCCTCATTGTCTTGTTTGTATCTCTTATTGTTATTGTTTTCTATTGTTCGTTCTGTATTCTATTTCTTTTGCTTTGTCATCGTTTTCCAGTAACCCTTCAAAGTATTGTTTCCATCTTTCTCCTATTTGTTCTTTCTTTGTAAGTGTGTAAGTTTCCCTTCTCATCCTTTATTTGGTGTTGGTGTTTTATCGTTTTGTCTTTCTTGTTACTTCTGATAATGTTGTAGAATAGCTTCTGGTTCTCATGTCTATTTTTTCCATTTTTTCTCCGAATTTTTTCCATGTTTCTTTTGAGTGTTTTAGACTCTATTTATTTGTTGTTTGTGGTATATATATATATATATATATATATATATATATATATATATATATATATATATATATATATATATATATATATTTAATTTTTTAAATCCAGTTTAGTGCTAATTGTAGATTTTGATTAATTTTCATATTAAAACGTTATTAAAACCTTAAGTGTTGCACATCATTGTAACAGTATCAACGAGTATAACTCAAAATAAAAATATTGCAGGTCTGTGTTTAAAAATTTAAACTTGATGACGGTTGCACTCACACGAAACGTCTGACCCAAAATCTAAAATTCCCATGTTGTAGATGAGAAAAAGTGGCAATGAAGATGTATTTATATATTTTTTAACAATGAAGATGTATTTATATATTTTTTAATATCTCTACAAGTAACGACAGGAAAAAATAAATAAGATTTTGCAAAATTTCAATTTTTTTTTAAAATCTCAACAATCATTGTTTTTTTTTAAATTATCATTATTGAATATTGTTCCCCATATGATTACGCAACTTTGCCCCAATTTAACCGACTTCGTATCTCGTACCGTTTCCGACATCCCCATAGTGGTAAACGAAATTGAATAACTGTACACCTGTATACTCGTACATTTTTAGTATCTTTTTTTTTGTTCGTCTCTTGTAATTATATAATCTATTATTGATTTTTCGTTTCTACTGGTTTCTAATCTCGTGTATTTGTGTATGTTTTATGTTCGTATCTGATTTGTAAACGATATTTATAGCAGCATTATTTTTATGCTTGCATCTATTCTCGTGTTTTGCATTATGTCTGAATAATGTATTATTAATTATTATTATAAGATCCAAGCTCCCACGCAGGATTCGAACCCGCAACTTCACATCGGTGCGCAAACACTTTAGCGTTTGGCCACCTACTGATGCATTGTGTGTGCCAACGAAAACATTTCCACCTGTAGTGTTTAATTTGGCCAAGGTGCGATGGGTGGTGGTAAAAAACACCTCGAGGATCGCGTAGACTCTTCTGGTAGTTAACTCTTCACAGGCCGATGCCCAAAACCACACCATCGCCCTGGTGTGCAACTCGGAGCCGTGCAGAAAAAAATCAACAGTTACATCAGCATCGGCCAGCATCGGGTCCGTTTTCTCATGTAAATGTCTAGTTTTTTTCTTCGCCTGTGCAAGGATATGCTCTCTCGTCTCTCGAGCCAGGCCCAGCTCTCCTAATCACATAACTTTTATACCAGTGATTACGGCCGATTCGCGCCTCGAGGCTTCCAACACCACTTACATCTCATGCAGTCTGTTAAGTGTATAATAATAATAATCCTACTATTTGCTTCATAAGTTCATACATCTATCTGCAAGTCGGAACTTTTCATGCTCTCCAGCGTGCATACGCTATTTCCTACGTACGAAACAATTTTTACCTCGTATATCTGCAAGAGCAGCGCTCTCCATATACTGTCTCTCTAACGGACTACAGTAATGACTGTAACGAGCACAGTAACGATCTACTTTCCTCTTGCATCGCCACTCGCGCAGATCCGAGGTGATCCGGAGGACTTTTATGCTCAAGTAATCGCTCCTCGGTTCCTTGGTCGCCCTGAGGACGTAGGATAAAGCGGGCAATTAGGACGAAACGTGGCCAACGCAAACGTCCTGTGTGTGTCAGTTTTGTCACGATTTAATTTGTTTTTTTTATGTTCGTTTGGTCCAGATTAATCATAAGACCCAGAGTGCAACGATCTTTATGTAATACGCGGTATCATTAGCTGCATAATGATTCGAGGTGTGCACGAATCTTATTAAATTATATGGTACGCATTTGATAATTAATTTCGCCTTTTATAATGATTAAGAGAATGGCCGCAAGAAGGCTTCCATTTTAAATAATCGTTTATTACATACATTTCAACTGTAACATTAATACTTCATGGCTGCAGAATTCGTTAAATAATTATACCAGCCAATAATAATATCAATAATTAGGTAATTTAGATTCGTGCCCCTTTGAATTCAGACTAATCAACAGTCTTAGGTTTGACTCCCGCCAATGGCATTGATAAGGTTATCAATTTCAACACGGCACCTTAAATCTAAATCAAATAAATAATTAATTGCTTGATATCTGTTCTCGATAAAAGTATATTCCAAGCAAACGTTGAGGCAGATAAAATGGTTTAGCAATAAAACTAGGGAGGGTTAATGCCCCAGGTAAAACCATAACAGAGGTTCGCATCTCTCGTTAAATTGTAGGTATCTTGTATTTAATGTACAAGGTACCTAAATGATTGTTGTTATACTTGACCCAAAGATCTAAGAATATTATGACTTTGACTTCTTAATAGTTATATTCGGGGTTTAATTTAGGGTCACCATAAAGCAAACGGATGGTCAAGACGGAAGAATCGCACGCCGTCGTCAATACCAGAAAGACAGCCGGGCAACCCCAGATAACTGAATAATATTAGCAGGACTTTTATGATTTTATGGCAACACCAAATAAAACCCCCATAAAATACTTAAAAGTCAAAGTCGTAATATTCTTAGATTTTTGGGTCGACTATACGTAATCACTGCAATTAAATTGTGCCGCCTTTCAAATTTGTATACCGTACTATTTGTTAACTGTCACTATCAACCATACCTGCCAACTGTCAAACAACATAATAACAGTAATTTGTTAAAATGTACACTGATCAGAAGAACACATTTATTGTTGAGGCTTACTTTTGTCATGTACGATTTGAAAATGGAGAATGGATTTATTCAATTCCAGAGTACGTTCGGGAATTTCAACAAAAGTTCCCTGACCACCAATTTGACTATTCGGTTTTGTCAATACATATTTCATAAATAGTGCACCGTTTTAGGGAAACTGGTAGTGTTCAGAAAGGGAAATCCTCAGGCAGGCCCTCAGTATCAGGAGAGGTTGTTGCATATGTTCGTGAACGATTCGAAGTAAGCCCTCAAAAATCAATTCGTAAATTGGCTGGGATTCCTGCCTATACACCTGCTATAGAATTGTGAAAACGAGGTTAAATTCATACCCTTATAGGGTCTCAGTGGTGCAAGAATTGTTGCCAGTGGATCCTCAACGCCGATTGAGTTATTGCCGATGGTTTATGGAAAGTTTAAATGACGATCGATTGCTCGATTTAACATTTTTCAGTGATGAGGCTTGGTTCCACCTATCAGGATATGTTAATTCACAAAACTATAGGTGCTAACATGCTGAAAACCCTCATCCTTTTGTTTAAGCACCACTACATCCTCAGAAGGTTGGAACTTGGTTGGCTGTGTCTCGCCGTAGAATAATTGGGCCTATATTCTTTCATGACACAATCTTATTCTTCTTCATGTGCCGTCTCCATTCCGGAGGTTGGCTATCATCATTACTATACTAATTTTGGAAACTACAGCCCTAAATAGATCAGCTGACGTGGCGTTAAACCATTTACGCAGATTCCTAAGCCAGGACATTCTTCTCGCTCCGATAGATCTTTTCTCCACGATTCTTCCTTGGATTATGAGTCGTAGAATCTCATATTTCGGACCTCTCATGATGTAGCCGAGATATTGCAGTTTTCTTTTTTTCACTACCAGTAGGATCTCTCTGTCTTTCTCCATTCTTCTCAGAACCTCCACGTTGGCCGCATGTTTTGTCCATGATACTCTCAACATCCTACGGTAGGTCCACATCTCAAATGACACAATAAACAGTGAGAAATATCGGCAACAAATTGTCCAGTCTTTCTTAGACCAATTAGATGATGAAGAATTGCAGAACGGATATTTCCAACAAGATCGTGCAACAGCTCATACAGCCACAGCAACGTTAGCCTATCTGCATGAAGTTTTTGATAATAGACTAATTAGTCAAGGACTATGGCCGCCACGCTCTCCAGATCTAACTCCACTGGACTACTCAATTTTTGGATATCTCAAAGACAGAGTTCTTCTAAGAAGACTGCATATGTTGGAAGAGTTAGTGGCAGAAATCATAAATGTTTCCCGGACCATAACTCCTCAAATGCTAATCAACATTTCCAACAATAAAAGAAGACGAGTGCAAATGTGTTTACAAGCTTGAAAGCCATAAATATTGCTGAAACTAATAATAAATTCGTATTTGAGCAGTCAAATATGAAATTCCACAAAAGAAATTAGAATAGCATGAACGTAACTTTTATTGCCATTTTCATATATATATATATATATATATATATATATATATATATATATATATATATATATATATATATATATAAATTGAGTGTAAGTGAAGTTGCCTATGTCAAAAATAGAACTATTTTTACTGGAGCGGAAGAAAACATTTTACAAGTTGACATAATTACAAGCATTTAGATACACCTTTTAGAATGATAACACACGCAACACTAAATGCATATAGGGAGATCGCATTCGTCTCAAAAATGAGAAATGGAACTAAAGCCCAATCATGCGATCGTGGATCATCCTTGTTCGTGGTTCAGTTTCTAAGGCCCAGTTGTTCGATGGTGGATTATCTTTGATCGTGGTTCAATTTCTAAGGATACCATTGATTAACAATTGTATCCTAGGTAACTGAACCACGGTCAAGGATAATCCAAGATCGTACAACTGGGCCTAAGAATACACCATTGTGTATCATGTATTAACAATTGTATCCTGGGTAACTGAACCATGGTCAAGGATGACCATGTCAAGAAAAATAAATTCCTAAAATTACAGTTAAAGTTAATCCTTGTGTGGTTTGATTAAAATTATTTTCCACGATCTTACAACTGGGCCATAAAGAAAAAGATTCAAACCAAAATTGAAAAAAAGAAAAAATCTGATGACTTTCTCTGAAAAATTACAGATTTTTTTTCAGTCAATTAATATTTGAGTTAAGAAGCCTGATAGGCCCCGGTGGGGCCCCTCTGACGCTCAATATGATCAATATTATATATTGTTTTAAATGGAACAAAAATCCGGAAATAAAATTTCGTTTTATATCTGCAATTTATATTTTAAATATACTACCAGTAAGTACTCCCAATAAAAAAGAAAGAAAACAATATAAAGTATAATAATAACCGGTATAAATAATGGATGAAACTATACCAAAAATTATTATTATTCCTGTCAATATATCAATTGACCAAAACTTCAAAGACCACTGTCAAAAGTTTGAATGATTACTATAAAATGTTCAGTTTTCTTTTCCAAAATATTGGAAATTCCTGTCAAACTATTAATTATTACTTATGTTTTTGAATATTTCTGTGCAGAAATGGAAAACGAAATTCCCGAAATAAATAATGATTACTCCCCAAACATTTTGTATGATTTGTGGGTGTATGCAGTATATTAGGATATCAGTAATTCTCAAACCTATCTCCAAATATTCAATAATGAATTAGGAAAATATTCATTAACATCTGATCGGTTTTTCATTATGCAATCATATTTACTCCTTGAAGTTCGCAAACAAACGTGGGTGATGGCAATCTATGGTGTTTGCCATAACTCTATGGAAATCCTCTGTTGGCTATTTTAACGCATATTACATGCCACAATTTTCAGAAGCGTCTACTAGAATTATTATTATTATTTAAATATAAATAATTATACGCTCTTAGGTTTAACAATTTAATATTGGAATATGAATTATTCCCAAATGCACATTCCAATTTTAAATTGGAATGTGCATTTGTAATTCCCATACTGCGGACAACTGGAGACCGGTTTCGATCAAATTGGGTCTCGTCAGTCCGGTCCAGTCTGAAGTTAGAAATTTCCACTTTTAAGGGCATGTATATTTACTCAAGTAAAGTGTGTTACTTACATGACAGTTAACACATAGATTTTATCAGAGTTCCGTCTTTTCATCAATTCTATCCTGTAGGGAATACTGTAAGTAGTTACTGGACAGAAGCGAACATTTTCTGTCCATTAACTATTTACAGCATACTTTATAGGACAGAATTGATGAACATTCGAAACTCTGATACAATCTATTAAGTTAGCGTTAACTTTTTAACGTCAATTATTTATTGATGAACATGTATTTATTATACAGGGTGTATCAGCCAAATGGAATAAATTCATGTGACCGTGGCCAATACCAACTTTCTTATTTTAAATGCAACACCTGGTATATTATTCAATTTTTTTATTCTTCAGAAAATTCTAGACATATTTCATGTACAATGTCCTATACCTATCTTCAACTGTTTCGGAAATATTAAAATATCATATCAATATAATCAATATAACAAATCGGTGGATAGGGAGGCGAGGATCGATGGAATGGCCAGCACGATCCCCTGATCTGACGTCATTAGACTTCTTCTTATGGGGATATGTCAAAAGTATTGTATACAAAACTAAACTCCTCGACTTAGCTGACTTAAGAAGACGAATAATGCTTGCGATTAGATCGGTCACGCCTGAGATGTTGAGTACCGTTAGAAGAAATTTCTATTGAAGATTAGGATGTTGCCAAGACGTTCACGGCGAGCATTTTGAACATCTCTTCCATTGAAATTTATTGTTTTTTTTTTTGTTTTTTTACATTATCAAGAAATAAACAGTATTACTTATTAGTTTTTGAGTGTGTTGTAACGAATTTCTGTAATCAAATAATTTTCTTTTTTTAGTGTTAATTTTTGCAATAAATCTGAAAACACTTAATATTTCCGAAACAGTTGAAGATAGGTATAGGACATTGTACATGAAATATGTCTAGAATTTTCTGAAGAATCCAAAAATTGAATAATATACCAGGTGTTGCATTTAAAATAAGAAAGTTGGTATTGGCCACGGTCACATGACACACCGTGTATAAAAAGTTTTTGTTGAAAAAAATGCGCAACTAAAAATAACAATCGACGTGTCCGAGCGTTTTTTCGAACACACCCCCATTTATTTATTATCGAATTTATTCCATTTGGCTGATACACAGTGTATATTATTTATATTTATTTTTGTTAATTGACGTATACATCCGCTATTGTTTCTTACATGTATAGATGGCAAAATAAAGAAATAAATTGAATTGAATTGAATTAAACTGTCGCGTAAGTAACAGACACTTAACTTGGAGGTGAATATACCGGCCCTAAATATTATTATTGTATAATTTGCTTATTGATTCACGGCTTGTTTCTGCTCTATGGCTAATTGCGTTAGCTGCGAGGAAACATTGCTATTAATGATTTTGTTTCATCCATATCTGGTTCTTTAACATGCACGCACAATTTAACAGTACACGGAATCGCCTGCTTCAGTTCCCCTCCAAAATGTTTGTTTTAAAAGTGTTCACCTTAAATATCAAATTTGTTCGCCTCAAATATGAAATAGAACAAATAGAACAAATAGAATAGAATTTAGCTGGCGACGTCCGATCCTATTAATTATTAATTAGCTTGCGATGCAATTACCGCACTCCAAATTTACACTAATATTTCATTAAAAATTAATTGAGGCGTCTCTGAAAATGCGACAATGGCTTAATTAACGCGTTTTTAATTGATATTATTCCCCGGTGTTAATTAAACATCCACGGAGGCGGTCGTGGGATCCTCGGCGGGCCTTATTAGTGTACGAATATATTTATTTTTTTGCAAAACTTGTAATTCTGCCCGTTCGTTCTACGGCCAATTACCGTAGTCAGTTTTAGGTTTGATGCACTGCAGACAAATCTACAACCTGTGAAGAGCAGTCATAGTTTTCAGATGTCTCAAATGATGATTTCAAATTCTAACCAAAATTCAGAGCAAATTTATAAAACTAAAGTAAAATTCCAGAAATTAAAAAGGATACATCCAGAAAATTCACAGAAGATAGAAAGTACTTAAAATTTCAAGAGAAATAAATTTTCTAACCAAAATTAACAATTAAGTTCTTGTAAATTCCATCAATACTACAAAAACTCGTAAAATTAATATTATAATAATAAATTTCTAACCAAAATTGACAATAAGTTCTTGTAAATTCCATCAATACTCCAAAAACTCGTGAAATTAATATTATAATAGAAAATTTTATAAATACAGAAATACACAAAATTCAAACTAAAATATTGTTTTGTTTTTTTTTAATTTAAGATAAAAATAAGGCAAACAATCACTACAAATTTAGGAAATTCCAGTAAAATTACAGAAATTTAAAGAAAGGAGATTTCAAGAAAAACGATAAAGTACTTACTAAAAATTTCGAAGATAAATTAAATTATAATTAAAATTTATAATGAAGTTTTTCTAAATTCCACAATACTACAGAAAATCGTAAAATTATTACTACAATATTAAAAATTGTAGATATACAAAATACACAAAAATTGTAAAGAAATTTCACTATTTGGCCTTGTAAATTCCAGTAACAGTCTAACAAAATCTAGCCAGATAAATATAATATTAGAAAAGTTCAGAAATAAACAAGAATTGTAAAAAAGTTTTTGACAAAAGTGCTGTGATTTTTTTGTAAGAATTTTAAGCCAAAATTTTCATTGCCAAAACAAAAATCATTTTGTCAAAATTATATGAGTAATACTTCAGAATGTAGTAAGACGAGAATTACTAATATTTCAGAAATAAATAAGAGACAGATCTTGTAAATTTCAATTACAGTTGACAATTCTGAAATGACAAATAAAATATGAGAAAATTTTAAAACTGAGTATACCAAAACTAGAACAATCCACATAACGTTTTGTGAATGCGTGTATTAATTAATCTTATTAATTAAATATTTTCTGTTATAAATAATAATGTTAACAACAATCCAAGTTCTTGTATATTCCAGTAAACATGGAAAAAACAGGAGACCTCAAGGAAAACGATAAAGTACTTACTAAAAATTTCACTATTTGGCCTTGTAAATTCCAGTAACAGTCTAACATAATCTAGCCATATAAATATAATATTAGAAAAGTTCAGAAATAAACAAGAATTGTAACAAAGTTTTCACCAAAAGTGCTCTGATTTTTTCGTAAGAATTTTAAGCCAAAATTTTCATTTGACAAAAAAATCATTTTGTCAAAATTATATGAGTAATACTTCAGAATGTAGTAAGGTGACAATTATTAATATTTCAGAAATAAATAAGAAACAGATCTTGTAAATTTCAATTACAGTTTAGAAAATTCTGAAATCACAAATAAAATATAAGCAAAGTTTAAAACTAAGTATACCAAAACTAGATCAATCCAGATAATGTTTTGTGAATGCATGTATTAATTAATCTTATTAATTAAATATTTTCGGTTATAATTAATAATGTTAACAACAATTCAAGTTCTTGTATATTCCAGTAAACATGAACAAAACAGGAGACCTCAAGGAAAACCATAAAGTACTTACTAAAAATTTCACTATTTGGCCTTGTAAATTCCAGTAACAGTCTAACAAAATCTAGCCAGATAAATATAATATTAGAAAAGTTCAGAAATAAACAAAAATTGTAACAAAGTTTTCGCCAGAAGTGCTGTGATTTTTATGTAAGAATTTGAAGCAAAAATTATCATTTGACAAAAAAAATCATTTTGCCAAAATTATTTGAGTAATACTTCAGAATGTAGTAAGACGAAAATTATTAATATTTCAAAAATAAATAAGAAACAGATCTTGTAAATTTCAATTACTGTTTAGAAAATTCTGAAATGACAAATAAAATATGAGTAAATTTTAAAACTAAGTATACCAAAACTAGAGCAATCCACATAACGTTTTGTGAATGCATGTATTAATTAATCTTATTAATTAAATATTTTCGGTTATAAATAATAATGTTAAGAACAATCCAAGTTCTTGTATATTCCAATAAACATGAAAAAAAATGCTACGGTCAGAATTAAAATGTTGTAAAAATTTTAGAAACATAAAAACTCTAACAAACATTCACAGTAAATTAAGCAAATTGTAGTAAAATTTCATAAATTAAAAAGGAAAAATGATGACATTATAAAAAAGTCAGAAGGTTGTTATTTTTAATATTGCTAAATTTTAAGATGTGAACGAAGTAATTTTCTACGGCGGAATTATTTTCAAGAATTTAATGAAATAAATAAATAAACTACTAAAAACTGCCACACATACTTTCAACTTAAACTACTAAAAATTAAAAACGTATAACCAAAACTGACAATTTCGAATTTCTTGTAAATTACACCTATATTTACTCCAGGAAATCGTAAAACAATTATTATAATATTAAAAAATTTCATAAATACAGAAATGCTCTTAAATAGGAAGACCCTTGTAAATTCCAGTAACAGATATTTCTAACTAAAATATTTAAAAAAATCGGAAAGAAAACCAAATATTCTAATAAAATTTAAACAGTATTAATAATAATAATAATAATAATAATAATAATAATAATAGTAATAAATCCATTTATTTCTCAGCATCATTATACATCATAACATTAAATTAAATAATAATAATAATAATAACACTGTGTAGAGAAACACGTCGGGCGAGGGAGGGATTGTAAATTCAATATATGCTATACTATATTGTACTTACTTATAACCTTGCATCGTGTATATAATATAAATGATATTATATAAAGAAATAATGTTATTTATTGTTTTGATATCAATTTAAAATAAACTATTATTAAGTTCAAAAATTAAATTTGGAAATTCTAGTTGGACAAAAGGTCAGTTAATTTAATAACAAAACTTTCGACTAAAAACTGCAAAATATGGTTGCAACTATTTCTGTCAATTAATATCTAATATTTGACACAAAATTTCAACTAAAAACTGCAAAATATACTTGCAACTATTTCTGTCAATTAATATCTAATATTTGACACATTACAATTATTAATTATTTTTGTCATGATTTTGTCATTCCAATGATTACTGTGACATTTTCAATTACTTTTATAAACATTTAAATAATTCCAGTCAATTGAATTTCGCGGCCTGTTTTGCGGACGCGAAATGGGCACTTCGCGTATGGTTGCACAAAAATCCTTTTAATGCCAATACCGAGGCATTAATTTTATTTCCGTTTGAAATATACTTTGATAACTTTAAAATCTTACTTGACTTGACAATCAAAGACTTATATAGGGCTCAAAAGTGTATGTCTTGATGCTCAAGTAGAAGAACTGGAGAAAGAAAAAGCAATTTGATATCACAGCACAGACAGACTGTTATGAAATATTTGCATAAGGTTATTAATATTGAGTAGCTTTTCAGAATCATATGAGTTGAAAAGCAAAACAAAGAATATAAATCTTGTTAATGGTGAAATTAGAAATCAAATTTTTGATAGGACCTTTTAGTCTTGACTTAAATTAAAAGTTTATTTATTAGAGTATACTGAACATCAATATACAATATAAATCTTATTAATGGTGAAATTATAAATCAAATTTTTGATAGGTCTTGACTTTTAAAAGTTATTAGAGTATACTGAACATACAGAAACGTTCCAGCGAAATGCAATTTAAATGCTTGAATTGATTAAAACTAATGCGATAAATACGGATCATTTTTTTGTGATTCATTTGTAATATGTTTCTCTACTAATATTTGTAATATATGTAATATTATTTGTAATATTTTTATAAAATCATAATTTGTTACCCAATGGCTTTAAATGGTAAAAATATATGTATGGCTCTCTATTTTTTGTTTTAATCGTTGTAAGGGGCTGAAAGAAAAAAAAAACAGAAGTTGATGGCCACTTCCGATAGAATCGGAAGTGATAAAAGACTCACAGTATTTCACCTGAGCAGAACGCACCCATCTATATTTGGATGAATTTCTTCCAATATTTATTTTATCGGGAACCCTATATACTTTTAACGGATGGTTTCCGTGAAACACTCTGTATATTATTTTAATTGTATCAAATTAATTATTACAATAATCAATATCGATTATTTTTATAGAGCAATAATTATTTAACAAATTTTAATCGGTTATACAAAACTAACCAGTAGTTATACTAGGACAGTTCCAATCCAGGTTGGGTTAGTTTTCGATTAATTTAATCCGCGGTTGATTCGCGGATTAATCAATTACCGCGAGACATATATGCGCCAGATGTGTTACAGCACATGTGCATCTCCCCCCACCCCCGCATCTGTGTATTTTTATTGCCCATATGTGCCAGGTGATGGATGGTTTCCGCCCCCGACTAAATTGCATCTGCCACCCATAAATCACTCTGCGCCCTTTACCGCCAGACATCTGCGCACCAGATGTGTTATAGCATCCGCCCCCTATCTTGCTCCCTATCTTAACATTGACATATTTATTATGTCTGGGAATTTGAGTAATGACTTCCGCCCCTAATGAAGATCAGATTACACACTGCCCGCGGTAATTGATTAATCCGCGAATCAACCGCAGATTAAATTAATCGAAAACTAACCTAACCTGGGTTGGAACTGTTCTAGTATAACTACTCTAACCAATAATTTATTAATTCAAGTGATGCTAATTAATCGATTATACCGATTTTATTAAACATTGTCCCTACTGTTATTGAAGCCTCGTTCTTTAATAGGCAAACAGCAGTAGTATAAATTACAATACGCAGTTATCTCTAGGTGTGTGGATTCTGGTTCGCGTTATTTGCGCAAATTTTGGCATTGAGTCAATGAATAACGATATTTACAAATAATATAAAATCGAATTCCGCACCTCACCGAGAACGAAATGTGTCAACACTAGTACACATCGGACCTCAATGCACGTCCATTAATACTAGAAATGATTCACACTCCACACATAATTTATTGAGTTTGTTTTATAACAATAGCACACCGTGCATATGTAAAACCGCTATGTTTACTTCACACCTTGGGTTAATTAAATTTGCTTTTATGCCATTTAGTTGCACGTGCCTGCTTTCATTTGAATGAATTAAAATCAATCAATGCAGGATTGAGAAATAATACGGAAATAATCTACACGGTGTTTAAAATGTAAAAACGAATAGGTCTTTACAGTAGCATGTATAGAATTTAGTCCTGTTGGGTCAATCATTGAAAATAACAAAATTATTTCGCACATGTATGGTACGCATTTTATTACAGATATGGTTAATAAGTTTCGTTGAAAACTCTGCACGTGTACACTGACATTAGAATTTCTGATGGCTGTACAGTCACGGACTCTAAGAATGACGCGTCCGTCCGTGCGAGCAGTTTTTTTGTCCAAGTATATTATTTTATTTATTTATTTATTCCTTTGCCTATCTACCTTTCAGTGTACATATATTATTAATTTTTATAATATTCTCTCCACTTCGTCCTATCTTTTGTTAATTCCTTTATTTGTTCCCATTTCTTGCTGCCTCTTCTTTTATTGCGCTGTTCCGCTCTTTTCTCGGTCTTCCTCTTTGTTGTTTTCCTGTTGCTCTTGTCTCGTATATTTTGTTAATGCTTCTTTCTTCTCTCATTCGTCTCACGTGTCTATAGCACCTCATTTGGCCTTCTGTTATTTTTTCCTGTATTGGTTTTATTTTTATGTTTTTTCTGTGCGATTCGTTCCTTATCCTGTATTTCTTGTAAAATTATAAATATTTATAACATGACGGTAATAACTGGTAGCAGAAACAAGTAGCTGTAAAAAAGTGATCCTCTTCCTCCCTGATTTTCTTTTATTTTCAACTCCCCGAACATTTATATTAGAATTTTGACGTGAATAACATGTTTTTTTCTTAAATTTTGCAACTGTTGTAAGTTGGTTTGTGTTGTTTATGAAGATGTAAACGGTTATTAATAGAACGATAAAAATAGCAAGAGCGAGTGCAGGCAATAAATCGTGCAAAATTGTTTCAGGAATACTGCTGTAAATAAACATCTTTAAGGAGTGCATTCGTTAAACATGTTTATAACAAGTGAAGACGATCGCCATAAATCATCGCACGTTTTGCACGAATCTATAAACATTAGTTAATGCCATGCTGTAACTGAGTCGCACTTTGCGCATATTGTTCGCACATGCATAAAACTAACATTGAAACATATTTATAAGGTCGAATAACAATTAAGTATATTTTAAGACCAATTATTAATATATAGATGGCACAGGTCAAGGAGCAATAGGTATATCATTGCAGTTTTATTACTATTTGTGTGTTTATCGGCGGCTTGTTTCTGCTGCTACGGAAACCTCAAAGAAAGGATAATAAAAGTGGCAAGTAGAATATGCGGAACCAGCAAGAAAGAAATAAACAAAAAACAAACAACCTGATGGGACCACTACCTAGTGATAACACAAATAAGAGAAAACAACAACAACGTAACAAAAACAGAACAGCATACAAAGAGAATGAGAGTATGCACCAAAATAAATAACTATAAGCTTAACAACGAAGAGATGCAAACAGAATACAAAGAAGAAATGGAGCTAGAACTACAAAAAAAAATACAACACAAAAAGCAACGAAAGCAGAAAACAAAAAACGAACAGCCTGGTGGTCAACTGAAGTAAGAGAGCAGGTAAAAACCAAGAAACAGGCATGGAAAATATACCTCAACAACAAACAAGGGAATATACATAGAATATAAAAACGTAAGAAACAAGGTAAAGCAGATAATACTCAAGAACAAACAGAAGCAATTGGAATAATTTGGAGACAAACTCGAAAGAAATAGGACGGAAAACCAAAAACTATTCTACAGCACAATCAAAAGGACAAAGACAAGATAAAACAAACAGACAAGACAAAGAAGCAACAGAGATGGCCATAAAAAGCAAAAATGGAGAAGGACTAAGGGACGAAAAAGAAATAGCAGAAAGATGGAAGGAATACTTTGAAGAACTATTGGGAGCCACAGAAGATGAAGAGGAGGAGCACACAGAGACAAACAGAACATAAGCAGATAAAGAAGAGGGAGAAGATATAACAGAAGAAGAAGAAGTGAAAACGCAAAAGTATTAAGGGAAAAAATAGAAATAGCAGAATGATGGAAGGAATACTTTGAAGAACTATTGGTAGCCACAGAAGATGAAGAGGAGGAGAACAAAGAGACAAACAGAATAGATGCAGATAAAGAAGAGGGAGAAGATATAATAGAAGAAGAAGTGAAAACGGAGAAGTATTAAGGGAAAAAATAGAAATAGCAGAAAGATGGAAGGAATACTTTGAAGAACTATTGGGAGCCACAAAAGATGAAGAGGAGGAGAACAAAGAGAAAAACAGAATGCAAGCAGATAAAGAAGAGGGAGAAGATATAACAGAAGAAGAAGAAGTGAAAACGAAGAACTATTAAGGGAAAAAATAGAAATAGCAGAAAGATGGAAGGAATACTTTGAAGAACTATTGAAAGCCACAAAAGATGAAGAGGAGGAGCACACAGAGACAAACAGAACATAAGCAGATAAAGAAGAGGGAGAAGATATAACAGAAGAAGAAGAAGTGAAAACGCAAAAGTATTAAGGGAAAAATAGAAATAGCAGAATGATGGAAGGAATACTTTGAAGAACTATTGGGAGCCACAGAAGATGACGAGGAGGAGAACAAAGAGACAAACAAAACAGAAGCACATAAAGAAGAGGGAGAAGATATAATAGAAGAAGAAGTGAAAACGCAGAAGTATTAAGGGAAAAAATAGAAATAGCAGAAAGATGGAAGGAATACTTTGAAGAACTATTGGGAGCCACAGAAGATGAAGAGGAGGAGCACACAGAGACAAAGAGAACAGAAGCAGATAAAGAAGAGGGCAAGATATAACAGAAGAAGAAGTGAAAACACAAAAGTATTAAGGGAAAAAATAGAAATAGCAGAAAGATGGAAGGCATACTTTAAAGAACTATTGGGAGCCACAGAAGATGACAAGGAGGAGAACAAAGAGACAAACAAAACAGAAGCACATAAAGAAGAGGGAGAAGATATATCAGAAGAAGAAGTGAAAACGCAAAAGTATTAAGGGAAAAAACTAGAAATAGCAGAAAGATGGAAGGAATACTTTGAAGAACTATTGGGAGCCACAGAAGATGACGAGGAGGAGAACAAAGAGACAAACAAAACAGAAGCACATAAAGAAGAGGGAGAAGATATAACAGAAGAAGAAGAAGTGAAAACGGAGAAGTATCAAGGTAAAAAATAGAAATAGCAGAAATATGGAAGGAATACTTTGAAGAACTATTAGGAGCCATGAAGAAGAAGATAACAAAGAGACAAATAGAATACAAGCAGATAAAGAAGAGGGAGAAGATATAACAGAAGATGCAATAAAGGAACTGAAAAACGGAAAAGCGACAGGAAGTGACAGAATCACCAGTGAAATTATCAAACACATAGGCACAAAAGGATAAGATAGGCTACAGAAAATAATAAGGAAAGCGTGGAAAACAGAGAAAATACCGAGCGACTGGCAGACAGCACTCATACTACCGATATTTAGAAAAGGGGATAAGAAGGAATGTAAAAATTACAGAGGAATAGCCCTAATAAACACAGCGATGAAATTATACGAATAAAATCATATACAAAAGGTTACGAAAAGTAATAGAGAAGACACTACAAGACCAACAGAGCTAATTTAGAAGCGGAAGAAGCATACAGAACAACATATTAAGCAGTAAAAGCAGTAAAAGCAGAAAAGCATTAACAGAATAAGCAAAGGAGAAAAGAAAACAACACATCTACACCATTAAGTCGGGCTACGCAGAAACAGGCACAAGGCCCTGCAATTAAATATCTCTTAACACGATTGTCTCGATTATCGGCCAGTTTGAGTTCGAAAGGATTATACCTTGACCATTGCCTCCCGATTCTCCAGAATATTACCTTTCAGAGGGTTAAAAGGTGTCTTCATGAACAAATTTTCAGTTTTTTTTTTGTTTTTGATGTTTTGTTATCTTATTTTTAAGATTAACAAATTTAACTTTAAGAAATCCCTATCATTTGCAGTGGCGGATTTATACTTTATAAAACAAAAGAAGCTTCCAAAGTACATAAATGGTTTCGGGACTATTTTTGGCTAGAATACAGCTTCCGACAAAATGCAGAATTCTGCTTCCTGTACAGGCTATTTTCAAAAAAAATCTAGAGAACCAGTTTTTATCTCATTTGGCTTTAAAAATTGGAAGAAAGCTTGAGAAAATATCAAGAACATCGAGTTTTTGTATCATAGAGTCGCTAAAAATGGTCTCTTTTTAATAGCTCTCTCAAATATGATCACTGTAGAAGTTGTTCTATTACAAAACAAAGACTAAATTTGTTTTGTTTAGAGGCCATAATGAAAGGTAGAGAGTACAAATCTTGGAAACTATTTAGAAGAAGTTTTTGAAGTTTTGATTTTTTTTAAACTGTTTTTACAAAGTTATAATCTTCCCAAGAGTTGGGCTAGATTATGTGTATCTAAATAAAGTTGTAGACAGTACCGCTAATTGCTTATTAAATATGTTTGTATAATAAACTATACAGCATATACATACGTTTCTATACATAGAAACATATATACATACGTTTCTATACATAGAAACATATATACATACGTTTCTATATGTAGAAACGTGAAGAGAATCACAATTTTGTTAATTTTGTTAAGATATATGAGAAATACTTTTATCATCGTTGTGAAAAACATATCTATTATAAAGGATGTATTTCTATTTCTGATTGTTTCTCATATTAATGTTATTACTATCTTCAGTGAAACGTCATACTTCCTTAATAAAATTATTTATTATTAATTGCAACCAGTTTCTATTGATCTTTCAGCCATCTTTAGGCAAAATTGTCGAATATTAAGAGCGACAGTATATCCTGGGGGTATTATACTTAAGTGTTCACCAAATTAGTAATGTTTAACTGGACAAGAGTGTGTCGTCCTTGACGACAAGGACCTCAAGGATCATATTTCACCCAAATTCAATAGAACCAGTGAGAAGCAAATGCCAGTCTGCAAAATTTCGAATAGAATTGACATGGAATGGTTACAACGATAAATATAGAACTCAATCTGAATGACAAAATTCTTACTGCATTTATCAAATTTTATCCTAAATGTTAACATAACTTGTCAGCATGCCTCCTTTGCATTTGATGATTTTAATTGAATTTCATAAAGTTTGATGGCAAATATTAAATTTTGAATTAGTTTAAGGACATCATATTTCACCTAAGATTTCAACACAACTAGTGAGAAACAAACGCCAGTCTGGATAATATAATTGATAATTCGAACTTAAAAATCGTTATTGTAAGATTTGAGGCTAATATGACTAATTGTTAATATCAACGATATTAAAAATTTAAAGTGAACTTTTCAAAAGTGAATTCTCTTTATCAACATTGATTATGAAATGGTATTCATTCAATTCATACCATTATTACTTACATTATGTACATCTCAACATTATGTAGAGTTTTGATAGTTTTGCACTATGATTTTTAAAATTTAACATCTCAAATTTGATCTGAATTTTACCATATTTGGTTGGAATTTTGCAAGTTTGATGTAAACTTGCCAAATTTGGGCTGTCTTTATTTCGAAAACATTTAAATTAATGGTCGAATTTGAAAAGTTTCCAATTTAAACGAATTACGACTTTTAAACTGTAATTTTCAAATTTTAACAATAAATGAAAAATATTCATATGCAAGAATTGTAAAAAACAATTTGTCGACAATAAGGGTAAGGGGTGTAATATAATAAGGGTGTAAGGTTATGGGTGAAAATTTGCCATATTTCAAGACAATTTATAGCTTTTAAGCGTAATTTAAAAATTTCTTCAAAATTTTTCACTGCTATTCCTAAATTTTAACGAAATATATAAAAATTTGTTGGCATGCGGCAAATTCTATCGGTAATTTTAACAGAAACTCACAAATTCTATTGTCTGTTGTCACGTCCAATGTTAACATTGATAATTGTAAGATTTCATATGAATGATCAAATTCTGACTGCAGTCAGCAAATTTTATCCTAAATGTTAATATAATACGTCAGAATTCAAACGATTTTACGATTTCACCTGACGATTTTTTGTTTTTTTTACAATATTACATGAGATTCGCAAATTTGGGATGCATATGTTAAATTTTGACTCTCAATACTTTGATAAATTTTAAGTGCAGATACTTATCACATTTTATCTAAAATTATAACAGAACTAGTGAAAAGTAAAGTTTATTTTTAAATTTTCAATTTATATTTTGCAGACTGGCGCAAAATTTAATTGACAATTTGAATATTAGAACTTAAGGAATCGAAATTTTTAAGATTTTGGTCATGGTACACATCAATTTGGTCAATAAATGTAAAATTTTGACAGCGATTCTTAAATTTAAAACAATTAAAACAAAACAACTGTTATTGAACAACATTAAACAACTGAAATTTGATCTGAATTTTCCATATTTGGTCTGAATTTTCAAAAGTTGGGCTGTGGTTGTGGGTGGGTCAAAAAGCCTCATTCGTGATCAAATTTGAAAAGTTATTTTAACGATTTACTAGTTTTCATCTGTAATTTTCAAATTGACTAAATGGAGTGTCTACATTTGATACGCTTGGCATGTTATTGCCATATAGACCTTATTATAACCTATAGATAAAACTATTACAGCACCTAAAGTTTCTTTACGTCAGAATTCAATCGATTTTACGACTCGTCATATATAGTTTTTCTTCTTTACATTTCGTTACTTAATCTGTCAATTATTCTAAGTATTGATTCTGAAATTTTCTCTGCCAATCAATTCTACTTCTCTGCTCTGGTTTTATATGACTGAATTTTTCGTTTTTATTTTTCCAGTTCATTTCAACTTCATACTAAGTTACTTTCGCTGTCATTAGTGCTCAATTTTCATAAGTGTTAAATTTTCTTCTTATACCTTGTAGGTACTCTGATAAAGATCCGTATAATACTGATACGGTTGATAGATGATAGATCGATCTCAGGTTATTGTAGCTAAATACTTGATACATGAAATCGAGATTACATATTTCCCCATAAAATTAACAAAACAGTGGTTCTTAATCTTTGAAGTTGAAGGTAGCTGGATGCTTCACTTCTTCTAGTTTTCTTTTTTCGTTCGTCATTTATTTATTTATTTGTATATTTATTTTTTATTGTTACTTGTGCCTTTGTAATTTTTCCAAACATTTGCCGCCCTGGGCTATAGCCCCTATAGCCCCCCTTAAATCCGTCAATGATCATCTGCACCAAGTCGTGACCAGTGTTTTCGCCCAAGTCTTATCACGCTATCACCACAGTGACGACACAAGTCGTGCCCCCGAATTGGGAGGCTCGTCCATATTCTCTTCGGTTGCGTTTGCTCGACGAGGTCATGCTCTCTCCGAGTTCGTACATAGAAGAGCAATTGCGCTGCTCCGATGTTTTCGCCTGGAAGCGAGAAAACACGGGCAGCATAAAAAACGAAAACAAAAACAGGCCCCTTATCACACGGCTTCGCTATAAATAGAGCCTAATCACGGTGGACGTCCGCGCCTCAATCCTCTCGTTTCGCAGAGACCAAAGCGTGAGCGAGAGGAGCGACCCAGAAGTTACGCAAGCCCCATTACGGCCCCTTGGGGGGAACCAGGCGCGGCCCACGGGAGCCCCCCGGAGGCGACAATGTGTCTGTCGCGATGACACGAAAACAATCGGTCTCATTATATCGCATCGCGAGTATTAATCGTATGACCTAATCACGCGATAATCGCAACCGCAGGAAAACATTAACAAGGCAATGACAATTAATGTAATCGCACGGAAATTTGATACATCCAACTTTAATTGATCATTATTTATTCATGACATTTACATCAGGATTCATAAGACATGTTTTTTTAATGAAAAACATTTTTTTAAACAAAAACAAAAAATTTCAGACGGGCACATACCCGCCTAAACCTTGCAATTAAAAAGTCGCAAGTTGCAATTAAATCTCTAAAAGTGCATAAGTTAGAATTAAACTAATTAATAATTTTTATTAGAAAAACATAGAAATAACAACGCAGATAGCCTGATTGACTTCTGTGTAACAAATAACTTAACAATACTGAGTTCAAAATACAAACATACAAATAGACACAAATACACGTGAGTAGAAAACAGTAGGAACGAAAAATCAATAATAGTTATATAATTATAAAGTGAAACAAGCTAAAGAAGAATCATGGGAACAATTCTGTGAGAAAATGGAAAAAAAACCGCACGGAAAACCTAAAACTATTCTACAACGTGATTAGAAGAAACAAGAAAAAAACCATCAGGATTCACCAAATAAAGGACAAAGACGGGAAAATACTGACAGGAGATGAAGAAATAGCAGAAAGATGGAAGTAACACTTCGAGGAGCTGCTGGGCAAAGAAAATAGTATCGAAGAAAGAGTCGAAGAACAACAAACGAATCAGCAGAAGATAGTAAGAAAACAAAACCAAAAAGAAGACGAAATAACGGAAGGAAAAATAACACCGGAAGAAGTAAACGAAGCAGTAAGAACACTGAAGCCGGGGAAGCACCGGGAATAGACAACATCAAAAACGAACAACTAAAATATGTGACGTACCTGAAGGGCAGTCGGCGCGTTAGGCCGTGGAGCGAGTGGAGGGTCCCTTCGAAGTAGTAACGAGGGCCAGGCTCTCGGTGTCAGAGAGTGGGGGGGTTAAAAAAAGGCTCCACGTAATTTTACCTCGTTGCTACTTCGTCGCAAAGGGTGGCTCCACCCTACCTGCATGGGTGGACGACAGACAGTTAGCGAAGTTCAGAAATCACGAACTGTCACAACGCTGACCGTTTGGCGCCAACACCACCAGATTTAAATCTCGCAGTGAGAATAGAAGACTGTAACTGAAATGAATGAGAAAACGTGGGGGAACAAAAAATTACAGGTGTGAGTTTGTAGTGTAATATCGGCGTTTATTCACACACACAAATGACGGACACCGTGTCCGCGCTCCTGAAAAAAAATACCTCCGAACGCCACCCTTTCGCGCAGGGTTTACTCTATTCGGCCGAATAAAATAATCTCCTAATCGCGCGATTGAAAGGGCCGAGGGAGCAACCTTTCTCGTACACAGCGCAAAACACGTACGACACGAAACACGTAAACGCAATCTTACACAAAAGAATAAACAGAAAAATTAAATAAACCGGTCTGGCTCAATTTGAGCACACAAAAAAGTTAGGTATCAATATATTATCTGGCCTGGTGTTCCTGGTGGTCTCGTCGGTGGCTGGGTTCAGCTCCGGGATGTCGGCGGTTTCACGTCGTGGACGCCTGGTGCTCGACTCGCGGCCTCCAGCCAAGAATGGTTTTGGCCGAGCTGTTTAGCCCGTAGCCAAACGCCTGGAAGCACATGGCCTTAATCAAAATGGCCGGACACGTGGCTTCGCGAAGAGGAAAAGAAATAACTACTTACTCAGGTGTTATGAGCGTGTTCTCTGCCCCGTACTCGGTGCCTCAATCCCCCTCAAGGGTGGTTAGCTGAGAACCGTTGATTATTCCCGTAAACCGGATGGATGAAACCTTAGCTCAACGGTCCTTCTGGCACGATCTGTACTGGACACGAGTCAATTGAGTTCTGCCTCATGGCGGCGCTCCGCCGGCGAATTTTAAAAATCGCTCACGGGGAAACGCGTCACCACAACAAAAAAAAATGCGACCACGGTTGCCTATCGTGCAGGTCTATACGCCAATTAATTATTAAAATGCCGTTTCGGCCAACGCTATCTCTGGACCGTTACAAATACATGGGAAATGAGGGAACTGAGCAACGAACAAGGCTATTAAACGAAGTTTGGAAGACAGCAAAAATACCCAAAAACTGGCAAACAGCAGCGATAATACCGATATGGAAGAAAGGAGATAAAAGGGAATGTAGTAACTACAGAGGAATTTCCCTATTATGTGCGACAGAAAAGACATACGAGGACATACTGGAAAAAATAACAAGACAAAAACTAGAAGGGAAACTGGAACCATCGCTGAGCGGATTCAGAAGAGAACATTGCACAATAGATCACCTATTCACAATCAGAAACTTAATAAATGAACTAAGAGAGCACCAGAAACAAATATACATAGCATACATAGATCTAGAAAAAGCCTGTGACAAAACAAACAGAGAATACGTATGGCAGGCACTACAAGAACAACAAGGAGGACAAAAACTGATTAGGGCAATAAAAAGTATATATACCAAAAACAGAAAACTGTATAAGAACGGGTAACATGAAGTCCAAGAATTTCACAACGATCAACGGTCTAAGGCAAGGAGGAGCGTTAAGCCCATGCCTATTAATAATGGATATAGATGCGGTAATGAAAAATATAAAAGAGAAAACAAAAAAAATACACATTGGATACAGGAACCTTAAAGCAATGGTAATCACTGAGTGTATATTTGTAGACGATGTAGCACTAATAGCGAAAAACATTAAGGACCTAGAAGCAAACATTAAGATATGGAGCAAAGAACTTGCAAAAGCGAGACTGAAAATCATCACAGAAAAAAACAAAATAATGAAAATAGGGGGTGGAAAAGAAACAGAAGAAATAACAATAAGCAACACCAAAATAGAACAGACCGAACAAATTAAATACCTACGGCAAATTATAGACAGCACAGGGGATCTCGAAGTGGAAATAAACAATAGACTGCAAGTAGCAACAAGAACTTTCCAGACGATCCAAAAGATAATACTAAACAACAAGATATCGAGAAAAACAAAACTAACAATATACACAGTAATACTAATACCAACACTAATATATTTATGCGAAACGTGGACGCTAAACAGGAGACAAAAAAGAAAGATACAGACACTAGAAATGAAGTATCTTAGGAAAGTATACGGAGTAACCAGAAAAGACAGAATCAGAAACGTAGACATAAGAAGAGAACTAGAACTAACAGAACTAAACAAAATAATAGAAGACATACAGCTGCAATGGTTACACAGAAGAAAAGACGCCAATCAAACAAAAATCATATGGCAAACAAAAATAACCGGAAAAAGAAAAGTGGGAAGACCGAAAAAGAAGTAGGACAAATATGTCGAAAATATTATGGAAAGAAGAGGAATATCTAACGCCAAAATGAAGAAAAGCACAGGAAACAAGAAGATCTGGAACCTACTAGTAAAATAAAATACAAGAAATTGAAAAACTACAATATTCTACACCCGCAAGGGTAGAAGAATTATGACTATAATAATAATAATTACAAGAGATGAACAAAAAATATATACTAAAGATGTACGAATATATAGAAGCTGTGAAATAGGGAGCGACCACTACCTAGTAGGAGCAACAATACCGAGAGGCAAAACAGAAGACACGGAAACAAATATAGAAGAATAGTGCAGAACAAGTACAAAAATAAATACACATAAATTTAAAGGGCCAGTAAAGCAACAACAGTTTCAAAAAAGCACGGAACAAAAAATTAAAAGACTTTACAGAACACAATTAAAAGAAACCTAAGATATCTGGAAAGCTTTCAGACAGGTAATAGAAGAAGCAACAAAAGAAACATGTGACAAACACCAATAGAAACTCGAAGCGGACAAGCTGGTGGGCAGAAAATAATTCAGAACCAAGAGGCAACTATAGAAAAAAATACTTAGAAAAGAGAACAGCTGTGACGTACCTGAAGGGCAGTCGGCGCGTTAGGCCGTGGAGCGAGTGGAGGGTCCCTTTGAAGTAGTGACGAGGGCCAGGCTCTCGGTGTCAGAGAGTGGGGGGGGTTAAAAAAAGGCTCCACGTAATTTTAACCTCGTGGCTACTTCGTCGCAAAGGGGGGGGCTCCACCCTACCTGCGTGGGTGGACGGCAGACAGTCAGCGAAGTTCAGAAATCACGAACTGTCACAACGCTGACCGCTTGGCGCCAACACCACCAGGTTTAAATCTCGCAGTGAGAATAGGAAACTGTAACTGAAATAAGAGAAAACGTGGGGGGAGCAAAAAATAACAGGTGTGAGTTTGGTATGGTAAAATGTCGGCGTTTATTCACACAAACAAATGACGGACACCGTGTCTGCGCTCCTGAAAACAAATACCTCCGAACGCCACCCTTTCGCGCAGGGTTTACTCTATTCGGCCGAATAAAATAAGCTCCTAATCGCGCGATTGAAAGGGCCGAGGGAGCAACCTTTCTCGTACACAGCGCAAAACACGTACGACACGAAACACGCAAACGCAATCTTACACGAAAGAATAAACAGAAAAATTAAATAAACCGGTCTGGCTCAATTTGAGCTCACAAAAAAGTTAGGTATCAATATATTATCTGGCCTGGTGTTCCTGGTGGTCTCGTCGGTGGCTGGGTTCAGCTCCGGGATGTCGGCGGTTTCGCGTCGTGGACGCCTGGTGCTCGACCCGCGGCCTCCAGCCAAGAATGGTTTTGGCCGAGCTGCGTAGCCCGTAGCCAAACGCCTGGAAGCACATGGCCTTAGTCAAAATGGCCGGACACGTGGCTTCACGAAGAGGAAAAGAAATAACTACTTACTCAGGTGTTATGAGCGTGTTCTCTGCCCCGTACTCGGTGCCTCAATCCCCCTCAAGGGTGGTTAGCTGAGAACCGTTGATTATTCCCGTAAACCGGATGGTGATATACCTTATCTGCAACGGTTCTTCTGGCACGATCTATACTGGGCACGAGTCAATTGAGTTCTGCCTCATGGCGGCGCTCCGCCGGCGAATTTAAAAATCGCTCACAGGGGAAACGCGTCACCACAACAAAAAAAAATGCGACCACGGTTGCCTATCGTGCAGGTCTATACGCCAATTAATTATTAAAATGCCGTTTCGGCCAACGCTATCTCTGGACCGTTACACAGCACAAGACTATGGCAGGTACAAAGAACAAAGATATAGAGTCAAAAAGATAATAAAACCATCAAAAGAAACATCATGGGAAAAATTCGGAGAAAAAATGGAAAAAATAGACATGAGAACCAGAAGCTATTCTACAACATTATCAGAAGAAACAAGAAAGACAAAACGATGAAACTACACCAAATAAAGGATGAGAAGGGAAACAAGGTAAACAAGGGAAACAGGAATACTAACAAAGAAAGAAGAAACAGGAAACGGTGGAACCAAATGATAAAAGAAAATACATGAAGAAAAGATAACGCCACTTCAACACCCAAAAGGGTAAAAGAAGAAAGATTATAATAATAATAATAATGTTTAAACATACCTGTATGATAAAAAGGATCCTGATAATGTCAAAAAATGTCTCGAATAATAACCGAGTTATGAAGATATAATTAAATAGCACATATCAGTGTCACATGTCAGCTGCTATAAACCAGCGCGTCTAAACCTTTTTCTACTTGTGGCCCACTGCGAAATGTTATTGCCACCATACCTCCCAATGGTACTTATAGGAATTGTACTTATAATCTGATACTGTACTTCCTTCTTCTTCCTTCTTCTAAATAGGCGGATCGCCTGTTCTTCGTCGATTTTGCCCGGTCCTTTTATTGTACGTTGAGGTTGTCGTTCCACCGTTTTCGTGGTCTTCCGGTACTCCTTTTCCCTGATACTGTACAATACTTTAAAATTTCTCCTAATTTAAATCACCATAACTTTATGGACTTTGGTCTCGTTTGATTTATATAAACCAGCGTGTCTAAACCTTTTTCTACTTGTGGCCCACTTGCAAATGTTATTTGTCGCCGTACCTCCCATAATTTAACCGCTGATTGATACTTGTAAGAAATTTATTTAGAATATGATACTGTACAATACTGAAAATTTCGCCAAATTTAAATCACCATCAACTTGCCAACTTTGGTCTTGTTTGAATTGTAAAAGTCTCTTGAAGTTAACTGCTTGAAAATTATTTTCACCAATGGTTAAAAATCATTGAAAACTGTAGTACCTAGTTTTCAATGTTTTTTTTGACTGGTATTAAAATAATGTGAATTTATTTTGTATTCTAATGTAAAGGTATATAATATTACGAATCAAATTTACATAATAAATATCTAACTGCAATAGGAAAGTGTTTTTGGTTGCCGATGCTTGAACAGTAGCAAGTAATTGAAACTGTGATATTGCTCATATTAGCACAAAAATACTTATTTTCATTTTAGTAATGCAAAATTCGCATCTAGCAATAAAGGATTTCGATATTTTTTCGCAATCTTGCTATGAGGGCTATGAGGGCTATAGCCCAGGGGGTAAAAGAAGAAAGATAATAATAATAATAATAATAATAATAATGTTTAAACACACCTGTATGTCAAAAAATGTATCCAATAATAACCGAGTTATGAAGAAAAAATAAAATGGCTCATATCAGTATTGCTATAAACCAATGTGTCTAAACCTTTTTCTACTTGTGGTCCACTTTGACATGTTATTTGCCATAATTTGAGAGCTGAAAGGTACTTGTAAGAATTTTATTCAGAATCTAACAAAACTCAAAATTTCTCCAAATTTAAATCACCATAAATTTATGAACTTTGATCTCGTTTGACTTGTAAGAGTCTCTTGAAGGTAGCTGATTGAAAATTATTTTCACAAAGGGTTAATAATCAATGAAAACTTGAGTACATTGTTTTCAATAATTTTTTTACTGGTTTAAAATAATGTGAATTTATTTTGTATTCTAGTGTATAGATACATAATATTACGTTGAAATATCTAACTGCAATTGGAAAGTGTTTTTGGTTGCCGATGCTTGCCGAACAGTAGCAAGTAATTGAAACTGTGATATTGCTCATATTAGCCCAAACATGCTATTTTCATTTTAGTAAAGCCAAATTCGGATATAACAATAAACTATTTCGATTTTTTACTGCAATCTAAGTTTCCCCATGAAGATGTAGCTTATAATCTTCAACCACCATATGATTTCAGTTTACATGTGAGCAGTGGCGGATTTAGGGGGCGGGGGAGGCTTACTTCTTATTAATACTAATTAATTACTTCTTATTCATTGCTAAAAATGAAAAACGTGTTATTGTAGGCAACGAGTATATTGGAGGATTTGTCCAAAATACGTTTCCCTGCTATTGCCAGAAGCAGTTGCATATTTACGGGGGGGGCTATTAGGGCTATAGCCCAGGGCGGCAAAATCCAGAGGCCGCAAATTTTTGAAAAAATACCAAAGGCACAAGTCACAATAAGAAATAAATATACAAATAAATAAATAAATGACGAACGTAAAAGGGCAAATACAAGAAGTGAAGCATCTAACTACCTCCTTCAACTTTCAACTTTTGTTCAACAAAACAAAGATTACAAACGCGTTTTTTGTCAGTTTTAAGTTGAGATATGTTATCTCGAATTAACGCATAAAGTAATAAGCTACAATAGTCTGAGATCGATCTATAAACCGTATCAAATACAATGTATAAGAACAAAATTTAACATTTACGAAAATTGAGCACTAATGAAAGCGAAAGTAACTTAGTATGAAGATGAAACGAACAGAAAAAAAAATCCAGTAAGATGAAACCAGGGCAGATGTAGAATTGATTGGTAGAGAAAATTTCAGAATCAATCAAGAGGTCGAAAATTCTTAAAAGTTCAACGTTCAAGAAGCACTTTGATATTGTGTGCAAAGCTTTAGTAGGTACCCTTAGAATATTTAAGTTTTTCGGAAAATTTCACTTTATATTCTATGAACATTTTATCTAGTATTTAGTCGTATATATTACCTCAAAAATTAGCTTTGTCAATTGAACATGTATCATCATACTACAATGTTTTTTGGACGTTTTTACTTTCTTGACGCTGTTTTATCTCTTTCATTTATCTGCAGTTCGAACTAAAATTTATTTCTGTGATATTTCTCATATTAAGGTTCATTAATTCTATAATTTAAGTAATAAGATTAAGAACGTACAATTATTACTTAAACTATATACTTTATTTATTTTTATATGATTTATCAAAGTGTTGCTCATCTTCCCCCAGAGTTTCAAAGGTTACAATTAAAGTTTTAATACTAAGAGAAGCTTTAGATGAATCAAACTGTTCACTCTCAAGCATTTGATGAACTCCTGAAGCGACTTCAAGAATTTTTTAAATATATGACCCAACACAAATTGGTACATTTTTTAATGAGCAACGCGTCTAGCCATTTTGCTCTGCATCAGATATTCTTTAAAATATTCTAAAATTGTCGGATATGTTAATCTAACTGCCCTAATGGGATAAATATGATTTACCATCATTCTTAATTTATCTTCTGTTCTACTATCATCGGCCATAATAGCAAAATAATATGCATCAATAGTTTATTTTACAAACATATTCAATAAGCAATTAGCATCTACAATTCCATTTAGATACACATCATCTAGACACAATTCTTGGGAGGATTATAACTTTGTAAAAATGGTTAATTTTTTTTTCAAAACTTCATAAACTTCTTCTAAACAGTTTCCACCATTTGTACTTTCGGCCGTTTATTATAGCCTCTAAACAAAACAAATTTGGTGTTTGTTTTGTAATATAACAACTTCTACAGTGATCATATTTGAGAGAGCTAATAAAAAGAGACCATTTTTGCATAGCAACTCTATGATACTCAAAATCTCGATGTAATTGATATTTTCTCAAGCTTCCTTCCAATTTTTTAAAGCCGAATGAGTAAAAAACTGGTTCTCTAGATTTTTTAAAAAAATAGCCTGTAAAGGAAGCAGAATGCTGAAATTACGCTGTATTCTAGCCTATAGCTCATCATCTTCAACCACCTTGTGATTTCAGTTTACATGTGAGCAATTATATGTTGCGTTACAGAATTGTTCAATTGAATTAATTTGCTTGCCTTTAACGTGCCTATAAACATTTTCTGTCTGTGGCTGCTCGTGTACATAACCGTCCAAGGCGCTCCATCTCCGCGAAATTATTAATGTTCTTGCGATATTTAATGTTCCTGCCATATATTTTTTTCGGTCTTGTTATTTTTCGCATCGATGCGTGGGCTTCGGCACATTAACGACGATGTTTTCTCCTCGGGCACGCTTTTTCACGCCTAGAAACAGACCAAAGCCAACCTTGGCCCGTATCAACAAAGCATCGCGTATGTGTGAGTGCACACGTACGTGAGCCTCAGCTCGCATTGTACATTCAAAACACTGAATACTATAAATACTCGACGAGAGTTGGCGATTTTTATGGCTTTCTGGTCGTTATGGGTATATAAATACTGTGTTTTGACGGGCAAATTGATAACAGCTTAGCGGATTTACGTCTTACATGAGCAATAAACAGACAAGTTATTACACAATCAATTCGAATCGAAACTCGAAGTAATCCAATTATCTTTTATTTCAAACTTCGATTATGTTTGTGGATATTAATGAAATTTTGTTTTAATTTGATTTTAATCTATAAGACTTATTGTGCATTACTAAATATGTAAAGTACATTATATGAATCGATGGTTTATACTTGGTGAAACATCTTTAAATTAGTATAAATAAAGCACTTGGTTAAGTTTCACAAAGTTTTAATAGAAAAACTTTGAATCTCTAGAAACACCCAGTCTTATTTGTCTCTTGATAATGGTCTTGAGACTGAGACAATTGTAAAGTTTTTCTATTGAAAATTTGTGAAACTTAATCAAGTGCTTTATTTATACTAATGTAAAGTACCTAAAGTACACAAAGTACGCCATATTTGATTTTTACACGGCTAAATCGACTTTTTTCTCTTTTTAACCATGTATAACAACCTATGTCAAAATAAAAAATATGGGATATATCAATTGTTGCAATTTTTATTTTTATTCTATAAATTATTTTTAAAACAAATGTAAAACAAATAAAAAAAACGTAATACAACTAAGCAGTAAAATAACAATAAATTATAAATAATGCTCAAAATGCTGTCTGTTATTGGCTAAATGGCCAAAAATAAGCTAAACACAATTGACAGCGTTTTAGAATATTGCTAGTTACTTATCGCAATGTGTTGCGAATAACGCCTTTTATTGCCTCTGTCATTGCTTCACGAAGTTCATACACATTATTATAATTGAAGTTACTTCCAAAAAAATTGTTTTTTAAAGTACACTACAAAATAAAAGTGAAGAGGAGTCAAGTATGCATCTTATTCTTTGGGCTGTTATATATCTTGCGAAAATGGAAAATTGAGCTTCACTCGAATTAGCTTCCAAATTGTTTTCACTAAAATACTAATATACAGGGTGTCCCAAATTGAGTAGGCTACGATGGGTATCTTTCTTATTACTGCAGATAAAGATTCGGTTAAATGGGCAATGTTGTACAGCGTTGGAACATACGGCGTTGAGAAACTTCGAAACAGTTTAGATATTTGTCTTAAAAACAGAAAATCGCAATTTTGTTTCAAGTAAAAAAAAATCGAAATTATATCATTTATGCAGAAATGTTTCCAACAAAAGTTACTTAAGTTGATTAAACACATACAAAATTGTAAACATTGCCCATTTAAATCAACCTCTATCTTTAATAATTAGATAGATAACCATGATGGCCTACTTCATTTGAGATCCAATGTACAAATTCTATTCTGTTTGTTATTAAAATGCTAGTCAAATAATAAATTATTGAGAAATAATGCGAAAGAATCCGCAATATAAAAACAATACAATAATACAGAAAATGTCTTCAAATGTAACGCAAAATAGAAAAAATTATGAATGAATTCAAATTCTTGTCTATTAAATTATATTTTTGATTGTTTTCTTCCTTCTTTATTGCAGTACTTACTGGTAGTTTATATATTTAGATACAAAGATGTTTTTTTAAATTTTTATTATGTCTTCTTAACCTTACTAGACTAGTTTCGGCTATCTTTCAGCAGAAGCAAAATTTCAGCATTTTTTTTTTAAATTTCAATATATATATATGATATGAGATACACTTTCAGTGCGACAGAACTTTGTATAAGAACAAAACACGTGTAAGTAAATTGAGAAAATATATAGTTGTGAAAGAAAGCAAGGAAGAGCTTAAATACATATATAATAATTATAATTTGTACATAATACATTATAATATTTAATAGATGTAGCAGTAGCAGTAAAACTTTAATGAATAAGGTTAAACAAATATAAAAAACTTACGCTGATATGCAAAAAAAAAAAAATCTGAAAATCAAAATTGTAGACAAAAATGTAAAAAGGTCTGCATTTTAATAACAAATTATTCAGTTCTTATCAACTAATGTAAACCCTTCTAAGATTTAGTAAATTTTCAAGCATCAGAATAATTTCTTGAAATAGTTAAATCGTAAATATTATAATATTAATAGCTTAATATTAACATTCATCTATAATATTTGATATTAATATATTTTTCAGGTCTTCGAACCGTAATTTTTTTCGTTTCGATTTGTGTTCATTTAAAAAGAAACTTATTTTATTTTATTAAAATTATATAATTATTATTTATAATTATTTTTATAAAGTTATTTAAAGAAAATTATATATATATATATATATATATATATATATATATATATATATATACTGGGCTTTTTTTTCCTTATTACACATGTGATGGACAATGTATAACTGGTTGCCTGCATCTACCAGCAAGGAATTTCCTGTGTAATTCTAAAAAAAATCAACTCATTAGCGGCGTCGGTGCAGGCAAGTGTCAATTTTGGCATATGTTACACAGAGAGGTTATGTTTGTAACATAATGAGGTTATGACAGTTGCCTGCACCGATGCCGCTAATGAGTTGATTTTTTTTTTTTTTAGAATTACACATAGGAAATTTCTTGCGGGTAGATGCAGGCAACCAGTTATACATGGTCCATCATATGTGTAATAAGAAAAAAAAGCCCGGTATATATGTTAGGTTCTGATTTTCATTCTGGCAAAATTAGCGGTTTGTTTGGTTTTGAGTTAAGTTGCGGGCGATTGATTTTTAAAAATTAATCAACCACAATAAAAGTTTCCAAAAATTTCTAAAAGTAAATTAAATTATCAATCAAATTTACAACTAAAGTGAAGTAAAATACTGTATTGTCGCGCGAGTTTCTTTGTATGGAACTGAAATAAGCCGATATTTGTGTCGGTTCGGCTCTGGTTAACTAGAAAAAAATCCGGTTGCCGGTTTTCGGTTCACTTCCGGCTCAAAGCCCAAGTAGGTATATATTATTCATAATCTATGGTGTGGTATTTTGGGGATTAAAGGTCACCAACTCGGCTACTAAGCATGACTATACGTACAAGTTATACAGTCATATAAAATAAAGTGTATTTAGACGTATAAAAATCAAATATGGCGGCCATTTAAAATAAGAAAGTTGGTATGAATATCTCGGAAGCCGCCATCTTGACTCTTGTTTTGACTTGATTCACAAGTTTGTGCGACAGAACCAAGTAACTTTCATTTTAAACTTTTTTCCGCATCTTCAATAATTATGAATATATCGGAGTGTTTAGAAAATTTAGTTTATTTAGAATAACTTCTAAACTGCTTCGACTTGTAAAACTTTTTATCATAATCTGAACGAGCACATAAAACTGCACAATATTGCCCATTTAATCATATCTCTAGCTTTTAAAATAAGAAAGATACCCATGAAATCCCATTATATTTAGGACACCCTGTATATACTTGAGGTTTCAATTATGTATTCTCTTCATTGCACCCACCCTTCTTCTATTTCTGTTTTTTTTTTGTAGTTCACTGACTAGTATTTCCGCATATATCCTGGCTGTCCCTATCTCTGTTAGCTTGTACGTTTTTATTTTAATACATTTACTTGTGTTTTTTTTGGTTATACGTATTCTACTTTATCTGTTCCCCTTTTATTGCGCTTACTACCATGAACCATGGTCACTCCCTGTTCCTATTTCCTTTTAACCCTTGTATCTCTAATATCTGCTTTTCTGTTTTTCTCCAATAAGATATAATCAATTATTGATTTTTCGTCTCTGCTCCTTACTTATCTTGTATATTTGTCCTCTATAATTTGTAAAAAAAAAATTCTCCGTTTTTACATATTGGTACCATCAATGATGTTTGCCAGTCTGTTGGTATTCTTCCCTCTTTCCATATTTTCATTATCAAGTTGTGTAGTCTCTGCACTGCTACTTCGCCTATTTCCTTCAACATATCTGCCTCGATTCCATTATCTCCTGGCGCTTTTCCTCGCTTGATACTCTTCACAGCATGTGTTAACTCTTCTAATGTTATCTGCTCTTCATCTTCTTCTTCTATATTTTCTTGGTTTTCCATATAATTTTCTAGATCATATTCCGCTTCTCCTTTACTACTGCTGCTTGTACTAAGTAATTCTTCGAAATATTCTTTCCATCTTGCCATTACCATCATGTCTTCTTGTAACACTGTTTTATCCATTATTTGTTCATTATTATATCTTCGTGCTTTTCTGCTGTGTTTTACTATTTTATAGAACAATTTTTGGTTTTCTCTGCGGTTTCTCTCTAACGTTTCTCCAATCTCTTCCCATGTTTTCATCTTTGCTTTTATTACTTGTTATTTAGCTTCATTCCTTTTACTTTTATACTCTTTGTAGGCTTCCTGGTTGTGTTTGTATAGGTACTTCTTCCATGCCTTTTTCTTCTCTCTTAATGCAATACTGAATTCTTCATTCCACCATTTTGTCTGCTTCTTGTTCGTCTTACTGTTAACACCACAACATACACTTGCCGTATCAGTTATGCATTCTCTTAATTGCAACCACCCTTCTTCTATTTCTTCTGGTTCCTGTTTTTTTTTAAGTTCTCTGACTAGCATTTCCGCATATTTCCCGGTTGTTTCTATCTCTCTTAGCTTGTACGTTTTTATTTTAATACTTCTGTTCTTTTTTCGGTTATACATTTCATTCTGCTTCTATCTGTTTTTATTGCGCTTACTCCCATGAAGTGGTCACTCCTTATTTCATATTTCATTTTAACCCTTGTATTTCTAATATATGCTTTTCTGTTTTTCTCCACTAAGATATAATCAGTTATTGATTTTTCCTCTCTACTCTTTACTTTTCTTGTATATTTGTGTATGTTATTGTGTTTGAACAGTATATTGGTTATTACTAGATTATTAGTTCTGCAGTATTCCAGAATGCGTTTTCCGTTGTTATTTCTTGTCCTTTCTCCTTGGTCTCCCATTACCTCGCTGTTCTCTTCATCTTTTCTACCAACTCTGCTATTAAAATCCCTCGTAACATATATTTTGCCTTCTGCTTCTTCTGCTACTTCTTCCAGAATGTTTCATTGTTGTCTACTTTATCATCTTCACTGGGCCCATATACTACTATTAAAGTACATTTACTATATACATGTTTCATCTTAATTACTAGTATCCTTGACGATACTGCCCCATTTCTCTATTTCATTTCCGATCTTATGTATGATGCTTCCAACTCCTTCTGCTGCTCTTTTGTTTACTTCCACTCCATTATACAGGGTGGTCACTTTTAAGACGCCCACCATTAGGATCTATTAAACGGAAATATATACAGAGTTGGTCAAATGGGATAAAAGTTTCTCATTTTTGTGCCTTTCGATATACTGAAACGAAATTTGGTATATCTTGCACAGTTCCTGAAATATCGTTGAAAAACTGAAAAAGTGCACTTCCCTTTTCCTTTTATAATTTTTTTACTTTTGAAGGAAATTTTACGAAACTTGGCACTCTTACATTTTTCGACGTCAGTTTTCTGATCACAGTGCTAAACATTTTCTGCGCCAACTAGATGCCCAAATTTTCATAGTCAACTTTTGATTTTCTTATTGCCGCAATATTGGTTTTTAATGGCATTCAAAAGAGCGAAAAATTCCGATTTCTAAAATGTATAACACATGGGCAATCTGACATTATTTACTACCAAAATCGATAATTTAAAAATTTGTTGCAAAAATCAAACTGCTGTGGACTGCTCTAAAAATCCAGTTGTTTCCATTGTCTTCTTTTTGTATTTTCTTGTCGTTTTTCTTTGTTGCTTTCCACTATGCTCTTTTTGTTACAGTTTGCATATCTCTTGCTCAAGTCCTTGTCCATTGCCTGTTTCGGTTCACTCATAAGACATCTCTTTCTCCCTAGTTTTTTGGAGTTACTCTTCAATCTGCCTCCTGCTATATCCATAGTTTATCCTTACTCCACAGCTTCATGTATCCTATTTTCACTCTGTTGCCTTTCTTCTTCTCTTCCTGCTGATTCTGATTGCATTTTGTGCCCCCCTTTAATAGGTAATACAACTCTAATGAACGCAGGGAAGTCGCCTCTATCTTAAACTATATGCGACACTCGAAGAAGATAAGGCGCGATTTGTAGCACTAATTGCTATGTTGATGTTTTCGTATTTCCTGCTTTATAGCCACCAATCTCCTTGGGATTATTTATAGCATATCATCGTAATCAATCGAGGTTACGGCAAGATATAAGCCACTCCACTCCAGAGCACTGTTTTGAAGTCTTATTGCAGATAGGATCGGATGATCCAGATAAAGACTCATGTTTTGCATGGAACGTGTTGAAAAATATTATAAGCGACCCAAATAAAAACGTCATTCGAAATTTTATCACAAGATATTGAGCTAGGTCATACGAGTTGCCAAAATCTGCCTATACACACACAGTATGTTTCTGAACTTATGCAACAAAAGTATATTTTCGAAATTCAGCATTCAAAATTAAGATAAGTTCTTCAGAATTTTCTCATAGGTACGTACAAAAGTATATTTTCGAAATTCAGCATTCAAAATTAAGATAAGTTCTTCAGAATTTGCTCATAGGTACGTACAAAAGTATATTTTCGAAATTGAGCATTCAAAATTAAGATAAGTTCTTCAGAATTTGCTAATAGGTACGTACTAAACTATATTTTCGAAATTCAGCATTCAAAATTAAGAAAATTTCTTCAGAATTTGCGCATAGGTACGTACAAAAGTATATTTTCGAAATTCAGCATTCAAAATTAAGATAAGTTCTTCAGAATTTGCACGTTTAATGAAACGGTTATTTTTTCGCAAAATCTGTATCACTTTTACCAACGCGACGTTACTTCAGCCTCTGTAAGTAGAAGTTACAAGATTCCGATTGTTTCAATAGATACAGAATGCTGATATCTTCACCGGGCTCGAACCCATTACCTTTGAACCATCGAGCAAACAATTAACTTCTCGATCTCTGCATGTAAGTGTTTTTGGCCACATTTTTGTACGTCAGTAAAATAAGCTACGTACCTCCGTCACAATTAACAGCCCGTAACAAACATTACATAACGACTCGCTTAAAATTCAAACCTCCGTGAAAAGCGCCGTGCATTTCCTCATTTACGACTTATAAAACAACTGGAATTAGCATAATTTAATTTAGCACCACGCGAGTATGCAAATTCCATTATCTGCGTAAACACGAAAAAATGTATTAATTTAGCGTAATGCAAAAAGCGGTTTATTTTTAGTCGCTGGCGATAAACAAGCCGTTGAAAAACACCTCGGCTCCTTGACAATTGTAAACACAGCAACAGCAAGCGAAGCTGAGACGACGAGCAAATATTAAATCGCGCATGTAATTAATCACAAAACTGCGATTTTGCGCCTGAAAACTGTACATACATACATAAAAAAAAAAATGAAAATGAGAGTGTTAGAACTGAATTGAAAATTGGATTCTGTGTGCGATTTTTATTAGCGAAAATATTCCTCAATATCGTGCGAACTGCTCTGGCAAACATTGCCAAATCTGGATGGTAATGAATATTGCCAATTACTGCAAATTTATTCTTAATTCTTTGCCTGGAGGCAAAGATCATTCGCAAATAACGTGTTTTGGTGGTCGCACGTGTACGGCTTGTAATTCGGTGTGGGTTGTAGTGAGCGCAGGTAAAATGAGGTTCTTCGTTTGAAATTATATAATCATAGCCGAAGCCACAGAATTATTTCGATAGCCAAGAAACTTTGTTGGAATAAATTTTATTTGGCGAACACTTCCAGGACCCTTATTTTGGCATCAGTTGACAAAATTTTTCAAAAGGTGACAAATGGTTTAATTTTGTCAACTTTTTTTATTTTTTTCAGAAAGAAATAATTTTTATTATTATTACATACAATTAATACTAGTTTTACACAACTAACAATTAGAATCAAATTAATTGTTAGTTGTGTGAAACTAGTATTAATTGTATGTAATAATAATAAAAATTGTTTCTGTCTAGCAAAAAAAAAGTTGACAAAAGTAAACAATAAACATTTTGTCACTTTTTAAAAAATATTTAAGGCAATGGAAAATTAGAAGAAGTAATTTTGTAGCGGTTGACAGTAAAAATTTCATAGCCTTGGGACAAGTGTTTTTGTGTTTTTGATTACTTAAACTCAAATAATCAAAAAAACTGCTCCTTAGGCTATGCAATTTTTAAATTAACTATTAGAGCTGCTAGAACTATTAGAACCACTTGAAAATAAATGAGAATGAATATCAAAGAAGGATAAGGAATTGGAAGAGAAGATAGGTGGAGAGACAGTAATAAGATATATAACAGCCCAAAGAATAAGATGCATACTTGACTCCTCTTGACTTTTATTTTGTAGGGTACTTTAAAAAACAAAATTTATGGAAGTATCTTCAATTATAATAATGTAGATGAACTTCGTGAAGCAATGACAGAGGCAATAAAAGGCGTTATTCGCAACACATTGCGATAAGTAACTGGCAATATTCTAAAACGCTGTCAATTGTGTTTAGCCATTTTTGGCCATTTAGCCAATAGCATTCAGCATTTTTAGCGTTTCTTATAATTTATTGTTATTTTACTACTTAGCCATTTAAAGATGTTTGACCTTGAAATTTCTAAAAAACTTTGCCCTTAAAGTTATTTTTTTGTTACGATGAAAAAGGAGACTTTTCAAATTTTCCCGGAGGGTGGGGGGTATTATTTCCACTCACTACTGATAGTATTGTAGACATCTCTATTAGGAATTTATGTTAGATGCTAGTTGAAAGTTGAAAGTCAGGTCATATTACGTTAAGTTAGGTCGTTTGGTGGTTTTTACTTTGAGTTTCGTTAAAACCATACACAGTAAAACGCGGAAGTTTTCACATAAATGCGGTAATCGAACATTAGTGCGAATAATAGGGCGAACTAACTGGCACTGTTGACTCAGGCTTAGTCATTAATTTATTTAAATCGCACCGTCCAGAGCCTACATTTGCTTTTGTTTGCTCGCTGTCGATTGAATAATTTCCCCCCGTTTTGCATAAAAATTGCGCAATTTGAATGAAAAATAGAAAAACAAGCGCCACGAGTAAACAAACCGGGGAATGTGATCGGCTGCAGTTGTTAACCTGTTTTCAAGTAATTGATATGTTTTTCCACTTAAGGTCCGGCGTGCCGTAGCCATTTTTTTTTTGTCCCACCAATGGTAATTTCGATACGAAACGTTGCATTAACTTCGTAAACAACGGCAATTATTACGTCTCGTGAAAAATCCAATCGCTTACGTTTCTCTGCGCGTAAATCACGCTCTTAAACTATATCATTCCACCGTAAATCAAACAAAACAAAAATCAAACAAAACAATAATCGAACAAAACAAAAATCAAACAAAACAAAAATCAAACAAAAAATATCAAATAAAAAAATCAGTCCAAAATCAAACAATATCTGCTTCAAGCCCATTAAACAAACAAAATCAACCAAAAAATTAAACCAAAAAATCAAAAAGAAATGAGGATTTTGAGGAGCCCATTATTTTCCGATTTCAGAACATAGACAAGAACTTCTAACTGTAATCGTATTATTAAATTTATTTAATATTCGTCATTTTTTATCGATATTTTATATTTAAAGGTGATATTTGATTGAAATTTGACATTGTTATTTGATGATATTGATATTGGCATTGATATTTGACATTTAGCACTGACATACTATGAATATTTTACGTGTTATTTATTAATTTATCGGAATTTGATACTTTATTCCTGAAACCTAAAATAGTTTTCGAATAGAAATAAGCAGCTCAATTAATTGTGGGCTAATAAGATTTTCCAGGAAAATGTAAAGCTTTCTTCATACAATATTAAGCAATTGCAATTCAATAATAAGAATTGTTCGTTGTGTGAAGTTAAACGGTATAAATGATAGAGGAATTTATTTAATGCATATCTTGCAAACTTTATACCAGATTTATATGGTATATTGTATACAGATTTGTTATGCATTTTACGTTCATTATTGTGAGAAGTAAAGACAGTAATAACTTAATACCATTGGGTATAAGGGAATGGATTATAATGATGATGATAATGATGATGAAAATGCAAAATTTACTGAAATTTTAAAAATTCTTACCAGATATTTTATAATTCCATAATAATATAACATTTATAGCAATAGCTCTGAACGTTTTGTGAAAATTTGGAACGTTTTTTTGACAATTTTTTAAATTTTTGACATTTGAAAATGTGATACCAATGATTGAAATTTAAATAGTAATAACTTAAATATTGGCAAATATTGAGAATTTTACAACAGTAATTTAAATTGTGGCAGTAATGCGATGTAATTTCTACAGAAAAACTGAAAATTTGACAATAATCATCAAAATTGCAACGGTATTAATTGAAATTTTGACAGAAGAATGTTATATTTAACAATAATGATGCCATATTCGGCCATAATCAATGATAATCATACTTTCGCAATTTTGAAATTTTTATATTATTATAAGTATTAAATTAGACAATAATCATCGAAATTTCTACAGAAATCATTGATATATTGACAGAATAATACAAGTTTTGACAGACAAAATGAAACTTGAACTGAAATGAGAAATATAATTGAAATTTTTATAGGAGTAATTATGATTTATCATTGATGTTTTGGGAGAATAATTAAATTTAAAGACAGTTAAAAATTTGACACTGATCAATGAAATTTGGATAGTATATACCATTAAATATCAATATTTTGTATTTAATCCTTATGTTTGATTCATATTTGACATTTAGCACCGTCAGTATATTGATATTCGTCATTTTTTTATCGATAATTTATATTTAAAAGTGATATTTGATTGAAATTTGACTTTGTTATTTGATGATATTGATATTAGCATTGATATTTGACATTTAGCACTGACATCGTATGAATGTTTTGTATGTTATTTATTAATTTATTGGAATTTGAGACTTTATTCCTGAAACCTAAAATAGTTTTCGAATAGAAATAAGCAGCTCAATGAATTGTGGGCTACTAAGATTTTCCAGGAAAATGTAAACCTATCTTCATACAATATTAAGCAATTGCAATTCAATAATAAGAATTGTTCGTTGTGTGAAGTTAAAAGGTATAAATGACAGAGAAATTAATTCAATGCATATCTTGCACACTTTATACCAAATTTATGTGGTATACTGTATACAGATTTGTATGCATTTTACGTTCCTTATTGTGAGAAGTGAAGACAGTAATAACTTAATACCATTGGGTATAAGAGAATGGATTATAATGATGATGATAATGATGATGAAAATGCAAAATTTACTGAAATTTCAAAAATTCTTACCAGATTTTTTATAATTTCGTAATAATATAACATTTATAGCAATAGCTCTGAACGTTTTATGAAAATTTGGAACGTTTTTTGAGAATTTTTGAATTCTTGACATTTGAAAATTTGATACCAATGATTGAAATTTAAACAGTAATAATTTAAATATTGGCAAAACTTGAGAATTTTACAACAGTAATTTAAATTGTGGCAGTAATGTAATGTTATTTCTACAGAAAAACTGAAAATTTGACAATAATCATCGAAATTGCAACGGTATTAATTGAAATTTTGACAGAAGAATGTTATATTTAACAATAATCATGCCATATTTGACAATAATCAATAATAATTTAACGTTCACATTTTTGAAATTTGGATATCATTATAAGTATTAAATTAGACAATAATCATCGAAATTTCTACAGAAATCATTGATATATTGACAGAATTGTACAAGTTTTGACAGACAAAATGAAACTTGAACTGAAATGAGAAATATAATTGAAAATTTTATAGGAGTAATTATGATTTATCATTGATGTTTTGGGAGAATAATTAATTTTAGAGACAGTTGAAAATTTTACACTAATCAATGAAATTTGGATAGTATATACCATTAAATATCAATATTTTGTATTTAATCCTTATGTTTGATTTATATTTGACATTTAGCACTGTCAGTATATTGATATTAGTAATTTTTTTATCGATATTTTATATTTAAATGTGATATTTGATTGAAATTTGACATTGATATTTGATGATATTGATATTGGCATTGATATTTGACATTTAGCACTGACGTACTATGAATATTTTACATGTTATTTATTAATTTATCGGAATTTGAGACTTTATTCCTGAAACCTAAAATAGTTTTCGAATAGAAATAAGCAGCTCAATGAATTGTGGGCTACTAAGATTTTCCAGGAAAATGTAAACCTTTCTTCATACAATATTAAGCAATTGCAATTAAATAATAAGAATTGTTCGTTGTGTGAAGTTAAAAGGTATAAATGACAGAGGAATTTATTCAATGCATATCTTGCAAACTTTATACCAGATTTATATGGTATATTGTATACAGATTTGTATGCATTTTACGTTCATTATTGTGAGAAGTGAAGACAGTAATAACTTAATTCCATTGGGTATAAGAGATTGGATTACAATGATGATGATAATGATGATGAAAATGCAAAATTTACTGAAATTTCAAAAATTCTTACCAGATTTTTAATAATTTCATAATAATATAACATTTATAGCAATAGCTCTGAACGTTTTATGAAAATTTGGAACGTTTTTTGAGAATTTTTGAATTCTTGACATTTGAAAATTTGATACCAATGATTGAAATTTAAACAGTAATAACTTAAATATTGGCAAAAAATAAGAATTTTACAACAATAATTTAAGTTGTGGCAGTAATGCAATGTAATTTCTACAGAAAAACTGAAAATTTGACAATAATCATCGAAATTGCAACGGTATTAATTAAAATTTTGACAGAAGAATGTTATATTTAAGAATAATGATGCCATATTTAACAATAATAAATAGTAATCAAACTTTCGCAGTTTTAAAATTTGGATATTATTATAAGTATTAAATTAGACAATAATCATCGAAATTTCTACAGAAATCATTGATATATTGACAGAATAATACAAGTTTTGACAGACATAAAAAATTAAACTTGAACTGAAATGAGAAATATAATTGAAAATTTTATAGGAGTAATTATGATTTATCATTGATGTTTTGGGAGAATAATTAAATTTAAAGACAGTTGAAAATTTGACACTAATCAATGAAATTTGGATAGTATATACCATTAAATATCAATATTTTGTATTTAATCCTTATGTTTGATTTACATTTGACATTTAGCACCGTCAGTATATTGATATTCGTCATTTTTTTATCGATATTTTATATTTAAAGGTGATATTTGATTGAAATTTGACATTGTTATTTGATGATATTGATATTGGCATTTACATTTGACATTTAGCACTGACATACTATGAATATTTTACGTGTTATTTATTAATTTATCGGAATTTGAGACATTATTCCTGAAACCTAAAATAGTTTTCGAATAGAAATAAGCAGCTCAATGAATTGTGGTCTACTAGGATTTTCCAGGAAAATGTAAACCTTTCTTCATACAATATTAAGCAATTGCAATTCAATAATAAGAATTGTTCGTTGTGTGAAGTTAAAAGGTATAAATGACAGAGGAATTTATTCAATGCATATCTTGCAAACTTTATACCAGATTTATATGGAATATTGTATACAGATGTGTATGCATTTTACGTTCATTATTGTGAGAAGTGAAGACAGTAATAACTTAATATCATTGGGTATAAGAGAATGGATTATAATGATGATGATAATGATGATGAAAATGCAAAATTTACTGAAATTTCAAAAATTCTTACCAGATTTTTTATAATTAATTAATAATATAACATTTATAGCAATTGCTCTGAACGTTTTATGAAAATTTGGAACGTTTCTGGAGAATTTTTGAATTCTCGACATTTGAAAATTTGATACCCATGATTGAAATTTAAACAGTAATAACTTAAATATTGGCAAAAAATGAGAATTTTACAACAGTAATTTAAATTGTGGCAGTAATGCAATGTAATTTCTACAGAAAAACTGAAAATTTGACAATAATCATCGAAATTGCAATTTATCTGTCAAAATTGAATTTGTAGACCAGTGTTATTATTTAGCCTTAGAAATAAACCAAACAAAAAAATATATAAAAAGCCAGGAATTGTGTTTGCCGTTAAATTAAAGTTAATAAATAAATATGTTAGTAATCTCAATCTGATTACTATATTCTCCAGTGTATGTTTGTGCATGAATCTCATTAGTTGTAAATTTAGTTGGGAAGGTGAAAATTAAGACTAAACCTTGGGCTGCTCAGCAGCGACCACCAGTTCGTGGGAGTTAATGCACACACTCGATTGTGTGCACACATCGGAAAATGGGAGGAAAATTCCGCCCAGGAGTGTGATTTAACGCAGGATCAGATGGTTAATTGATAATTGCAGTTTATTACACGCGATTTCCACCGTGTTGCTGTGCAATTAACGGAGGTCAGCGGGGAAGTCAGGGACGCCGCGGAGGAGAATGTGCGTGCGTGAATTATCGATTTTCCTCGTTAGGAAAAAAAAACTCCTTCATCATTAGCAGGAACAATCCGCAGTAATTACTGTAAATATGGTAATTTGGCTTTCGTGGCTCGTGTCGTTGCTCTCGATTATGAAAATAAATATATATGGATTTGTTTGATTAATTGAACAATAACTGTGACCTATGAATTATTTTTTTCCGAGTACACGAGTTGTAGGTGGTCGATCAGTGTGTCCGTTGGCCTTATCATGGTCATTTGTTTTAGATTATATCGAGTGATCCAAAAAAACATACATCAAAGTTGCCATGAAAAAACAGGATATATATGAAATGTATGTCTTAGCTTACTGTCAGATCTGACAGATTTATCAGAGTTCGAATTTGTGAATATGAAATCTTATTGATCTTAACGTTATGATTATGATTGGTGTAAAAATTGATGTGGGTTTGTTCGACACGTAATGCATTTGAAGATTTCCAAGAAACTTTTCCAGAAGTAGAATGTGGTAGTGGAAGTAACAAAGTAAAGTTGTTTTATTTATTTCATTTTCCAGAAGTGAACGTTCACTTTGATAAATTCAGCAGAAAAGTAATTTAGACATACGTTTTTTTTTTTACGGTACACTTTGATGTATTTTTTTAATAACATGTTACCTACTGTACAGACAACATATTCAAAGGGAATGGGGCTGATGCATTAACAATGGTAATGTCGAAGTAGATATAACGAGGAGGCGATAAAGACGTTCCCTCCCACAAAGAAGATTACCCATAGTTAACAAACCCATAGGTACATGCTCACATAAATCTAGTACAAAAAATTTGACATATCTATATAAAATTGCTATTGTAACCTAATTGCTTGTACTAGATTTATGTGAGCATGACTGTACATTTATGACATACATGTATCTGACATTCAAGTGCGATGCTGTCAATTAACGTACACGTTATTGCCAAAGTTTTTTGATATGCAATACACCTGATTATCTTAGAGAACAAGAAAGAAACAATATCTTCATCTCGAATAATACCTAATAGATGCTTCTGTCAATGGAATATTTGACAGCTGTCAATTTTGATGATTTTTGATTTTTTTAAATCTAGTACAAGAAATTCTTGTACTAGATTTATGTGAGCATGACTGTACCTCTAGGAACAGTAAATTATTCTGCTTGCTACTCTCTCCACTAACACTTTTGTCTTTGCAACCTTCCTGGATCCATGCAGGCAAAATAAAAGTTTCAAAAATTGAATTGTTTGGCAAAAAATGAAACATGTTTATTACTACATGTACTTTGGTATTAAGGCACTTTTTTTGTCGTTTAATGTCATTAAAACGGATCATTCATGAATATTGTGATATTGACACAAACTTTCGTAATTCAATTGCAAGTCGTAGTAAGCTATGAAATTTTCGGAATGAGCACTTCTTCCAGTTTCATTGATTCCAAAAAACCAGCTGTAGCTGTAGTAATAAAATTAGCTGGCTATTCACTTTCTTCGGTTTCATAATGCTTTCTAAATACTTTTGATATTTTGATTCTGGACTTTCTAACTCTTTCAATTATATTGCATGCTCTGACAATTTCAAACAACTAGTAGCAATTTCTGAAATCTTTTTGTGTAACTTACATATTTTGATAATTAATTATATGTAAGTTACAAAAAAATATTCCAGAAATTGCTACAAGATTTTTGTAATTTTCAGAACATGTAATATAATAAAAAGAGTTAGTACGTCCATTACAAGTGTATAAATCCTGACGAGTGTACAAATAGGGAACTACATCCGGACAAATGTGTAACTTACAAATTTTTATAATTAATTATATGTAAGTTACACAAAAATATTCCAGAAATTGCTATAAGATTTTTGTAATTTTCAGAACATGAAATATAATAAAATGAGTTAGAAAGTCCATTACAGGTTAATAAAACCTAACGAGTGTACACATAGGCAACTACATGCGGACACACTGAACTGATGAGACCCACCAGGTCGAAATCGGTTGTCCACGGAGGTGGTATCCATTTTGTACTAAATTGGAAATTGTGCTAAATTCAAAACTGTTGAAAGTATTATAATTTTTTTTTATCAACGTCTACATATTTTTTAAAAGTTTTGTGTAATTTTCTGAAAATTCTAAGAACATTCCGAAACTGTTTTAATAGAAATTTTGTACATTTTCAGACATTACGTAATTACATTTTAATACTTGAAAGTATTATAATTTTTTTTTATTAACTTCTACAGATTTTTTTAAAGTCATGTGTAATTTTCTGAAAATTCTAAGAACATCCCAAAACTGTACTAATAGAAATTTTGTACCTTTTTACGACATTAATCCATGGCATATTCGTAATTCCTAACAATGGTTGATACAATTGTCCCAGTTTCTAAGCATTCTGATGATATTAATATCCTTATTAACATTATGAACGTTTTAACCCTCTTGATATTTTGATTACACATTTTGGAAATATTTGATCACTATAAAATCATTAATTATTATATTAAAATCGCCGACACTTTTTGGTATAGGTATAAGATTATTTTGATATTATTATCAAGTTTTCTGTAATTTTCTGGTGTTTCAGTTTCTGTTTCATAATGCTTTCTGATACTTTTGATATTTTGATTGAATTCTGGATTTTGTAACTGTTTTGGTTATATTGCATGTTCTGAAAATTCAAAAAAAAACTTGTGGCTAATTCTGAAATCATTTTGTTCAACTTACATGTTTTGATAATTAATTAAATTTACTTCAATTTTTTTGGTTTTTTGGTTTTCCAGATTTACTAGCATGTTAATTTTAATAAATAATTCTGAAACTTCTAGGTCCTCCTTAGTATAGCTATAAGATTATTTTGATACTGTCAAAGTATTATTATCAAGTTTTCTGTAATATTCTGGTGTTTCAGTTTCTGTTTCATAATGCTTTCTGATACTTTTGATATTTTAATTGAATTCTGGACTTTCTAACTTTTTTGATTATATTGCATTGTATTGCATGTTCTGCAACTGAAAATTCCAAAAAACTTGTGGCAATTTCTGAAATCTTTTGATGTAACTTACATATTTTGATAATTAATTAAATTTACTCCAATTTTCTCGTTTTTTGGTTTTCCAAATTTATTAGCATGTTAATTTTAATAAAAAAATCTGAAACTTCTTGTACTTTTTAGTTGAAACTTTATACGTTTGTATAAAATTTTTCGCATTTAGTACACATTTTTCTACTTTTTTAAAAATATTTTTGGCGATATTTTCAATAAATTTTCCTCAAGTTACATAGATTTTTTCTACAAATTGACATTTTTGCGATGTTTTATTAAGTGTTTTGTATTAGTTGGAAAACCAAATAATACATTTTTCAGACAAATTCTACTTACAAAACAAAAATCAAACAGAACAAATCAAACAAACAAATATTAAGAAGAAATGATGTAACCTGTTATTTTCAGATTTGAGAACAATAACAAGAATTACACAACTGTAATCGTATTATAAAAGATTGATTTATAATATAATCAAACAAACAAAAATCAAACAAAACAAAATCAAAAAGAAATTAGGATGTGTAAATACAAAATAAGATATTTGTCATACATTTTTCCAAATTTGAATAAACGCGACTTTTTACTGTTTTTATTACACTTTTATTACATGTTTTAGATGTATTTGAAAATTAATTATGAAAGTTTTCGAGAAATTGTACTTGCAAAATTTGATAATTTCAATAAATTTTCCGCAATTTACATCTTTTGTTTGCAAAGCAAAAAACAAACAAAACAAATCAAAGAAACAAAAATCAAGAATAAATGAGGATGTTGCCTATTATTTTCAGATTTGAGACCAATGACATGAATTTCACAACTGTAATCGTATTATAAAAGATGTTAGTTATAATAAAATGAAACAAACAAAAATCAAACAAAACAAAATTAAAAAGAAATTAGGATGTGTGGATACAAAATAAAATATTTTCTATAAATTTTACGACATTCGAATTAATTTTGTACAATCTTTGGTGTTTTTATTACACTTTTATTGCATGTTTATTGACAATTTCAATACATTTTCCGCAATTTACATATTTTCTTTTACAAAACAAAAATCAAACAAAACAAATCAAACACACAAAAATCAAGAAGAAATTAGGATGTAGCCTATTATTTTCAGATTATTGTTTTTACTTGCACAATTCTACTTGCAAAATTAGATAATTTCAATAAATTTTCCGCAATTTACATCTCTTCTGCAATTTTAATAAATTTTGTTATTCGTTTTTGTTCCAGATGTAGGTCTAAATATATTAATTTTGTGTACAGTATACTAGTATAAATTTTCCAGGAACATCCAGAAAATTCTAAGCAATATACCTTTTCAAGCTCAAATTCAGACCAATCAAGTTCAAACTGAGACCAATCAATTTCAAATTGAGGCCAATTAAGTTCAAATTGATACCAATCAATTTCAAATTGAGACTAAACATGATCAAGTTGATAGTAAACAAATAAAATTATTATGACAACTTGATATTGTTAAGTGTCAACTTGATTTTGTTTAGTCTCAATTTGAAATTGATTGGTCTCAATTTGAAGTTGATTGGCCTCAATTTGAAATTGATTGGTCTCAATTTGAACTTGATTGGTCTCAATTTGAACTTGAAAAGGTATAGTAGCAATTTCTAAAATCTTTTTGTATAACTTACATATAATTAATTATCAAAATATAATACGTATGTTTAATGCTTAATAATACTTGATAATAATATCAAAATTATCAAATACGTATACTAAAAAGTTTCAGTAATTTTAATAAATTAATGAACGGTTTTATAGTGAGCGAAAATTTCCAAAATTCTGTCAAAATATCAAGAGGGGGTAAACGTCCATAATGTTAACAAGGATATTAAAAGTATCAGAATGCTTAGAAACTGGGAAAATTGTATCAATCATTGTTACGAATTACGAAAATGCCATACTTTAAAAAGGTACTTAAAGGTTCTTAAAAACTTATTTTTTTGATCCCAGTAATCTGTGGTTAAGCCATGTCCACGTAATTTAGACACACCCTGTATATATTATTTATAATTTATTAATTATCTTTAGAAAATATAAATATGTATTGTAAATTGTCAAAGTTGTCGATATTTTAGGGCTAATTTGAAACAATATATCATGAGTTTCATGGGCGCCCGCAGATTTTTTTTTTCTGGGGGTGGGTGGGGGGCGCAAAACATAGAGTTATATTTGAAATTATTTAATTTATACAATAATTAGGTATAATAATTTCAGAACAATATTTAAATCCAACTTCAGAAGAAATGTGTCGGGAATCGATATAAAGGCTAATCGGCTAATCGATATCATAGTCGGTTAAAATTTTCTCGACATCATTTTTCACAAAAGTTGTTGAGAGTGAAGATTCCGGGGGGGTGAGGGGTAAGTGCCACCCCTTGCCCGTTACTGCGGATGCCCATGGTGCGTTTACTGCAAAAACATACTGTTACAAGTCATAAATGTTACTATCTACTTTCTCAGAAATAACGTGTAAAGTTTTGTACCCAGTTATCTTCCATATGGTGAAGTTTCTCATGATCGTTTAAAATTTAATTAAAGGTTTATGCCTTTGTGTATTTTATCTAAAAAGGGTAACACATTTTAAGGTAACAATATTTTCGAAACATGTCAAAAGAAAAAAATTATTCGATAAGAGTAGTTGACTGAGGCCCATTTGTACGGTCGTGGATTGTCTTTGATCGTGGTTCTGTTTCCAAGGATACCATTGTATTAACTATTGTATCCTAGGTAACTGAACCATGGTCAAGGATGATCCACGTTCGTACAACTGGGCCTTAGTGTGATTTCACTGAACATGATGACTATTTTTGTAGTCAAAAATACCACAAATACCTTACTTTGGTGTGTATAGTTTGTAACGTTATAATTCTTACGCACAGCGGTGGTGGCGAGGTTGCCTATAGAAGCGCCCTAATTAATTAAATTTCTCCCCTCCTATGGTATCGGTTTTCGCGTTGACGAACATAAAATCGAATTAATCGTTGAGAGAGATGAATATTATGAAAATCATAATATTAATTATAATTATTTAGTCTTTAAATGGGCTCAAAATCACGTGCTAAGGTCTTATTTACATAAAAATGTGTCTCGCTTTTATGTTTTCTCCATGCAGCAGTCGTTGGCACACTCTGTAACCAGTTGCGCACCATAAAAGATAAACGCAATGAAAATTTTTATTAGCACTTAATTGCTAATACAGAAAGCATCAACGCAATGCTTAAACATTAACAACAATAGGGATATTAATTTATATGCAAGTTCGTGTCGACGCGTCCTGCGCTCTTTTGTATGTACGCCAGGCGGTTTTGTATTCAGCTGATCCTTCCTTGGGTGCGTACATCTGTACGTGCTCACGTTTGCATATACGCGACCATCTCTCGCTCCTCCTCCCCCGCGCCTAGTCGCCTAGTTGCCTCTTCTCGTGTTTGCTCACCGAGGTGTACGAATGTGCGCGCACAGCAACAATCGCCGATTTCCTTGAAAGTGTGCTACAATTTGTCACGGTGGAATTGGAGCTGGAAACTTAACGCGATGCCCCACGTTACCTAGGGCAACAGAGTTTATCTTCCCATAGAGTGCGGCTAGTCGTCGCAATTACAGAAAACACTTCACTGCGACACCCAAGAGTCAAGGATGATTGGAGTTAAATGTGATAAACACGGTCACGTAATTAAGCTCGCTTGGATTTGCGTATTTAGAACTCGCGATAATGTTCGAGTAAATTCGAGTAAAAACCTTGTATGTCTTATTAGTAACATTTGTCAAAAGATACATGAAACTGTTGAAAATCATAAACTTTGTTAGCAGAAAAGTATACAAAACTTGATTATCTTTATGATCTTTTCTCAAAAGAGTGTGTAAATTAAAACTGGAACTTTTTCAATTCATCAATTTTTGGGCATACAAATGTTTCATGTAATATCACATTTGGAATGCTACCTCGGTAGATATAAAGTGGCAAATCATAGTCGTAAATCCATTGGCATTTAGAGAACCTTCCGAGTAATCCCAGAGATCGCTATACCCCTCATGACTCTTTACGTTGTAAATAGTAAAGGTATGCATTATTAGTTGTAACGTTATATTTGGAGCTTATACTGGAGATTGTGTGGTTGCCTACAATAGTACCCTGGCGCGAAAATTAATTCAATCTCGCCTCCCCTAATAGTGTCAGTTTTCGTGTTAGTGAGCACTAAATTATATTAATTCGCTACTAGGTTGTACACGCGAGCCATTAAACATTTGTCGAGGACAAAAGTCGGTGAAATACCGGAAGTGTGACCGCCATTAAAGCGTGATTTGTGGTTTGTGTGGCCCTTTTGTAGTTGTGATTGGCTCTACCATACGATCAGTCGATGGCTGAATTAAAATACCTACATTACGACACGTATCGGCCGCCCTAGATCTTAGGTGAGGTCTAGCCTTCTCTAGATCGAGAGATAACAGAGGAAAAAGGGGGTTGCATAGTTTTGTTTTCAAGTAGATAACCGAGGCTTAAAGTACTTTAAAGTACTTTAAAGTTATTAAAGTTTTACTTTCGGACAAAGTAAAACTGATTGTAAGTCCATGTAAGTCCATGTAAGTCCTGACAAATCATTTTTCGTTTAATTTCATATAGCTCTTGAGACACATTATTTGTGTTAAAGTCAATGCAGACATCACATTAGCCTTTTTTGGCTTAACATTTGCAACCCCATTTTCTTTCCTCTCCAATAATCCACCTTTTGTTGAAGTTGTTCGTAGTTCTACCCCTGTACATACCACCTTGGCCCTGGCTAACTGAATGGAGATGGCGTGAACAGTCCCTCAGCCTTATCTATTTAGGGGTGCGGCTCCGCGTAATTTATTTACAACTCGGGAAAGAGCTTATTTAAATTATGAAAAAATATCGTTAAATACATCGTCGAATACTTTATACTTATTGCCTTTCTCAAGGCAGTACTTTCATCCTCTCGAAATACATTTATTTTAGATATCCAAATAAACCGTAACTATAGCTTAGTAGTAGATGATCGATAATAATCGGGTTCTACTTTGGGAAATATATTCAAATATTCTCATATTTGCTTCCTGCCTTCATTGTGTCTATTTTCGGTTCATTGTCTCATATTTTTCTGTATTATTATCTTCATTATTTTGCTTTTCTCTATTGTGAACTACAGTCCATTGCTTCAATGCCCAATGTGTTAAGAAACATTTTCTAACAAATTCGAATTTTCTTAGATGTCTTTTTTTAGATGAATAAAAGTTATTTGTCGTCTGGATATGTTATTTCGTTTATTCTTTCTAACTTTTGATTTTTTTACATCTAGTAACATTTGTACAAAAACTTTCTTCTCCTGCTATTTTAGTTGCTAAAACTGTTGGAAAATTCGCTCTCATATGTCTTCACTAAATTAATTGTACTGTATCTGCAGGTTTTTTTTTTTACTTAGTGCACATTTACAGGGAAGAATACATTTTCAACCAGTTGCGGATTGCTGTATTTTCATTTACCGGAATCCAAGGCTTTTTCCAAACCCTGTGTGAACTACATATTTTTCTCATTTTTCTTGATTTTTTGCATTGATACATGTCCTTTTTTAGATTTTAAATTTTTGTTTTCTTCCTCTTGTTGTATCTCACATATATGATTTATCTTATTGATTTGTTTCTTCTACTCCTTCTCTTTTTTTCTTGATTTTTTGCAATAACCCATTTTCTTCGATTGACGTGTCCTTTTGTAGCTTTTTTTATTTTTAGGTGCTTCCTCTTCTTGTATCTCATATTCTGATTTATCTTATTGATTTGTTTCATCTTCTCCTTCTCTTTTTTCTTGATTTTTTACAATAACCTATTCTCTTCGATTTACACGAGTCTCTGCCTATATTTGGATATTTCAACTTAAAGACAAATTATGACTTTGACAGCCCATGAAGGTAATACTCCTTGATTTTTATGCTACTAAAATATTTATCTGGCTTTCATATAATTACTGTTTTTGCACGGTTCAGTCAGAGATTTTCAACTTATGATTTTTTTAAGGTGATGAGAGTCTCTGCCTGTATTTGGATATTTCAACTTAAAGATAATTTTTGACTTTGACAATCCATGAAGGTTGCACTTAAGATTTCTAGTACTCCTTGATGTTTTTGCTATTAAAATATTTATCTGGCTTTCATATAATTACTGTTTTTGAACGATTGAGTCAGAGATTTCCAACTTATGATTTGTTTTAAGGTATGATAGTTTCTACCTGTATTTGCTTTTTTTTTTGTTACGTTCTTCCTCTTTTTGTATCTCACATATATGATTTATCTTATTGATTTGTTTCTTCTACTACTTCTTTTTTTCTTGATTTTTGCAATAACACACTCTTCGATTTACATGTCCTTTTTTACCTTTTTTAATTTTTAGCTTATTCCTCTTCTTGTATCTCATATTCTGATTTATCTTATTGATTTGTTTCTTCTACTCCTTTTCTTTTTTCTTGATTTTTTGCAATAACCCATTCTCTTCGATTTGCATCAGCCTCTGACTATATTTGGATATTTCAACTTAAAGACAAATTTTGATTTTGACAGCCCATGAAGGTTGCATTCAAGATTTCTAATACTCCTTGATTTTTGTGCTACTAAAATATTTATCTGGCTTTCATATAATTACTGTTTTCGCATGATTCAGTCAGAGATTTTCAACATATGATTTTTTTATGGTGAAATTCTCTGCCTGTATTTGGATATTTCAACTTAAATAAAAAAATGACTTAGACAGTCCATAAAGGTTGCACATAAGATTTCTAATACTCTTTGATTTTATTGCTATTAAAATATTTATCTTGCTTTCATATAATTACTGTTTTTGCATGATTCAGTCAGAGATTTTCAACTTATGATTTTTTAAGGTGATGAGAGCCTCTGCCTGTATTTGGATATTTAAACTTAAAGATAAATTTTAAATTTGCCAGTCCGTGAAGATTGCACTTAAGACTTCTAATACTCTTTGATGTTTCTTGCTCTTAAAAAAATTATCTGGCTTTCATATAATTACTGTTTTTGCATGCTTCAGTCAGAGATTTTCAACTTATGATTTTCTTGATTTGAGAGCATCTGCCTGTATTTGCTTTTGTATTTTTAGGTTCTTCTTCTTTTTGTATCTCATATTCTGATTTATGTTATTGATTTGTTTCTTCTATTCCTTATCTTTTTTCTTGATTTTTTGCAACAACCCATTCTCTTCGATGTACATGTCCTTTTGTAGCTTTTATATTTTTAGGTTCTTCCTCTTCTTGTATCTCATATTCTGATTTATCTTATTGATTTGTTTCTTCTACTCCTTCTCTTGTTTCTTGATTATTTGCAATAACCCGTTTTCTTCGATTTACATGTCCTTTTTTAGCTTATTTATTTTTAGGTTTTTCCTCTTCTTGTATCTCATATTCTGATTTATCTTATTGATTTATTTCTTCTTCTCATTCTGATACATTCTTATCACAAACGCACGTGTTATAGTCATAGTCTGATAATTCATTTTCATAATTGGATCTATTAAGATGATTCCAATAGATCCAATTATGAAGATGAATTATCAGACTCTGACTATAACCTATGCATTTCACGGGTTCACATATGAATAATTACTGCTCACACTATTTTTCTCTGCTTCCTATTTGTCTGTTAGAGATTCATAGTTCATAGTTTCTAAGATTTGATTTCCATAGTATCGGAATTAGCTTGCCGTTTCTTCTATTCTCCACCCAATGTGTTCCACAAACTCAAATTCTCCAAATTATTCCACTCAGTTTGCAATTCATCATTGAAAAATGTTTCATTATTTAGATCAGTATTTATCATTTCCGTCCCTTCACCTTCAGGGAATATAAGTCCCAGAAGTAGTAGTCATAATAGAATTCGATGCCAGATTGGATTAAAATTGATAAAAATACAAATTTAGTTTTACAAATATAAAAAAAATATTAGGTACAAAAATATTATATTTCTTTTACTTACTTTGTATACATACATCATACATACATGATCGATTAACTCCAACTTCTGGTTTCGATTTAATTTTCTGAAGTTTTGGGATTATTATTAGAAATTTTATTAGATAAATTTTAATTTAAACACAAATTAGAAAATTAAGGTTATTTATTACATACAAATAACAACAAATTAAAAAAAATTAATAAAAGATAGCGTACAATGTACAGTCATGCTCACATAAATCTAGTACAAACAATTTGACTATTGCTATTACAACCTAATTGCTTGTACTAGATTTATGTGAGCATGACTGTACATGAATATGGCCATTTAGATCACTGGATATGCTAAAAATATGTTTAGGTATTAAGATGTGAAAAATTGAATGCAATTGAAATCTAATTATTGAAACTACCAGCTGAGAGAGCTGCCAATTTATTAAAATCAATTCGTGAAACGTGCAATGTTCCAGTTTCAGTATTGCCTGCAATAGTGTCGTAGGATCCGAAGCAACTATGTTTCTAATTAAAATTAGACGATTCCAATAATACAAATAGCAACGGCCGCTGCACTTTTCCCACAGATCACCGAGCTTTTTGGCGTGGTTGCAATTCTATTCGCGACTTGACAGCCCCACGTGCGCTCACGGCATCAACAAAAACACAACACGTTGACCCTTACTCCCAAAAATATGTCATCGTAAACAATTCCACGCGCTTTAATTAACCCGAAACTCGATAGCAAACCCTTGGATCCACCCCAAAAATAAATTGCATCACATAAATCGCTACTACCAGCGGCGCATTTTTTTTTCATGGGGCCCTGAGAAAATTTGAATTTTGGGAAATCCCATGTACAGCCACGGACTATAAGAATGACGCGTCCGCCCGTCCGAGCAGTGTGCTGTCTTGGTCTGATTCCGCATGGTAGGGGCACGATAGAAAACGATAGAAAACTGCTCGGATGAATTGACGCGTCATTTTTAGAGTCCGTGGCTGTAGAGTGTTATTTTTTCTTTGCTTTAAATAATAAATAATGAAAGAAAAGTCCGTGGCTGTAGAGTGTTATTTTTTTTTTTTTGCTCTAAATAATAAACAATGTAAGAAAAGTCCGTGGCTATAGAGTGTTATTTTTTTTCTTTGCTTTAAATAATAAACAGTGTAAGAAAAAAAATGATTTGAGGCCCCTGAAGAAGGTGGCCCTGGGCTGACGCCCAATTTGCCCATAGGATAACGCGTTACTGCTTACTTAACAGCAAGTAGCGTTCAATCAAACAATAAACAAGCATTATGTCATGCACTATAAAAAGAAAAGCAGTCCTGCCGTTTAGACGGAGATGGCGAGTACGGAGAGGAGGCGGCGGTCATGAATAATCGAAGGATCGTATGTACCTCACGAAGTTATTAAAGTAATACGGAAAGCAAAGAGGAAAAAAACTAGCCTCGCAAGTTGCGGAGAGATCACTCGCTCGATGACTAATGTAGCGTTTCTCTGATGCGAACGGCGAGCTCCGATTCGCGCAGTTGTGCGGACAAAAAAGATTTGGATGTATGGGAAGTGAGAAGAGGAAAAGGCGAGAACTGGTTCGAGTGGGATTCGAACCTTGCAGAGCGGTTTACCAGTCATAGGATAAACAATACCTTAATAATGATGTCATTCATAAAAACGGAATTTATGGAACGTATTAATCGGTTCAAAATCTCGATCGTTAAAACAACTCAGAAGGTGGTTATTTAATTGCAATGTCGGATGGCATAGGTTCGAGTCTGATCGTGCAACTTATTATTTGCAATAAAAATTCTATAATTTGGCACGACCCATGTAGCTAGCAAAATATCATGTAGTAGAGTAGACCTTAGAAGATGAGAACACGAAAATAAAGTTGCCGTTGGTCGATGGAAATAAAATTTCTTCCGGTATGTCATTCTTAACATTTGTTTAGAAATTTGTTCGGATAGAATAAAGATCGTTCTTATGGGTAATTCCATGCCAAGTGACCATCTTCATCCATGCCAATTTGATCAATCACCATTTGCAGCCTTCGGTTCATTGGTTGCACTAGGTTCATGTTGTAATTTTCATGTTCATGACCGAACATAAATCTAGTACACACAACTTGACATTGCTATATAAAATTGCTATTGTAATTTAATTTCTTGTACTAGATTTATGTGAGCAAGACTGTTAATTCCAGATTTAATTTCTGGCTTGCCAGAGCTCATCTCTATTCTGAGGTCGAAAATCTCGTTTTTGTAGTTATTTTACCAAATAACCCAAAAAAAAAATATTATTTTGATTTGCCTTCTACCTTTCAAAATAATATGAGAGTCGCGTACATTTTGAGATAATCTATAGGCGACTAAAATAACGTTGGGAACCACTTCCTTAGATCAACTTTTCAAACAAGAATAATCTTCCATATCTCGGAAACCGTTACTTTGAGGACCTATGTTTATCAAGACTTCTTTTTAATTGTGGTTCATACTACTACTACTACCCCCTTACATATTTTACACTATTTTTTTAACACCCTGTATATGATATTAGATGATGGATGAAACTATAACAAATAAATGACAGTTTTGAAAAAGTATGTTTATCAAGACTTTTTCTTAATTGTGGTTCATACTACTACCCCCTTACATATTTTACACTATTTTTTTAACACCCCGTATATGATATTAGATGATGGATGAAACTATAACAAACAAATGACAGCTTTGAAAAATTGTACATGAAATTTTTGACAGCTGCAATTGAAAGTTTCGTCGAGCTGCAGTTTACATCTGCAGCTTAGTATTTCAATAATTGTGTATATAAATTGACAGAACTGGACAATTGCAATTGAAAATTGAACAGATTTAACGACTTCAGTGAAAAAAATTGGCAGATTCTACTGTAAATTATAGCTGAAGGTAACAACTGGATTGATTTTGGCAGTCAGTTTGTAGACTGACTGAGATGCAAAGGACCGATTTCGATTATTGCATTTTTAAAGCGGTAAATTTTGATAATCACATATCAAATATGAATCAGTGAATTTAATTTGAGAACACAAAGGATAAAATTGTAATGACAAAAAGCGAAATCAAATTTTTTCTACTCCTTGTTTAGAAAGTAGACTTTTGCTCCCTGAAATTAGGGCCGAAAGTAAACAATGTCCTCCCTAAGGAGGAAACTAAAATTTATAATTAAATTAAAATTAAAAAAATGTGGAAGTAGGTCCAACGATTCAACTTTAGCCTCTTCATGTAAAGGTTGGGTTTTCTTCAAAATTACTACTACAATCCGCAGTGGAAAATTTGACAGGTTTGGCTAAATGCAAAATAAAATATGAGTGGATCTGTTGTACTTGTAAATTTTACACAATTTTGCAGCAGGAGCTCAAAATTGAACAGCTTTGAGAATTTGTGTTTGAAAATTTGATATTGTATGATCCAGATTTGGATCTTTTTATTATATCAATTGTAACTTTCAATTGAAGCATCTTTGCTTCAAAATTAATGCCCACTATTCTGTTTTTATAAACTGCAAATATAAATCAGTGAATTATAAATTGAGAACAAAAGGAATAAAATTGTAATGACAAAAGGCGAAATTAATTTTTTTCTACTCCTTGTTTAGAAAGTAGACTTTAGCTCCCTGAAATTAGGGCCGAAAGTAAACAATGTTCTCCCTAAGGAGAAAACTAAAATTTTTAATTAAATTAAAATTAAAAAAATGTGGAAGTAGGTCCAACGATTCAACTTTAGTCTCCTCATGTAAGGCTTGGGTTTTCTTCAAAATTACTACCACAATCCCCAGTGGAAAATTTGACAGGTTTGGATAAATGCAAAAGAAAATATGAGTGGATCTATTGCAGTTGTAAATTTTACACAATTTTACAGCAGGAGCTCAAAATTGAACCGCTTTGGGAATTTATGTTTGAAAATTTGATATTGTATGGTCCAAATTTTGATCTTTTTGTTATCAATTGTAACTTTCAATTGAAGCATCTTTGCTTCAAAATTAATGCCCACTATTTTGTTTCTATAAAGTGCAAATATAAATTAGTGAATTATAAATTGAGAACAAAGGGGATAAAATTGTACAATGAATTATACAATGAATTGTACAATGACAAAAGGCGAAATCAATTTTTTTTCTACTCCTTGTTTAGAAAGTAGACTTTTGCTCCCTGAAATTAGAGCCGAAAGTAGGCAATGTCCTCCCTAAGGAGGAAAATAAAATGTTCCTCCCTGGGAGGAAACTAAATTTTTTAATTAAATTAAAATTTTAAAAAATGTGGAAGTCGGTCCAACGATACAACTTTAGAATCTTCATGTAAATCTTGGGTTTTCTTCAAAATCACTACCACAATCTATTGATGAAAACCGGTGACACAAATTGTGAGAATAACCAATTTTTTTTGTAAAATCACAAAACTGCAGTAGCTTGGAAACCTTGGAAACAACGCACAACTGACTGTAGTTTATTAAGTTTAAGGTTTTTATCTCATATAATTACTGTATTTTGATAAATGAAATTTTGAACGACGCGATGTCCTAAATAATAAATCATAGACATGATTTAAGTAAGTCGTAGAAAAATTATATGTATAACAGTAGAGGAAAGCCTTATTCTCTCCCTTGGATGATTTATGCCCGACGCAGAGCGGAGGGCAGTAATAAATATTTATCCGCGAGAGAGAATACATCGCTTTCCTCAATAAATATACAAATAATTATTCCTATGCCCGAAAAATTGGAGGACTTTAGACGTAATTTGCTGACAAAGAGTGGACTATTGGACTTGTTTTCAGACCTTTGCTAATAGGACCGGTCTGAAAAGCTCTTTGCATACAATGATATGTCCATATTAGTTTTAGGTATCAATAATTATTATCATGTAAATCAGTATCATATATTTACCAATTTATCGTTTTACCAGTTTTCGTCAAAATTGAAGGTGGTCGTGTATCATTCGTTTTACCAATTTTCATCAAAATTGAAGGTGGTCGTATCCACATTGGTCCACTTGACATGGTATGTCCCATATGTAGTTAAACATGAGTCTGCAGTATGTTAGGGAAGTAATTGCGAAATATTTTTATACTACAATAGTTATTGTCTCGCGGAAGAATAAGCAAATGGAAGATATTTCTTATTAGAACTCATTATTCTTATATTCAAGTTTCCGACGCTTTAGAGAAACAAGTCATAGTTTTTGAATTATTATGACTGGGTTCGTGATTGCTCATGTAAAGTGAAAAAAATAATTAATTCGTCAGTAGCCATGCCCGGACTAATAGCACTTTTATTCTATTTATGCCAGGTCTTATATTCAACTTTTAATAAAAAGGCAACTTGATGTGAGAAAACGTTTCATAATAGAACTATTTAGCTATATAGCCAACAATAATTTTATCTAGAAAATACTCAAACTAAACGAAAATATTGGATGGGTACGCTGCTTTATAAAACGCTTTACATCTACTCTAAGGGGAACTTAAAGTTAAAGTTGACATTAAGTAAAGTGATTTTAAAGTCTACATTATGAAACGGAGCCCAAGCATCTTTATATGTAGTTATATCCGGTTCGACCATGGAATTGTTGTGTCCATTCGAACTCGATTAGTTTAAACTTCTTTCGTTACTTTCCCACCTCAGAGGTTAGCAAGTATCATTAAACGGTAGGTGCCACGCGTTGGTGGAACACGTAACCACACATACATGTCCGAAAATAGGTAACATTCAGAAGAATATAGCATTCAAAGAATATTGATGTTCCTTAATAGGCGGTCTAACATGTTAGTTGTTATTCGCTGTTTGCTAGTAGCTAGAGCACCTTAATTTTCGCTACTATTATTTATTGCTACCCTACTTTTAATCCTTCCAAGCTTCCTTTGTAATTAAATAGTTGAGCACTTTCAGTTAACTTGTTAGACACTTGTTCGTCATCTCTACTATTACATCCATATCACTTGTATTATTCGAGGTAAACCTACATTATTAATGTGATGCGTATTAAAAATTAACTAACACCATTTGTTCTTCTCTTCTATTGCTTCCATTATATTATTTGTGATATATTGTGGCGACAAAAATAGAACTCAAAAGTCGACATAGGTGGTGGTGATTATACAAATTATTTATTGCGAAAGCTGCAAGGCGCCTCTAAATTCAGATATAAATACACGTTCACGCTCTCTCACGGGGAAGTAGATGCACCAGGGCCATTACAATAATTCATACACACTTAATGGGCGTGACAGTTATTTTTAATTCATTGTTGTTTTTAGCCGGGCGCTCAACGCGAAGTAGTTTTCCCACTTTTTCACCGGTTTCAGGTTTGATCATCAAAAACGTATTTACCAATCAACACGTACCAATCAATGTGTCCGTTTTCCAAACTTAAGCACTGGGATCTTAAAGATCATCCATTATAGATATGAATTGTCAAAATTCGGCGAAAATGTCACATTGCATAATAATTTTGTCAGTATACTTGTAAAAAACTAGTAACAAATATGTCATTGATGTCAACATGTGTATTGAGGTTATGAGAACTCAATGAATAATCATATTAATTTGGCCTAAAGGCACTTTGACAATTCATATGATATATGATATATATGATATATGAATAACTCATGGATGATCTTTAGTTATTTTAGTTTTATATAATATTTATTTTCGATTTGTATCTTAGTTTTTCCCTTAAATTGGGGCAAACTTGCATATTTTTAATCTCGTCGATGTGAAGAGAAGGGTAAAACATAAAAAAAGAAGGGAAAGGGAGAAGGGGGAGAGAAGTGTTACCTACCATTTTTTATTTTGTGAATATTGCAAAATAATCTGAAAATTTACGACTTAAACATTTAATTTTGACCAGTTTATGATTGACGATATATAGTTACGTTTATCAAAAATGACAAATTTACATGATTGTAAATGAAGGTGTGCTGACCAAGCCTTTTTTTTTTTCACAATATATTAATGAACATCTTTTAGAGAGAAAATAAATTACGTATAACGGTATAATGGTTGAATTTACTTTAGAATTTTTATGATATTTTGATATGATATGATATATAGTTGAGAAAGCTTACAAATTCCATCCATTATCTGGTAATAACTACATTAATTTAATTATTGTTAGTGCATTAAAAATTTAAGACAAAAATTCCAAACCATTGCAGCTTTAAACAAAACATATTTAAAGAAATATTTTTAATATTTTACAAAATGAGGAAATTTACGTTTGAGAATGGTACAATATATCATTTAGAATTTGATTTATGTGTTTACCTGTGTTACATGTTTCGTGAATTTACTCATATTATTTATGAAATATATTTACAAGGGTTTGCAATTTTTGCAAAATCTTCGGGGCACACGTATATGAGTTTGGTGTGACTTTCAAGGGGAAAGGCTGTAGTACCTCAGATATAGTAGCCCGAGCAGAGCTGACAATGACTCATGTTTACTACAATAGTAGTAAACTAAAAACTAACTACAGTTAGTACAAACTATAACAAACTGCAATAAATGTCGTTATAATAGTTCAATCGTGATCGAAGTGCATTTAGCAAACTAAATATATGCTCCTGAGAACGGAAAATTGTGCTAAAAAAATTGCTAATTTAACGTAGGAATGGTGAGGATTCAAAACGTGGCACTAGAGTCGAGGCCTTCACATATCGTTTCAAGGTTACATTGTCTATTACTAGTGCTTCTCCAATTCCGTGCTTTTTTATAGTTTGCGTTACTTTTCCTTGTATCTTCTCTATTACTTACGTGTTTATCATTTTGCTTCCTTCTTCTTGAGTGTTATTGTGCTTTCCAGTCGGTTCTTCAAAATATTGTCTCCATCTTTCCTTTATTTTCTCCTCTTCCGCGATTATGTTGCCTTTCTTGTCCCTTTCATTTATCATGTTATAGTCATTTCTCTTTCTCATTTGTTTTAATGATCCGTAAAAAAAATCGGGCTATCATTGTAATTTCCTGCCATCTTTTTTTTCCAAATTTTGCCAATGATTCATAAATTTCATTCTTTTCTTTTTTTTATATTCTTCATAGTGGTCTTCCCTCTTTGCACTCAATCGTCTTTTCCATTTATCTTCTTATCTTTAATTTTCAATCTTCGTTCATTATTTCTCCACTCGCGCCATTCCGGGTGCTTCTCCAATTCTGAGCTTTTTATAGTTTGCGTTACTTTTTCTTGTATCTTCTCTATTTCTTCCGTGTTTATCATTTCGTTTCTTTCTTCTTGAGTGTTATTGTGCTTTCCAGTCCGTTGTTCAAATTATTGTCTCCATCTTTCCATTATTTTATCCTCATCCGCGATTATGTTGCCTTCCTTGCTACTTACATTTATCATGTTATAGTCCTTTCTCTTCCTCATTTATTTTAATGTTCGGTAAAATAATTTCTGGTTATCATTGTAATTTCCTGTCAGCTTTTTTCCACATTTTAGCTATGATTCATGTTTTACTTCTTTATATCTAAATTTAATTCTTTTCTTTTCTCTTTATATTCTTCATAGTGGTCTTCCCTATTTGTACTCAAATATCTTTTCCATTTACATTTTTACCTTTGATTTTTAATCTTATTTCATTATACCTCCAATCTGTCTTATTTGTTTCTTTATTTGTTATTTTTGCTGCTCCGCAGCTCTTTTTGGTTACTCCTAATCCAATCTTCTCTAATTTTTTTAAATTATTTCTTGCATTCCTGATTTCTCTTGTTCCCTTACAATATGTATTGTATCTATCGATATTTGGGTCTTTCCATCTACAATTGAAAGAACATCTGGGAAAATTCTCAGTGTGCTTCTTCACAGTGACAAACGATGATAAATACTTCCTGTCTATAATGTCTTGATATTTTTCTTGCTGTTTTTATTATTTTAGTTTATTGCGTTTTATTTTCTGTTTTACTGAGTTTCTTCGTTTTTATTTTCTTCTCCATCTCCTCGTTTTCCAATCTTCTCTCATGTTTCTTCTTTTTTTGTATTCCTGCTTTCTCCTGTATCCTTACAATGTGTATTGTACCTATCATTGTTTCGGTCTTTTCATCTACAATTAAAAGAAAATCCAGGCAAATTCTCAAGTGTGTTTCTTCACAGTGACAAACGATGATATATATTTCTTTTCATTTCCTTTCCATTATCTCGTGGTATATTTCTTGGTGTTGTTGCTATTTTAGTTTATAGCGTGTTATTTTCTGTTTTGCTCAGTTTCTTCGTTTATCTTTTCTTCTCCATCTCCTCGTTTTCCAATCTTCTCTCATTTTTCTTTTTTTTTTATTCCTGCTTTCTCCTGTTCCCTTACAATATCTATTGTATCTATCGTTAGTTCTGTCTTTCCATCTAAAATTAAAAGAAAATCCAGGAAAATTCTTACGTGTGCTTCTTCACAGTGACAAACTTTGATAAACATTTATTTTCATTTTTTTTCTATTATCTCTTGATATATTTCTTGGTGTTATTGCTGTTTTAGTTAATAGCGTTTTATTTTCTGTTTTACTCAGTTTTTTTCTTCTTTTTTTATTATTCCTGGTTTCTCCTGTCGCCTTACAATATTTATTGTAGGTATCATTATTTCTGTCTTTCCATCTACAATTAAAATAAAACCTAGAAAAATACTTATGTGTGCTTCGTTACAGTGACAAACGATGATAAACATTTGTTTTCATTTCTTTTCTATTAGCTCTTGGTATATTGCTTGGTGTTGTTGCTAGTTTAGTTTATAGCGTTTTATTTTCTATTTTACTCAGTTTCTCCATTTTTCTTCTCTTCTTCATCTTCTCGTTTTCCAATCTTCTCTCATTTATCTTTTTTTTTTGTATTCAAAATATTATATATTTCTTATAATATATGTATTATAATATATATTTCTTTTTCACTCCTATCTTTTCTAGCTCCGTCCATATATCTTATTTTATTATCCTGTCGTAAGCTTTCTTCAAGTCTATCAATATTATACAATCGAAAGTTCTCTTGATGTCATTCAATATATGTACGTCTTTATTCTTCTTAATTAGCTTTTCGCTGATTTGTCTGATTGAAACTAATCTTGCGTTGCTTCTTCCTTTTCTGAATCCACACTGGTTGTCTTCTATCGTCCAATCTACTGTCTCTCTTATTCTTTTTTCGATTATTCTGGCTAGTATTTTCCCTGGGACACTTGTTAGTCTCATCCCTCTGTAGTTATTACAGTCCCTTTTGTCTCCTGTTTTATATATGGATAGGACGAATCTTGTCTTCCATTCTACCGGGATCTTATCTTATTTTACTATTTCATTTAGTAGTTCTGTTTGGGTTTCGATGCCGTATAATCCAAGTACCTTCATCATTTCCGGTGTTATTTCGTCCACTCCTGCTGCTTTGCTATTTTCATTTTTCTTATTGCTTCAATCACCTCTCCTATTTCTATTTCTTGAATCTCTTCAGTTTCGCTTTCTTGTTGGTTTTTACCAACAAAACTACCAACTTCTTGTTGGTTTTACTTCTTCTTCTATCTCCTCTGCTTTTGTAGTTGTCAATTTTTCAAAGTATTCCTTCCATCTTTGCAGTATTTTCGATACTTATCTGATTATGTTTCTCTTTTTGTCCGTTACGCTCATCATAATGTACTTTTTGTATAAGTTGCTTTATTGTTCCAAAGAAAGCTTGTGGTGAAGCTTCATCTAAGAAGGAAAGATTGAGAAAGAAAGAAGAAAGCTTCTGGTTCTCTCGATGATTTTCATTCATTTTTTCCCCAAATTTTTTCCATGATTCTTCTTGGCTTCCTTGACCCCCCTTATTACTTCCTTTTGTTGTTGTTGGTATTTTTCGTAGCCCTTTTTGTCCTTCGCGCTTAGGTATATTTACCTTTTTTTTTTCTTTTTTTTTCTTGCTGATCTCCTTCTTCCACTATTATGTTCTTCTCTCCGCCGTATTTGTTATTTTCTTCGTTCCGCAACTTATTTTTGCTGCTGTTTGAAAAACTTTTGAAAAACAGCACAATAAATATGCGGTTTTTCAAAGTATTACTCCATTTATTCTCTACTCCGTAATGTGTTTTTTGTTTACTCAACCTTCTCATCTCCTCTTGATATTTCTGTCTGCATGTGCTTTCTTTCAGTCTGTAATCTCTTATCTTCTCTTTCGTTTTTGTTCTCCTTTTGTCTATTCTTTCTTTTTTTTTCCCCTTATTTTGTCTTCATTTCCATTCTTACCAGGTAGTGGTCACTTCCAATTTCCGCTTGTCTTGATACTTTTACGTTCTTAACTAGGTGCCATTTCGTTCTGTTGATTAGGTACTAGTATAGAAAGTTTGTAGAAATGATTTGTCCAAATTTCAGCGACAGTTAGTTGCATCCGCTCTTTTGTAATAAATTTAACGGAGAAATATGTTATAAAATGTATTCGTACATTGCGCAACCTCATAAATGAAACTCGGCGTATTCTCGTCTCATCAATTATTTATACTTTAGTATTTTCAACGAGCTGGTTGCTTTATTAATAAATCGACGCTCGTCTCTAGCACGCCATCCCACGGACCCATCCTCGGCCGTTTATTTTTCCTGGATGCAATAACATAAAACAGGACAAAAAACGATAACCGGCGGGGTTCATTCACGAAGTGCCACTATAAATATAAAAGCCAACAGGAAGATGGGACCAGAGCACGCCCGACCCACACACACACTCACACACATACGTACACGGAAGGTTCGCTGTATTTCCGTGGCAATCAAATAAATATAAATTATGGGAGAGATTTAAATCGGGTCGGGAATAGAACGTTCGTAAATTTCGGGCACTAAGTCGGAACGGGAACAAATGGCACCGTAAAAGTGCACGGGATTTAACTGCCGATTAAGCGGCTGATTTAGACGAGGTGCTAATTTTATAGATCCCGATTCACGACAGGAAGAAACGACAGCAATAGATTTTATCCACTGCAAGAATAGTGCAGTTTACTTATTGCAATTTTCCACAAATTATTAGGCAAAGCGCGGATTTACAAGCATAAAAAATTACAAAATAAGCGCTTAAAAATGCAAAAAATCTCAAAAGCATATAAAATAGCATAAAGATTAGAATAAGCACAAAAACACAGAAAATGCATATTTTATTTTTTTATGAAAATACAGAAAAACAAAACAAAACATAATTTTATTAACAAGAACGCACTATAGGTAGATAACAGTAATATTTTAATAACATAGGTTTTGGTGATTAATATTAATAACAATAATAATTAATAACAAATAATGATTACTGCACATTTTTAAATGAACTAATAATTAAATGTTTTTCTAAATTTTCAACGGAAAATCCCATTCTCCTATCACTGAGCACATTTTTCCAATGTGAAATGCTTCTATCCACATCCACACTTGTAATCGGTGCATATTTAAATTTTTGAACAATTGTAATATTTATCAGCAAATCTTCCACGAAATCTCCTTTTAAAACTGTTGATATTTTTTGTAACTCGCCAAACCTTTCATTTTTTGACAAAACTACATCACATTTTTTTCAATAATCTCTCCTATAGATCCCCGTACGTTTGAGACGTCGTTCCTAAAATCTTCAACTATTTGAACCGCATCTGCCAAAGTTGTGTCCTTTGCTTGGAGTTTATCAATCGCTTTGCTTAAGAAACTGTAGTTGGTTTTTAGGAATGCTAAATTTTGTACAAGCCTCCTACCTTTAAGAACTTTGTGGCATTCTTTAATTGCCTCTGACACATTTTCGGGAAACTCTAACACAAGCTCCTTAAAGAATCGAAATGGTCGGCATAATAGCAGGCAGCATCTAGCCACGTACCGCATCTACTTATAACCGGTGCCGAAGGAAGAGGTACATTTGGCATTCTTTCCCTAAACATTTCAACCCTCAGTGGAGCTTTTAGGAAAATTTTCTTCCCGGTTTTTATCAAATCATTGACCAAGGGAAATTGCAGTCTAATTGTTTCAGCAACTCGATGAAAACCATGTGCCAAACAGGTGCAATGAATTAATTGCTCATAAAATACTTTTAAATTAGTATATGCCTTCAACATTTATGCAGTGGCATCAGAAAGCATCAATAATAATTATCATTTGGTACGGGGTTTGGCAAAACAAAATGTGTTAATCCATCGTGAATGAATTTGGCAACGTTATTGCCATTTGTTTTTTCTAACTGCTAGGTACTAATTAAAAATGCATTGGTGGAGTCTTCGTTTAATATTCCCATCATTAAATGGGCGATGTATAGACCACATGAATCAGTAGTTTCATCTACACCGAACCATATGTAATTGTTGCCAATTATCTTTTTTTATTTCCTCAATAGTGTGTTTATATACTTGCTCGACATAGTTTTTGCGAATGGTTGATTCGGCAGGAATATGTCTACCGGTGTATTTTTGTAAAAAAGATTTAAACATACTTTTATCAAGTTTTTTAACGGAATGTTAGAAGATACCATCGTATTGCATAAATCAAAGTAAAATTCCTTTTCATTCTGTGTAGAAGAACTCGCAAAAGACTCGGAAACCGTTTGCTGGGTACTCACGGTACTGCTTGCAGATTTGTGTTTTTCTTAATTTTCCAGGTGAACTGTTAATATGTTGTATTATGTTAAATTTTTTCTCGCAGTTAATCTACAACATAATACATGTTTGTACCTAAGCCAATAGCAACACAAAATAAAACTTACCGGTTTGATACAAGCCCTGCAAATTAATTTGACGTTCTCATATTTTTAATCAGAATGTCCATGTATCCATTCATCGACGGAAGGTTTTACTTTCGGCATTTTATACAAGAAAACTTATAAACACGTAATACACACAAGGCACAAGCACAACGCACTGAAGATTGAGATAAATTGGACTGAATTGATAGCACACTTGCCCCAGATGCGTTCTGTGCACGTAAAATAGGGTAATCCCCGAAATAATCAAGCTTTGTTTACCAAATATCACGTACGCACGCTCTCTTTGTTGATGATTTTGTAATAACCAAGCACTCTAGACGTAACGGAGTAATATTAATACTGAATTCTCATACAATAATGTGCAATGAAATATATTTCTAGCTAATATAAATAATGTGCTATAAAATTGAGAAATAAGCAAATAAACACAAAAAATAAGGAAATATGCACCAAAATGCATTAAAGCAATTATAAGCTTAAAAACTGAAAATATGCATAAAAGCACAAAACAAAAAAATGCCACGTTACTTCATTTGCTGAAATTCGTATAGATACGAGGTCATTTTAGTCTGCTATTAACTATTTTGCTAACTTCTAGAATAGTTCATTATGTTTCCATACATTACATCCAGATCTTTCGCTTTCAACCAGGAAGCATAGCACACGACTGTGATGTTCACAACCTATCTAAAATAGATTTTTATTGGATCAGATGTTAGTTATCAATTTAATGAATCTCCTGCAACATATAAAAATATTGAGAAACAGATATTTAAGTTTTCGCCTCCAAGGCTACGTTTACACACGTACCTTTCTAGAAAAATAAATAGTAGCATAACAACCAACAAGGACACTCCACGCACATTATTGTCGAATCTTTTGGCTCTGGAAAGCTGGGATTCTGGGGAAACCGGAAGTGCTGGCAGCTATTTTCTCGTCGATTTGATACCGCGAACACGCAAGCGCTCATCTGGTAAACAAGTTCTTGGCTTGGGCCGTTGTGGCTGCAAGTGCAACGATATCGGAGCCTCCTTTTCTTCTTCGCAATCCCAATCGCTGTTTACCGCACCGAAATAATACGGAATTCGTCGCATTATGTTTACGACGATGTTGTTAGAGTAGGTCTAAAATTATCGAATTTATTTGTCTAAAATCTGTTTACGCGTTACGCGAACGAACGTCAATTATGAAATGTATTTATGTAATGTTTTTTCAACATAATTAGATAAACCCAATCAAACCAATCAAAGTAGCTGGAGGCAGACTGCTTACATATTAGTTTGTACACTTTTTTTAGTTTTGCTACATGAAGTTCAAAGGAGATAATTTGAAATTGTTTTGTAAACTAAAATTGTTAGCTCATGATTTTAAGTGATGAGATAATTTCACCTAATGGTATACCCTTTGAACTTCATGAAGCAAAACTAAAATAGTGATGGACAAATCAATATCAATCAATACATTGAAAGTATCTTCTGTGCTGCTCACATCTGATTTATTTTTATTAGTTTCAAAATTTAAAAGTAAAAGATTCGATGGGCCAGCCAATGAAATCAAATGACGTAGGGTTATAGGTTAGAGGTTAGAGGTAGAATAGCTTTGTGGCCTAAAATTCTAAGAGACTAGTTCCGTAGGTCCACGACATCCCTGTTATGAGCAGCAGCCAATAATATAATAATAGCTAACATGATAGTCGATGTAATTCAATGGTCTATCAATGTAACTATCAATGGTCATCAATGTAACTATCAATGTAACTATCAATGGTCTATCAATGTAACTATCAATGTAACTATCAATGGTCTATCAATGTAACTATCAATGGTCTATCAATGTAACTATCAATGTAACTATCAATGGTCTATCAATGTAACTATCAATGTAACTATCAATGGTCTATCAATGTAACTATCAATGTAACTATCAATGGTCTATCAATTAACTAATCTAGTCAATGGTCGGTAACGAACATGGTACGCAAACAGAAGAAAAGATATAACAGAGGTAAATAAAAATGCATAACAGAAGCAGCATACGAGAATACGAGAATGCAGAGACGTAAAAGAAACGATGAGTAACAAGACGATGAACGGCATCTTGTCATGGCAATAAAAAAACTAGTATAAATGCTTACAAAGAAGTTGTAAAGCAAACCATGAAGTTTACAAGGAGATAAAGAAAGAATTTAGTAAAATATGTACAAAAAATGAAGAAAAGAAGATGCTGTGAAACAAAAAAGAGGAAGTGCCTGATAAGCCTACTACCTACAGAAAATTCTACAAAGTTATTTAGAGGTCCAAATGAGAATTCAGGTCCATACTAACATCATGTCCACCAAGGGTAAAATACGAATAGAGGAAACTAAATAGGTGATAAGAACATGATCGCTCATATTTTAAAAGCACGTCAAGGATCTTAACGTACGTATGAAGTTGTGAAGATAAATCTGCCGATAGGACAACCATGACCGATGTCAAAATCTGAAAGCTTATTATGAGACCCAAACCAACAAACGGTGGTAGGGCCAATGGAATGAGAAGAAAGAATAATGTTGCTCAACTTTACTTACAAATTCCTTAATTTCACGTGAAAAAAATGCTTCTACTCTTCTGTCTTTTGAAGAATCTTGTACATGTTGCAATATATGCTTTTATATTTTCGTTTTAATTGTAATTCAACCAAAACATTACATATTAATATCATTAGTCGATATCGATATCTGTTACAGCCTCACTGCAATGAACACAATGTTATTATAATTGGACCAAAACCCAAAATTATATAACAATATCATTGGTGAGATTGTGATAAAAATACCATCGATAAAATTTGTGGTGGATTCTCCTCAATGTTCGCTGATGCTGAATGGTATCAGATCGCAATTTTTAGAAGCAATATCAAAATAACGATACCATAATCATGTAGCTGATAATTAAACAGTCATTGGCACCCCATACTGAAAAAAAAATACTTGCAAAATAGTCAAAACCTTTAAATCATCAAATAAACTTTTGGGACTTTTAACGTAGAGAGGGGAAATTAAAAAGTTTTATATTCGATTATGAATATAATGAATAATATAACTAAAATAAAAATAAAACATTTCTAAGGCATAGATCTAAGAACTAATATGTGCTCGCTTTAAAGTACACGACCTGTCCAGGTTTTGTTTAATAATCGAGATACTCTGAGCTACTTTTAGGTTTGAAGTCTGTTTCTATATTTAAACGTTAAAGCAGCTACAGTGGAAAAATCAATTTCGCAAAGGTTAGAAGTAGGAAAAGGTAATAACATCCGAAATGCTTTTGCTTTAATAAGAGAATAGGTCATAGGAATAGGGAATAGGTATGTAGGTAGACATATACAAGACAGTTCACTTCAGAATTTTGTAATTACGTAATAACAAAATTTGATTTTTCTGGGGCATTTAAAGAAAAATCTTTCAGTAGTTCTTCTTCTTGCAGAGATAGGCCAGTGTACTTTCAAATGGATGTATTACTCAATCCAAGTCTTCTTATGCGAAAAGTATTTGCTGAAAGTAGTGATGAAATTTTGTACATGATCTTCACTCTGTTTAGCAATACCTTTTTATGAATCTCTTTTGGCGGTTAACTCTGGATAAATTCATTCATTGTGGGAAGCATCCCAAAGACATTTTCTTTTATCTTACTGTTCCATAACTGTACTTTCTTACAAAAGCGTTGACGGTTTCACTTAAATGAAATACAGGTTGATTGCAAAAAAAAGTAGACAAAAACAGTTTTTTTAATTTGTTTTTTCTCAAAATGTTATTGTATAAGTGTGGTTTTTCATAACCTCAGTCTTTGACGTTTGACAATCTTTCAAAGTTGATATTAGTTTAAAACTTTTTTATAAGTTAAGTATTAAATGTCTCTTCTAGATGACAAAAGCAAAGCTATAAATGATTCAGGAACGGTGTTTAGGGGTACACTCGCCTCTCCAAGTACAAAATATGTCGCTGAAATCAGCTGTTTAATGGTAATTAATGACACTGACCCTTACGTGACATTTCTAACACCAAGGTTGTTCAAGCAGCCAAAAATTGCATCTCTACTTTTTTTTACATCAACTGTATATACGTTATATTTTCATAAAATTCCGTGGAATACAGTGAAATATTACGCGAAATTAAGTATTTCGAATATGTCTATTAAGTAGGACAGCTTCATTTAGAAATAAATTGTAGAATTCATCTGCTTGCATGTGACCAAAATGCCTTAAAATTCCCATAAATGCCTGTTTTGCCTATTTTTGTACCGGATGCCTATTTTGGCCATTCTTTCATCTTTTCACTCGCATTATATAGTATTTAACAGAAATAGAAAATGTATTTACACAAATGGGTTTTCAATTACCAATTTAACGAAAATACGTTGAAGACTTTACATGATTATCTAGGGAATATCTCCGTTATTGGTACATTTGAACTAGTGAAGTAGGGGAAGGGATGATGGATTTTGGTAGAGTTTATGGGGCTCAACCCCTAAGAAAATTGAGTGTTATTTAACATCTTGATCAGTACACATCAATCAAAATGCTAAAGAAGAGTATTCGCGAGTCCGGTAATGAAACTTTCAGTAGTGATGGTGGAATATTATTTGTAAAACTTGCAATGTGAATGTGTACCAGGAAAAGAAATAAAGAAAACACTTGATAAAGTTTCACAAGTTTTATAGAATTGCACTACGTTTTTTTCGGCACTGCTGCCATTCTCAAGAGAGATACACTGAGAGATACTCTCTTGAGAATGGCAGTAGTGCCGAAACAACTGTAGAGCAATTCTATAAAACTTGTGAAACTTTACCAAGTGTTTTCTATATTTACCTAATCAAAATGATTCACCAAGAAGTAACCACTTCCTCGTACAATTTAACGAAAAGAAATATTTTATGACTCAACATTTGGCAACCAATAAGCATACATCTTCAGTACACACCAACACAGATCATAACAATATAACTCCTCTTTTTAAGAAGTTTCCCAACTAAAATCGCAATCAATTTTGTAGAACTCCCTTTTCATTTTGCCTGTTTTACTGCCTTTTTTTCATTTTTTACTGCCTATTTTGCCTTTTTTACTGCCTTTTGAGCTTTTTTTACTGCATTTGTCTGCCTACATTTTTACTGCCACTTTTTAATGCCTTACCGCGTGACAACATCTGGACGAAGAATAAAATAACAATGAAAAATATTCAATTCCCATATCTCCGCAAAGAGCAGCGAAAATCTTTGATTTTAAAAATCTGCTTTTTATAGGTATATGTAACTACATTAATAACTACTCTCAAAACAATATTTAGCCCAGAATGATTTTGATCTGAAGCTCTCCGATGAATCATGCAGTGTGTTTAGACTCCACCTATACATTCTCTTTTGGCAAGTGTTTGTAAAATGTATCTCCTAGACATAGCTTGAGGTTCATCAGTGCAAATTCCAACACAATCCTTCTAATGCATTTTTGCTTTGTCAATAGCATACTTTGTAGTTCTGAACAACATGACAATTACCCTTCCTTGTATGGGCTCCGAGGGAGGGGGGGATCAGTTTTGAAAAAAGCCGTGAAAATAAGTTCATGGAATGTCAGAAGCCTCTTTAAAGCAGGCAAAATTGATAATTTAACAGCAGAGATGCAAAGATTGAAACTGAATATACTCGGAATAAGTGACTTAAGATGGCCAGGACCTGGAATCCACCGCACAGACGAATCTGTTATGTATTTCTCAGGAAGTACCGATAAATCTAATAAATATGGAGTTGTTATCATGGTGGATAAAAATATACATAAATCAGTGACCAGGTTTGTTCCCTACTCAGACAGAGTTATGATGACACAGATGCCTTCGCATAATAGAAACATCAATATCATACAGATTTTTGCACCAACAGTAGATAAATCTGATGACGAAATCGAACAGTTTTATGCAGAACTATACACGGTGCTTGAAAACATCAACGAACAAGATGTTACTATCGTCATGGGAGATTTTAATGCGAAGGTTGGCGAAGGAGTAGTAGAGGATATTAAGGGTAGATAAGGACTTGGAGAGAGAAATGAAAGAGGCGACAGATTAACAGAATTCTGCCAATCAGAGAATCTGGTAATAACTAATACCTATTACAAACTTCATAAAATAAGACTATATACATGGAAGTCTCCACAACATAATTCTGCCAATCAGAGAATCTAGTAATAACTAATATCTATTACAAACTTCATAAAAGAAGACTATATACATGGAAGTCTCCACAACATAATGAAGAAAACGTAGTAAAAAACCAAATTGATTATATACTCATACAAAAGAGATTCAGAAATAGTGTAACAGCAGTCAAAACTTACCCAGGGGCAGACATTGGTTCAGACCACAACCCTGTAGTCGCCCGAGTTCACATCAAATTGAAACAACTAAAATCCAAAATGAAGAACAACAAGATAGCAACAGAAAAACTTAAAGATAAAGACATAAAAGAACAAGTACAAAAAGAGATTAATATAAAAATTAATTAAATACGACAAAAAACTACAACCCCAGATATAGATAAGTAATGGGATAATATAAAAACAGCACTAATAGAAGGAAGTAAAGATCAATTGACACCAGACAAGACAAAACCTAAACAAAAATGGACAACACAAGATATCCTCCTCCTTATGGAAGAACGAAGGAAAAACAAAAACAATCCCAAAAATAAACAGCTGCAAAGAAATATAACAAGGCAAATCCGGGAAGGAAAAGAAAAATGGCTAACTGCAAAATGTGAATACATAGAAGAACTACAATCAAAATACGATAACAGAAATCTACATAAAGAAATCAAAATTTAACAGGAACATCGCGAAAAAGACAAACCACCATTATAAAAAATAAAAAAGGGAAGATCATAATAGAAACAGCACAAAAACTAATAAGGTGGAAAGAATATATAGAAGAACTCTTTCATGACACAAGAAATACTAGAACCAAGCAGAATACCACAGAAGGACCAAACATATTGAAAGAAGAAGTTCTCTATGCCATAAAGATATTAAAAAACGGAAAAGCAGTGGGACCAGACGAAATACCAAGCGAACTCTTAAAACTAATAAATGAGGACCAGCTCGATATTATGGTAGATCTATTTAATACAATGTACAGAACCGGAGTGATACCTAAGCAATGGATAAAAGCTACCTTCATAACTATACCAAAAATACCAAACGCCAGAGAATGTAGTGACTACAGGACTATCAGTCTAATGAGTCATACACTAAAAGCATTTCTCAAAGTTATTCACAAGAGACTATATAAAAAGCTGGAAAATGACATAGGAAACACTCAATTTGGTTTCAGGAATGGCTTTGGTACAATGGAGGCATTATTCAGTTTGAATGTACTAACACAGAGATGTTTAGACATGAACATAGATATACACGTATGCTTCATAGACTATGCAAAGGCCTTTGATAAAGTACGCTATGATATTCTACTAAATATACTGAAACAACGAAACATCGACACTTGAGACATACAGATTATTGAATCGCTTTACTGGAACCAAACAGCCACGATAAAAGTAGACAACGATGAATTTGACGAAATACGGAGACTAAGAGGGGTACGACAGGGTTGTATACTGTCCCCAGTGGTATTTAATCTATATTCCGATGAGATATTCAGAAGGCTCTAAGTGAAGAACACACTGGAAGCACAATAAACGGTCAGGCGGTCAACAACTTAAGGTATGCCGATGACACTGTTGTTATAGCAGAGAATCTTGCAGACCTTCAGAGTTTAGCAAACTAGTTAAATCATGTCGGTCTACGTACGGTCTCAAGATGAATCTGAAAAAGACGAAATACATGGTCATAACAAAAGGCAGAATACAATATCAAGACTTATACATCGACAACACGCGTATAGAAAAGGCAACTAAATATAAATACCTTGGTAGATGGATAACCAATACCATTGACCAAACACTAGAAATTAAAACCAGAATTGAAATGGCCAGAAGCACATTTCTTAAATTGCGTTTGTTTCTTTGTGATGACCACTAAAACTTGACTTGTGTACAAGAATGCTAAGAGGCTACGTGTTCTCCATTCTACTATATGGAATGGAAGCATGGACTTTAAAGCAAGCAGAACTAAAAAGCTAGAAGCGTTTGAGATGTGGTGTTATAGACGAATGCTAAAAATATCATGGACGGGCAAAGTGACGAACATCAGAGTAATGGAACGCATGAACAAACAACGTAAAATCATACTAACAATAAAAAGAAGGAAGCTAATATCTAGGCCATATATCCAGAGGAAAAAGTATGAACTGCTCCAACTGATAATGCAGGGGAAAGTAATGGGCAAAAGGAACATCGGTAGACGCAGATGCTCATGGCTGTGTAACCTTAGAGAATGGTATGATACCTCATCCCAAGAGTTATTCCGAGCTGCCGCCTCCAAGGTGAAGATAGCGATGATGATTGCAAACCTCCTGAAAGGAGATGCCATATAAAGAAGAAGTATGGGCTTGCAAACTATGGCTTGGACTGATGAGACCCCGTAGATCGAAACTGGTCTCCAGTTGTCGGCGGAGATAATTTCCAAATGCATATTAGAATTTTAATTTGTTATACCAAGTCGACCAAGTATAAATTCTAATATAGGCACTAAATAGTAAAAAAAGGTAGCCATAGCAACTAAAATGGGCTTTTTGTGTCGAACCGGTGGACTTCCGCGAGCGTGGCCCGTTCCGCGCCGTTACTCACCGCTTATTAAGAAAATTAACAATATTATAAAAAAAAGTGGTTATTTTTTTCTCCTAGCGTGTGATTTTACGACAGCCCGCAGCGCACCGTATTCATTATTCCCATTCGGACCGGTCCCTCGCCTCCTTCCCTCCTCCACCAAGCCGCAACGAAAACGTGTTTCTACACAAACGTAGGTTTTTATTATAAATGCTAATCAGGCAAACCTGCAGGTCCACGAGGAGCGGAGGCTGCGGAGGCCCGGGAGCCCCGACTCGGAGCGATTATTAATTAATTATCTCGAGAGGATCCGAGGTGAAACCCACTGCGACCCGAATTTCCAAACAGATTTTGAAGAGAGCAGAGGCCCAAAAAAAATGCAATTTCTCATAAGCAGCGGATTGTTTAATTACGTGCATTAATTACCAGCGTGGAAATCAAACTCGCTGTTGCCGCAACTATCTGTTATAAAAGGGGACCATTCACGTTATGCAAATTAAAAATATCCCTGGTCCGTAATGGTTAATATCTAATTTGCGATGATGTGTGCCTAACGGGGGTTTATCTCTCTCCTCGCTTCCTGCGCTTCGCCTAGCCCATAGGCGACAGAACTGGTTTCTAGGCCTAGATACGGCCCTTTCTTGGACGAGTCCCACTGACCATCTTCGGCCGAGAAAGATGCCCCAGGGCCCTCGCTGCATCACGAGGATTATAGAATTATGCCCGTGTTCGTGCCCAAATTATACCCGACGAGTTGGGAGCGTTTTGAATAACGCTGGGCTGCACCTGTGGATGCAAAATTATAAGCCTATAGCACGAGTCCGCTTGGAAATTAGAGGAATAGTAATGAGCCTCGCGGTAACCCAGATACGCGCGGTAATTGTGTGAAGTTAAATTAGCTCTGGTCAACTTGACTCTGCGTCTACGTGAATAATAACGCTAATAAAATTGTACGTTTTCGCTCGTACTTCACCTCAACACTGTTGCGGATTTGTACTAGAACAGGTAACCACGAGCAATTAGCAGTGCCGGACTAGCCTTGGGCTGATGAAAGAGTTGGCCCAGGAACGCCAAACATAACAACCCTATAGCTTCACTATACTCTAATTTTTCTAAACTGGCATTCACGTCATCAAAATAATAATCATAATAATGATGACACAATTTTACAAGGTTGCCAGCTGTCCTGGGTATTTAAAAATGGCTGCAATCAGCTGTTGCGCCCGTGCAATCTTGTGCGGTTCGTATCAAATTCGTCGACTTCTCTGCCGTTTTTCGTACAGATATCAATCTTGTGGTTATGGTTTATCATCTACAATGGCAAAATATACATTGTAATAATCGATCAAATGTATCAAGTTAAATGTCAAAAAAGTTTGGTTATACACACATGTATGAGCATGCGTTAGTGAAAAAGATTTGGCATCGTCGCCGAAAAAATATCACGGCCACCAACATAACATGATTTATTACATGTTTGGCAGGCGAAAATTGTGTCCGCGGTTAATACACCGATTACCTATTTATAACCACCGTTGATCATTGTTATGTAACAAATGATCCTCAGATTAATTTCGATTCTTAAACTATTGTTATGCATATTCTCGAAAACAATCACGTTGGTACGAAAAAAACCCATCACACAGCTGTTTGATAACGTGAACGCCAGTTTAGAAAAATTAGAGTATACCAATCTTTACCACCAGCATCAAAACATTAGATAGTTTAAACATCTTTACCTATAGGTATGGCGATTTTCCTGATAATATCCCATTAGTGTTTTATTTTTCACAACAATTTTAACCAAAATCCAGTCACTTGCATTATTTTAAATATTTGATCAATGCTACGACAAAAATAGAAGAAAACGTAAACTCTGTTCCATTTTTATTTTTAACTAAGTTGGCTCTGTTAGGGTCACAGTATTGTTGGCCAACGTAAAAAGTCACTAGGCTTGAAAAAATTGGTTATATTTAAAAAAAAGAGGTTATATTTTATGACAGTGGGCGATGTTGCTATCAACTTGAGTATCTATTTTATGTGCTATTTATATTTTACAAAATCAAATCAGTCAAATTATAATATAAAATATAGTTGATGATTGGTTTACTTACTAATAATTAAAAAACCAGCACACGTGAATAATTAAAGCAACAATTTAATTAGTTTAATATATGATTTAACTCCGCCAAGGACGGTCCCAAGCCCGGCTGAAAAAGGAGGAGGGTTGTGCGTAGGGTTAACAACCCTGCCACGTAAAAACCCCACAGTGTTAAAGAAAGATCAACAAGACTAGTTGACGCCCTATGCTCCACTAGGAGCGAAGAGGATTAAAGTAAAGTAAAGATATATGATATATAATTATATATATATATATATAATATATATAATTTACTAAATATATGATTTAGGCAACGTTTAGAAATCTAAGATTTAATAATTTGTTCGCTGTCAGATCATTTTTGTTGGTATTTATGTGTAAAACTTTATAGTACGAAACCTTCTAGTTTATAAACTAGAACTAACTTTAGAACTAAACTTTATAAAACTAAGCCTTCTTAGTTAAAAATAAAAATGGAACACAGAGTATACGTAAAAATTAACACGCAATAGGAAAGATATGATAAGTTCTACTGAAGACTGAGCAATAACTAAATAAACTACGATTGGAATCGTACCAACTTTACCAAGAAGCTTTAGAATCATCTTAAATCTTCCATATTGTCGATAGAATTCCAATTTCTAAAATATATATTGCGTTTTCTAAAGGTTAATGAATATTTTTAGTTTGTCGTAAATAATGATGTGCAGTAGCATGAATATTTCAAATTTTAGTAAGGAACTTCTCAAATTCTTTGCGAATCTTAAAAACTTTTCTATGAACTTATAATTTCTATTCAAAACTTCGTATATTTTGTATGACTGATCGCAATATTAATCAATTCATTGTATATTTTGCACTTGAAACTTTATAGAACGAAACCTTCTAGTTTATAAACTAGAACTAACTTTAGAACTAAACTTTATAAAACTAAGCCTTCCTAGTTAAAAATAAAAATGGAACACAGAGTATACGTAAAATTTAACACAGAATAGGAAAGATATGATAAGTTCTTCTGAAGACTGAGCAATAACTAAATAAACTATGATTGGAATCGTACCAACTTTACCAAGAAGCTTTAGAAATCATCTTAAATATTCCACATTGTCTATGGAATTCCAATTTCTAAATTATATATTAAGTTTTCTAAAGGTTAATGAATATTTTTAGTTTGTCGTAAATAATGATGTGCAGTAGCATGAATATTTCAAATTTTAGTAAGGAACTTCTCAAATTCTTTGCGAATCTTAAAAACTTTTCTATGAACTTATAATTTCTATTCAAAACTTCGTATATTTTGTATGACTGATCGCAATATTAATCAATTCATTGTATATTTTGCACTTGAAACTTTATAGAACGAAACCTTCTAGTTTATAAACTAGAACTAACTTTAGAACTAAACTTTATAAAACTAAGCCTTCTTAGTTAAAAAAAAAATGGAACACAGAGTATATGTAAAAATTAACACAGAATAGGAAAGATATGATAAGTTCTACTGAATACTGAGCAATAACTAAATAAGCTACGATTGGAATCGTACCAACTTTACCAAGAAGCTTTAGAAATCATCTTAAATATTCCACATTGTCTATGGAATTCCAATTTCTAAATTATATATTAAGTTTTCTAAAGGTTAATGAATATTTTTAGTTTGTCGTAAATAATGATGTGCAGTAGCATGAATATTTCAAATTTTAGTAAGGAACTTCTCAAATTCTTTGCGAATCTTAAAAACTTTTCTATGAACTTATAATTTCTATTCAAAACTTCGTATATTTTGTATGACTGATCGCAATATTAATCAATTCATTGTACATTTTGCACTTGAAACTTTATAGAACGAAACCTTCTAGTTTATAAACTAGAACTAACTTTAGAACTAAACTTTATAAAACTAAGCCTTCTTAGTTAAAAATAAAAATGGAACACAGAGTATACGTAAATTTTAATCCAGAATAGGAAAGATTGATAGGTTCTTCTGAATACTGAGCAATAACTAAATAAACTACGATTGGAAGCGTACCAACTTTACCTAGAAGCTTTAGAATTCATCTAAAATCTTCCATATTGTCTATGGAATTCCAATTTCTAAAATATATATTACGTTTTCTATAGGTTAATGAATATTTTTAGTTTGTCGTAAATAAAGATGTGCAGTAGCACGAATATTTCAAATTTTAGTAAGGAACTTCTCAAATTCTTTGCGAATCTTAAAAACTTTTCTATGAACTTATAATTTCTATTCAAAACTTCTTATATTTCATATAACTGATCGCAATATTAATCAATTCATTGTATATTTTGCACTTGAAACTTTATAGAACGAAACCTTCTAGTTTATAAACTAGAACTAACTTTAGAACTAGACTATATAAAACTAAGCCTTCTTAGTTAAAAATAAAAATGGAACACAGAGTATACGTAAAAATTAACACAGAATATGAAAGATATGATAATTTCTTCTGAAGACTGAGCAATAACTAAATAAACTACGATAGGAAGCGTACCAACTTTACCTAGAAGCTTTAGAATTCATCTAAAATCTTCCATATTGTTTATGGAATTCCAATTTCTAAAATTATATATTACGTTTTCTAAAGGTTAATGAATATTTTTAGTTTGTCGTAAATAAAGATGTGCAGTAGCACGAATATTTCAAATTTTAGTAAGGAACTTCTCAAATTCTTTGCGAATCGTAAAAACTTTTCTATGAATTTATAATTTCTATTCGAAACTTCTTATATTTCATATAACTGATCGCAATATTAATCAATTCATTGTATATTTTGCACTTGAAACTTTATAGAACGAAACCTTCTAGTTTATAAACTAGAACTAACTTTAGAACTAAACTTTATAAAACTAAGCCTTCTTAGTTAAAAATAAAAATGGAACACAGAGTATACGTAAAAATTGACACAGAATATGAAAGATATGATAAGTTCTACTGAAGACTGAGCAATAACTAAATAAACTACGATTGGAATCGTACCAACTTTACCTAGAAGCATTAGAAATCATCTTAAATCTTCCATATTGTCTATAGAATTCCAATTTCTATATTATATATTACGTTTTCTAAAGGTTAATGAATATTTTTAGTTTGTCGTAAATAATGATGTGCAGTAGCATGAATATTTCAAATATTAGTAAGGAACTTCTCAAATTCTTTGCGAATCTTAAAAAATTTTCTATGAACTTATAATTTCTATTCAAAACTTCGTATATTTTGTATGACTGACCGCAATATTAATCAATTCATTGTATATTTTGCACTTGAAACTTTATAGAACGAAACCTTCTAGTTTATAAACTAGAACTAACTTTAGAACTAAACTTTATAAAACTAAGCCTTCTTAGTTATAAATTAAAATGGAACACAGAGTATACGTAAAAATTAACACAGAATAGGAAAGATATGATAAGTTCTACTGAAGACTGAGCAATAACTAAATAAACTACGATTGGAATCGTACCAACTTTACCTAGAAGCTTTAGAATTCATCTTAAATCTTCCATATTGTCTATAGAATTCCAATTTCTATATTATATATTACGTTTTCTAAAGGTTAATGAATATTTTTAGTTTGTCGTAAATAATGATGTGCAGTAGCATGAATATTTCAAATTTTAGTAAGGAACTTCTCAAATTCTTTGCGAATCTTAAAAACTTTTTTATGAACTTATAATTTCTATTCAAAACTTCGTATATTTTGTATGACTAATCACAATATTAATCAATTCATTGTATATTTTGCACTTGAAACTTTATAGAACGAAACCTTCTAGTTTATAAACTAGAACTAACTTTAGAACTAAACTTTATAAAACTAAGCCTTCTTAGTTAAAAATAAAAATGGAACACAGAGTATACGTAAAAATTGACACAGAATATGAAAGATATGATAAGTTCTACTGAAGACTGAGCAATAACTAAATAAACTACGATTGGAATCGTACCAACTTTACCTAGAAGCATTAGAAATCATCTTAAATCTTCCATATTGTCTATAGAATTCCAATTTCTATATTATATATTACGTTTTCTAAAGGTTAATGAATATTTTTAGTTTGTCGTAAATAATGATGTGCAGTAGCATGAATATTTCAAATATTAGTAAGGAACTTCTCAAATTCTTTGCGAATCTTAAAAAATTTTCTATGAACTTATAATTTCTATTCAAAACTTCTTATATTTCATATAACTGATCGCAATATTAATCAATTCATTGTATATTTTGCACTTGAAACTTTATAGAACGAAACCTTCTAGTTTATAAACTAGAACTAACTTTAGAACTAGACTATATAAAACTAAGCCTTCTTAGTTAAAAATAAAAATGGAACACAGAGTATACGTAAAAATTAACACAGAATATGAAAGATATGATAATTTCTTCTGAAGACTGAGCAATAACTAAATAAGCTACGATTGGAATCGTACCAACTTTACCAAGAAGCTTTAGAAATCATCTTAAATCTTCCATATTGTTTATGGAATTCCAATTTCTAAAATTATATATTACGTTTTCTATAGGTTAATGAATATTTTTAGTTTGTCGTAAATAAAGATGTGCAGTAGCACGAATATTTCAAATTTTAGTAAGGAACTTCTCAAATTCTTTGCGAATCTTAAAAACTTTTCTATGAACTTATAATTTCTATTCAAAACTTCTTATATTTCATATAACTGATCGCAATATTAATCAATTCATTGTATATTTTGCACTTGAAACTTTATAGAACGAAACCTTCTAGTTTATAAACTAGAACTAACTTTAGAACTAGACTATATAAAACTAAGCCTTCTTAGTTAAAAATAAAAATGGAACACAGAGTATACGTAAAAATTAACACAGAATATGAAAGATATGATAATTTCTTCTGAAGACTGAGCAATAACTAAATAAACTACGATAGGAAGCGTACCAACTTTACCTAGAAGCTTTAGAATTCATCTAAAATCTTCCATATTGTCTATGGAATTCCAATTTCTAAAATTATATATTACGTTTTCTAAAGGTTAATGAATATTTTTAGTTTGTCGTAAATAAAGATGTGCAGTAGCACGAATATTTCAAATTTTAGTAAGGAACTTCTCAAATTCTTTGCGAATCGTAAAAACTTTTCTATGAATTTATAATTTCTATTCGAAACTTCTTATATTTCATATAACTGATCGCAATATTAATCAATTCATTGTATATTTTGCACTTCAAACTTTTTAGAACGAAACCTTCTAGTTTATAAACTAGAACTAACTTTAGAACTAGACTATATAAAACTAAGCCTTCTTAGTTAAAAATAAAAATGGAACACAGAGTATACATAAAAATTAACACAGAATATGAAAGATATGATAATTTCTTCTGAAGACTGAGCAATAACTAAATAAACTACGATTGGAATCGTACCAACTTTACCAAGAAGCTTTAGAAATCAACTTAAATCTTCCATATTGTCTATGGAATTCCATTTTCTATATTATATATTACGTTTTCTAAAGGTTAATGAATATTTTTAGTTTGTAGTAAATAATGATGTGCAGTAGCATTAATATTTCAAATTTTAGTAAGGAACTTCTCAAATTCTTTGCGAATCTTAAAAACTTTTCTATGAACTTATAATTTCTATTCAAAACTTCGTATATTTTATATAACTGATCACAATATTAATCAATTCATTGTATATTTTGCACTTGAAACTTTATACAACGAAACCTTCTAGTTTATAAACTAGAACTAACTTTAGAACTAAACTTTATAAAACTAAGCCTTCCTAGTTAAAAATAAAAATGGAACACAGAGTATACGTAAAAATTAACACAGAATAGGAAAGATATGATAAGTTCTTCTGAAGACTGAGCAATAACTAAATAAACTACGATTGGAATCGTACCAACTTTACCAAGAAGCTTTAGAAATCATCTTAAATATTCCACATTGTCTATGGAATTCCAATTTCTAAATTATATATTAAGTTTTCTAAAGGTTAATGAATATTTTTAGTTTGTCCTAAATAATGATAGGTAGTAGCATGTATATTTCAAATTTTAGTAAGGAACTTCTAAAGTTCTTTGTGAATCTTAAAAACCTTTCTATGAATTTATAATTTCTATTCGAGCCTCCTTATATTTTGCATGATCAAAATAATTTGCAAAATCATCAAGATTTTGATTATTCATCAATTCATTGTATATTTTGCCCAAACTATAAAGAAAATTGCTAATCTATGAAAGTTTATCACGAAATGTTTTCCTATTTTGTTATAAATGATCAAGGATTTTTGATTAATTTATTATGAGTAAATAATCCCATTTTGGGAAGCAATTATTTTCATATTATAATAGATTATAGTATTGCTTCAAAAATTTAACATGACTGTCTAATTCATACAAATTAATTCACTTTAAGATGATTTATATAAATTTTTTCAATATTTATGCAAAGTCTTCAATTATTTGTAGTCAACCAACTTTGTAGTAAAGTTTTTTTAAATTTATTTAACCAATTTGATCAAAATTGCGAAATTTCATCAGAAATATTTCTGCGAAATAAAAGGTTTTATAAACATAAAGAGAAGGCAAAGTAAATCAAGAAAAAGACAGTGGGCAAAGCAATGTTATCGCTATGGGAATTTTCAGCAGCGATTAATACGCGTTGAAAATGCCCTTAGCGATAGCTTTGCCGCTGTGCCTGTGTAGCGTTACGTCGCATAAGAAATCTATGAATCGGCCTTAAATCTATACGAAATGTTTTCCTATTTTGTTATAAATGATCAAGAATTTTGGATACATTTATTATGAATAAATAATCCCATTTTTTGGAAGCAATTATTTTCATATTATAATAGATTATAATATTGCTTCCAAATTTTAACATTTCTGTCTAATTCATACAAATTCATTCACTTTAAGATGATTGCAAACCTTTCAATTATTTGTAGTAAACAAACTCGTAGTAACGTTCATTTATTTAACAAATATCATCAAAATTATCAAAATTGCGAAATTTCTTCAGAAATATTTTCGCGAAAAATAAGATTTTATAAACATAAAGAGAATACAAAGTCTAGAACGATTTGTAATAAAATTTGCAACATTCGTTACAAATTTTACACAAATATTCCCAAATTTTAGCAGGGATTTTTATGGATTCTAAAGATTTTTTTCGATTGATAGAATTTGTTAATTATGGACAAATATTTAGTTTCTATGAATTTCGTCCAATAAATGTAACTATAAATATTAATTTGCAAATTTTATAAACATGGTTTTGTAAACTCCAAATTTTAGCAGGAAGGTATTTCCCAAAAATATATTTCAAGTTTTTATAGGAATTTTTAATTTTGGATCTTCAGATTTATAATGAATGTTGCTAATTTTATTACAAATCAATCTAGACTTACTCTTGTGTTTCACTATCTTTATTTTGACTTACATTGTCTTCTCTTTATGTTTACAAAACCTTATATTTCGCAGAACTATTTCTGAAGAAAATTTGCGAAATATAAGATTTTATATACATAAAGAGAATACAAAGTCTAGAACGATTTGTAATAAAATTTGCAACATTCGTTACAAATTTGAAGATCCAAAATTAATAAATACTATAAAAAAAAATTATGAAGTACCTCCTATGAGTGATCTTATCAATGTTATCAAGAAACTTCTCATATATATGTTGAATCATCACAAAGTTTCATAATTGTCATAATGTTTCATAATTGTGATAAAGTTTCATAATTGTGAAGGATTATAGAAAGCTAGAGAAAATATCTTTGATAAATTTAGTATAAGTTTTCTAATGTTAGACGAATCTTTTCTATTTGATCCTAAAGCATGATCTTTAGGAGTATTTACAAATTTTATCTAGAAACTTCTCTGATATATGTTGAATTGACACAAAGTTTCATAATTGTAGAAGATTGTAGAAAACTAGAAACATTAGAAAAAAAGTTTTCTAATGTTTGAGAAATCTTTTTCATTCGATCTTAAATCATAATCCGTAGGAGCAATCTTACAAATTTTATCAATAAAATTCTTAAATTTCCCGTGAGTTTGCCCATATTTTCTACGAAACTCTAATTTCTGGAATAAACTCCGTAAATTAAAAAATAATTTTCTCATTTTGGAACAATCTTTTCAATTTGTCTGAAGTCATGATATTTAGCATGATTAGTTAGTGGCAATTTTATATAGGAGCTTCTTAAATTCATCTTGAGTCTTCTCAACTTTTCTATGGAATTGATATTTCTGGATAAAACTCCGTAAATTAATCCGCATGAATAATTAGAGGAAATTTTCTGTAGGAGCTTCTTAAATTCATCTTGAGTCTTCTCAACTTTTCTATGGAATTGAAATTTCTGGATAAAACTCCGTAAATTAATTTAAAAAAAAAACAAGTTTTGAAAAATCAGTTTGAATTTGTCCTAAATCATTATATATAGCCGTAAATCATGATATGTAGCATGAATATTTCCATTCTTATTAAGGAACTTGTTAAATTCTTTGCACAACGTCAAAACGTCTCTATAAAATTGTAATTTCTATCCTAGACTTAATATTGTTTGCACGAATTATCGCAATATTGATCAATTCATTGTAAATTGTGCACAAATTATAAAGTTAAGCGTTAATCTATGCAAGTTATTACAATATTTTTTCCCATGATCAAGAATTTTGGATAAATTTATTATGAGTAAATAATTGCATTATTTTCATATTATTCTAGATTATAAAATTGCTGCCAAATTTTAACATGTCTGTCTTATTTGATATATGATTAACTTTATGCAAAATTATTAATTGTTTGTAGTAATATACAGGGTCTCCTAAATTGAGTAGACCTACCTGAGTAGTATCTATCTTATTATTAAAGAAAGAGACAGAGAGAGATAGAGAGGGAGAGAGAGCGAGAGAGAGAGAGAGAAAGAAATTCTTCTGAAAACGGAGCAATAACTAAAGAAAGAAACTACGATTGGAATCGTAGCAACTTTATCTAGAAACTTATGAAATCATATTAAATCTTCCTATAGAATCAATTTTTAGAAACTGAAATTATACATTATTTTTTCTAATTTTAATTAATCTTTTTAATATGTCCTAAATCATGATATGTAGTAGCATGAATATTTCAAAATTTTTGGAAGGTAAAATTCTTTACGAATTGTCAAAAAGTTTCTATGAATGTTTAATTTCTATTCGAGAATATTTTGCAGGAATCGCAATATTGCGATCGTAATGATCGCAATATTGATCAATTCATTGTATATTTTGCACAAATTATAAAGATAAGCGTTAATCTGTGCAAGCTTATCATGAAATGTTTTCTTATTTTGTTATAAATTTTCAAGAATTTTGGATAAGTTTATTATGAGTCAATAATCCTATTTCTGCAAAGAAATTATTTTCATATTGTACTAAACTCTAATATAGCTTCTAAATTTTAACATTTCTATCTAATTCATACAAATTCAGTCACTTTATTTATATAAAATTTGTGAAGGTTTATGGAAACTCAACTATTTGTAGTTAACCAACTTCGTACTAATTTTTTTATTTATCTCACAAATTTCTCCAGAAATATTTCTGCGAAATATAAGGTTTTGTAAACATAAAGAGAAGACGAAGTAAGTCAAGACAAAGACAATGAGACAAGAGTAAGTCTAGATTGATTTGTAATAAAATTCGCAACATTCATTATAATTCTGAAGATCCAAAATTAATAATTCCTATAAAAATTTGAAATATTTTTTTTGGGGAATAACTTCCTGCAAAAATTTGGAGTCTACAAAACCATGTTTATAAAATTTACAAATTAATATTTGTAGTATTTGTAGTTACATTGGACAAAATTCATAGAAACTTAAGATATACTATGTCCATAATTAACAACTTCTATTAATAGAAAGGACAGGACTATAAACAATTGGACAACTAATACAAACGGCATATGAAAGAGACGATTATTCTAAACTCGACTCGAATATCACTTAATTAAATGACACATGTGATCGCTAACATCCCGAATGGGATAGACAGTCAAAGAACAAGAATTGATAGAAAAAAATATTTTGAATCCACAAAGTTCCCTGCTAAAATTTGGGAAGATTTACAAACATTCAGTTAAATTTGCTGTAATTATTTCAAGTGAATATTCAAGTATTTTTCATTATAAATAATGCGATAATTTTATTTTGTTGAGAGTGTAAACATACTTGACATGAAATATATTGATATTATAAATCATTGACAAACAATTTAGATTATGGTGCAAAAATGTAAATGACTTTGATTATAAGTGCAGCAGCCGGCATGTGTACATGAACGCATATGGCTATCACACACAAACACTTCAAAAGTATCGATCCGAATAGATAGGAATCCAACAATACACTCGACAGTAAATGAGACATAATTGGTTCTTCACTTCTTCACCGATTTCATATATTCGTTAATACATCAACAACAAGTGAATTTGGAACTTATTCTTCTTTTCCTTTCTAGCGGTCCTTTCGTAATTATCCTCCAAGCCGTTGAATATGATATTCCTGTCAGAATGGAAAATCTTTGCAGTGGAGATGCATGATTCTCGCTTATAGGGTGTTATAAATATTTACGACTATCCTTTTAGTATTAGTTGAAAGAAAAGTATGCTTTATTAATCCCTGATTTTCATTTTCGATAGTTGATGTGTCCATTTGATGATGGTTGTTTTGAAATTTATCAAAATCAATTTGAGAACAGCTTCCCTCTGTAGACTGTCGAAGGGATTCTTCAACAAAACTTTCGGAATGGCTTCTTTCCTCGCATAATTGAAATAGATCGTTGAACTGAGTGTCATTATAAATTGATGAAATAATTGTTGCAGTTTCACTTAACGACGTTTCCATCTTAATAAACTCTACCTTTGCACAAGTTTATAAATGATAATATGCATACGTATGTAAAATGAGTACTGTTGCAATGTAAAGGTTAACACCGACTGAAAGACAGATGTAGACTATTTGAAAAAAAGACTATTTGAGGCAGCCTTAACTGATTGTCTACTTGGACTGCGTATTCGCCCAGCAATTAAGGTACAATGAACCTTAATTGCATGGGCGAATGTATAATCCTTTTAAAACCGTTTCCTGTGACGGCTCTTAGATATCTACTCTCGGCTGTAGTCTCCTACATAGATTTCTGGATAATCTTTATGCATCTCAGGTGTCCGTCGATTAAAGATCGAGGATTCATAATTAACTACACCTAACGTCCTTAAGAAACTATAAAAACAAAGCGAGCAAAACCGCCATAAAGTTGCAACGACACGAAGATCTTATTGCTTATCCTCTAAAAACTCTTTGTTTACGGTTTGCTTCGCTTCTGGCCGAGTTGTGGGCCATAAATCCTGCGTCGCGCGCCGTTACTCCGGTTTTACTTTCAGCCTCGTCCTGGCCGATCGGGGCGATGTGCCTCGTCCGCAGGAGGAAGAAAGAGGCCGAAAACATAAATTACCCCACACCCCGCGGCCCTCGCGGTCATATTTTTCCTTATCGTGACAATTTACAATTTCACGTCGTCTTCTCTCCTTTTGTATTCCCCGTTCGTCCGGCCGTGCGTTGGACAGTTAGTTGACTCCTCGTAACCCACATCGTCCATCGATCGGTTCCTCAGCGGCGATTAATGGAATTGAACTCTTCGGGAGCACGGAAGCGAAGGCGTGCAGCGTGTGCACCCACACGGATGCAGGCGAGTTACGAAATCTGGTTCATTCACATCTGGGATGGTGCCTGGCTCCAGGCCAATTAACACGGCAGGAATGGATGATTTTAATTTGAGCAGAGCGCACAAATAAACCCCGCTCGCTTACGAAACTAGCGTGGATGTTTAGCGAGGAGTCGCTTAATCACTGGAATATTAGATGTGCGCGTTTCTTTATGCAGATGAGATCTGCCTGACAATTTTCCAACTTGTCTTTCAGCTTAATAAACACGAACCGAGGCCATGTTCAAGGTTCGAAAGAAATGATGCAACAAACACGCTTATTTAATACAGAAATTCGGACAAACAGTTTGACCACGGATTAAGTTTTGCGAGTTCGAAGTCAGTTTTTACTAATTATTTCAACTACTGATTAAACTCTTCAACATTTAATGTCATTCTTGGGATTTCGGGAGCAAGCATAAATTTTCAAAAAGTTTAAAAGTTTCAATTGAAATTGAAAATGTACCTGCAATGAGGGTTTATTACGGTCAAGGGTTCCCCATTGTATGGCGTGCTGCGAAGAGGCGGGCGTCCAGGATTATTGACAAATAATTTACTTTCGACGAAGATGCTCCTTAATTGTTTTATCTTCGATACATACACAATTATATCACTTATGATCATAATATAAAAATGATGTATTAATTAAATTGAATTTAATAATCTTACAACTATCTACATCGTTTTGTATGAGTCTGCGGACGTAATACTTTTTACAATTTTAAAAATCGATATAATTACAAGACTATAGACGCCAGTAGATAAGTAAGAGCCGTCACCTAGGAAACGGTTTTAAAAGGATTATACATTCGCCCATGCAATTAAGGTTCATTGTACCTTAATTGCTGGGCGAATATGCAGTCCAGGTAGACAATCAGTTAAGGCTGCCTCAAATAGTCTTTTTCTCAAATTGTCTACATCTGTCTTTCAGTCGGTGTTAACCTTTACATTGCAACAGTACTCATTTTACATACGTGTGCATATTACCATTTATAAACTTGTGAAAAGGTAGAGTTTATTAAGGTGGAAACGTCGTTAAGTGAAACTGCAACAATTATTTCATCAATTTATAATGACACTCAGTTCGACGATCTATTTCAATTATGTGAGGAAAGAAGCCATTCCGAACGTTTTGTTGAAAAATCCCTTCGACAGTCTACAGAGGGAAGCTGTTCTCAAATTGATTTTGATAAATTTCAAAACAACCATGGACACATCAACTATCGAAAATTAAAATCAAGGATTAATAAAGCATGCTTTTCTTTCAACTGATACTAAAAGGACAGTCGTAAATATTTATAACACCCTTATAAGCGAGAATCATGCATCTCCACTGCAAAGAATTTCCATTCTGACAGGAATATCATATTCAACGGTTTGGAGAATAATTACGAAAGGACCGCTGGAAAGGAAAAGAAGAATAAGTTCCAAATTTACCGAAATAGACGATGCCATCGCCAAGAGGATCAAAAATATAATTTACAATTCTTATAAATCAGGTAACGTTCCCACGGTCCAATTTATTTTGGAAACTCTTGGAAATGATTTTCCATATAAGGAAACTACTTTGTATAAATACCTGCTTAGTCAGGGTTTTAAGTATAAAACTTTAGACAAACGAATTGACATCATGGAATCGCCGAGATTGCAAAAAGAACGATTAGAATATTTATCTAAAATAAACGAATATAGAAATGGAGGGAGATCGATAATTTATTTGGATGAAACATGGTTCGATACTGACGACGTCGTTTCCAAAGGATGGGTCGATTATACAAATAAGTGTCACCTTAGAGCACCGTGCAATAGAGGAAAAAGAATTGTTATTCTTCATGCAGGAGGAGACGCAGGTTTTGTGTCTAATAGTTTGCTCTTATCAGCCAAGAATATTGCATCAAACTCGTTAGACTATCATCAGGATATGAACGCCGAATTATTTGAAAATTGGTTTGGCAATCAATTATTCCCCAACATACCCAATAACACAATAATCGTAATGGATAATTCAACTAACCACTCAAAGCAAATTTATAAAATCCCAACCGCCGCTTCCAAGAAAGGCGATATTGCAGATTTTTGCATTCAAAATGGTATTGTTATTCCCCTAAGTGCACAGAAAAAAACATTATTAGAACTTATAAAAATACAAAATTTCAAACAAACGTATGTGGTTGATAAGATGGCAGAAGAATTTGGTCACCAAGTGTTGCGCCTTCCACCTCATTACTGCATCTTCAATCCAATTGAGCTGATATGGTCAACTTTAAAAAGAAATTTGCGGAAAAATAATGCACATCCCAAAATGAGTGAAGAAATAATTCAACTTGTTCAGCGAGAATGCAACAACATTTCAAGTACCATTTGGAAAAACTGCATCGATCATGTGATTAAAATTGAAAACGATTATAGGACGCTTAGTGTACCAAATCTAATTATTAACGTTCAAAGTGAACGTGATAGCGATGAATCTAGCTGTGCGGAATAATATTTGCTTGTTACATTACGATTGATGAAAAAATTAACTAATGTTAACGTCGTTAATTTTTTAACGCAAAGAGCAAGTCAATAATGTTATGGGTAACTTAAGTTATTTGTTTCGCGAATCATACTGTATATAAATTTTCTATGAAATTATAACTACATTTGTAAAACACAATTAATTATATGTACACTTAAAAATACAATGAAAAGTACAATTTAATGATAATGAATCACTAATGTTAATTTTCTACGGGGCACTGAATCTGGATTTTCTGGTGCCGGCTCTGGACTCTGTTCTCTTCCCATTACCCGTCATAAAATTCCGTTCGCACAATGGAGCGCAATAAACACCCTTCGTAGGTAGATTTTCAATTTCAAGTAAAAACACTATACATATTATGTGACTATAATTTAAAAATAATGCTAATTCTAAAATGAATAGTTACCAATGCAGTAAACTACTTATTAACTAGATTCGCATTTTTACTGGAATCAACGTTACTACAATGTGTATGTGGTGTGAGTAAATTAGGTCGTCTGTAAGCGACCTACCACATCAAATTATATTTTTCTGAATGTAACATAACTCGCAATGTTGTATCAATCGAAGGCCGTCATATCTGCGATATTAATTGAGCGTTTCGGTGACGCTCACTGCACCTAAAAATACTGCCACACTACAATGCCATCCATGAAAACAGAACCACGAAAACAAACACATAAATCAAACCGATTCGACGCCATCGAGAGAGAGGGAAAATAATAAGTAAGAGGAACAATTATTTCCTTATTCTAAAATTATCTGCTTATCGCACATCTTTATTGTTCGTGCAAACTGCGATAACTCATTTATAGTTATTTTGTCGTTAAGAAGTACATATGTGCTCTTGCATACAATGGCAATGCAACATCTATTCCCCCACCTGCCCCCTTATGGTGATTAGAGAGTAACTTGTTGACTTAATGAAATCGCCTGATGCTTATGCCAATACATAATTGTGGAGGATAGTAGAAAACCAGAGAAAATATTTTGTTAAATTTAGCATTCGTTTTCTAATATTGGAGGAATATTTTTCATTTGATCCTAAATCATGATCTTCAGGAGTAATCTTATCAATTTAATCAAGAAACTTCTCAGATATATGTTGAATCGTCACAAAGTTTGATAATCGTGAAGGATTACAGAACACTAGTGAAGATTTCCTTCTAAAATTTAGTGTTGGTTTTCTAATGTTAGAGGAATATTTTTCATTTGATCCTAAATCATGATCTTCGGGAGTAATCTGATCAATTTTATCAAGAAACTTCTCAGATATATGTTGAATCGTCACAAAGTTTGATAATCGTGAAGGATTACAGAAAAATAGTGAAGATTTCCTTCTAAAATTTAGCATTAGTTTTCTAATGTTAGAGGGATCTTTTTCATTTCATCCTAAACCATGATCTTTAGAAGTAATCTGACCAATCTTATCAAGAAACTTCTCAGATAGATGTTGAATCGTCACGAAGTTTCAGAATTGTAATAAAGTTTCATAATTGTGAAGGATTATAAAAAACTAGAGAAGATATCCTTGTTAAATTTAGCATTACTTTTCTAATATTGGAGGAATATTTTTCATTTGATCCTAAATCATGATCTCTAGGAGTAATCTGACCAATTTTATCAAGAAACTTCTCAGATATATCGTCACAAAGTTTCATAATTGTCATAAAGTTTCATTGTGGAAGATTGTAAAAAACTAGAGAAAATATCCTTGTTAAATTTAGCATTAGATTTCCAATGTTGGAGGAATATTTTTCATTTGATCCTAAATCATGATCTTCAGGAGTAATCTGACCAATTTTATCATGAAACTTCTCAGATAGATGTTGAATCGACACAGAGTTTCATAGTTTTCATAAAGTTTCATAATTGTGAAGGATTATAGAAAACTAGAGAAGATAACTTTGTTGAATTTAGCATTAGTTTTATAATATTATAGGAATCTTTTTCATTTGATTATAAATCATGATCTTCAGGAGTAATCTTGCAAATTTTATATATATGTTGAATCTTAACGGAGTTTTATAGTTGTGGAGGATTATAGAGAAGTAGAGAACATTTCCTTCTGAAATGTAGCATTAGTTTTCTAATGTTAAAGGAAACGTTTCCATTTCATCCTAAATCATAATCTTCAGGAATAATCTTATCAATTTTATCGAGAAACTTCTCAGATATATGTTGAATCGTCACAAAGTTTCATAATTGTGAAGGATTCTAAAAAACTAGAGAAGTTTTCTCCTTTGTTAAATTTAGCATTAGTGTTCTAATTATGTGAAATCTTTTTCATTTGAGCCTAAATCATGATCTTTAGGTGCAATCTTACAAATTGTATCAAGAAACTTCTCGGGTGTATGTTGAATCGTTACAAAGTTTGATAATCGTGAAAGATTACACAAAACTAGTGAAGATTTCTTTCTAAAATTTAGTGTTAGTTTTCAAATGTTAGAGGAATATATTTCATTTGATCCGAAATCATGATCTTCAAGAGTAATCTTGCAAATTTTATCACGAATCTTCTCAGATATATGTTGAATCTTAACGAAGTTTCATAATTGTCATAAAGTTTCATAGTTGTGAAGGATTATAGAAAAGTAGAGAAATTTAGCATTAGTTTTCTAATGTTAGAGGAATCGTTTTCATTTCATCCTAAAACAAAATAAATCCTAAATCTTGAGGAGTAATCTTACAAATTTGATCAAGAAACTCCTCAGATATATGTTATGAAGGATTATTGGATAAAACTAGAGAAGATGTGATAGAGAAGAGATTTCTTAAATTTAGTATTAGTTTTCTAATGTTAGAGGAATATTTTTCAGTTCATCCTTAATCATTATCTTTAGAAGTAATTTTGCAAATTTTATCAGGAAACTTCTCAGATTTATGTTGAATCGTCACGAAGTTTCAAAATTGTGATAAAGTTTCATGATTTTGAAGTATTAAAGAAAACTTGAGAAGCTATTCTTGTTAATTTTAGCATTAGTTAGCATATTTGGAAGTAATCTTACCAATTTTATCAAGAAACTTCTCAGATATGTTTTGAATTGTCATAAAGTTTAATAATTGTGAAGCATTATAGAAAACTAGAGAAGATATCTTTATTAAATTAAGCATTAGCATTATTTAGCATCTTTAGAAATAATCTTACCAATGTTAACATTAGTTTTCTAATGTTAAAACATTTTTTTCTTTTAATCCTAAACCACGATCTTTAGGAGTAATTTTACAAATTTTATCAGGAAACTTCTCAGATTTATGTTGAATCGTCACAATTTTTTTAAATTGCCATAAAGTTTCGTGATTGTGTAGGATTACAGAAAACTAGAGAAGATATCCTTGTTAAATTTAGCATTAGTTAGCATCTTTAAAAGTAATTTTACCAATGTTATCAAGAAACTTCTCATATATATGTTGAATCGTGATAAAGTTTCATAATTGTCATAAAGTTTTATAATTGTGGAAGATTGTTGAAAACTAGGGAAGATATGTTTGTTAAATTTAGCATTCGTTTTCTAATGTTGTAGGAATCTTTCTCATTTGATACTAAATTGTGATCTTCAGGTGTAATCTTGCCAATTTTATCAAGAAACTTCTCAGATGTTGAATCATCACAAAGTTTCGTACTAAGTATGGTTCGTAGAGTTGATATTAATTTTCTAATTTTTGAGGAATCCTTTTCAATTTGCCCCAAATCATGATATTTAGCACGAATTATATACTTCTTAAATTCGCCAAATATATGTCCATATTTTTTATGAAATTCTAATTTCTGGAAGAATCTCCTTAAATTTAACATGATTTTTCTAATTTTGGAGGAATACTTTTCAATTTATCCTTACTATATCCTTATAAGATGAATCTTACCAATTTTATCAAGAAAGTTCTTAAATTCGTCTTGTACCACAAAGTTTTATATTAAATTCTATGTTTTCTAAGACACTTTGCGTTTAAGACTTTTTTTTTTAATTTTAACTTCTTAAATTCGGCTCGAATTTAAGAACAACTTTTGTATAATATTCAAATTTCAGAAAAAACTCCATATTTTTTCTTCTCAATTTTTGCTCCCAATTTCAACTAAAAATTTGTTTTCAGTTTGTCCCAAATCATGATATTTAGTACGAATTTTATTTAGAAAATTCTTAAATTCGCAATGAATCTGCCAATATTTTTTTTAATCATATTCTAATGTCTAAATAAAACTTCGTAGATTTAACATAATTTTTCTAATTTTAGACCATCTAATTTTAGAGCAATCTTATTCAATATCTTAACTCATGATATTTAAAAGGAATCTTACCAATTTTATCAAATAACTTCTCAAACTCGTCTTGAATTACAAAGTTTTATATGAAATTCTATTTTTTTTATGAGTCATCAATTTAGTTGGAATCTTTTTCAATTTGTCCTAAGTCATGATATTTTGCATGAATTTTATCCAGAAAATTCTCAAATACGCTATGAATCTGCCCATATTTTCTATAAAATTTTATTTTCTGGAAAATACTCCGTAAATTTAACATGTTTTTTCTAATTTTGGAGGAATCTTTTTCAATTTATCCTAACTTCTAATATTTAAGAGGAAACTTCTTAAATTCGTCTTGAATCACAACGTTTTATATGAAATTATAATTTTTCTAAGAGTCTTCATCAATTTAGTATTATTTTTCCATTTTTTTTAGTAATCTTTTTCAATATATCGTGACTCATGAATATTTTAAGAGGAATCATACCAATTTTATCAAGAAACTTGTTAAATTCATCTTGAAACACAAAGTTGTATGTGAAATTCTAATTTTTCTAAGATTCTTCGTCAATTTAGCATTATTCTTCTAGTTTTGGAGGAATCCTTTTCAATTTGTCCCTAATCGTGATATTTTGCACTAATTTAATCCAGAAAATTCTGAATTTCGTCATGAATCTACATTTCTGTTTTCTATAAAATTAAAAACTCCATAAATTTGACATAATTTTTCTAATTTTGGTGGAATCTTTTCCATTTATCCCAACTCGTTATATTTAAGAGGAATCTTACTTATTTTATCAGAAAATTTGTTAAATTCGTCTTGAATCACAAAGGCTTATATGACATTCTAATTTTTCTATGAGTCTTCATAAAATTAGCATTATTTTTCTGATTTTGGAAGAATCTTTTTCAATATATCCTAGCTGGTGGTATTTAAAAGGAATCTTACCAAGGTTATCAAGAAACTTCTTAATTGCATCTTCATCACAAAGTTGTATCTGAAATAGTCTTCATCATTTTAGCATTATTTTTCAAAATTTTTGAGGAATCCTTTTCAATCTGCCCCAAATCGTGAATGGGTATCACGAATTTTATCCAGAAAATTCTTAACTTCGCCATGAATCTATCCATATTTTCTATAAATTTCTAATTTCTGGAAAAACTCCGGACATTTAACATCATATTTATAGTTTTCGAGGTACATTTTTCCATTTATCCTAACTCTTACATGGCGCAACGCTGCGCTACGGCAATGCTATCGCTGTGGGCATTTTCAACGCGCATTAAACGTTGCTAAATATTCGTAAGAAATGTATGAATCAGCCTTGAAGAGGTATTTTACCGATTTTATCAAGAAACTTCTTAAATTCGTCTTGAATCACAAACTTTTATATGCAATTCTAATTGTTCTAAGGCACTTGTTGAAATTTTGCCTTATTTTTTAATATGCCATTTTTTTAACCTTAAACTTCTTTAATTCGCCATGAATCTTCCCAACTTTTCTATGAAATTCTAATTTCCGTAAAAACACCGTAAATTAAAAATTATTTTTCTCATTTTGGAACAATCTTTTCAATCTGTTCAAACCCATGATATTTAGCATGAATAGTTTTTGAATTATCTCAACTTTTCTGTCGAATTCTATGGAATAATTTGTGGGAAAAAACTGAGGAAATTAATCATTATTTTTTTTAATTTTTAATAATAATTTTGAATTTGTCCTAAATCATGATATATAGCCCAAACTCATGATATGTAGCATGAAAATTTCCATTCTTATTAAGAAACTTCCTAAATTATTTGCAAAACTTCAAAACTTTTCTATCAAATTTTTCATAAGAGAGATTCGGTTAAATCAATATTCTGCAGTTTTGGGCATTTGAGCAGATGCCGTTGAGATAGTTAAAAAAAATCCGAACAATATGGATATTTTCCAAAAAAAACTGGAAATTGCAATTTTATGTGAAGTCAAATATTTTGGCAATTCAATATGGCTATTTCTGAGGTAGCAAAAAGAAAGCCATGGTAGATTACCCAATTTGTGACACATTGGATACAAACTTCATAAACTTGAATATTTACCAACAATTAACAAAATTTGCAAAATTTGCTCAGCAATTAATAAATGTCTGCGAAAGAAGTATAACGTTGTATAAACATAAAGGGAATACTTTTTCAATATGTAATTAACAATTTTTTCATCAAAATTGCAAAATTTGCTCAGAACTAATGTAATAAATATGTTTGCGAAATAAGTATAACATTGTATAAACATAAACAGAACAATTTTCCAATATTTAATTAACATTTTTTTCATCAAAATTGCAACATTTATTCAGAAATTAAGTATAAAAATGTAGTTTAAAAAGTTTAGAATGATTTATAATAAAATTCATTATAAATCTGAAGATCGAAAATTTCCAAATCCTATTAAAAATAGAAAAAAATCTGAGAAATAGCTTCTTGCTCAAATTTGGCAGAAAAAAAACAATGTATATAAAATTTGAAAATATTTGTATATTGGACATTGGACAAAATTCACTGAACCTTGATATTTGCCCATAATAAATAAATTGTATCAAACGATAAAAATCTTTAGCAATCGAGAAATATCCGTGCTAAAATTTGGGATTATTTGTGTAAAATTTAAAAAAATTAGAAGAAATGTCTCTATTATTAAATTCTCTAATTAAAATCCTCTATTGTTCTGTTTCCATAAGAAGATATTCTTTATAAACTTGAAATTCTTGAGAAATTCGTGAATATTTCTACAAAAGTTAAGATTTTACAAACAAATTTGCAATGTTTGCAAATGTTATTGAAAAGAGTGAGTAATGTTATTTGAAATTTAATAAAGTTTAATAAAAACAATAAAATATAAAAACAAATATGTAAATAGGGAAACATAAATTCACGAAAATTGCTGATATTAAGATTTTGTAAAATAAAATAAGAAGATTCATACATAAATTCGATAGATTCTTGTTTAATTTGAGAGAGTAGTAGTAGTATGTTTATTTAAATGTACAGGTACATATGAATAACATCAATCAATACTACTAGAGTCACACTAATCTTTGAGATTTTTGTTTAATTTGGAGAGTCGTGCTAAAATCTTAAAAATCTTCAAGATTTATGACATTCTTTACTTTAGACATACTTTGTCAAATTTCCAATGAAACCTTCCAAATTGATGATTAAATAAGTGTTTATTAGGTAATTGTCCTTACTTAATTAGGATAAATTAATCATGAATGCACAAATAATGAAAACGTTGATTTCCATTGGATTCATTTGGATTGAATCCAATATTCCCTACTATTTAATTAAAAAATAGGACACTATTTAGGAGATATCAAACCCATTAAATTTTCAGAAAAATTAGATAGATTAAACATGTTAGAAGGGATAGAGATCAAAAAAGCTATTATACAAGGAAAAAACTTAATGAATAATTAAAACGAGCTCTTCCATGGCAATGATATTTTAATAGCAGGGATTCATTTGAATTAATCAAATGTGTCATCAATCAAATTGTAAATTGTTAAATCGTTTGAAAATGGCCGAATAAGCCGAAACACGTGTCAGAAACTGATAAAATATATGAAACAAAACAAGTGTAATTATACGTAATATACATTTATAATACTATTTAATTATTATTTTTTAAACTTAAATCATAAATTTTCATTTCCACCTGTTTCATAAATCATTATTATGTATCAGTTTAGTATTTTTGATGCGATAATTACATTTCATTGAATTGCGAAAATTGTTGCTACAAAAAATATATTCCTGTCTGAATACGAGTTTAGTTCGTGTTCGAGTTCGAGTTCTCGGGCGTCCCCATCCCACTCGAGGCGTTTTCGCAATGGAAACGTGACCGGTAAATAACACAATTAAACATTAAACGCAGGTGCAGCCCGACAGTTCACTTTGCATACAATAATGTTATAATTGTCTCAAACGCACGGCTTCTAGGCAAATGAAAAAATGGCAAGTTCAGTCGACTTTCTAAACCGCGAGGGCCCTCAATGCTAGGCATTGCCCTTTCAACGATGAGTAACGTCGAATAAATCAACAATAAAATGGGAAATGTAAAGTCAGACGTTTGATTAATACAAATAATTATATAATACATAAATTATTTCTTCAACAATGTCTTCAACATTAGTTGCAGATAACCAATAATTAGATAACACAAAATAATCAGGTGTATCAAAAACGTTAGCAGTAACGTGTACGTTTCTGCTAAACATTTTATTCCGTGTGATTTATCTTCAGATTTTTCTTACCTCATTTACCTTAGATGGAAACCCCATCCTTAGATGGAAAAAAAAGATTTAAAAGAAAATTTCTTTTGTTTGTTTCTGCTAACGTTTTTTGATTCGCAATACACCTAATTAACTAGTTATAAATATTTTTTTCGATCTGAAGAAGGTAAAACAAACATAATAGAAAATTTAGCCTTAAAAAGTAAGGGGATTTTTATACTAAAATCAGTTGAATTAATAAAAATCAAAGTTATTAGACTCAGTAAATAGGGTACATTCCGATCTTTCGATACGAATAAGATAAATTGGAGAGTGCACTGGAGGAGAATTCAAGATTTCAGGGCATCTAAACCTCGTTGGACACTTGATCCCTCTGCTCTCTTCTTAAGATGGTGGCAACTTACACTACAGATTGCCATCCAGAGGAGTTTTGAGGGGAGCTCAGCGTGCAGTTGTCGTGAAAATGTTTCATGCTCTCTCTGGTTTGAGCCGGCCATGACACTGCAGTACATTGAAATATGATTACACTGGTCTACAAATAAAAATAACAAAATTTACTGGAAAAGTAAAATTTCACACATTTTCCGATGTGTGCACACAATCGAGTGTGTGCATTAACTTCCACGAACTGGTATTTTTAATTTTGAATGTTTTTGTCGGAAACTCTGATTTACAATAAACGTAATAATTGCAATACTTTCAAATAATGCCAAGATTCGCATGTTCACGAATTTTGCGGTACTAAAATAAACGCCTTACCAAACATCTGTGGCGCGTTTACCTGCCTTGAATATTGCGTGAAGAATTATAACAATTTGTATGTAGCAAATAAAGTGATCTTCCATTCTAGTCGTTCGCTTTACTTGAGTATTTAACACATGTATGGGTTGTTACTGCACGTCGCCGTATCATTAGTAAAGCAGAGGGCGAAGAGTGTGAAAAAAAGAGCTGCCTGTGTCACTGCATGGCAAAACAATCGCCATCGAGTGCGTTGACAGGAGTATTAATAACAATTACATTACTCCTTTCTCCTTCCTCCACGTTGCTATTATAACAGGCTGTTTGTGTTGGACGTGACTGCATGGAACAGCACACTGGAGGCTTGTGTAGAACTAGTAAGAAACCCAACCTGCACTTGATACAGCATCGTGCAAGTAGTAAGACTTGTTTGTGCAGCTAATATTAAATCAACTATTTCTGAAACAATTTTATGAGCACTTTTATATTACCAAACAAGTGATGTCATCCATTACAACAATTAATAATAATTTAATAAATAATTATAATAAATATATAAATTATAACATAACAATTTTCTTAGAAATTAAGTTAAAATGTTGAGTTGATTTAGATCTCTCAACTAGTTTTAATTCAACTCTCATTCATTAACAATTCTAGGCAAAAATTTTTGCACTGAAAATAGTGCGAAAAGTTTTGTTGCCTACAAAAATAGCAATTTTAGATTAAATTTAACTTTTATTAAAATATTCTTTAAATATTTTTAACATATTTTCTAAATTTTTAATAAACATGCAAACATGGTAGAAAGTAAATTTACATTATACTATGTTTGATTCGGTTTACGAAGAGTGAAATGTTTTCTTGCCTACAAAAATAGCAATTTTAGATTAAAATTAACTTTTAAATTAAAAAAATATGTTGATCACATTTTCTAAATTTTTGATAAACATACAAATTTGATAAAAAGTAAATTTATATTATATTATGTCTGATGCAGTTTAAGAAGAGTTGTTTTATTCTTAAATTTTCTATTTCCTATATTTTCTATATTGTTTTATAAACATACAAATTTGATAAAAAGTAAATTAATATTATATTATGTATGATGCAGTTCAAGAAGAGTTGTTTTATTCTTAAATTTTTTATTTCCTAGATTATTTTTTTGTTAGAATAACTGATATTGATCTAAATACTCTTAAATTATATTCTGATCACATAAATGAATTGCGGAAAAACTAACTATGTGGTATATGTGGATGGTCCTCAGGTGGCTCTGGTGGTTCTCTTTGTCCGTCAAGAAGTAGTAAATCGATGATTTCAGGAACTGCAGAGTGATTTCTGTTTCGAACTTCTTGTTTGTGGCTTCCATAACATGCATGTAAAGAGATTTGGAGATATAGATTTAGGGTGCAAAATATTGAATTTCAATCATTGAAGATTTTCAAGTGCAAGATATTAACATAATGAATTCCTACCTATGAATTCCTATGAATTCTATGAAGATTTTAAGACTTAATAGTTAAAGATATAAAAGTATTTAAATGCAATATTTGAAGGTTTTCAAACTTGATGTGTAGCATTTTAATACTTAAATCCAAAGACTTGAAAAAATGCTTGATTGGTGCTATGCTATTTGGCTTGTTGCTATTGGATCTTCATATATTGAATCACATAAATCTAGTACAAAAAATTAGGTTACAATAGCAATCTTATATAGCAATGTCAAATTGGTTGTACTAGATTTATGTGAGCATAACTGTACATTGCCTACATGAACATCAACATAAATCAAATTTCGATCTTGGAAGTTTTAAGATTTAAAGTGTAGGATATTAAGAACATTGAAATTTAATCATTGAAGATTTTAATACTTCTAGTGCACCATATTAATATATTAAAACTTCAAATCATTACAAATTTCGCCATTTATAGTGCTGAAAAAATTTAGAGAATTAGAGATATAGATTTAGGGTGCAAAATATTGAGCTTCAATCATTAAAGATTTTCAAGTTCAAGATATTAACATAATGAATTCCTACCCTTGAAGATTTTAAGACTTAAAAGTTAAAGATATGAAAGTACTTAAATACAATATTTGAAGGTTTTCAAATTTGATGTACAGCATTTCAATCGTCAAATCCGAAGACTTAAAAATCTGCTTGATCGGTGCTCAGCTATTTGGTTTAATGCTATTGGGCCTTCAAATATTGGAATTTTATAAATATAATAGAATTTTATATTGAATGTGTGAGAATTTGACGGTTTTCAAACTTGATGTGCAGCATTTCAATCGTTAAATCCGAAGAATTGAAAACCTGCTTGATTTGTGCTATGCTATTTGGCTTGTTGCTATATTGACTTTCATATATTGAAGTTTTAAAAACACAATAAAATTTTAAATTGAATGTGTGACTTGAAAATGGGAGTGAGGAAAAAGTAGTGAGTTTAAAAAGGGGAAATGAGTGAGTTGAAAATTCCTCAAAAGTAAGATTTCATTGTCTACATGAACACCAACATAAATCAAATTTCGAACATGGAAATTATACGATTTAAAGTGCAGTATTTTAAAAAGATTGAAATTTAATCATTGAAGATTTTAATACTTGTAGTGCACCATATTAATATATTGAAACTTCAAATCATTACAAATTTCGTAATTTAGAGTGCTGGAAAGATTTAGAGATTTGGAGATATAGATTTAGGGTGCAAAATATTGAATTTCAATCAATGAAGCTTTCAAGTGCAAGATATTAACATAAAGAATTCCTAACACCTTGAAGATTTTAAGACTTAAAAGTAAATGATATAAAAGTAATGCAATATTTGAATGTTTTCAAATTTGATATTTTAGAAGATATTAACATAAAGAATTCCTAACACCTTGAAGATTTTAAGACTTAAAAGTTAAAGATATAAAAGTATTTAAATGCAAAATTTGCAGGTTTTTCAAACTTGATGTGCAGCATTTCAATCGTCAAATCCAAAGACTTGAAAATCTGCTTGATTCGTGCTCTGATATTTGGCTCAATGCTATTGGACCTTCAAATATTGAAATTTAAAAAATATAATTAAATTTTAAATTGAATGTGTGAGAATTTGAAGGTTTTCAAACTTGATGTGCAGCATTTCAATCGTCATATAAAAAAATATAAAAATCTGCTTGATCGGTGCTCGGTTATTTGCCTTAATGCTATTGGCCCTTCAAATATTGAAATTTAAAAAATATTATAGAATTTTAAATTGAATGTGTGAGAATTTGAAGGTTTTCAAACTTGATGTGCAGCATTTCAATCGTCAAATCCGAAGACTTGAAAATCTGCTTGATTGGTGCTCTGTTATTTGGCTTAATGCTATTGGACCTTCAAATATTGAAATTTTTAAAATATAATAGAGTTTTAAATTGAATGTGTGAGAATTTGAAGGTTTTCAAACTGGATGTGCAGCATTTCAATCGTCAAAGGACTTGAAAATCTGCTTGATTGGTACTTTTTTATTTGGCTTAATGCTATTGGACCTTCAAATATGGAGATTTCAAAAATATTATAAAATTTTATATTGAATCTGTGAGTTGACAAGGGAGTGAGTTGAAAAAGTGGAAAATGAGTGAGTTGAAAGTTCCTCAAAAATAAGATTTCGGGAAACAAAAAAAACCCTTTTTTGGCCAAACAGATCGTATTACAAGAAATGTTTCAATTTATAATTTGTAGCTAAAGTTGATACACACTCACCGATAAAGTATAGGTTTTTGTTTTTAATTTAACTGACAGTTAAGAAATATATAAAAAAGTGATGGAATGTTTTTGGAATATTTTTCGTCCCTTTTCAACTCACTCATTCAATTGACGTTTATTTCTTAATTTGAAGTGTAGAATATAACAATATTGAAAATTATAACTTTGAACCTTCAACCTTTAAACTTGAGTTTATTAAAAATGTTAAACTTCAATAATTGATGACTGTAACAAAAACATTTTTAAAAATTAAGTCTTAAAAAAACCTGTGCTTTTTAAGACATACTTTTTTTGAGAAGGCTCAAAGTTATAATTTGCTTTGGAACTTTTGCGTATGTACTTTCAAGTACAAAGTTTTCTGTAGATAATATCCCTACAAGATGCGTTTAGTAGTACTGGAAATAAATTAAGAAATACTTCATGACATTTCAAGACTTAAAAAGAAAAACGAGAATTGAACACTTTTACTTAAGTTTTTGTTTAATTATGTAATTTTATATAAATGTTGTATAAAAAGAAATGAATTATTTCCAACTCAATTACAATTTTTGGAACATATTAGGGAATGTTGATTGTATTGGGAATTTTAATTTCAATTTTAATAATAATTTCTTATTTTCAATAATTGGTAATGTATAAAAATTGGAATAAATTAAGAAATATTTCACAAAATGCCACGATTTAAAAAAAAACAAGAATTAGGCAGTTGTTTTTTTTTAGTTTATGTTTAATTATTCTTTCTTATATAAATATTCTTCATTTTGTTCCAATTCAATAAACTTAGATTTTCATATTTTCTATGAAAGTGAAGCACAATCAATAAGTTTCCGTAATTTTAAGAATATAACTCAATTAACAAGACACGAAAATTTAGAGTTTCCCCCTCAATTTAACATGTATTGATGCTTGAACAAAACTTGCTGAAAAACTATTGTTTTAATTTTAATTTTCAAGTTTTCTATGAAAGTGAACTATAATTAATATGTATATTTAAAGTAAAGAGAATATCTCAGTTTAAATATGAAAATTGTGATTATGTTACACCATGGTAACGTATTTGGTGTTTTAGTAAGTTTCGATGAAAATTGTGGGCAAACTGTCGATGGGCTACATTTTGATTTTCATACTTTCTATAAAAGGGAAGCATAATTAATAAGTCTACGTAGTTTGAAGAATATTTCTCAACTATAAGTACTTGAAAATATTGATTTTTTCACTCAATTTAATTTTTATGGTGCTCCAGTATGTTTGAATAAAAATTGCTGAAAACTATTGGCGAGATAAATTTTAATTTTCATGTTTTCTATGAAAGTCAACTATAATTAATATGTGTACTGAATTTAAAGAGTGTATCTCAGTTTACACAACATGAAAATTGTGATTGTGTTACACCAGTGTAATGTATTTGGTGTTTTAGTAAGTTTCGATGAAAATTGTAGGAAAACTGTCAATGGAGTACATTCTTATTTTCATACTTTCTATGAAATGGAATCGTAATTAATAAGTTCACGTAGTTTGAAGAATATGTTTCAACTATAAGTACTTAAAAATATTGATTTTTTCACTAAATTTAACTTTTATGGTGTTCTAGTAAGTTTTAAGAAAATTGCGGAAAAACTATGAATGAGGAAGAATAAAAATAAAGACCGCATGTCGATAGTCAGTAAAATATTATTACTACTACTGGAAATAAATTAAGAAACGCTTCACGAAGTTCCACTATTTTTTTTTTTAAGTTTTTGTTAAATTATTGCTATTTTTTTACATGTTCTTTATTTTGTTCTCATTCAACAGACTTAGATTTTCATATTTTCTACGAAAGTGAAGTATAATCAATACGTTTCCGTAATTTGACGAATATATCTCAATTAACAAGACACGAAAATTTAGGTTTTTCACTCAATTTAACATTATTGTGCTCCTGTATGTTTGAACAAAAATTGTTGAAAACTATTGACAAGCTAAATTTTGATTTTCAACTTTTCTATGAAAGTAAACTATAATTAATATGTATACGTAATTTGAAGAGTATATCTCAGTTTAAACAACATGAACATTGTAATTGTGTTACACCAGTGTAACGTATTTGGTGTTTTAGTAAGTTTCGATGAAAATTGTAGGAAAACTGTCAATGGAGTACATTTTTATTTTCATACTTTCTATGAAAGAGAAGCATAATTAATAACTACACGTAGTTTGAAGAATATGTCTCAACTATAAGTACTTGAAAATATTGATTTTTTCACTTAATTGAACTTTTATGGTGCTCCAGTAAGTTTGAATGAAAATTGTGGAAAAACTATTGACGAGATAAATTTTTATTTTCAAGTTTTGAAAAGTTTTGAAGTTTGGTTTCTGAGATCATTGGTCTTCCAACCAATTTCTATGAATACGTTTATAGCGTACAAATCATATTCAGAGCGATCAACTGAAGTTCAACTGAAGAAAAAAGTCGTGGAACTTCGTGAAGCGTTTCGTAATTTATTTCCAGTAGTAGTAACAATATTTTACTGACTATCGACATGCGGTCTTTATTTTTATTCTTCCTCATTCATAGTTTTTCCGCAATTTTCATTAAAACTTACTGGAGCACCATAAACCATAATGGTGCTCCAGTAAGTTTGAATGAACATTTCGGATTGACGAGATAAATTTTAATTTTCAAGTTTTGAAAAGTTTTGAAGTTTTGTTTCTGAGATCATTGGTCTTCCAACCAATTTCTATGAATACGTTTATAACGTACAAATCATATTCAGAGCGATCAACTGAAGTTCCTCAATAGGCACTACACGAAAAATAGTGGAACAAATAGTATTATTGAATTCAGCTTCACTAACAATATTTTATCTGTAATTATAATATTTGAATCAACCAAGAAAAAATGTTGCATCTATTACACTCGTCGACAAATTTTGACGAATGTATTGTCCCTTCAATTTAAATACATTTTTGAGAAAGTATTCATTATTCACAAGTACGAAATGCAAAAAAAATGTGTTGGAGGTATTTTTTTTAAATTTTCTACATGGTTTTTGCACTATTTATTTACAAAAACACGTGCTGAGTTGAAGATAGGTTTGAAAAGTGATACCGGTAACTGTCAACTGAAATTTGAATCCAGTATTGCCATAAAAAATCTTGCAGGTCTTGCATCCCCAAAAAAATTAAGTTACACATTTTGCAAAAATTGAAAGAACACAAAAACCTTACGTGCTAGAAATTTTTACTTTACTGAAATCAGCGCAAAATTTTCTATCGAAAACGGCTATTTACGTCTAAGGGACAAAAGTTGTGTTGACCAGTATTATTGGTTGAATATTTTGCACCATGTTAGATACTTTTAAAAGTATACCATACAATGGTACGAGATGTATTTGATGTGTTTGGAGTTTGAATTAATGCAGTAAATGAAGTTACTAGATGAACAACTGTTGATAACAATCTGTCTTGTTCGTGGTAACATCGCATTCATTGGCTGACCATCCTGCCTTTGCAAAGTGTGGCTACTACGATTTTCTATTAGTATGTTCTTCTCCTCAGCCTGTAACCATCCACTGCTGAATGTAGGTCTCTTCCATATTCATTAATTACTACTAGATGAGTTAATTACCCGTCATTAACTGGTTTTCCAAGACCAGTTAACCGGCATATTCCCCGAATAATTAAAGTATCCCTCACGTCTTGAGTAGGATTGGAGTTTGGAGAGTAGAATTCAGTAGGATTGATTTGAGTAGCATTAGATTTATTTTTATTTTTTAGATTTCTTTAGCTAAAAATTAAATTATTCATTAAAGTCTTCTGAGAATATCTTATAAACGTCGCTGATACAATTAATTGGCACGTTGCTAGATGAACAACTGTTGATAACAATATGTCTTGTTCGTGGTAATATCGCATTCATTGGCTGACCATTCTGCCTCTGCAAAGAGTAGCTTCTACGATTATCTATTAGTCCGTTCTTCTCCTCGGCCTGTAACCATCCACTGCTGAATGTATGCCTCTTCCATATTCATTAATTACTAGTAGATTAGTTAATTACCCGTCATTACCTGGTTTTCCAAGACCAGTTAACCGACATCTTCCCCGAATAATTAAAGTATCCCTCACGTCTTGAGTAGGATTGGCGAATAGGATTGAGTAGGATTGATTTGAGTAGCATTAGAATTTTCTTTTTTTTTATCCGTCATTAACTAGTTTTCCAAGACCGGTTAACCGGCATCGTTTCCCGAATAATTAAAGTATCTCTCACGTCTTGAGTAGGATTGTAGTTTGGAGAGTAGAATTGTGTAGGATTGATTTGAGTAGCATTAGATTTTTTCTAGATTTCTGGAGCTAAAAATTAAATTATTCATTAAAGTCTTCTGAAAATACCTCAGAAACGTCGCTGATACAATTAACTGGCATGTTTATTGAAATATTCCAATAGTTTTGTAAACGCAGAATTGAAAGTTTGCCATTCGAAATTCAGTCCAGATAGAGATCTAGATGTGGAAATTTCAAATTGGTTCAATTGAACAGTTTAATGCACCGTCTTTATTTTTGAAAGGATACCATTGAAGGTTTTAATCTGCAAAGTTCATACTCGAAAACTCAATCAATATCTTGTCGTGGATATCTCAAATTAGAGTGTTGCTTATTAACCAATTTAAAGCACCTTCAAGAGTGCATTAAAACGTACGCGCTCGACGCATGCTAGTGAATAATAATTACGAGCTCCGAATAGATGTGGGCAACATGCGTGCACGTGCAACTTTCTTCGGCGCACTCCCAAAACTAATCGGATTTGAAGATCAAAAGGATGTTGAAAGTTTTGATCTGGGCTTAGAGATGATCAGATTTGTAGCGTAAGTGTGTGGAGGTAACAAGGATGTATTCGATGGCACGTAAAAGTCTTAGGCGTGATGAAAATGTTTGCTGAACTATGATATTACACTGGCGAAGGACAACGGTTACGGAATATGTAAAAAAAATAAACTTGATGTTAATAGATTACTGTAGTTTCGCGTGCATCCGTTCCTTAAGACTGACCGACGACTCTTTCCACCCAGAAACCGGTTGAGCGACTATTTCAATTCCCAATGGCAATAATAACGATAATGATAATAATGTGGTAATGTAAGCGATTGGGAAATGGAATCGCGAGGCCTGCGGCCGGGCGGCGGTCGTCGGCTGTCCTCGCTCCCATCGATCGCCCGGAGGTGGCGGCCGCCTCCAGGAGGTGCGCTCCACCTGGAGGAGCCGCTCGCGGGCACCGCCGAGAGGAGCTGCAAAACCGCCCCCAATTGATGCGCCGGGGTAGTTCTTTGGCGGTTTTTGCCGGTTCGAAGGACCAATTGCGGGATATGTGCAGGCATTGAAATTGAAACCGAGTTTTGTACTTTTATAAGCGTGACCCTGACCGCAGCAACAATACACCGCTGGAAGTTGCATCAGGCGGAGAGAAGAGAAGAGCCCAGGTGAGCGCGAGCTGTACACTCGTGTATGTGTGTACATGTACACATACACCCATACAAACCTGTATATACCCGCGGCGCGCGCTTATGTACGTATATATTTTATATATCTATATATATGATGAAATACAGGCGCACTGTTGCTAGGCGGAAAATTGCCGGCCGGCTCGACTAACTACACCGGGTAACATGTACATTATATACTACGCAGAATCGATGATTTTACCCCAGGAGATCGTCTCTCCTTCTCTCCAGCCTAGGAACAAGTTTTCTATTTATAATTTCCACATGCTCCTTTTGTACAAACACCGAAACCAATTACAAATACTCAAATACAGCACCAACGCGTACGCGACAAGGGCCAGTGTTTAAATAACGATACCGTATCTCCCATCCCAGATGACAGCAAACTATTTGCTCAAGACCTACAGAAACGCACAAAATCATACACATATTTTCTTTTCTGTACCTCACACGATATTACGCACTAGAACCTTAATTTTAACCTCTTATATATTTTTACAACATTTGATTTTAATATTGAAATGTGTGTGGATCTATCTTGAGTTATGAGCAAAGCGCGGATTTATAAGCATAAAAAATTACAAAATAAGCACTTAAAAATGCATAAAAATCTTAGAATATAAGCATATAACATAGCATAAAGATTAGAATAAGCACAAACACGCAAAAAAAGCATGAATGCTAAATTTTATATAGTGTTTTTACTTGAAATTGAAAATCTACCTACGAAGGGTGTTTATTGCGCTCCATTGTGCGAACGGAATTTTATGACGGGAAGAGAACAGAGTCCAGAGCCGGTATCAGAAAATACAGATTCAGCGCCCCGTAGAAAATTAACATCAGTGATTCATTATCAATAAATTGTACTTTTCAATGTATTTTTAAGTGTACATATAATTAATTGTGTTTTACAAATGTAGTTATAATTTCATTAAAAAATTATATACAGTATGATTCGCGAAACAAATAACTTAAGTTACCCATAACATTATTGACTTGCTCATTGCGTCAAAAAATTAACGACGTTAACATCAGTTATTTTTTTCATGAATCGTAATGTAACAAGCAAATATCATTCCGCACAACTAGATTCATCGCCATCACTTTCACTTTGAACATTAATAATTAGATTTGATACACTAAGCGTCCTATAATCGTTTTCAATTTTGATCACATGTCGATGCAGTTTTTCCAAATGGTACTTGAAATGTTGTTGCATTCTCGCTGAACAAGTTTAATGGGTTCTTCACTCATTTTAGGATGAGCATTATTTTTCCGCAAATTTCTTTTTAAAGTTGACCATATCAGCTCAATTGAATTGAAGATGCAGTAATAAGGTGGAAGGCGCAACACTTGGTGACCAAATACTTTTGCCATCTTATCAACCACATACGTTTTTTTTGAAATTTTGTTTTTTTTATAAGTTCTAATAATGATTTTTTCTTTGCACTTAAGGGAATAACAATACCGTTTTGAATGCAAAAATCCGCAATATCGCCTTTCTTGGAAGCGGCGGTTGGGATTTTATTAATTTGCTTTGAGTGGTAAGTTGCATTATCCATTACGATTATTGAGTTATGTTGGGCAATAATTGATTGCAAAACCAATTTTCAAATAATTCGGCGTTCATATCCTGATGATAGTCTAACGAGCTTGATGCAATATTCTTCGCTGATAAGAGCAAACTATTTGACACAAAACCTGCGTCTCCTCCTGCACGAAGAATAACAATTCTCTTTCCTCTATTGCACGGTGCTCTAAGGTGACACTTATTTGTATTATCGACGCATCCCTTGGAAACGACGTCGTGAGTATCGAACCATGTTTCATCCAAATAAATTATCGATCTCCCTCCATTTCTATATTCGTTTATTTTAGATAAATATTCTAATCGCTCTTTTTGCAATCTCGGCGATTCCATGATGTCAATTCGTTTGTCTAAAGTTTTATACTTAAAACCCTGACTAAGTAGGTATTTATACAAAGCAGTTCCTTATATGGAAAATCATTTCCAAGAGTTTCCAAAATAAATTGGACCGTGGGAACGTTACCTGATTTATAAGAATTGTAAATTATATTTTTAATCCTCTTGGCGATGGCATCGTCTATTTGGTAAATTTGGAACTTATTCTTCTTTTCCTTTCTAGCGGTCCTTTCATAATTATTCTCCAAACCGTTGAATATGATATTCCTGTCAGAAAGGAAATTCCTTGCAGTGGAGATGCATGATTCTCGCTTATAAGGGTGTTATAAATATTTACGACTATCCTTTTAGTATCAGTTGAAAGAAAAGCATGCTTTATTAATCCCTGATTTTCATTTTCGATAGTTGATGTGTCCATTTGATGAGGGTTGTTTTGAAATTTATCAAAATCAATTTGAGAACAGCTTCCCTCTGTAGACTGTCGAAGGGATTCTTCAACAAAACTTTCGGAATGGCTTCAATCCTCACATAATTGAAATAGATCGTCAAACTGAGTGTCATTATAAATTGATGAAATTAACGACGTTTCCATGTTAATAAACGCCACCTTTTCACAAGTTTATAAATGATAACATGCACACGTATGTAAAATGAGTACTGTTGCAATGTAAAGTTTAACACCGACTGAAAGACAGATGTAGATGGCGAGAAAAATACTATTTGAGGCAGCCTTAACTGATTGTCTACCTGCACTGCATATTGGCCCAGCAATTAGTGTACAATGAGCCTTAATTGCATGGGCGAATGTATAATCCTTTTAAAACCGTTTCCTAGGTGACGGCTCTTAATAATCTAGTGGCGTCTGTAATCTTATAATTATATCGAATTGTAAAATTGTAAAAAGAATTACGTCCGCCGACTCATAAAAAACGATGTAGATAGTCTGTAAGATTATTGAATTCAATTTAATTAATAAATCATTTTTATATTATGATCATAGTGATATAATTGTGTATATATCGAAGTGAAAACAATTAAGTAGCATCTTCGTCGAAAGTAAATTATTTGGTTACGTTCCTGGACACCCGCCTCTTCGCAGCACGCGGAGAACCCTTGACCGTAATAAACCCTTATTGCAGGTACATTTTCAATTTCAAGTGAAAACACTATACTTAACTTAATTATACAAAAAAAGTAAAAACGCTTTCAAATATGATTACGCATCCGCAGCTCCGCTCTGCTTTAATCAATCAATTAATAAACCACGAAGAGTGATTAACAAAGGGGGCCCCTGTTCGCAACTCTCGGAAGCATCTGCGCAGATGATGCCTAAAAAACGATGCACTCACAAAAGCTTGGCTCTAATGCAATTTCACGAGATTATATGATCTACTATGTATACATACATGCACATCGAATATCCATAAATGAAATGTCCCCTCTTTCTCTTCGCATCTCCCTCTCTCTCGCCGTTCGTTCCTGGTCCTCTTCCTGTTGCCGGGGGCGATCTCGCTGCACGATGATTGATGCCTGAAAGCGTTACAAATGATTTTAATGTGGGGGTCGCAAAAACATCGTTTGTAAAGATGCGGTGTCACCGATTTGGGGTGGCTTAGGGGCGCGTGACACGTTCATTTGTGCGCGTCTGATCGAGGGATTGAAGCAATTTTAATTACCGGGGTTAATCAGGCGGGGATGAATGTCTTCATTAAAGCGGTTGCGATTGGGGTCGTTATAGCGCTACAAGCACCGAATTTGTCGGCTTGGTTAACAACAAACATGATTACGCGACAAACTTGATGAAGTGATGACACCCTGAATTGGACAGCTAGCTAAAGATTTGAAAAGGTTGCCAAAACTTTTTTTATTTTTTATTATTGTTTAAACACCAATATGTTTGACATCATTACAATCTGATCATAAGATCAATGAGTAATTTATTTCTAACTTAAAATACTAGGGTTGAACTACTTACGACTAAGGTATTACTCAATAGCAGGGGTCTCCAAACTACGGCCCGAGGGCCACATCCGGCTCGCGTACAGATTTTGTCCGGCCCGCGGAGACCTAGCATACTTGAAAACTCCTTTTAGAGAACATATTTTTTATAGCAAATTAAATTTAGTTTACTGAAGTATTCTAATTTTATGTTGAATAATTATTAATATGACATCTACATTGATATGGTTATGGGCTAACTACTCATAACATTGTTGTAGCCTTATTGTTATTGTTTTTGTGATAAGTTGGATAAAGAAACACAGAATTGTAATGAGTAAAGACATGTATAATATTCAGAAAATTTAACTTCAGTATATAATAACTAACAAATTATGTAAATGAATCCAACTAACATTTTATACATTTTAAATAAAAACATAACTTATAACAAGCATAATGACATATGTAATACTAATGAGATTTATGTAATTGAGATTTTCCACAGACAATAGTTTGTAGTTGTGGACTAATTTTACTTGTACCAATTATTAAAAGAGATTTAAGATGCTCATCAGTTATTTAAATCTGTAAACATTTTTTGTGTACTTCATTTTGGAGAAGGTCTTCTCACACAAATAAGTAGTACCAAAAACAGAAAACAGCCCACGAGCAAATTTATGCAAATTATCAAATTGTGTCAGTGGAAGACTCTTATAAAATTCCAACAAAGATGAGTTTTAATATTTGTTCTTAATTATATCACTGCACTGTAGATCAATCACTTCCATTTGAAGTTCCGGGGCTAGGGTTTCAATGTCAGTATCAAAAGGATTCTGAAAAATCTTAATTTGATTCGCAATGGCATCAAAGTCCGAGAAACGAGTATCAAAATTTATTTTCAAAGCACTCAAAGTTTCGATTGCAAAATCGATAGGAAACTCAGTCTCAGTGGTGTGGCTGAACATTTCACATGTTTTAAAATGTGAAAAACATTTACTTCGTAGTTGTGATTGAAACAGTATCAATTTCTTCCGGAATGATTTGATATTAGTGTATAAATCAGGATGGTGGTTTTTTCCTTGCAATCTCAAATTCAGTTCGTTCACATGTTTTGTCAAATCAACATAGAATGCTAACTTCCACAGCCATGCGTTGTTTTGTAATTCAGTAAGAGGGCGATGCTTTTCATTCAAAATAATTTCGATCACTGCTCGAAGTTCAAAAAGGCGCTGAAGGACTTTCCCACAACTAAGCCAACGTACGTCAGTATGATAAGGTAAGTCATTTTCTCCAATCTCTTCAATAAATTGTCGGAATTGTCGGTGATTCAGCCCAAAAGATCTGATAAAATTAACAGTTGATATGACTGGTTTCAGAACTTCAGACATATCCAAACATTTTCCGCACAAAGACTGTTGATGAATGATACAATGTAAGACTAATGGTTTTGAACCACCGTCATTTTCTACAGCCTTTGACACAAGAGCGACCACTCCTTTATCTTTCCCACTCATGTTTTTGCCTCCATCAGTTGTAATACATTTCAAGTTTTTCCATCGAAGGTTCTTTTGATTAATGGCCATTTCAACTCCTTTAAAAATATCTGTACCAGCAGTTGTGCCATGAATACTATACATATCAAGAAGTTCTTCATGCACTTCATAGCTTTTATCTGCTCATCGAATATAAATCAACACCTGAGCAGTATCTGACACATCCGTTGACTCATCCAAGGCCAAAGAAAACCACTCAACATGTCCATTTTTGTCGAACAGTTGAGAGGATATATTTTCAGCGATGTTTTCTACCCTTCGAGCCACAGTGTTTGCTGACATACTGACAGTTTTTAATAAATTTACCTCTTCAGGGCACATTTCTTCGGCTGCTGCAATTATGCATTCTTTGATCATTTCTCCATCGGTGAATGGTTTTCCACGTTTTGCAATTTCAAGAGCCACACGAAAGCTAACCGTAGGCTTCCTGAACGAAAATTTGCTGGTAATTCAAAACTACAGTACGTTGATATGATGAGCTACCTAAGGCTTGGCCCTTGGGACTTAGTGGAGGAGTCAGTGTGGCCCTCGGGCTAAAAAGTTTGGAGACCCCTGGTCTATAGTAACATGTTTCCTCAGATCTTTTTCAATTTTTTTCCATTTCTCGCTCCTATTTCTCTATTTAACAACAACAAAGTTACTTCTCTTTGCCTTTCGCCTTTATGCCACGATTACGTTGCAAAGTATAACTTTTATCGGTTTTATTTTATTAAATAAAACATTAATGACAATTGATTTTTTTTGAATAATGTTTAATACAATATTGTTTTCATACTTATATTTTGGAAAAACTTGAAGGGGTGCTCCTAGGTATTAAATTTTGAGAACCCCTGTTGTATTTGTAATACACAAATTAGATGTACACGTAAAAATAAGAAGAATTAAGTCGTTAAATGATGTTTAGTAAGTTTACGTAAAACTTCAAGTTTCTAGACTAAAATAACAATACCTACTGTAAAATCTTGTCAAATTATTTAAAAAAATATATAATTATATATAATATATAATTATAAATTATAATTATATATTAATTATATAATATATATAATTATAAATTATAATTACGCATCCTATAGCCTTTTGGGAATTTTTCGTTATTGAAACAAAATTAGATTATCAAAATTTCTGAGCCTCTGATAAATAAATTAACACACAATTAAAACAACAGGCAGAAAATAGTTATTTATGCAGCAGCACTTCATTGACGATATCAGAAAAAAATAAGATAACATAAATAAGATAAGATACTAAGTACTATAATGGCAAAAGGAAGTATAAATGTCCAGTAAGAAAACCTAGCTTACTGGACTAATTGGTGAAAAAATTCAAGGAAATTTAAAGAACTTTTAAACCCAAACATGTTCACCATCTTTAATTTCAGTACTTAGTGAACCATTTTATTCTCCCTTTTTGCCACATTCTTCTAACATTCCAGTTTTCTTTTCAATACGATTTGCTTTTTTTTCATAGCTTTTTTCGCTTATCTAATATATTTTTTATACTTACAATATAATGATTTTATTTAAAAAAAAATGTATATGCAGGGTGTTAATACAAAGTTGTAACACCCGAAAGTGGCAGTTAGAACTCATTGAAACAAACAACTTTTCTTAGTTAAAATTTTTGAATTGGAGCGCAAGTTCATAGTTATTGGCGTTCTTTTGTTTTTCGAAAATTCGTCATTACTCCCTTATTTTAAGGGATATTTAAAAAATACAAAAACGTTCAACATGCGCTTTCGGTTCTCTAAAACATTTGTATTTACAATTATTTTCTATTTTATCAAATAACAAAATGGCGACCGATCAAAAATTTCTAAGCAAGATATTTTGAAAACCAATCGATCGATTTTTGAAAACAAAACATTTATAAAATCCTTGAACTATCTTATAACATTATATATGCAAGATATGCTTTTGTTGTTTGATAAAAATACCACAGTTTTCAGTCACAATACTACCTTTTTTTTCTTTTAAATGGCAGTCATAGTTGACCTAACATTTTTTAAAAGGACATTTTTTTCTCGTTATAGCGATACAAGATTTGCTATACGGACTTTGATAAATAAAGGCCATCTTCGAAAATTAACTTTATGACACGTATTACTTACTTTGACAAATAAACACGATACAGACTATTTGTATTATTGAGAGTAGCAGAAACAGAGTTTGCCATGGAAATTTTTGTTTTCCTCCTTACTACGAAAATTCTATTAATTTTTCTATTCTAATTATAGTAAATTCTATTCAAATTATACAACGAAAATTCATGCATCTCATTTATTTATGAAATAAGTATAGCAAACCTTATATCGTTATAAATAAAAATGCCCTTTTTAAAAATGCCAAAGCCAACTATGACTGCTATTTAAAAAAAATAGGTGTTACAACTCAAAAACTATGTTTATCTTTTCAAAACGCTATGTTTTTTTTTCAAGAAACAAAAGCATATCTCGCATAAGCTCTTAAAATGACAACTCATTCCTCATTTGACCGAATCTCTATGTATTATGGTTTCCTAAATCCCAATGCTTGAAGTGAAAAGAAACTCACCTATACGACTTGAGTCGAACTCATGCTCAAGTACGAACTATAGATATGGGCCTAGAACACTCGAAATAATGAGGATAGAGAAAATTAAGCAAATATCAAGGGAATGACAAGCCCAAGAGCAACTCTAGGAAGAACGCAAATAATTGCGCTCAAGAATGTAAGAGGCAATAGGGTAAGAGACAAGCCCGATGTACTGCAGCAAAATAAATCCAAATGAAGAAACCAAGCAAAAATCCTAAGCAGTAAAATTGAAAACAACAAATAAATAATAATAATAATAATAAATAATAAAAGGGGGTAAAAAAATATGTTTTTCACCAACTTGCAGCAAAAACTGTCTACAAGGCTCCGCTGAAAAATATTGAATATGCTCTACAAGAATTCACAAAAAAAAACCGAGCCTATCGCTTTTTATAGAACATACTGTATAGTCATATTTAGTCTAGCTATATAAGCAAAAGCTTGTTTCCTGCTGAAACAAAACCGAGCCTATCGCTTTTTATAGAACATACTGTATAGTCATATTTAGTCTAGCTATATAAGCAAAAGCTTGTTTCCTGCTGAAACAAAACCGAGCCTATCGCTTTTTATAGAACATACTGTATAGTCATATTCAGTCTAGCTATGTAAGCAAAAGCTTGTTTCCTGCAAGGAAACTACATAGTGATTTGAGGCTATATTGAAGCTAATATAGCCTCAAATGTGACAAAAAAATCCTATTGCTTTTTATTTAAATCAGGGTTGGAATAAACCATGATTTAAAAAAAAAACAAAAATCAATAATTTAAAAATAATCATAAAAATTATAGGTGTGATTTTTCAAGATGAAAACGAACAGAAAAAAGTAGGTTCAAATTGTCCTTTATTCAAACAGAGACAGAATGTTACTCTAGCTTTCGGACTGAGAGATTTGAGTATTGAGTACCCTCTTCGGGCTAAAAATAAACACTCAAGTAAAAAACATATTTTTCTTATTCTGTCCGTTTCCATCCTGCAAAACCACATCTATAATTCACAGTAAAAATGACATAAAGGAATAATTGATAAAAATCATGATTTTTTGATTTCTTTTTATATTTCTGGTCAGTTTTTGTAAGGGTAGATGTGATTTTAATCAATTGATTTATATAAATCGTTGATTTTAGTTTATCACACTTGACCATGCAGCAAGTTTTGTAATCGTGCTATAAATTTTTAGATTTAGGATTTACATGTTTTGGCATCCTCTAACAAGAATTCATGAGTGATAATTTAAAAAAACTGTGTATCTGTACTATGTGATGGACCAAAAGTGATTTTTTTCTCCATTTACTTTCAATTATCTAATTTAAAGATGCTAACTCTCTAGTTACATTATATGTTTAATTGTTCATCTATTGAAATACACAAACAGTGCAAAAGCAATAATATAAAAATATATACAGGGTGAGTTTTTTCGGATGTTTTGTATGGGGATCTCAGAAACTAGCGGAGATAGAGGGATGATTAAATGGGGAAATAGTTGCAGTTTTACGAGTTCAATTTCATGAGCTTTTTGTTTTTTGAAAAATTGCATGGCTAACTAGATATCTCGAAAAAATATATTTTTTGTTATTTGGTTCGGTGCCTATGGATCTGTTATTATTGACTTTAGAAAAAATGTGTAAAGGAAAAAGTTGTACGTAATTATGTGCTAAATAATACAATCTAACCGATTATTTTATTAAAGCTATAATTTTTGAGTTATGAGGCAAAGTTGAGTTTTTTCTAATGGAAACCATAGTTGGCCATGACTTTATAAAACAGGCGCTTTTTCAACTATTCTAATGATATACCACTTGATATAGTTATTTTTATAAATAATGAAATTATCGTTATTTTTTACATTTCATATTCGAACTATTCAAGAAGTAGGCTATGGAAACAATTGATAGATGCGCAACGCGTTAAATAATAAAATAAGTTAGTTATTAAAATTTTTCTTTTCATTTCGAAATTATTAACATTATTATTTTGGTGTAAAATGTTTATTTCGTTGGAGTTACAATTTTATATAAAAATTATTTCTGATAAAACAAAATTACATAAGTACAAAACTACAAAACAAAGAATGACAGACGATAAATTGAGAAACAATACAAGCACATTAGAACGTAACTAAAGTAGTTCCAAAACAACGTAATTAAAGTTAGGAAAGTATTTAAGACTAAATATGTTCAAAAGGTTCACCATTATGATTAATGCATACCTTTTTAAAACAGAATTTGTTGCTTTTCTAACGGAGCGTCCATCAATATTAGCAAAAACTTGTAACTTGTAAGTACAGCTTCTCTAAGGTCATCTACTGTGACGTACGATGTTTGATACACTCTATCTTTTACCATTCCCCATAAATTAAAATGTAAAACAGAGAGATCAGGAGATCGTCCACCTCTATAATTGTCGTTTGTATCTATCAATTGTTTCTATAGCGTACTACTTCGAATAATTCGAAACTGAAAAGAAAAAAAATCCATAATTTAATTATTTATAAAAATACCTATGTAATATGATATATTATTAGAATCGTTGAAAAGAATCCTTTTTTACAAAGTCATGGCCGACTATGGTTTCCTTTAGAAAAAACGCAAGTTTGTGTCATAACTCAAAAATTATAGCTTAAATAAAATAATCGGTTAGACTGTATGATTAAGCATATAATTTCCTATAACTTTTTCCGTTACACATTTTTTCTAAAGTCAATAATAACAGAGCAATCGTCCCTCTATCTCCGCTAGTTTCCGAGATCCCCATGCTAAGCATCCGAAAAAACTCACCCTGTATATATTTTGATTTAAATGAATGATTTATTTAAACAAATCATTTGATTTAAATCATTATTTAAATCACACCAGGCGTGATTTGTAAACATAATTTTTGAAAAAACTCGGGTTCAATTTTGGAAAAAAAATCTCGAAAATGTCACAAAAAAATCTCGGGATTTAAAATATCTGTAAGATCGAGCATTCTCGAATCTCTAGAAACGAAAAATGTTAGCAATTCACAACCTCTAATTCCATACATATTCGTTTCCATTTCCTTCCCGTGACATATTTTTCCTGTCCTAATCATCAGTTTGCTTTGATCTTCGCGTCAATGATGAGTGGTGGAAGTTGGTTTTTCGCATTGCACATAATATGCCCCATATATGCAGTTTTCCTTCGTTTTATTGTGCATTGTGCATAACAGCTCTCGATCTGTATTCATTATTCTAAGGACTTCCTCATTTGTTGTTCTTATTGTCCATGGTACATACTTTGCGTACTCTGCGTTAGATTCACGTTTCGAAGGTTTCCATTTTATTCATTCTAGTTGTTTTCAATGTTCGATCAATTCAATTGAATTCTTTATTTCACGTGACCATTACAATAAATGGATGTGATTAGTCAAGTATAATAAAATAGTAATACAGTATACATAATATAGAATACAAAATAAAGATTATACATAAGATTATATACTTGGTATATGGTAACACTCTTGGTAACACGCTGAGTAACGACAGACATCGCTTTCGAGATTTTAGTATTTTTATTTTATTTTTTTCAAATTGTAGAACACATATTTGAAGGCTGGGGAGTGAATATTGACTCACCCTGTATACCTATCGTAAATACCTACTTAATTTTATTATATTATTATATAGCACCAAAGTAATCGAAAAGAAAAATGCCTCAAGCAAGTGAACAACAAGTTCACAAAGTTGTAATTAAATACACAAAAAAATCATAAATTGATCACCAAAATTTAAAAAAAATCTTGAAAAATTTATAACAGTGTAATTCTGTGATGGGTGGGAAAAACAGTATAAGTCAAGAATTTGCATTTTAAGGAAGCGTCGACTTATACCTTTTTTCCCTCGAATAATCGTAGAATTTATAGTTGTACTAAAACTGCCAAACTATTTAAAAGCCTTAACTGAATAATGTGACATATACTATTTCAAATACAATGTACAGCATCACTTTCTGAAATATAATTTGACTTAAACTCATTTTCCCAAATTTTCGATTTATACTGTTTTTCCCACCCATCACAGAATTGTAATAATGGGTTTGTTATAATGTATTGGCTTAAAAATCTACTTTTTTTTATATTATACCAAAATACCAAAATAACATTTTATTTTCTAACTGTATAGTGCAATTTTAACGTAGAATATTTCTATAACACTTGAAAGTTATTTAACAAATTATATATTTTTTCATAATGTTGCTATTTTTGTCACTATTTTGTTAATAAAAATAAATAATAATATTTAATAATCGTTAATAAATAATCATAAAATATATGACCAATTGCTAAAACCATGAATGCTCTAAATTTTAACTTTACATATCTTTATACGGAATAATATTATATTAAATAAATATAAAAGTAAATACATACATTTTATAAATTCGCCCCAAAAAATATTTGTCATTCATTAAAATTTTCTGATTTTGATTGGATTTTCCAATCTAAACATAAGATTTTGGAGAATATTCAAAAATGTTTAACATTCAATTTTATACATTTTATTTTCCATCCTGAAAACCAAAACAAAACTGAACCGAAAACTGGAAACCGGAAAAACGTATTTTTTGCGCTTTCGAAGCCCTGATAAATACTGACCACAAAAGACTATAACTTTGAACATTTCTGTGTCTTATTTGCATAATTGTAAATTTTGAGTTATTTTATAATCAAAACATAATACTATTATTATCCAATTCATTAATCAAATTAATTTCCAAGTTTACACAGAATGCGAGCAGAGCTCCTAAACGATTGATTGATGAGATAATTATTATCTAAATTATCTCATAATAAATCTAATTGCTTACAAACTATTATTGCCATAAAATATATATTTAGTGTCGTTAAAAAGCATATTGAGAAATATCAAATATTATTTTGTATGTCGATCATAAAGCTTAATACAAGGTAATAATGGTTACATATTCGCATTGAAATTATTTTATCGTACATTTGACGCATTCAAAGAGATTGATCTCTCGATTTTTTTTTTTTTTTTGCAAAGGTGTGGTTGTTTCAAACTGTGTCATAGAAAACGGCCGGAATCATAATTCGAGAGAGGAGAGTACAGCTAGACGAGTGTATTGAAAATAATGAAGGAGAGCTGCTCAACCTTGAGTCGAGTTAATTGTTATTACTAAATATGCGGCGAACCATTGTTCGCATGTTTTATTCAGTGCGTTATAAATATTAATTGTTTATTGCGCCTGACGTTTTGTAATCCATTCGCGCTTTCATATAGAGTTGCGGTGGAAAAGGGCACGCGACAAACACCTATTTCGTATTATGCAGCAATGGCAAAATAACTATAATTATAAACAAAGGACCGATCCCACACTCACCTAATAAACACTGATTAATTTGATCGTCGATAATTTATATTTTGCATTTGTAATCTGATATTGCTCATAACATTAACATACCGGTTTCGAAAAGAAACAGCTATGAAAATGTTGTATTTGAAATTTTTGATAACAGGAACAGCCTTAGTCGAGACTAAATTAACTTGAGTAACATAAAATAACCATTTTTCACATAAAAACAACGGTAAAAGAATATTTTACGCTGCATAGTTTTTGGAAAAATATTAACTTGAGTAACTTAAAACAACCATTTCTCACATAAAAACAACGGTAAAAGAATATTTTACATAGTTTTTTGGATTAAAATTATCCTGAGCAACTTAAAATAACCATTTTTCACATAAAAACAACAGCAAAAGAATATTTTACAGATAGTTTTTGGAGAAATACCATTTAGCATAGTCAAAAACAGATCAACTTGTATGTGTGCCATAGTACATTGTTTCCGAACGAAGAAGATAATAATCATTTGTAATAAATAAAGAGCAGATTATAGGCACTAATAAGTCTTATAATAGGTGGGCAAATAGGCAGCAATAATTATAAAATATCCATTAGATTTCTCACATTAAGGTTGTTTTTATATCAGTACCAGTACCATTGTTAAAATAGGCAGAAATAGGCAGTAATAGAGTTTATTGCACAAACTATAAGATATCAAACAAACAAAAATTGCCAATTAAAGTACAACAGCAGTCACAGAACCGAATATAATATCTATTTATTTTCGTAGTGATGAAAAAATATAGGCAGATTTTCATTGATTAGCTTACTTAATGAAAAAAGATCAAAAGTTATGCCACAATATTTCGTCTCACAAATGAAACCTACGCTATCTTTTATGTTCTCCTCTTTTACTTAACTATTATCATTTCTTTTTTATTTCTATAAATTTTCTATTTTTTTTATTCTCTATTATTCTCTGCTTATATTTTATGTTTTCTCTGAAAATACATATTTGTAACTAGAAATTGATCGCCCAACATCACATGATGTAGTATGTATAGGCTGTTCCCATTTCAAAGGCCCACCACCTGTTGATTTATGTTGGCAAAGCGATAAATATCCCTAGATTGCAATCAAAAGTAACTGAAAACGATTTCAGTTGGTACAACTAAAACAATTTAATTGTCAAATTGACGCATAAGATGTAGTGGTCAATTTTTTTAAATTGATGCCATTGCACGGAAAGAAAGAAACTTGCTTAAGAAAACTTAGAAATTGCTGTACTTTGATTTTCCTCAATGAGAATATTAAAGTTTCCATTTATTCCGTACGGCATTCAATGCTTTTGACAAACGTCAATTTCACAGACGTCAGATTGACACACGTCAGTTTGATACACGTCAGTTTGACACACGTCAGTTTGACACACGTCAGTTTGACACGCGTCAGTTTGACCCACGTCAGTTTGACCCACGTCAGTTTGACACACGACAGTTTGACATACGTCAGTTTGACACACGCCAGTTTGACAGACGTCAGTTTGATTGACAAACGTCAATTTCACAGACGTCAGTTTGATATGTCAGACGTCAATTTCTCAGACATCTGACAGATATATTTTCAAAACATAAAACATCATTGCCAACATGATACCAAAATAAAATTTGCAATCAAATTACCCGCAACTAGATATACCGAGTGATCATTTAAATTTGAGCTCTAGTTGTGCACGGAAATTTTCGCAGCCAATAAGAAACGCGAGATAGGAGACCTCGCATTTGTTAATTTCTGCGAAAATTTCCATGGGTAACTAGGGCAGAAATTTAAATGATCATTCGGTACATTAATAAGATGTGATACACGCACGCTTTGCGTTTTTGCTATTCCTTTTAGATAAAAAGTATTCCTGTGGCTCACGTCTTTGCCAAATTATTCAAATATTGTAGCAGCTGCAACTTTGACAAATTAAATGGGTATAAAGTGAGCGTACCCTGAGCGATATCTGTTAGCGTTGTAGTGAACGAATGTATTACAAAACATAGTTTGCAACTGTCTTTGCAATCTGCAATAAAGATTTCTTTCTTTGCAAGGTATCTAAACTACCGACTAACTAAAAGCTTACAAATAACAAATACAGGATTTCATTAATGGTCTAATAACGAGTGAACAAGATAAATGTGGTTTCGAGCTAGGCAATCAAATACGCCTGTAAATATTTAAATACAACTAAAACTATAAAGAATCCTCTACTTTGTTTTTCCTTTGGCGACATACCATACGACGCTTCTACCATTGAGTAAGGAATACACTATTATCAATTCTTCTACTATGAAATCTAGTGACTTTTTTATTTGGATGAACCTGGAGTGAAGAATTTCCCCAAATTTTTCGGCGGGAAATTTGATTTGACCACAATCATTGTTGCTCACTCTGTGATTATTAAAGTTTGTTTTTATTTAACATGAGAAATTAGTAACTTTTGTGACTTTGATCTTGTGTTGCGAACTGTCAAGTAAAGGAAACTTTTGCATTGTAAAAAGGTTTTTATTAATGCTAAATTGTCACAAGTAATAGTTGTTAATGTTGAAAATGTCTTGTGAATATGTTGTTTTGTATCTTGTCAGGCTTTGCACCTTTGTTTGTTCGTATTCTCAGAAGAATTGGTTAATTTGAATTAACTGAAAAAAGGGAAAATTAAAATTTCACTGACAATGTCCAATTTAAATTTGTATTACCAATCCCCCAGAAAAGTAAACACAAAATAAACTGGTCAGTACCAATCGCACTTATGAAATATCCCTAATGGTTGCTCATTTAAAAAAAAGTACTATATGTATAAATTTATTTGCTTTTCCCACTGAAACATCACAGTTTTCTGGTCTATAAAGTCTTATAAATTTAGAAATATATAAAGAATGTACGTTTGGCTGCCTAATCACTGCCGAAATCAATTTCTAATGTTAGTGCCATCTGTTATCGATAACGTAATTTTTAATATTTTGTTATGGTTGTCAGGTGATATCCAAACAATTTTAAATTACCAAATGTTAAATTGACGTTTGTAGGGAGCCGTGGGCAATTTTTAAACGATCAAAAATTCAACCATCCGCTGTGATATCAACATAAATTAGAATGCAACCGACAACACTGCGGGGCATCTTTCCGGAGAGAAGTGAGTACCGGCAGCCGCTGTGCCCCATTCCTAACCACTCCACACTTTCAGAGGTTGCCCCCAGAAAAAACTTCATCAAAGAGAACGTCCGGAGGCTGAGACAGATGCAGATAGAGGTGTCGAGGCAGGGCAGCTCCGAGACGCGGGTGGGCATGGCCTCGAAATGTGCCCTGGGCCTGTCGAAGACCAACACCTTGTCCAGGCAGAAAGTCAACGAGCAAGAGCCAGTGCCAAGGGCCAGGCAGTCGCCCACGCGACGGCCCGGCATTCAGAAGCTGGAGATCAAGCCGATCTCTAAACCGGAAGTCAAATTCACTCCAAAAATTGAAAAGGTAGCCAACGGAGTAGGCTCGAACATAGATAAGATTTATATCATGCGGTAAATTAAAACTGCATATTTTGCCGTCAGAAACTAATGTTTCTTTTACATGTACTAAGACGAGTTCCTGCCTCAGAGCAGATATATGTTCAATCAAGAAACTGGCTTGATTATTATTGGAATGCATCATCATAGTTTAATAACATTATTACATTAGGAATCAATATTTTGATGCATATTGTTTCAAATTACTTAGGAAGAGAAGGTAATACACAGAGGCGTGCAGACGGAGCAAAATGACAACGTCGACTCGATCTACTCCACAGGAACGATCCGTTTCCCGAGCCCCTCCATTGTCAGCACCATAAACAAAACGAAGAAGCAGCGCAGACAGGAGAGGGACCACGGACATGGCGACTCACTCCAGAACTCCGACATGGTTCGAGCAAGTAAGTTTTGCCGCCCTGCTCCTCTGTCCCGCTTGTTACTAACATGCCTCCCCCCCTTTTAACACGCGCCTCACGGCAGACAAGATCGATTACATTAAGCGTAATATGCTTGTAAAAGCCAAGAGCCCCGAGAAGGACCCCCGGAACAGAGAGCAGGGCCCGCCGTCCAACTACAAGCGGGGCACCGTGCCCAAGTACATTAGGCAGAAGAAGGACGAGATGACGGAGGAGGCCGGCGATGTGGAATGCCCGCCTGGCCATGTCCTGCTGCCCGACGATGAGCGCAAGGAGACCCTGAAGGTTTTGCGAGAAAGTAAGGCAGTTTAAGTTGCAGGGTTTAGACTATCTTTTAGTTTCTTCTTCTGTGTTTTATTACTGCTTGCCACTTTCTTGTAGGTTATGCCGAGAAGATTCAGGAATTGAACTCCATGCCGGTGAGGAGCGACACCCTTCGCATGCAGAAGCGTAAACTGGAGCTCGAAGAGGAACTCAAAAAGATTGACGAGGGTATAAAAGTGTTTCAGAGACCAAAGGTATTCGTTAAGATTAACGTGTGAGGTCTCAATGTTTGCCTTGTAAAATATTCTTGTGATAAAGCATATGGAAACAGCACTTCTGACATGGGTCGAAACGTGTATGATTATTGTGATAAGTGTTCAATTGTAAGGTCGTTTTTATGTCTTTGCTTCCAGTATTCATTTAGAACATCATTTTGCCTTATTATTAAATCACTAAGTTCTATTGTCAAAGAGATTACTGGACTGCGTCATTCAACCAGTTTTGACGGTTGGTTTACTGACTAATCAAAGCGCCGATTATTAATTAAAACGTCTTGGCAAAGATGGGCTGAAATCGGTATTTCAGAAATTTTATGAAGACGAAATTCAGAAATACTGTTTTTGATCCATATTTTGAGATTACAATGATTCTGAAGAAATACGATAGTATACGTATGTACTAAAAACATATAAATATATTTAAGCGGACCAGTGCTTGAATTGAACAAGAATGGACCTGAAAGCTGTCCCGTTTAGTAAAATTACTTTCTGTTTCCGTACCGTTTCGTGAAATTACTGTTGTTTTGTAAAAGTTTCCGATAAGATTCAACATACAATTCACGCACAGATTTTTATTAGGTCCCATGCAATAGCCATTAGGTTTAAATTTTTTTGATGCATTCTGTATATAATTTGTTTTGAACACCCAAAAAAAATATGTACAATCAAAAATGGCAATCAATTCTAGGGGTTTTAAGGCAATTGCACATGAATTTGTGCAATATTTTTTACAGCCATCAGCAAGTCGGACTTTGATCAAAAGACTCTTAAAGATTTGTCATATGGACTGATTGATCGTATTATATATTTTTGGTATGTCCTGGCATCTATAAAAATATAATTCAAAACAGTATTAAAAAAATGGGCAATCAATTAGAATGAAATTTATGTATAAAATGGTATTGAAATTAATTCTATTATAATATAACGTGACGCCACAATGAATTTGAAAGTAATTTGTCGACACTTGGTGCTGATGACCGTGGCGGCTGCAGACATCTCTGTTCCTCATTGTGAATGTAATCAGGAAACATGAATAGTTAACGATAATACCTGAAAAAGTGGTTGCACAAACCTGAAAAGATGACGGAAACACTACTGATAGTGTCAATGATGCAATGCCCCCCTTAAAATCAAACGAAAATAATTGGTCACAAACAGGCAGTTTATAAGGGGCGTTATTGTGACACTTGTAAGGCTAATGCCGTCGGGGCCATAGCAATTATCGAATGTTACTGTATCAACAATCGATACAACTCATTGCGATGTTTGAGATCTTAATAACAATATATGATATGGTAAACATTTACTCCTATCTAATTAAATAAATGTGCATGAGCATGATTTTAAATGAATGTAAATATAATTTGTAATATTCCGTCCACATTTTGTAAATATTTAAATCTACAAATTTCTGCTAAGAAGTTTGATGTTCCAGCTCAAATATATAGTACAGTTAACTTTTAACTACAGCTTGGCAATACTCTCATGACTGCTAATGTCTGGATGCAGAGTTGGAACGTAAGATACTCTCTAACTCTGTGCCTCAACCTGCATATTCTCTTAACCGTCTCAAGAGAATTTCTCAACTGTAAGCGTACAAGCAAAATTTGCTGTTACTGTAGTTTTCTCCGTCCATACTTTATACTGTAGTATTAATATTCGTATACTTCCGCTTGTTCCATTTTTGGCAAGTAATGTTGGAATAAATATTGTTATATTTAACTTGATTTCTCTTGCAAGCATCTTTGAAAATTAACATAAACATATTTCCTCGGAAAACTGATATCCTGTTAACTCCTACAAATAATCGCAGATGTCCTAACCAGTGTTTTTTAGATGTCCCTAAATTGTGGCGATTTTTTTTACAAAAATGTATTTATTAAAGAATAATTTATAATACAATATAATCTATAATTTAATTTCTTCAAAATGAAACAATTAAAACTAATAAAGTAGGAAAGATACAACATGTTATGACAATCGTAACGAACTACTTTAATTGAGCTTAGATTGTAAAAATGCACCATGTATAACTTTTAAAATCATTAATAACTTGAAGTACAGACAACATACAGCGGATGTTCAAATTATTAAGTCGGTTTAAAAGTGAAAGCAACTGTAATTTACAACAAAGCTGTAACGTTAATACTTAATCACCAAGAATTGCAACCGAAATAACCTCGTAACCGTACAAGAGCACACACATGTTAAAGTCACAAATCTGAAACTTTACCCGGCTCCGATAAAATATTTTTGTTCGATTTACGTACGTAATTTATACAAAATAAAACAATTAAATGCAGTAACCTCGAAGTCCGGTGCATGCTTGAAACGAACCTAAACAGGAAGTAACATCGTCTTCGTTGAACAGTGCTCAAATGTAGGAAGGAATCACGTCGTAACTGGAAAGTAGAGGCACCTACCGTTTATAACTCTTAACGCCCTAATGTGTGCTCATATTTATCTACATTTTATTACTTTAACATGTCGATACCCAGACTGAAACAGAAACCGGAGCGGCGAAATGAAAAACTTAGTCGTCTCGTTCCTCCCGGCGGTAGTTGCTGTACTCGGTGTCGGATCAGTTGTCCGCCTTCGTGGTCCGACGCTGGAGCGCGGCCGCCAGGTCCTGCTTCAGCGCCTGCTGCTGGCGCGCCTCCGTTAGCGGCTGCACCGACCTCAGGCTGTTCACGATGTCCTTGGTTTTACTGAAGTAGATCTCGTTCAGCGTGTTCCTAATCTGGTTCTCCATGTGCTCCACCATCTTGCCAATGTTGGCGATGTGCGGGTTCGCATCGTTCACAGTAGAGTCTTGTTCAATCTGAAACAACAAAATAAGAATTATCGATAGGGAAATTATTTTAAAACATGCTTAACAAGTTAATATTTTAGGTAAACGTAGTTTTAATGACCAAGATACGTAGTATTCCTACTCAGCGACATTGCATTAGCATGTTTAATAAAAAAAATTGTATGCGTATTAATTTGAATTTAACCTAACCAACCAATGACCGTAATGACTAGTAATGACCGTGAAATATAAGTCAAGGGGTTCGCAATACTTTATAAACAATTGTTTCTGATCTGTAATCGCTTTAGATTTTTGAATCAAGAATCCCAAAGAAATGATTAAAAAATTCTTTCCGATTCGCTGGAAATTAATTGGGTTGCTTATTTGAATGTAACCGTTTCTGCTGCAGTAACATACAAGTATAATAAAACAAGCCTGCCGTTTTAGTAAATTCAATATATTTTTGCCAGTTTAGTACATAAGTACATATTCACTAAAATTTACCTAACGATAAAAAAATCATGATTGTTATGATTTAAAAGAAATAATCGATTTTTCAATTTCCTTATTTTACCAACCCTGGCTATTATCCAGTCTCTTTTTTAAAAAAGGCGAGCTTTCTAATTTTCCCTCCAAGCAATTATCTTTCTTATACAATTCTCTTTGTAATTTGCTTACCTGTCTGGTAAGGCTCCCTCCTAGGTTCATCGTGCCGGACCCTTGCTTGTTGGTTTGCAGCCACAGCATGACCGTACTCGTCATTTTGTAGTGCGACGTCCGGCCCGAACTTTTCTCCTGCACCTCGACCACATGAATCGAGTCCCAGCAGCCCTTGATCTTTTTGCTGCCATCACCTGTCTTCTTTATCAGGATGACCCCTAAAAACCGAGAGAATGGTATTCTATGCAAAAAAAAAAGCGGTGTTTATTCTAAGATTGGAAACTAGAACTTACGGTCAGCAATTACCTGTATCAGTTTAAGTATGTCAAGACATACTTTACGACCTTTATAGAATACCTGCCAGTTTTAAATACTTAAAAATCATAAAATTTGCACCATCTAGATGACTTAATTATTTGGATGTGTGAGTACTAGAATAACTTATATATTATTATTACTTATATATTAAATAATTATTATATTATTTATTATCAGCTATTTTCAAGAGTTTAAATGCCATGGTGTTCGTTTTGTTGAATCTACCTTTTATCTTATATATTGAGCGTTTCTTCGAATATTCCGTCTTATTTTGGTTTTTGTTTGCTTAATTAGTACATATTGTTTTTAAACAATGACATTCACAACTACAATACACAAGCGCGTCACGTAAGAAATCGTAACATTTACTGAACGATAAATATAATTTTGTCATAAGCAAAATTGCTTTATTTCTACAATACATTTTTTTTTGTATTATATATGTTACAATAACCTGTAGAATAATTGGATCATATCACATGTTCTTTAAATTTCTAGTGTGGTTGCCTATAAATTACCTGCAAATCCATGTTCAAGGTCCCAAAAATAAACGGATGAAACACCACCCTCGAAATACATCTCCCTGTACATGTCGAAGGCATGGTTGGCGTCCAGTTCTAGCTTCCTCAGCCGCTCGGAGGGCATTGAGCCATCTTCGAGCGGCGGGTCGTAGGTGTTCGACCATGGAGACCTGCACAAAGTCACATGATGTAAAATATCACTTGTGAATAACACAATTTAAAGTGTGCACAATTTGTTTGACATGTGCATACATTGCAATCATAAATCCTGAATAAAGGGGGCAATTAATAAATTCGCCTGCCCAAAGCTATGACAACTTTTTTGTATCTATATTAGTTGACAGGCGATGGGAATATTAACGATTCATTCGGGGTACAATGAGAATTCCTTCGATCGCCTAGCGGTGCTTTAGTCGGTCAGTTCTTGAACTATCTGAGAGGCGATGATTAACATGGTCTATATGAAATATTTAAGCCATATGTCATTATTAAACTTAAAGTTACATTGCTAGCGACTATAAAGTTTATGTTTGATAAAGACGAAAGTATAGTCATATAAATAAATCTGTAAAGTGGCATGCTGTATTTACCTATATGAATCACCGTCTCTATTGTAGTCGCATAGCAAGTAATCCCGGCGTGTCTCCTTATCTTTGGCAATTTTCAACGGTTGGTCTACGGACGACAGTAGATCCTCACATAAACTTGGCACTAAATCTATGAGGTCTATTAGATTCTTCTCGATTTCTTGGGGGGGAAGCCTACGCATTAAATCTAAAGCACAATCGAATTGTTGTTCGCCCTACAACAAGAAACAAAAGTTGTAAGTATATCATGCATCGTTGAGTCTGACAAAAGCAACAGAGTTAGTTAATTTCTGTCGTTTCAATCGTACATTATTGAGCCCTTGTTTAGTTCATGTGAACCCTCCTCGCCCCCCATACTCATAGTTACTGGGTGAGGAACAGTGGTAAGTTAGATGGTTTCCAGCCAGGTTTCCATTAGTACTTCTCCAAAAGTAGTGAGTAATGAATAATTTGCTTGTTACTGAACAAGCAAAACAAAATAACTAAAGACACCAACTAGAGAGCAGCAGTGTTTGAATCTGGACATTGTTGCTGCTGTCTATGCCTTATTACTGTACTGGCCAATCCTAATTTGATATTAAGGGCTGTACAGATGTTTATCATTAGCAATAATATTAATTACTACCTGAACTAGTACTCCCTTTTGCAATAATAGTTTGGAGCTTATTCAAGCAGAATGTTTAATGTTTATTTATTGCTTTAGTTGCTTTTACAAAAATTGCTAATATTAATTTTGGCTACCCTGAATTATTATTTCACCCTACATAACCCTGAGAAATAGTAGTGAGGTAATACGTCTTTGCTGCCTGGGTGACAATACTATCAGTCCAAATTTACTCATTAACCATTCATTTACTGTAAAATTAACAAATTTCATTTTGACCAAGAAATATTGATACTATATTTATTCCAGATCTAAAATCACGAATAAGTATTTGTATTTGTAGTCCATGTAAAATTCTTAGTTTTGAGCTGTTTGAAGGTAAAGAAATTTTCATTTAGATTTATAATGTTGAGTAAACTAAACTTGCGTAGGTGTCATTACATGGTTTTGTTATATAAACACATTTTATGATTGCAAAAGAAAGAGGTATATATAGATTTATTTGGATCAGAGCAGGATTTATAGGGTATTTTTTTAATGATTTGCGATTTTTTTTTGTCCACCCGACGGGCTATTACTATCACAAATGTAATCGTATTTATTTAAAGAAACCTGTAATGTCTCCCATTATATCTAAGTAGAGACCATTGTGGATTATTTAGTGTTAATACCGTGGGATACCTTTTGGACCTCTGGTTAAAAAGCTAACGGTTATATTAATCCCAATGACACTGTCATTATTTGTTTTTTATAGCTTTCAAAAGTATGAAATCAAAGTTTAGACATCAGATGTTAACTAAACAATGTCTTAGCTGTCAGTACATACCCTACAAAGTGTTTAACAAACAGTATTAAAGACGTATTTACAAACATTCTTTTGACCTCGGTAGAATTACTTCAACATGTCAGTAATAGATTAGTATATAAGTTCTAAATGATCAACAAATTATTTATAATGTTTATAAAATATGATATTATTTATAATTCGATTTTGGACTTCAAATCTGTTCAAAGTATGACTGGAGCTGATCAATTTCTAGGTTGCAACTTTGTGTTCTTTTATTTTGTGAAAAGCTCTTTGATTGATTACAGAAACGCGTAACGTAGCAAAAACTTTTATGTACACCCTATCCTAGTGTTCAGGAAATCCCGATGTTCAGGGAGGCACCCATAACCACTTGAACACTTATGTCTACCACAATATCAGCAAGGGGCAGAAACGAGGCTGACACAGACTGTGGTGAAATATCACAGTTTGTTAATGAGAATCGAACATAAAAATGAATAGCATCACCATTACGATTTACTGTTAAACGACCGCTGTACTGCTTACGATAGTTTAGTCCCAAATGTGTATTTGTGCTGCTATTAGCAAAGCGAGACTTGCAGTACTTCATTATACAAATAAGTACCATAGTAATTTGTTTTATCGTAATTGGTTATCTTAAGTATGTAAAACAAATTAACGATTGCAGTAGACCTCGCAACCTTTTATTCATTTGTGGCTGCTGCGGGCTAAATAATATGTGAAACAGAAGTCCGACCATAAAATAGACGGATGGTTATTTAAGCCCACACCACTTACGAGTATCATTTTATTGCTGCTAGTACCTTACACCCGTGCTATGAAATTTGAGCCCGAATGCGTATTAGAAATTGAAATGTTATCAATAAACCTATCTATATTGGGTGTGACATTTATGACTAATCGTTAGGATCGGCTTCGGTTTTGGCGGTACCGGGAGCACCGGGGGATGGAAGCGAGATGTAGGTCTTTGGGGCACTCACCATTTTAGCTTACTATAAGTTTAAAACTATAATAAAATAAGATTATATCACAAATTACAAGTCGTTGACACTTGTCAACAAATGACAGAAAACTATGCCAACCCAGAAATAATTATTTGGTTGGCTACTCTGGTAGATAACACAAAATATTTAGTATTGGCAACCATTGCACATTACAAATGAACTTTAATTATCATTGAAATATACTTCTAACTGTTAATTGCATAATTATGATAACTAATATAGCTTCCTAACTATTATTTTAATAAATACACGTTCTGAATAAAATTTGGAATCTCGCTCAATTGAATATGTTTGGTTGCCTATAGATATTAATGACTGCTTTGGAAACTTAAAATAGTATGACCCTCAGAGTAAGAACAAACTTGATTTCATCTTCTCTTCTTCTTACGATACTTGAACTTAATCTCTTTTACAAAGGTGGCAAAAAGTACGAATTTTCTCTGTCATTTGAATGAGTAAAATACCACACATAATAAATACATTTTTGCCAACTTACATTTCAGAGCAAAATTAATAACATTGATTTAATGTTTTAGATGCCTTTTAATTTACATTTCAGAATTTGTAAAGTATTATTTGTTGCAATTAATATGAAAGTATCATTCTCGGTTAGATTTGTGCGACATTCACGTAATGACATAATAAACTCTCCGAATTGTCGATATCTATAACAACGTAGTTCAATTGGGAATTTATCCGAAACGTGCTGTAATTTATTATTTTTGCATGGAATATAATAGGACCAACGGCGTCGAGATAGGAGCGTCTGTTTAAAAGTTTAATTTTATAAGCCCTTCTTTGCGGTTTTTTTTAAATTTCCCAGCTTTGAAGGCGGATATTTCAAGAACCGCTGGGGCTACGGGCTGAAATGGTGCTCATTGGGATCGAGAGGGTCCAATTGGTCTAGGGATGAGCTAAAGCTGATTGAAAAAAAAATGACTACAAGTTTAGCTCCGATCAGATCAAGATCCAACTATCTTCGAACTATCGAAATCCCACCGACGACAAGCTACAAGAGACTTAGTGGCTATTGGGTTGTCACGCCGGACTTCACAGTTACCCATACCAGGATAACAGAAATGCGAACAGGCCCAACCTGATGTAATTTTTGTTGAAATGGTAATTTACATTAATGGCGTTGGAAATGTAGTCAACATATATATATATATTATATATTATGATGTTTAGAAGCGTAAGGTATTCAATGTAATTTTCAGTATTATAGAGTTCGCGCTCTCGGTTAGTTTAATAAAATGGTGCGACTATCTATCAGCAGTAACTTCAGTAGGCAGTCACGTAACCTAACAAAATGTCCCTATATAGACTAACCAGAGTGATTAAGTGTCACGCTTAGATCAATATCTTGACACTTAATGACTCTGGTTAGGCTAGAAACAGGCATGCAACTTAATTATGGTGCAATTAATATCCCTACACAATGTCTGTTTTTAAACTTATTACCGCGCTTATAGTTAAAATATTTGGATAATTTAAGCGTACGGTGATTAGTTCTATCTATCTCCTTCATTACTCACAGTAATTGAAGAGTGTTAGGGCAATTGAGAGATCACTGCTTCAACGAAATGGTTCCACTATAGTTTGTTTACCTTCATTGCACGATGGGACATAGTGAAATTAAATTAAAACTATTTAACGATCCATGCTGTTGTAGATGTCTTACAAATGGTTTATAAACGTATCCTTTCATTTTAAAAGCGATTATGTTGTTATATGCATATGCATGATATTCAACGTTGTTCAATGTCATTTGTGAAAGAAAGTGCAGTGCTTGTGGGTGTATAATTTAATAATTTACGGTCTTTATTAAACAAGAAATTATGGAATGACTCACTCTTACATCGCCAGGTGATGTACAACGTAAGTTAATTGCACCTGTAAATCTCTAATTATCGTTTGTTTGCTAATCCTCTAATTCTAACCCTAATCTCAAATTTTCGCACTAATTTGGAGAAACTACACCAATTTTGATAGTGCAGTACCTCATTAAGCAATTCACAACTCCGTACCCCACGATATTGACTCAGAAGTCTGAACTTTGTAACATCTCGCTTGTTGAATAACGATCTCATTCCCTTGTTATTTAACCAGAGTGCGGCCCTAACAATAATCTTCCTGAGCACACAGTTGAGGCTGAAGTCGTTCATCTCCTTCCATGCCTTCCCGACTATCATTAATTTCATCTCTAACATTTTATTTCAAATAACAACAGAGAAATCTATTTTTTCAGATGGAGGCGATCTTGTATCAAACCAACCGGCAATGAATGGAGAAACCTCAATCTGCAAGACATGTTACACGTTACCTGCCGCTAGTTTATCAATCCTGAGTACGTACCTGCATGTCACTTAGCACTGCACCTTTTAGGCTCGCTTCACACTTTCACGGCAACCATCCACAGCGGCAATAAGCCGCCAATAGACAATAAGCTTTTGCCTCTGCCCTTGTAAATAGGCCAATAATTTGATGCCGTGGATGGTTGCCATGAAAGTGTGAAGTGAGTCCTATAGTGCCATTATATTATTCATGCGAGTCTTTTAGTAAACGTTGTTAGCACTACAATTCACTTTTAAAAATGGCAAATAACTCATCGATATATTTACTTTATTTTGCATGATGTAGTATCATTAATTTTATGCAGATATTTTTATGTAATTTGCCGCTTTAGGACGTGTTTTACGTTAACTTTACGGTTATACAGCGAGATCATAATTCTTCATTTCCACAGATATTTGACTAGTAATTTGCATGAATAATTTTTTATTTCCCAGATATTTTATGGCTGTTAGTATGTCAATTAGAATTTTTTCCCAGATATTGTAAGGTGGTTTGTACTTGGATTAGGTTAACAGGGAGAGATTATTTTAGAGCGGTGTGTACGTATATATTTTAGAACGGTTTCTACGTCGATTATGTTATACTGTTGAATAAATAATTCTTCATATCTGCAGATATTTTAAGAGGGTTTCTACGACGATTAGGTTTATAATGCGGGATGAATAATGCTACATTTCCGTAGATATTTAAGGATGGTTTGTATGTTGATGATACAATAATTCTTTCTCCCTGCAGATATTTTAGGACGGTTTCTGCGTCGATTATGTTATACTGTACGATGAATAATTCTTCATTGCTGTAGATATTTTAGGACTGTTTATACATCAATTAGTTTATACTGCGGGATGGATAATTCTTTATTTCCGCAGATATTTTAGGACCTTTTATGGCCACTGAAGCTTCTTTTGAGCACTCGGGGAAGAAAAGTCGGGGCTTGCGGTAAGCTGTAATTGTTATGAAGTGCAATGCCTACCAACCGCTGTAGGTTAAAGCCACATTGCATTTTGCCTGCGTGAATGCAGTAATTTTGCACTGGAGTCATGTCTTCTATGGCAAGTGCAATTATAACTTTACACGAGGTGTTCGCACATGTCATGTTCAAGTACAGTAGTCGATTGTGCCAGAAAAACGCTGCGTGTAGAAAGTGCTTCGGTTGATTTTTGAAACTAAATCCTGTTATGGATCGGCTCCCTTAAAAACGTATCCATTGCTGTGTGTGGCTCACTAAGGTTAAGGATGATTGCAGTCATTGAGCAACAGTACGATTCAATGCAGTCTCGACCGGCGCAAAGGTAGGTTTTAATATTACTTAATTTCTTGGCAACATGACGCTCTTTCACTGGGTTTAGTACATATTACATGTTTTGTGCCAAATTTGCCATGTTATCGAGAGGTACGAAGCCTCTTAAGCAGTAATTTTGTCTTTGTGCTCTGGTGGACACTCGGTTCATCCCTGAGTGACTCTCTGCAGGATTTAATGTGTCCGAGTTTCTTGTATTTTTTTCAAAGGCCCCGGAGACGTTCAATAATATTCGCATTCATACTCATCGTGTACAAGGTGATTGGTCAATAAGTCGAACTTCAATTGAGCACATCTGTATAATTGATATTATTGACTGCCTCCGGGCCACTTAAACCCCCTTTCTTGCCTGCTCTTGAAAATCCAAACGGTGCTTGAAAACCTTCGGAATTAACTTGACTATTTACTGATTTGGTGCTCACACATATCAATTACTTCTACTTCCCCCATTCTCATTATTGTTGTATTTTATATTTGAAAACCTGTTAGGAGCTTATTATTCATGCCCTTTTTAATACAGACCTGGTTTGAAACTGGTTGGAAGTTAACCAACCAATCGTGGGGAGATTCTGTTTGGGAGTCCTTCCTTGCTCCTTCGAGTTAGTATTCAAACATGAGCTTTGCTAGGGTACTTTGCTTCTTATTATTAGGTTTTTTTGTAGTCAGAACGCTAAAATTGGTTTTATTTATTGTCACTGCGAGCATTTTCAAGTGCAAATAGCGACAGTTTTTGATTTCTTAGCGACATCTACCATATATTTCCGTAACTAAATTACCGGTAAAAAAGATGTCTGTAATTTCAGAAATCTATTTTACCTCCCAGAAATAGAAACCTGTACAAATTATTTATTTCGTTGCTCACTCGTGCGTCAACAGATGTCTCTGGGGTGTTTTATAGTTCATAGTTTTTGTCGCCAGATGTCGCGTTGGTCGCGACTTTAGTTTTCAAGTGTATATTCGCCATCGAAATGAACAATGTGCACAAGAAGCAAAACAAGGTGCTTGTAAACAGCGGTTAGGTTATAAGTAATTATACCTAGAAACCAAAAATGCTGCAGGTTAAGGCCACATTACATTATGTCTTCTTCGCCTGCGTGAACGCAGTAATTTTGCATTGGAATCGTTCGTTCTGTTGCATGTGCAATCATAACTTTACACAAGGTGTTTCCACATGCTGCGTTGAAGTGCACTAGTTGAATATGCAACAAATACACTGCATGTAAACAGCGCTTATGTTGTTTTTTTTCGAAAAATTCCTCCAGTTATCGTTTTCAGTGCGTTGTTACGGATCTGCTTCTTTCAAAACGTGTCAAAACTGTGTGTGGTGCACTACGATTAAGGATGATTGCGGGCATCGAGTAACAGTGCGATTCAACTCATTCTCATCGATAACGTTATACAGGTAGGTGAATAATTCTCCATTTCTGAAGATATTTTAGGACTGTTTACACATCGATTTGGTTATACTGCGGGATGGATAATTGTTCATTTCCGCAGATATTTTAGGACAGTTTGTACGTCGATTATGTTAAACTGTGCGATGAATAATTCTTCATTTCTGCAGATATTTTAGGACTGTTTACACATCGATTTGGTTATACTGCGGGATGGATAATTGTTCATTTCCGCAGATATTTTAGGACAGTTTGTACGTCGATTATGTTAATGTGCCGTGAATAATTCTCCATTTCTGAAGATATTTTAGGAATGTATACACATCGATTATGTTATACTGTGGGATGAATAATTCTTTATTTCTGCAGATGTTTTAGGACTGTTTACACATCGATTTGGTTAACCGCGGGATGGATAATTGTTCATTTCCGCAGATATTTTAGGACGGTTTGTACGTCGATTATGTTATACTGTGGGATGAATAATTCTCCATTTCTGAAGATATTTTAGGACTGTTTACACATCGATTTGGTTCATTTCCGCAGATATTTTAGGACGGTTTGTACGTCGATTATGTTATACTGTGCTATGAATAATTCTCCATTTCTGAAGATATTTTAGGACTGTTTACACATCGATTTGGTTATACTGCGGGATGGATAATTGTTCATTTCCGCAGATATTTTAGGACAGTTTGTACGTCGATTATGTTAAACTGTGCCATGAATAATTCTCCATTTCTGAAGATATTTTAGGACTGTTTACACATCGATTTGGTTATACTGCGGGATGGATAATTGTTCATTTCCGCAGATATTTTAGGACAGTTTGTACATCGATTATGTTAAACTGTGCGATGAATAATTCTTCATTTCTGCAGATATTTTAGGACTGTTTACACATCGATTTGGTTATACTGCGGGATGGATAATTGTTCATTTCCGCAGATATTTTAGGACAGTTTGTACGTCGATTATGTTAATGTGCCATGAATAATTCTCCATTTCTGAAGATATTTTAGGAATGTATACACATCGATTATGTTATACTGTGGGATGAATAATTCTTTATTTCTGCAGATGTTTTAGGACTGTTTACACATCGATTTGGTTAACCGCGGGATGGATAATTGTTCATTTCCGCAGATATTTTAGGACGGTTTGTACGTCGATTATGTTATACTGTGGGATGAATAATTCTTCATTTCTGCAAATATTTTAGGACTGTTTACACATCGATTTGGTTATACTGCGTGATGGATAATTGTTCATTTCCGCAGATATTTTAGGACAGTTTGTACGTCGATTATGTTAAACTGTGCTATGAATAATTCTCCATTTCTGAAGATATTTTAGGACTGTTTACACATCGATTTGGTTATACTGCGGGATGGATAATTGTTCATTTCCGCAGATATTTTAGGACAGTTTGTACGTCGATTATGTTAAACTGTGCGATGAATAATTCTTCATTTCTGCAGATATTTTAGGACTGTTTACACATCGATTTGGTTATACTGCGGGATGGATAATTGTTCATTTCCGCAGATATTTTAGGACAGTTTGTACGTCGATTATGTTAATGTGCCATGAATAATTCTCCATTTCTGAAGATATTTTAGGAATGTATACACATCGATTATGTTATACTGTGGGATGAATAATTCTTCATTTCTGCAGATATTTTAGGACTGTTTACACATCGATTTGGTTATACTGCGGGATGGATAATTGTTCATTTCTGCAGATATTTTAGGACAGTTTGTACGTCGATTATGTTAAGCTGTGCCATGAATAATTCTCCATTTCTGCAGATATTTTAGGACTGTTTACACATCGATTTGGTTATACTGCGGGATGGATAATTGTTCATTTCCGCAGATATTTTAGGACAGTTTGTACGTCGATTATGTTAAGCTGTGCCATGAATAATTCTCCATTTCTGCAGATATTTTAGGACTGTTTACACATCGATTTGGTTATACTGCGGGATGGATAATTGTTCATTTCCGCAGATATTTTAGGACAGTTTGTACATTGATTATGTTATACTGTGGGATGAATAATTCTTCATTTCTGCAGATATTTTAGGACTGTTTACACATCGATTTGGTTATACTGCGGGATGTATAATTGTTCATTTCCGCAGATATTTTAGGACAGTTTGTACATTGATTATGTTATACTGTGGGATGAATAATTCTTCATTTCTGCAGATATTTTAGGACTGTTTACACATCGATTTGGTTATACTGCGGGATGGATAATTGTTAATTTCCGCAGATATTTTAGGACAGTTTGTACATTGATTATGTTATACTGTGGGATGAATAATTCTTCATTTCTGCAGATATTTTAGGACTGTTTACACTTCGATTTGGTTATACTGCGGGATGGATAATTGTTGATTTCCGCAGATATTTTAGGACGGTTTGTACGTCGATTATGTTATAGTGTGCGATGAATAATTCTTCATTTCTGCAGATATTTTAGGACTGTTTACACATCGATTAGGTTATACTGCAGGATCAATAATTGTTCATTTCCACAGATATTTTAGGACAGTTTGTACATTGATTATGTTATACTGTGGGATGAATAATTCTTCATTTCTGCAGATATTTAAGGACGGATTATATGTCGATTAGGTTATACTGCGGGATGAATAATTCTTCTTTTTGCAGATATTTTAGGACGGTCTGTACGTCGATTATGTTATACTGTGCGATGAATAATTCTTCATTTCTGCAGATATTTTAGGACGGTTTATACGTCGATTATATTATACTGTGGGATGGATAATTCTTCATTTCTGCAGATATTTTAGGAAGGATTATACGTCGATTAGGTTATACTGCGGGATGAATAATTCTTCATTTCCGCAGATATTTTAGGATGGTTTCTACTTCAATTGGGTAATACTGTGGGATGAATAATTTTTCATTTCCACAAATTTTCCTTTGGTTAAGGTAAGTGTAAGAGCTGTCCGTAGATGATCATTTGACATTCGATATGAATATCTTATGATAAAGCTGCGCTGATGAGTCCTATAAGGACGAAACAGCTTACGTCCTTCCAGATTCTTCCCAAGTTAAAGAGCTTCAACTGCAATTCAGGTGAGCACTAGCCGTATGAAAATTTTCGATTCAAACTGAGTGGGCAGTATGATAGAGAAGTCTACATATTTTATAATTTTCGGATTTCGTACCAGGATCACAGGAGGTCAAAGAGATCTTTTATTCATAATGCCCACTCAATGTAAACCGAAAATTTTCGTCTACATATTTTATAATTTTCGGATTTCGTACCAGGATCACAGGAGGTCAAAGAGATCTTTTATTCATAATGCCCACTCAATGTAAATCGAAAATTTTCGTCTACATATTTTATAATTTTCGGATTTCGTACCAGGATCACAGGAGGTCAAAGAGATCTTTTATTCATAATGCCCATTCAATGTAAATCGAAAATTTTCGTCTACATATTTTATAATTTTCGGATTTCGTACCAGGATCACAGGAGGTCAAAGAGATCTTTTATTCATAATGCCCACTCAATGTAAATCGAAAATTTTCGTCTACATATTTTATAATTTTCGGATTTCGTACCAGGATCACAGGAGGTCAAAGAGATCTTTTATTCATAGTGCCCACTCAATGTAAATCGAAAATTTTCGTCTACATATTTTATAATTTTCGGATTTCGTACCAGGATCACAGGAGGTCAACGAGATCTTTTATTCATAGTGCCCACTCAATGTAAATCGAAAATTTTCGTCTACATATTTTATAATTTTCGGATTTCGTACCAGGATCACAGGAGGTCAACGAGATCTTTTATTCATAGTGCCCACTCAATGTAAATCGAAAATTTTCGTCTACATATTTTATAATTTTCGGATTTCGTACCAGGATCACAGGAGGTCAACGAGATCTTTTATTCATAGTGCCCACTCAATGTAAATCGAAAATTTTCGTCTACATATTTTATAATTTTCGGATTTCGTACCAGGATCACAGGAGGTCAACGAGATCTTTTATTCATATTGCCCACTCAATGTAAATCGAAAATTTTCGTCTACATATTTTATAATTTTCGGATTTCGTACCAGGATCACAGGAGGTCAACGAGATCTTTTATTCATATTGCCCACTCAATGTAAATCGAAAATTTTCGTCTACATATTTTATAATTTTCGGATTTCGTACCAGGATCACAGGAGGTCAAAGAGATCTTTTATTCATAATGCCCATTCAATGTAAATCGAAAATTTTCGTCTACATATTTTATAATTTTCGGATTACGTACCAGGATCACAGGAGGTCAACGAGATCTTTTATTCATATTGCCCACTCAATGTAAATCGAAAATTTTCGTCTACATATTTTATAATTTTCGGATTTCGTACCAGGATCACAGGAGGTCAAAGAGATCTTTTATTCATAATGCCCACTCAATGTAAACCGAAAATTTTCGTCTACATATTTTATAATTTTCGGATTTCGTACCAGGATCACAGGAGGTCAACGAGATCTTTTATTCATATTGCCCACTCAATGTAAATCGAAAATTTTCGTCTACATATTTTATAATTTTCGGATTTCGTACCAGGATCACAGGAGGTCAACGAGATCTTTTATTCATAGTGCCCACTCAATGTAAATCGAAAATTTTCGTCTACATATTTTATAATTTTCGGATTTCGTACCAGGATCACAGGAGGTCAACGAGATCTTTTATTCATATTGCCCACTCAATGTAAATCGAAAATTTTCGTCTACATATTTTATAATTTTCGGATTTCGTACCAGGATCACAGGAGGTCAAAGAGATCTTTTATTCATAGTGCCCACTCAATGTAAATCGAAAATATTCGCCTACAAAATCTCAATTTGCTCCTCGCAAAAATCGATATACAGGCTGTTCCACATTTTTAAAAATATTTTCGACACCCTGTATATATCAATTTGCTCCTCGCAAAAATCGATATACAGGGTGATCCAAAATTTTTAAAATATTTTCGACTCACCCTGTATATATCAATTTGCTCCTCGCAAAAATCGATATACAGGGTGATCCAAAAAATTTAAAATATTTTCGACTCACCCTGTATATATCAATTTGCTCCTCGCAAAAATCGATATACAGGGTGATCCAAAAAGTGATTAATTTTGTGCAGCCCACGAAAATCGATATATACAGGGTGTCCACAGCCCGAATACCCGCAAAATTTAGCCTCGCGCGCGCGCGCGTATATATAATGTAATATAAACATATAGTATATCTATATTGCTATAAATCCAGTAGGGGTCCTACGGACCCCTACTGGATTTATAGAAAAATTTCTACCGGTCGAGCTCCAGGAAAGAAGCTTAAACGCGCGTCACATGACGTGTGCGTGTGTGTGTGTGGGCGCACACACGGGCGTCGCGACGCCCGCCCGCCTGACGCCTGACGCGCGTTTTTTAAGCTTCTCACCTGGGCGGGGGGTGGGCACCTGCTAGGTACGTGGTACCTAGCAGGTGCATATTGCCCACCCCCCACATCTATACCCCTAGATACCCCCACCGATATTCTATTGTATACTATAGTATACAATATTATAGTAATCGCGAGGCAAATCGTCCCGTCTCACTTCCACTCGTTGGCCGGGTCTACTTACCTTCTCGCACTCACGGGCGCTTATCGCGAATCTGTAAGAAGAGATGAAGATTTTGGTCGATGGATTTCCATGGCTCGATAGCGTACGTCGCTGGAGCGTTGGGTTGGCCCCCGACGCTACAGCGAACCGTGGGTTCAAATCCAGCCGGCCGAATAAAAATTGCGGCGGGTTGCGGACCGGCAGGGGTGCCGCCGGGGCTGCGATGGTGGCAGCGCCGGGGGGAGCGGCGTGGCTGAAGCGGGGGGTGCGGCAGGGATTCGGTGGCGGGCTGCGATGGTGGCAGCGCCGGGGAGCGGCGGAGGGTAGCAGCGGGGGGCCCGGCAGGCAGGATGCAGGAAGCGGCAGCGGCCAGGAGCGTGGGGCGCAGCAGCGATCCGGTGGAAGCGCCGGAAACGCCGTGGAGGGGAAGCAGGGGAGCGGCGGAAGCGGTGGTAGCAGCGATGCGGGGGCGGAAAATTGGAAAAATTAGTGGGGATGAGATTCGGCAGCGAGGGAGGGGAAGATTTACGAAAAACAGGCAATCTTTTACAATTTTTTTTTTCAATCAAAATTTTTACAAGTCAAATATGTTTCTAGTGGAGGCGCCGGGTACAGGGACTTGTAAAAATTTACCACTGAGAACTGCCCGAAAATGTGGAATCTAGTGGAGGCGCCGGGTACAGGGACTTGTAAAAATTTACCACTGAGAACTGCCCGAAAATGTGGAATCTAGTGGAGGCGCCGGGTAAAGGGACTTGTAAAAATCTCCCTTTCTAGTATCCCTATTTAAGTAGTGAAGGCACCGGGTAGAGGGACTTGGTCATTTAATGAGGGCCCGAAAGAAAACGCACACATATTAAGTTATACACTATATATTTTATAAACTCCTTTATACACAAGTTTTACTTTGTTTATTACATATAATTTATTCAGGTGTATTGCGTATCAAAGAACGTTAACATCTATTAAATTATGCTTAAGGTAATAAAGTATAAATTTGGTGTAGCGCGAATCAAACAACGTTAGTCGTAAAGTGTACGTTAGCCGACAGCATCACAGTCAGATGTCCGATGGAATTACGACAAAATTGCGACAGATGCTTGACTGCAACTAACGTACACGTTACTGTTGTACGTTGTTTGTTCCGCAATACACCTAATCATATACTTTATTACCTTAAGTATCTAATCGATGATGTACAGCCATGAGAATGTCGCGGTTCGTAAGACCGAACAGTCCGCTATCCTTGTCTCTACAGTGCAAGACAAGACATACGTACAAGGACAATGGACTGCTCACTCTTACGGAACTACAGGCACTCTGATGCCTTTGGCCTCGGGTACGATGCAAGCGGTGTGAGGCCGCGGATATTAAAGGGCTAGGAGCAGCGATGAGCGACAAGTGTAAAGCTTGAATTGTACCCAAGGCCTTGCATACCATCCTAAAATACCTGTGGAAATGAATTTTATTCAGTTCGGTACAACCTAGCCTTAAATACATATAAAAGATCTTTATTTAGCTACAATATTTATAAGGGTGCGATTAAAGGGTATAATGTTTATTGGATTAAGATTTAATTAGGTTACAATCTTTATTTAGGCAAGATATTTATGGCGCGACGATCTATCGATGTACTATATCCATCGATGGCCTCGGGTACGATGCAAGCGGTGAGAGGCCGCGAATATGAAAGGGCTAGGAGCAGCAGTGAGCAACAAGTGTAATGCTTGAATTGTACCCAAGGCCTTACATACCGTCCTAAAATACCTGTGGAAATGAATTTTATTCAGTTCGGTACAACCTAGCCTTAAATACATATAAACGATCTTTATTTAGCTACAATATTTATAAGGGCGCGATTAAAGGGTATAATGTTTATAGGATTAAGATTTAATGGGGATACAATCTTTATTTAGGCAAAATATTTATGGCGTGACGATCTATCGATGGCCTCGGCTACGATGCAAGCGGTGAGAGGCCGCGAATATGAAAGGGCTAGGAGCAAAACGCTTGTTTTGTCGGTCACCTGCGCCGCTTACTGCTTGAATCGTACCCTAGGCCTTACATGCCCTTCTAATATACTTGTGAAAATGAATTTTATTCAGTTCGGTACAACCTAAACTTAAATACATATAAATATTGTCACTAAATAATGATCGTTTATAAGTACACGATCTTTACTGGGTGACAACCTTTATTCAGATACGATGTCTATTGGATAATCTTAAAAGCCGAATCATTGATTTATACACGATGCAACAATGCTAAGCTGCGACAATGCTATCGCTACGGGCATTTTCAACAGCGTTTAATGCACGTTGAAAATGCCTACAGCGATAGCATTGTCATAGCGTAGCATTGCCACGTAAGGAATCTATGAATCTGCCTTAACAAAACTACGATTTATACTCGGGAGCGAAAACCTAACCTAAACAATCTTTATTTGGCTAGAATATTTATGGGGTACGATTTTATATTTATTCGGTTACAACCTTTATTGCGCTACCATCTTTATTTGGGTATGATATTTATTGGACTACGATTTAATTGGGCTACAATTTTTATTCGGGTACGATATTTATAGCGTTACGTCTATATTCGGGTACGAACTTTATTGCGCTACGATCATTTTAGAGCAACGATATTTATTGAGCTAGGACCCCACATGGAGTCTTTCCGCATTTTATTTAATACAAATGCAAATCGTCGCGGTAACTGAGTAGGTTGTACAGCCACGGACGATAAGAATGACGTGCTTGTCCGTCCGAGAAGTTTGCTATACTTGTCTGGTCCCGTACAGTAGGGGCACGGGGTAGACAAGGATAGATGATTGCTCGGACGGACGGACGCGCCATTCTGAGAGTCCGTGGCTGTACACCCAAAAACTTCGCTTTTGCTTTATTGCACATTCGTGATCAATATGGACTACTGCACAAACTTCACAGGGTCGTATGTGGGCAGGACGTTTGCCCGCTAACATATGACCTATTGAAGTTTGTGTAGTTGACCGAATTGATAACGATACTGCAATAAACCAAAAAGTTTGTTTTTGTACGTACGCAAGCGCAAGCAGCGTCAGTATTCAGTATGGCAGGATTAATCGGAATCGCCAGGATTAGCGCAAGCAGCATCAGTTAAGGCTGGCGAATGTTGTCATCATTGCCAGGATTAACGCAAGCTCAAATCAGCATCGCCAGGATATCATCATAAGCTGGATTGCCACATAATCCTTTAGATACCGATACAAATACTATCATATGAATACTGTACTACGATTTCAAAAATCATTCTCATTCTTAATCTTGCAATTTAAAATTTAATCTGAATCTTCGCAATTTAATTGCAATATAAGTTATAAAACTTTTAATGATAAGCTAATTAATTCTATAAAAATATAATAAAAAGTGCTTTCAGTTTAACGTTGCATCCGATGCCGTAATTGAAATACGACGCCCAACCCTTCCCACCAGAAATCAGACGATATCACAAGCATACGAATCACAAGCGTACGAAACACCAGCACACAGAGACAAATCATAGAAATCAATGCACACACCAAACTAAAAAAGAGCTAAAAGCGGCGGCCGCCTTTTTATCCCTATCTGACTATTTAGGCAAAATGATGCAACGTTAACGTTTTGGCACTTTCTACTATTGCTATAATGACCAGAATGATCATTTAATTGAAATGAAAATCAATCAGTAGATTAAGAATGTAATCAATTTTGAAACCGTTACCACCTTTAAACCTATACTATACTAATGGTTAAATGCTATAGCCAGTGGAGTAGTTAAATAGTAATGCAATATATTGAAACAAATCTTAAAATGCTGTACAAGCTCTCTGCACTCTTCTCTTAAACACAAGTGAATCGCACTTACCAGTAACTACTCCACCGATAATTCATAAATTACACAATTTATTTAAAAAATTGATTAAAAAAAAAAAAATGGATAAAAAATTTGCTTGGGTTTATGAAAAAATAGATTTAAAATTAAATTTGATAAAAAATTGACTTGGCTTAAAAAAAATCGGGCAAAAAATTGACTGGGTAAAAAAAAAATGATTAAAAAAAACACTGAGGAATTCTAAACATTAGGACCGAATCTAAAACTCTAAATCCTTAAATCGTGATTCTCAAAGCGGTATTTTTGCCAATTCATTAATAATAATTATATATCTATGTATATATACTAGATGTATAATCACAATCTGGAATGAAATGAAAAATATTTCGACTAAATTCAAAATCGGAGCCAATAGCACTTGAAATATATCCTCGGAGGCTCCGAGTGAAGCAAAGCATTATGGTTTCAACTAAATTCCGCGATACGTAACGAGAATATCTGTTATTCTGATACCATATTGTATGAAAGGAGGCTGTCCTGTGTGTTTCAGAGTAAAGCAAAGCAGTAACTTTTGCAACTTTTGCACTTTTTGAAATGTTGAATCCGTAACGAGAATATCTGCCTTCCCTGTGAACAACGGCACCTCTTTGCGATCGCTTCAGAAGGACTGGCAAATCATCATCTCTTCACCAGTAAAAACAGCCGAATCGATATCCCTTGACACACCAGTCCGGTTAGATAGCTGGACAAGCCCCAGCTGGGGCCAAGTATTGGTTACGTTAGTGCGGTGAAATGAACTGGTGGAGAGATGAATGATCTGAAGCACGGCTCGGTACCCAATCATTTTAAACAATTATTTCTATCGTGGTCCGTCTCTGTACCTTTAGATTAGATAACTGAAGATAACAATTGGGTAGTTTGTACAAACTGCACAAGCATATTACTCGGAAACACAGAGAGGAACATTTACTTAAAGTACCTTCGCAAATAATTTTAAAATCGGAACAAATAGCGCTTGGAGAATCTTAAAAAATATTTATATGTACCAAGTCACATTACGAATCAAATATTCAAACATCAATAACCCTTGCAAAATACAATTGAATTCGTATTAAAAAGTAAGGTCAAACGATTGACTAAATGTGGAATTTAATTAGATTTAAGACGAGACAATTTTGAAATAGTCTGAAGCATGAAAAGTAATATGGTTGGACAACCATTAATCAAAATCAGATAAACAAATTTGGAATCTTAAAATCACATCAGGGTTATTAACATTTGAATAAATAAAAAATATATTTGGGACGGGATAGGAATCAATTTTTTAAATATTATTGAGTCATCAAAACATTACTACATACAGGCATGCCCCCAAGTTACGTAACTATTGAGTTCTGTAAACTTTTAAATAACTTGAAATTTTAAGTTAGTCGAATTAGAAAATTGCATAAGTACAACTTTATAAAAAAAAATAAAAAATTATGAACGAATATAAAAACAAAGGGTGTGTTTGAGGTGTATGGTTATGAAGAGAAATGCAGTTTTCTGGCAATTTCCACCCTTCATACGAACTGCAAATTACAAAGGTCGTTCGTTACGCAAGTTTGGGGATACCTACACTTAAAATTATTTAATTCTATTAATAAAATTACTTATCCACAAAATCTAATTCATGTTGTCAAGTATCTCTGTATTACGAATTATATCTTATTATCTCTATATTATGAATTAAATCTACATATAATTAGTTTGTGTGGATAAGTTTCGAGCTACAACCAAGTAATAAACAAAGAATTGCCTATTTATCTATAACTAATTAATTATTATTGCATGGAAATTTCAAGAACACTTAATGCAATGTATGAATGTAATACTAAAATAGTTTATCACTTGGTTACAGCTAAACTATTTTCTAAAGTCTCCTCAGCGATGTTCTTGATCCGATGTCTTCTATCCAAAGTCATCTAGGTTCCCACGTTTTTCAAGATCCGAGTGCATCGTAATCGGAAGTTGAAGTAGTGTCATCGTAGTCATCCACCTGCAGATATTCTGGTTCCAGCAAAAGCCCATTAGCTAAAAATACATTAAATTTTAGATTGCGAAAATGTTAAGAATATAAATCCTTTCACTGCTAGTATCAAACAAATATTAATAAACCATACCAAGGTATTGCCTAAACCAGTGGTTCCCAAAGTGTGCGTTGGGGCACCCTCGAGAGCCGTCTTTCCAGGGGTGCCACGCAGAATATTGCAAAAGGTTTATAATTAAGTTGAATAAACTAATAGAAAAATTAACCCGGGTATTTTGCAGACTGACATCATTTACAATGAGATGGCTTTCAATAATACCAAATAACATATTTAAAAGATCCATTACAGTTAGTCATGATATAACTTAGAGAAGGTTTGGAAAAACCTTAGTTCAAAAAGGGCGCTGTGAGCGGAAAAAGTTTCAAAACCACTGGCCTAAACTATTTATACAGAGTTACGGTTTGTCTAGAGTAAATACAATACAATTCATGCTGCTACGAAATGAATAAATATCATTCAAATAGTAAAAGGATTTATAAATTTCTTTCGTTTAATGCAATATATCACTGAATGAAAATGTTATTCGTAATGGACAAGTTTAAACCGGAATTCTTAAACAAAATTAATGCTGTGTTACTTTAAGTAAATTTTATGTGAATAAATATATTACAATTAATTCTAAATGCCGTAAACATATTGCATTAATGGTTAACACTAACTTCAAGTTATTTTATATTGTGAAACTTGAAGTAAATTTAAGATGTCATGACATAATAATTTTTCGTACATACAGACTGTTAAAGAAAGTGATGTCAACTTTAATGCTGGATACTATTAAATGACACTGTTCAAGCTGCAAATCGAATATGTTTTGCAGCGTTGCAGAAATGTTTTCTAGGATACAAGCAAATAATATAACCAAAACTTTTAAAATGTGATTTCTTGTCATAACTTTGTTGTTGGAAGAGTTGACACCGCTTTCTTGAATGCTCTGTAACTTGCCGTCCAAAATTATAAATAATTAAAAAATATATTTGTAACATCCTCAATATTAGCCTTCATTTTTTCAACCAAGTCGTTGACAGCTCCTGTGTGATTGCAAATTTGAGGAAAATACAAATAATTTACCTTTTATATCCGAAGCTCTTTCTGGATAGAACTGCAACTTCCATCTGGTAAGCTGTTGGTTAACATTGATGTACTTCAACTTCGGGAAGAAAGGGTCGAGTCCCGTCTAGACTGCAATTACCAGTTCGGTGTCTAGTTCTTCGTAAGTTTGTTGCAATTCCATATGAAGAGCCCTAAAATAAAACAAACGTATTAAAATTCTTGTATTTTCAAATTGGTTTAAGGTGTGCGACGATGGAACAAAAGAACTTCCATCCAAATATTCAGCAGCCGAAATGATCTTACTTTTTGTAAATTTTACGTGAATATATATAGTACAATTCATTCCAAATGCTGTATATATACAGGGTCCGTCATTTCACCTCCCGTCTTCTATAGCTCAGTTACTAATTGAGTTAGGAATTTGATATTTTGCAGACTTTACTTGATTTCTTATTTGGGCTTTATTGTTGCTTTTAATAAAATTTTATGGGTATGTAGGCATCTATAAACTGCACCCGAATAAGCAACAAAATATATACCATGCAATTTAAAAATATACATCATCATGACGTCACACTTTTTTGGGACACCCTGTATAATCAAAAATATTTTCCTGAAATACGCCCCAGAATGTAAGTAAGGCTTGCAAAATATCAAAATCCTAACTCAATTAGTAACTGAGCTATAGAAAACGGGAGGTGAAATGACGGACCCTGTATATATTGCATTAATACTAACAACAAGTTATGTAGTACATATTGTGAATACTTGACGAAGATTTTAGCTATCATGAAATAATAACGTAAAATAAAATTAGTTTTCCTATATAACTTGCCGTCCAAAATCACAAATAATTAAAAAAATATATTTGTAATATCGTCATTATTAGACTTCTTGTGACCAATATGCATAAACACATTAATTGAACCAAGTCGGTTGATAGCTCCTATGTGCTTGCACATTTGAGGAAAATAACTTACCGTTTATATCTGCAGGTCTTTCGAGGATCCGACTGCAATTCTTCATCTGCCAAGATGCGGGTTCATTGATGTACTTCAACTTCGGCACGAAAGGATGGAGTCCTGTCTGCATTGCAGCTACCAGCCAGTCCTGTGTCTTGTTCCTCGAAAGTCGGTGGCAACCAGAAGTTCTTCACCGTCATCTCGCAATTGCATGGATCATGAAAACAGAAAAGAGGTGTACAAAAAGTGAACCGTATGTACGAGGATTATTAAGAACTACCAAAACAACTAACTAATCAACATACACAACTTCAGATTTCTGTCCAATTTCATTTATGCGTGACCACAAGTACCGGTATGTCTGTAATTTACTAATTACGTTAGCAAAGTTACTTTTGCAACTTTTGCACTTTTGTGCCTTTTGCACTTTTTCAAATATTGAATCCGTAACGAGAATATCTGCCTTCCCTGTGAACAACGGCACCTCTTTGCGATCGCTTCAGAAGGAGTGGCAAATCATCATCTCTTCATCAGTAAAAACAGCCGAATCGATATCCCTTGAGACACCAGTCCGGTTAGATAGCTGGACAAGCCCCAGCTGGGCCCAAGTATTGGTTACGTTAGTGCGGTTGAAATGAACTAGTGGAGAGATGAATGATCTGAAGCACGGCGCGGTACCCGATCATTTTAAACAATTATTTCTATCTTGGTCCGTCTCTGTACCTTTAGATTAGATAACTGAAGATAACAATTGGGTAAAAACTACTGAGAAGCAGTAAAAAACTTAAGACATACAAGAATTTGTGGTTAACTAACTTATAGCTAAATACATATAAAACAAAAAAACATTTGAAGTGCGCTTTACCCCCAAGTTGACTAAAATGAATACATCCTATAACCTAATCTAGTATATTGAATACTGCACCCCCCATCTAAACTGTAAGTTCACTGCATTAACAATTGATAAGCGCGTGAATCTATGCTTAACAGGTGGCTAGTCTATTAAGCGACAAATTAAATTTAAACTTACAAGAACAATCAATCTCATTATTATACTGGCTCATATAATAACAAAACATCTAGTTTATATTGAATTAGTTGTCCAGCTTCTCTTTCTGTATAATTATTAACTCATTCAATCATTAAATTGAATAAATGAATGCAATTTAGAATTTTGAGAACCATCGGCACAGCAATTTAAAAATTGCTTTCCACGATTTAATTCCGTGTTAAATTGAACCAACACTGTTTTTTTTTTGACAAAAAAATTTAATAATACATTCCAACACTTGGCTAGGGTGAAAGATATATTATTAAAACAAAAAACATGGAAAAATTAACACTCCATAAAAACTAATTGAAAAATTGAAACTTTGAATGCATAATAATGAATGCATTATATTTCTGTGCTTTGTTAATTGTTTATAATGTTTATTGATAAAGTAACACATGCAAGCTAGGTCTAATCAATAATGTGTTACTTACATTGATTTGGTAGATAATTAAAAGCGTCAATGACAATTCAATTTAAATGAATTGTTGGTTATTGAATATTTATTAGTCTATTAATTATTCGTAAAATTCATTTGTACTATTAATACAATTACAACATTTCGAATTACGAGTTCCTAATATGATTAACTGTGACACATTACTGCTTTGAAATATTGCAGTAAGACAAGTTTTGTTATATAAACTAAACAATTTAAAAAAGTAAAAAAATTATAAAAATATAACGCGTAATGACTGTGATTTATAAATTCTTGCTCATATTAATTGAAATTTGAATAGATTATTGGCAATGAATTGGTTCATATAAATTGATCAACAACTTTTATTCCCACTATGGAAAATATTTTATCAATGAGAAATGCGTTTACATACATGTTACATAAACAAGATGAACTTGTTTCCTAGACGGGTCGAATATAATAAGCGCAGGAATAAGCTAATATCAAATATAATATCAAAGACATACGTCTAAGAAAATCCCACCCCATCAACCAATTTCAGACGAAATTGTACCTACACCTATGATATCATTAAGATATCAGAACCTAAAAACCAGCAACTGGTTCAATTTCAGACGAAATTGTACCTACACCTATGATATCATTAAGATATCAGAACCTACAAACCAGCAACTGGTTCTATCATATATACATAACAACAAGCATACACACCAAGGAGTCTTCTGAAAGACAAATTAAGCAAGTAAATTGCTATAGTGTTAAACAACGCTAAAGTCGGCGGCCGCCTTTTTCCTAATTAACAATCAGTCTCAACATCAACACTCACACAATACCTAAAGTCTTTTCGACATGCATCATGAATGTATAATCACATTTCTCATTGTATTTATGACACCTAGTAATGTGGCAAGAATATGATTATTTAAAATAATTGCATTGTATAAGTTGCATTTGAAAATATGTCTAAAAACTAGACAATTTTTGAGGGGTAGTTTAACATGGCAAGTTAAATCTACTTCTAATCTAAAATCGACTCTACTTTAAATGGATGTTTTTAATATGAACCGACTAATAACCATTAAACCCAAAAAATTGACAATAAAACATTAATTTTGGTAAATTATTATGCAAGGCTGTGAGGTTCCGAGTGAAGCAAAGCAGTAACTTTTGCAACTTGTGCACTTTTTGAAATGTTGAATCCGTAACGAGAATATCTGCCTTCCCTGTGAACAACGGCACCTCTTTGCGATCGCTTCAGAAGGACTGGCAAATCATCATCTCTTCATCAGTAAAAACAGCCGAATCAATATCGGTGAAATGAACTAGTGGTGAGATGAATGATCTGAAGCACGGCGCGATACCCGATCATTATAAACAATTATTTCTATCGTGGTCCGTTTCTGTACCTTTAGATTAGATAACTGAAGATAACAATTGGGTAGTACAAACTGCACAAGCATATTACTCGGAAACAGAGAGGAGCATATGTATATATAAAATAATAAGATACATGACAGAGGCGTCATATATTTAATGTGAATAATATTAATAAATGCAAGAATTGTATAATTTGGTTCTTTGCTATAATAATTAAAATGAAATAAACTTACAAACGAATTTTAATAACAAGTAAATGATTAATAACTTGTGATTAAGGTTCACAATAGAACAAAATGTATGAATGTCAACAGCCAAGCAAGTTTGAAGCAAATAAAAATGAACTGTTGACTAAAACACATTAGTGCGAATACAAAATGTGCAATTATGTCGTTAAAGCCAATAATAATCTTTATGTGAAATTATTTAATTGAAGTGTACAAAATAAACAAACAAATAAGCACAGATTAATAAAAAAATTAAAGTGAAACTGAGCGCCGAGTTCTGGCATTAAAAGGAGTAAATTTTTACATGTTGTCAGCGCAATCATTTGCGCTTTAAATGAAAGTTAAATTCATTAAATCGTAGATCATTATTTCTACAAGCTGGGTTTCAACCAGCAACGCCTGGAATTTAATCCAGCTTTATCCATCTTCATGATTGCAGAATTAACTTTAATAATCAATAAATTTCTGCATCGACAGCTCTCACAACTCTACTGTTTACTCAAAGAGTATTGAGTATTTAATTGAAAGCAATGCGCAAAATTGAATGAAATAATACGTACGCAGAAAATTAATTCCCCAAACTGGATTCTCACCAGCTATCTCTAGACAACAAATCTAGTATTCTACCATCTTCATAGCCGAGAAATTAATTGAATGCCTTCTCAAAATTTCAATATATACTCGTAATTGATCAATAAAGTTTAAATTATGAAAATTTTATGAGGTTACGACTTTGTTGAAAAGTTGATCAATTGTTTCATAGTGACCTACAAAAATTGTGTGAAAGGAGGCTGTCCTGTGAGTGCCCGCGTAAAGCAACGCAGTAACTTTTGCAACTTTTGCAACTTTAGCGCCTTTTGCACTTTTTTAAATGTTGAATCCGTAACGAGAATATCTGCCTTCCCTGTGAACAACGGCACCTCTTTGCGATCGCTTCAGAAGGAGTGGCAAATCATCATCTCTTCATCAGTAAAAACAGCCGAATCGATATCCCTTGAGACACCAGTCCGGTTAGATAGCTGGACAAGCCCCAGCTGGGCCCAAGTATTGGTTACGTTAGTGCGGTTGAAATGAACTAGTGGAGAGATGAATGATCTGAAGCACGGCACGGTACCCGATCATTTTAAACAAATATTTCTATCTTGGTCTGTCTCTGTACCTTTAGATTAGATAACTGAAGATAACAATTGGGTAGTTTGTACAAACTGCACAAGCATATTACTCGGACACACAGAGAGGAACATTTACTTAAAGTACCTACGCAAACTATCTTAAACACTATAGGCTATCCTCCAAGGCTCTGAGTGAAGCAAAACAGTATGTGTTCCAAGTAAAATACCTGATATGCGACCCAATTAAATTAATAATTATTTCTAATCGTGGTCCGTCTCTGTACCGTTAGATTAGATAAATTAAGAAATTGGGTGATTATTGGTGCAGAAAAAATGAAGCTCAGAGCTCGGAGGAATATTTACTTAAAGTACCTACGCAAATAATTTAAAACAAAACTGATCAGAAGTCTGATATGTGTATATTGTTTCATTTAAAAGCGCGCTTACTAATATGACTATAAAAGCAATTATTGTCCATTGAATTTGATTTGGACACTGGTAGATTTTTGAACCAACAATTAAAATATTGACGCTCCAAATGTTTCTAGTTATGAATAATGCTTGTAAATTGCAGAACAAAAATTATTGTATTGGTATAAATATTTACCAATAATTAGTAATTTGTGGCCAATTTCTTGGCTGCTGGATGAATGTTTCAAAGCAAACTTGGATACAATCAGTTGTCTTGGAGACAAAATATTACACGGCATTATTCATAACTAGTTGCGGTTATTAGAAATGAAAGTTCCTACCTTTAGAATCCCCTGGCAGTCTTGAAGATCGTTGCTGCGAAATTGGCTCCGATGACGATTTCTGCGGTGCCGGCAGTACTAGAAGGCTGCATATACTTTCGTCTCTCAATGATGTTCCAGTTACCAATTCAACGAAGCAATTATTCTTTCCTAAAACATAAACACCTATTAAAATAGTGAAATATTACAAGAATCGCTGATTTCAGAAACCGCCCAAATCCACTTTTGGTTAAACGTATTTGAATTATACATAGAATGGCGCATAAAAGATGTAGTTCATTTGATTGAGCGCAAAAAGAACCTTATTCTAATATTTAAAAGGTGTATTGGACCCTCTGAAAATATCAACCGAGAGCAGACATAATCTTAGTTCGTGACTAATTAATATTTATTTAATTATTTCAAAACTAGATGTGTGACTTGAGTTGTTTCTGAAATATGTGTTTCAATGTGTATGCTAATAAATGTTACTTTGCTAAAATCTGATCAAGCATTAAAATTAGTATAAAGGCAGATGTAAGGCGAGCGATGCAACATTGTGGTAACCAGTCAAGTACAGGGGTGTGTTTGACTTTGAATCAATCTTAATAGAATACAAATATAATTCAAGTGTTTAGATTTCAACATTTATGAATGCACAATTAAAATTAACAACTATTGAAATATTGCCCCCGATTAAATTTAATTTGGATATAAATAAACAATAAAGGCAAGTAAAAAAATATCGACACACTAATTAATAGTTTTGAATAATGTTGGTTAATCGAAAAGAAGTTATTTTTAATACAGAAAACTTGTGAAATACTAACATTATTCATAACTAGGTGATAAATAAAAAAATTCTTACCTTATAATTCCTCCGATGATTTGGAAAACTGTGAAGCGACGGTTGGTTGGGTGAAGTTACCATAGGAGATAATCGCTGTTCCTCGGCAGGTAAACAAATTCACATCAGTTCTGCGTTGCATTAACAGATGGTCCATTTACCAATTCAACGAAGGTATTTGTTCTGAAAAATTGAAAATTATATTAACAGTGAGACATGTTTGGTCGTTTTTAGGAAGCAAATTAAAATTAAAGTTGTAAAAATTTTGCAAGTACCTACTAATTTTAAATAAATTTATTAGCAATGCAAATTTTAAAAGTCTGCAAGTACACTTTGTGCAGACGTAAGGATGCGGCCATTGCAGTTATTTGTTAGTATCGATGGCTCAAAATATTTTGTACCACCGTTACTTGCAAATTTATATGTTAACATAATTTGTACGTCTGTAACGCTAAGGCTGAAAAATATTTAGTCACATCAATTATGGTACATAACTGCGATGGGTTCTACAAAGTTAATCTGGTCTCACCTATAATTGGAAGATTCCAACAATTACCGTTTGTATGTGATCTTAGTAATCGCACACATGATAACTGGTGCAAGCCCGGCTCAATTTAGGAATCCGATTTTAATTGAATTAATAAATTATATACTGTTGCGGTCAGCGTACACACCACCAGAATTATTTTAACACCAATAATGCAAAGTTCACTTCGACAAATCAGGTTTCTATGTTTTCGTTTGAATATCAGATCGTAATTAATGTAACATTTCAAGACAACAGCAAAATTGATGGTAAACATTAATTTGTTATTAAAATGTTGCAAATTATTATTACTGTTATATTTAAATAACGGGCAGTTAAATAAATTTTCATGCGTTTCCGAATGTTAAATGCTGTATTGTTCGATACAACATTCAACATTCGGAAACGCATTCAGTGCATATGCAGCCAATATCAACACAGTAATCAATAGTTTTGAATAATGTTGATTAATAAAGAACAAGTTATTTGTAATGCAAACACATTATTCATAACGAAACGTCATAAATATAAAAATTCCTACCTTATAATTCCTTCGACGATTTCTGTTCGGTGAAGTTACCATCGAAGACGATTTCTGTTCCTTGACGGTATAAACGGACTCACGTTTACCAAATTTCAACGGAGGTATTCGCTGGTCTGAAATGTTAAAAATTATTTTAATAGTGACATACGTTTGGTTGTTTTTTAGGAAGCATTTTTAAATTAAATTTGGAAAAATTTTGCAAGTAATGAGACTAATTTTAAATGAATTTTCAACAATGAAAGTTTTAAAAATCTGTATGAAAAATAAGAAGTTAGGTTGGATAAGTGGGTATTAATCATATTAATGTTCTTGTGATTTTGAGTGCAAATTTTTATAAACAATACAAATGTAATTTATTATTAAATACATTTTATTGCATTTGTAATGTTGCGCCATTGGGAGGCATTATTTAATAGATTTATTTTAAGGAGTTTAACAATGATGTGAGGAATGTTTTCAAAGCAGATTGAAATAAGACGTATCACTTTTTTGCCTAGCTAAACGAGTCCATTGTGTAGCACAATGGGTTCGCTGTGGATAGGAAACATAGCGATTTCTCGAATATTCCGCGTTCATTTAATTAGATTTTAAGCCAATTTTGGGGTAATTAGAAAAGGTTTTCATGTAGGATGTGTGAAATTATGATAATTGGAAATGTGGAGTGATTTTATGCACCAAATAAGTGCAGAAAACCACGCAAATTTCGCAAAAAAATCAATTGCAATTACCTAAACATCTTCCAGACGAATTCTTGTCTTCTGTGAAAATTTGGGGGCTCAATTGGGTGCGTGGGCGGCGACTTCCAGTTTCCAGTGGATTTTGCAAGTCGGAATGTTGAAACACATCGCAGCAATCGTTCTGAAACAGTAAATGATTAATTAGTAACTTCGTTAATTGATTTCGTTGTGAATAATTCACCTAGCAAGTGCGAGGTGTTAAAGCGTTGAAGATTCACAGGCGACTGCTCTGTTCTCTCAACGCCCCGCTTTCCGCTCGGGCGACTCTAAGGTCAGTTTTTTGGGAAGAGCCTTGGCCGGGCGAGAGCACAATGCTGGCCAGCTGCCTGCAAGAACCCGTAAAATTTTATGCGGTAAAAAATGTAACACGTATAAAATAAAATATATGCATTAATTAATAAACTTCGAAGAGACTCAAAATTGTGTTATATTTGCATATATTTTTAAGCAAATCGTTTACAAAATTTACCTACATATAAAATTTTGCAGCACTAATACAGCAATATATTCAAACTAGTGCCCATCAGTATTATTATTTATATTTTACAATTATAACGTGAATATGGCCATGCTGGCAATATGGCCAATTGCATTTATCTCAGCAACTTATATTCTTAACTTAACTGGATTTTTTTTAAATTTAATTAATTCTTTTTGGTATGCCTGATTTATATACATTATCCATGCATACAATTCTTCAGCAAATTTAAGAAAGATTATGATCTAAATAAGTGAAACAATCGAATATATAACTTTATGATTTGACCTGCATGCATTATCAATTAATGAAATTTCTAATTTAATGAACAGATATCTGTTCACTATACCCGAAGCTGATTCTCATAAAAAATTGACAAAGTTTCAGTATTAAATAAGTGAGAAAATCAACATTATAACTGTTATAACATTATGCAATGACAAGTATGAATTAGTCAATACTGAAATATCTGAATATTTATTTATTGCATATTAATTATCAAATACCAGTTCAGTATTCCTGAAGCTAACTTTCATGAAAATTTGAGAAAGTTTCAGTATTAAATAAGTGAGAAAATTGACACATAACTTTATGCAATGACAAGTATGAATTAGTCAATACTGAAATTTCTGAAAATTTATTTATTGCATATTAATTAACAGATATCTGTTCAGTATTCCTGAAGCTAACTTTCATGAAAATTTGAGAAAGTTTCAGTATTAAATAAGTGAGAAAATTGACACATAACTTTATGCAATGACAAGTATGAATTAGTCAATACTGAAATTTCTGAAAATTTATTTATTGCATATTAATTAACAGATATCTGTTCAGTATTCCTGAAGCTAATTCTCATGAAAATTTGAGAAAGTTTCAGTATTAAATAAGTGAGAAAATTGACACTATAACTTTATGCAATGACGATTATGAATTAGTCAATACTGAAATTTCTGAAAATTTATTTATTGCATATTAATTAACAGACATCTGTTCAGTATACCTGAAGCTAATTCTACTGAAAATTTGACAAAGTTTCAGTATTAAATAAGTAAGAAAATCAACACTATAACTTTATGCAATGACAAGTATGAATTAGTCAATACTGAAATTTCTGAAAATTTATTTATTGCATATTAATTAACAGATATCTGTTCAGTATTTCTGAAGCTACCTTTCATGAAAATTTGACCAAGTTTCAGTATTAAATAAGTAAGAAAATCAACACTATAACTTTATGCAATGACAAGTATGAATTAGTCAATACTGAAATTTCTGAAAATTTATTTATTGCATATTAATTAACAGATATCTGTTCAGTATACCTGAAGCTAATTCTACTGAAAATTTGACAAAGTTTCAGTATTAAATAAGTAAGAAAATCAACACTATAACTTTATGCAATGACAAGTATGAATTAGTCAATACTGAAATTTCTGAAAATTTATTTATTGCATATTAATTAACAGATATCTGTTCAGTATTCCTGAAGCTACCTTTCATGAAAATTTGACCAAGTTTCAGTATTAAATAAGTAAGAAAATCAACACTATAACTTTATGCAATGACAAGTATGAATTAGTCAATACTGAAATTTCTGAAAAATTATTTATAGTATATTAATTAACAGATATCTGTTCAGTATTCCTGAAGCAACTTTCATGAAAATTTGATCAAGTTTCAGTATTAAATAAGTAAGAAAATCAACGCTATAACTTTATGCAATGACAAGTATGAATTAGTCAATACTGAAATTTCTGAAAATTTATTTATTGCATATTAATTAACAGACATCTGTTCAGTATTCCTGAAGCTACCTTTCATGAAAATTTGACCAAGTTTCAGTATTAAATAAGTAAGAAAATCAACACTATAACTTTATGCAATGACAAGTATGAATTAGTCAATACTGAAATTTCTGAAAATTTATTTATTGCATATTAGTTAACAGATATCTGTTCAGTATACCTGAAGCTAATTCTACTGAAAATTTGACAAAGTTTCAGTATTAAATAAGTAAGAAAATCAACACTATAACTTTAGGCAATGACAAGTATGAATTAGTCAATACTGAAATTTCTGAAAATTTATTTATTGCATATTAATTAACAGACATCTGTTCAGTATACCTGAAGCTAATTCTACTGAAAATTTGACAAAGTTTCAGTATTAAATAAGTAAGAAAATCAACACTATAACTTTATGCAATGACAAGTATGAATTAGTCAATACTGAAATTTCTGAAAATTTATTTATTGCATATTAATTAACAGATATCTGTTCAGTATTCCTGAAGCTAACTTTCATGAAAATTTGACCAGGTTTCAGTATTAAATAAGTAAGAAAATCAACGCTATAACTTTATGCAATGACAAGTATGAATTAGTCAATACTGAAATTTCTGAAAATTTATTTATTGGATATTAATTAACAGATATCTGTTCAGTATTCCTGAAGCTACCTTTCATGAAAATTTGACCAAGTTTCAGTATTAAATAAGTAAGAAAATCAACACTATAACTTTATGCAATGACAAGTATGATACTGAATACTGAAATTTCTGAAAAATTATTTATAGTATATTAATTAACAGATATCTGTTCAGTATTCCTGAATCTAATTCTACTGAAAATTTGACAAAGTTTCAGTATTAAATAAGTAAGAAAATCAACACTATAACTTTAGGCAATCACAAGTATGAATAAGTCAATACTGAAATTTCTGAAAATTTATTTATTGCATATTAATTAACAGATATCTGTTCAGTATACCTGAAGCTAATTCTACTGAAAATTTGACAAAGTTTCAGTATTAAATAAGTAAGAAAATCAACGCTATAACTTTATGCAATGACAAGTATGAATTAGTCAATACTGAAATTTCTGAAAATTTATTTATTGCATATTAATTAACAGATATCTGTTCAGTATACCTGAAGCTAATTCTACTGAAAATTTGACAAAGTTTCAGTATTAAATAAGTAAGAAAATCAACACTATAACTTTATGCAATGACAAGTATGAATTAGTCAATACTGAAATTTCTGAAAAATTATTTATAGTATATTAATTAACAGATATCTGTTCAGTATTCCTGAAGCAACTTTCATGAAAATTTGATCAAGTTTCAGTATTAAATAAGAAAGAAAATCAACACTATAACTTTATGCAATGACAAGTATGAATTAGTCAATACTGAAATTTCTGAAAAATTATTTATAGTATATTAATTAACAGATATCTGTTCAGTATTCCAGAAGCAACTTTCATGAAAATTTGATCAAGTTTCAGTATTAAATAAGTAAGAAAATCAACACTATAACTTTATGCAATGACAAGTATGAATTAGTCAATACTGAAATTTCTGAAAAATTATTTATAGTATATTAATTAACAGATATCTGTTCAGTATTCCTGAAGCAACTTTCATGAAAATTTGATCAAGTTTCAGTATTAAATAAGTAAGAAAATCAACACTATAACTTTATGCAATGACAAGTATGAATTAGTCAATACTGAAATTTCTGAAAAATTATTTATAGTATATTAATTAACAGATATCTGTTCAGTATTCCTGAAGCAACTTTCATGAAAATTTGATCAAGTTTCAGTATTAAATAAGTAAGAAAATCAACGCTATAACTTTATGCAATGACAAGTATGAATTAGTCAATACTGAAATTTCTGAAAATTTATTTATTGCATATTAATTAACAGATATCTGTTCAGTATTCCTGAAGCTACCTTTCATGAAAATTTGACCAAGTTTCAGTATTAAATAAGTAAGAAAATCAACACTATAACTTTATGCAATGACAAGTATGATACTGAATACTGAAATTTCTGAAAAATTATTTATAGTATATTAATTAACAGATATCTGTTCAGTATTCCTGAATCTAATTCTACTGAAAATTTGACAAAGTTTCAGTATTAAATAAGTAAGAAAATCAACACTATAACTTTAGGCAATCACAAGTATGAATAAGTCAATACTGAAATTTCTGAAAATTTATTTATTGCATATTAATTAACAGATATCTGTTCAGTATACCTGAAGCTAATTCTACTGAAAATTTGACAAAGTTTCAGTATTAAATAAGTAAGAAAATCAACGCTATAACTTTATGCAATGACAAGTATGAATTAGTCAATACTGAAATTTCTGAAAATTTATTTATTGCATATTAATTAACAGATATCTGTTCAGTATACCTGAAGCTAATTCTACTGAAAATTTGACAAAGTTTCAGTATTAAATAAGTAAGAAAATCAACACTATAACTTTATGCAATGACAAGTATGAATTAGTCAATACTGAAATTTCTGAAAAATTATTTATAGTATATTAATTAACAGATATCTGTTCAGTATTCCTGAAGCAACTTTCATGAAAATTTGATCAAGTTTCAGTATTAAATAAGTAAGAAAATCAACACTATAACTTTATGCAATGACAAGTATGAATTAGTCAATACTGAAATTTCTGAAAATCTATTTATTGCATATTAATTAACAGATATCTGTTCAGTATTCCTAAAGCTAACTTTCACGAAAATTTGACAAAGTTTCAGTATTAAATAAGTAAGAAAATCAACACTATAACTTTATGCAATGACAAGTATGAATTAGTCAATACTGAAATTTCTGAAAAATTATTTATAGTATATTAATTAACAGATATCTGTTCAGTGTTCCTGAAGCTAACTTTCATGAAAATTTGACCAAGTTTCAGTATTAAATAAGTAAGAAAATCAACACTATAACTTTATGCAATGACAAGTATGAATTAGTCAATACTGAAATTTCTGAAAATTTATTTATTGCATATTAATTAACAGATATCTGTTCAGTATATCTGAATCTAATTCTACTGAAAATTTGACAAAGTTTCAGTATTAAATAAGTAAGAAAATCAACACTATAACTTTAGGCAATCACAAGTATGAATTAGTCAATACTGAAATTTCTGAAAATTTATTTATTGCATATTAATTAACTGATATCTGTTCAGTATACCTGAAGCTAATTCTACTGAAAATTTGACAAAGTTTCAGTATTAAATAAGTAAGAAAATCAACGCTATAACTTTATGCAATGACAAGTATGAATTAGTCAATACTGAAATTTCTGAAAATTTATTTATTGCATATTAATTAACAGATATCTGTTCAGTATACCTGAAGCTAATTCTACTGAAAATTTGACAATGTTTCAGTATTAAATAAGTAAGAAAATCAACACTATAACTTTATGCAATGACAAGTATGAATTAGTCAATACTGAAATTTCTGAAAAATTATTTATAGTATATTAATTAACAGATATCTGTTCAGTATTCCTGAAGCTAACTTTCATGAAAATTTGACCAAGTTTCAGTATTAAATAAGTAAGAAAATCAACACTATAACTTTATGCAATGACAAGTATGAATTAGTCAATACTGAAATTTCTGAAAATTTATTTATTGCATATTAATTAACAGATATCTGTTCAGTATATCTGAATCTAATTCTACTGAAAATTTGACAAAGTTTCAGTATTAAATAAGTAAGAAAATCAACGCTATAACTTTATGCAATGACAAGTATGAATTAGTCAATACTGAAATTTCTGAAAATTTATTTATTGCATATTAATTAACAGATATCTGTTCAGTATACCTGAAGCTAATTCTACTGAAAATTTGACAATGTTTCAGTATTAAATAAGTAAGAAAATCAACACTATAACTTTATGCAATGACAAGTATGAATTAGTCAATACTGAAATTTCTGAAAAATTATTTATAGTATATTAATTAACAGATATCTGTTCAGTATTCCTGAAGCTAACTTTCATGAAAATTTGACCAAGTTTCAGTATTAAATAAGTAAGAAAATCAACACTATAACTTTATGCAATGACAAGTATGAATTAGTCAATACTGAAATTTCTGAAAATTTATTTATTGCATATTAATTAACAGATATCTGTTCAGTATACCTGAAGCTAATTCTACTGAAAATTTGACAAAGTTTCAGTATTAAATAAGAAAGAAAATCTACACTATAACTTTACGCAATGACAAGTATGAATTAGTTAATACAGAAGTTTCTGAAAATTTATTTATTGCATATTAATTAACAGATATCTGTTCAGTATACCTGAAGCTAATTCTACTGAAAATTTGACAAAGTTTCAGTATTAAATAAGTAAGAAAATCAACACTATAACTTTATGCAATGACAAGTATGAATTAGTCAATACTGAAATTTCTGAAAAATTATTTATAGTATATTAATTAACAGATATCTGTTCAGTATTCCTGAAGCAACTTTCATGAAAATTTGATCAAGTTTCAGTATTAAATAAGAAAGAAAATCAACACTATAACTTTATGCAATGACAAGTATGAATTAGTCAATACTGAAATTTCTGAAAATTTATTTATTGCATATTAATTAACAGATATCTGTTCAGTATACCTGAAGCTAATTCTACTGAAAATTTGACAAAGTTTCAGTATTAAATAAGAAAGAAAATCAACACTATAACTTTATGCAATGACAAGTATGAATTAGTCAATACTGAAACTTCTGAAAATTTATTTATTGCATATTAATTAACAGATATCTGTTCAGTATACCTCAAGCTAATTCTACTGAAAATTTGACAAAGTTTCAGTATTAAATAAGTAAGAAAATCAACACTATAACTTTATGCAATGACAAGTATGAATTAGTCAATACTGAAATTTCTGAAAAATTATTTATAGTATATTAATTAACAGATATCTGTTCAGTATTCCTGAAGCAACTTTCATGAAAATTTGATCAAGTTTCAGTATTAAATAAGTAAGAAAATCAACACTATAACTTTATGCAATGACAAGAATGAATTAGTGAATACGGAAATTTCTGAAAATTTATTTATTGCATATTAATTAACAGATATCTGTTCAGTATTCCTGAAGCTAACTATCATGAAAATTTGACCAAGTTTCAGTATTAAATAAGTAAGAAAATCAACACTATAACTTTATACAATGACAAGTATGAATTAGTCAATACTGAAATTTCTGAAAATTTATTTATTGCATATTAATTAACAGATATCTGTTCAGTATACCTGAAGCTAATTCTACTGAAAATTTGACAAAGTTTCAGTATTAAATAAGTAAGAAAATCAACACTATAACTTTATGCAATGACAAGTATGAATTAGTCAATACTGAAATTTCTGAAAAATTGTTTATAGTGTATTAATTAACAGATATCTGTTCAGTATTCCTGAAGCAACTTTCATGAAAATTTGATCAAGTTTCAGTATTAAATAAGTAAGAAAATCAACACTATAACTTTATGCAATGACAAGTATGAATTAGTCAATACTGAAATTTCTGAAAATTTATTTATTGCATATTAATTAACAGATATCTGTTCAGTATACCTGAAGCTAATTCTACTGAAAATTTGACAAAGTTTCAGTATTAAATAAGTAAGAAAATCAACACTATAAGGTTATGCAATGACAAGTATGAATTAGTCAATACTGAAATTTCTGAAAATTTATTTATTGCATATTAATTAACAGATATCTGTTCAGTATACCTGAAGCTAATTCTACTGAAAATTTGACAAAGTTTCAGTATTAAATAAGTAAGAAAATCAACACTATAACTTTATGCAATGACAAGTATGAATTAGTCAATACTGAAATTTCTGAAAAATTATTTATAGTATATTAATTAACAGATATCTGTTCAGTATTCCTGAAGCAACTTTCATGAAAATTTGATCAAGTTTCAGTATTAAATAAGTAAGAAAATCAACACTATAACTTTATGCAATGACAAGTATGAATTAGTCAATACTGAAATTTCTGAAAATTTATTTATTGCATATTAATTAACAGATATCTGTTCAGTATTCCTGAAGCTAACTTTCATAAAAATTTGACCAAGTTTCAGTATTAAATAAGTAAGAAAATCAACACTATAACTTTATACAATGACAAGTATGAATTAGTCAATACTGAAATTTCTGAAAATTTATTTATTGCATATTAATTAACAGATATCTGTTCAGTATACCTGAAGCTAATTCTACTGAAAATTTGACAAAGTTTCAGTATTAAATAAGTGAGAAAATCAACACTATAACTTTATGCAATGACAAGTATGAATTAGTCAATACTGAAATTTCTGAAAAATTATTTATAGTATATTAATTAACAGATATCTGTTCAGTATTCCTGAAGCAACTTTCATGAAAATTTGATCAAGTTTCAGTATTAAATAAGTAAGAAAATCAACACTATAACTTTATGCAATGACAAGTATGAATTAGTCAATACTGAAATTTCTGAAAATTTATTTATTGCATATTAATTAACAGATATCTGTTCAGTATTCCTGAAGCTAACTTTCATGAACATTTGACCAAGTTTCAGTATTAAATAAGTAAAAAAATCAACACTATAACTTTATGCAATGACAAGTATGAATTAGTCAATACTGAAATTTCTGAAAAATTATTTATAGTATATTAATTAACAGATATCTGTTCAGTATTCCTGAAGCTAACTTTCATGAAAATTTGACCAAGTTTCAGTATTAAATAAGTAAGAAATTCAACACTATAACTTTATACAATGACAAGTATGAATTAGTCAATACTGAAATTTCTGAAAATTTATTTATTGCATATTAATTAACAGATATCTGTTCAGTATTCCTGAAGCTAACTTTCATGAAAATTTGACAAAGTTTCAGTATTAAATAAGTAAGAAAATCAACACTATAACTTTATGCAATGACAAGTATGAATTAGTCAATACTGAAATTTCTGAAAAATTATTTATAGTATATTAATTAACAGATATCTGTTCAGTATTCCTGAAGCAACTTTCATGAAAATTTGATCAAGTTTCAGTATTAAATAAGTAAGAAAATCAACACTATAACTTTATGCAATGACAAGTATGAATTAGTCAATACTGAAATTTCTGAAAATTTATTTATTGCATATTAATTAACAGATATCTGTTCAGTATTCCTGAAGCTAACTTTCATAAAAATTTGACCAAGTTTCAGTATTAAATAAGTAAGAAAATCAACAATATAACTTTATACAATGACAAGTATGAATTAGTCAATACTGAAATTTCTGAAAATTTATTTATTGCATATTAATTAACAGATATCTGTTCAGTATACCTGAAGCTAATTCTACTGAAAATTTGACAAAGTTTCAGTATTAAATAAGTGAGAAAATCAACACTATAACTTTATGCAATGACAAGTATGAATTAGTCAATACTGAAATTTCTGAAAAATTATTTATAGTATATTAATTAACAGATATCTGTTCAGTATTCCTGAAGCAACTTTCATGAAAATTTGATCAAGTTTCAGTATTAAATAAGTAAGAAAATCAACACTATAACTTTATACAATGACAAGTATGAATTAGTCAATACTGAAATTTCTGAAAATTTATTTATTGCATATTAATTAACAGATATCTGTTCAGTATACCTGAAGCTAATTCTACTGAAAATTTGACAAAGTTTCAGTATTAAATAAGTAAGAAAATCAACACTATAAGGTTATGCAATGACAAGTATGAATTAGTCAATACTGAAATTTCTGAAAAATTATTTATAGTATATTAATTAACAGATATCTGTTCAGTATTCCTGAAGCAACTTTCATGAAAATTTGATCAAGTTTCAGTATTAAATAAGTAAGAAAATCAACACTATAACTTTATGCAATGACAAGTATGAATTAGTCAATACTGAAATTTCTGAAAATTTATTTATTGCATATTAATTAACAGATATCTGTTCAGTATTCCTGAAGCTAACTTTCATGAACATTTGACCAAGTTTCAGTATTAAATAAGTAAAAAAATCAACACTATAACTTTATGCAATGACAAGTATGAATTAGTCAATACTGAAATTTCTGAAAAATTATTTATAGTATATTAATTAACAGATATCTGTTCAGTATTCCTGAAGCTAACTTTCATGAAAATTTGACCAAGTTTCAGTATTAAATAAGTAAGAAATTCAACACTATAACTTTATACAATGACAAGTATGAATTAGTCAATACTGAAATTTCTGAAAATTTATTTATTGCATATTAATTAACAGATATCTGTTCAGTATTCCTGAAGCTAACTTTCATGAAAATTTGACAAAGTTTCAGTATTAAATAAGTAAGAAAATCAACACTATAACTTTATGCAATGACAAGTATGAATTAGTCAATACTGAAATTTCTGAAAAATTATTTATAGTATATTAATTAACAGATATCTGTTCAGTATTCCTGAAGCAACTTTCATGAAAATTTGATCAAGTTTCAGTATTAAATAAGTAAGAAAATCAACACTATAACTTTATGCAATGACAAGAATGAATTAGTCAATACTGAAATATCTGAAAATTTATTTATTGCATATTAATTAACAGATATCTGTTCAGTATTCCTGAAGCTAACTTTCATGAAAATTTGACCAAGTTTCAGTATTAAATAAGTAAGAAAATCAACACTATAACTTTATACAATGACAAGTATGAATTAGTCAATACTGAAATTTCTGAAAATTTATTTATTGCATATTAATTAACAGATATCTGTTCAGTATTCCTGAAGCTAACTTTCAGGAAAATTTGACCAAGTTTCAGTATTAAATAAGTAAGAAAATCAACACTATAACTTTATACAATGACAAGTACGAATTAGTCAATACTGAAATTTCTGAAAATTTATTTATTGCATATTAATTAACAGATATCTGTTCAGTATTCCTGAAGCTAATTCTACTGAAAATTTGACAAAGTTTCAGTATTAAATAAGTAAGAAAATCAACACTATAACTTTATGCAATGACAAGAATGAATTAGTCAATACTGAAATTTCTGAAAATTTATTTATTGCATATTAATTAACAGATATCTGTTCAGTATTCCTGAAGCTAACTTTCATGAAAATTTGACCAAGTTTCAGTATTAAATAAATAAGAAAATCAACACTATAACTTTATGCAATGACAAGTATGAATTAGTCAATACTGAAATTTCTGAAAATTTATTTATAGTATATTAATTAACAGATATCTGTTCAGTATTCCTGAAGCTAACTTTCATGAAAATTTGACCAAGTTTCAGTATTAAATAAGTGAGAAAATTGACACTATAACTTTATGCAATGACAAGTATGAATTAGTCAATACTGAAATTTCTGAAAATTTATTTATAGTATATTAATTAACAGATATCTGTTCTGTATTCCTGAAGCTAATTCTCATGAAAATTTTACAAAGTTTCAGTATTAAATAAGTGAGAAAATCAACACTATAACTTTATGCAATGACAAGTATGAATTAGTCAATACTGAAATTTCTGAAAAATTATTTATAGTATATTAATTAACAGATATCTGTTCAGTATCCTAAAGCTGATTCTCATTAAAATTTGACAAAGTTTCAGTATTAAATAAGTGAGAAAATCAACACAATAACTTTATGCAATGACAAGTGTGACAAGTTTCAGTATTAATTAAGTGTGAAAATCAACACTATAACTTTAATAACTTTATGCAATGACACGTATGAATTAGTAATTACTGAAATTTCTGAAAATTTATTTATTGCATAATAATTATCAGATATCTGTTCAGAATCCCTGAAGCTAATTCTCATGAAAATTTGATAAAATTTCAGTATTAAATAAGTGAGAAAATCAACACTAACTTCTTGCTTTGACAAGTATGAATTAGTAAATACTGAAATTTCTGAAAATTTCCTGAAGCTAATTCTCATGAAAATTTGACATCTTTTCAGTATTAAATAAGTGAGTGAGTTATCTATCACCGAAATTTCTGAAAATTTATTTAATGGGTATATTAAAAATTGTCCGTCACATCTGTATACAGTACGTCTGAATACAAAACCTATGAAAATTTGACCACGAGTATATCTTAAATAAGTGAGAAAATAGAGTTATTAACTTTCCAATTTGACAAGTATAAGTTATCAGTCACTGAAATAACTGAAAGTTTATTTCATGGATATTTTGAAAAGTTTATGCCAGATCTGTATACAGTATGTCTGAATACAAAACCTATGAAAATTTTACCTCGAGTATGTCTTAAATAAGTGAGAAAATTGAGTTATTAACTTTCCAATTTGACCAGTATAAGTTATCAGTCACTGAAATTAGTGAAAATTACTGAGGCCGTTATAAATAAGTGAGAAAATCGAATGTATAACTCTCAGTATCTATTTCTGAAATTTCTGAAAATTTTATTAATTCATGTTTTGTATATTTCATGCCAGATTTATATACAGTATACCTGCAGACAATTCTTCTGCAAATTTTACGAAGATTTCGAATTAAATAAGTGAAAAAATCGGATGTATAACTTTCTGATTTGAGCAGTACGAATTATCAATTACAGAAATTTCTAAAAAAATTATTAATTCATGTTTTGTATATTTCATGCCTGATTTGTATACAGTATACCTGCAGACAATTTTTTAGCAAATATGACAAATATTCAGTACTAGTTAATATCAATGAGGCAAAATATTTTGTATGAAATTTGAAATAATTGAAAATTTAATAACCACTGAAATTTTGACAGTAACCAATGAAATTTCATTATAGTACAAATAAAATTTTGGTAGAATAAATGAAATCCCGGCATGATACATGAAAATTTGTGAGAAATTAATAAACAAATTATGGTAATCAACTTTTAAGGGCCTTGGTGTCGCGATTGAAGCCCCATATTTACTAATAAATTGTTTCACATCTCACCAAATTTCCAGGCTGTATATTTATTTCAAACACATTTTTCAACTTTCAAGCTATTTTAGACAATTTGCCAAACAATCACTTGTATATTTTAATTGGTTTCGTTTTTAAAGCGTTTCACATTGTGGCACAATTAAAAAAAAAAGAAACCCAAAAATCATACATGCAATCATCAGTACTATTCATTGCTTCGATGAAAAGTGTTCAGAGATCCGATATGAAAGTATATAAATGAATAATTTAAAAGAGAGTTTCTTAATTTGCCCATAACAGTAAACATAATTGTCGAATGAATTTGATTCAGATACTAATAGATTTTAGAACCAACAATTAAAATATTGACACTCGGATTATTACTAGTTATGAATAATGCTTGCAAATTGCTACTGGGGCACTCCAGTTATTTTAATTTGAAGTTAATTTGTGTGCACGGCCTGAAGGCAGTCATGAATGCAAATTGTCGACAAGAATCGGTAACAGAGCGGACGAATGTTTCAAGCTAAGCTTGGATAAAATCGGCTTCCTTGGAGACACAATATTACATGGCATTGTTCATAACTAGTCGCGGTTATTAGAAATGAAAGTTCCTACCTTTGGAATCCGATGGGGACTTCCTGCTGTCCTGCGAGCTATCAGACACTTCCGGATCTTGAAAATCCATTTACCAATTCAACGAAGCAATTATTTTTTCCTGAAATATGAATACGCATTAGAATAGTGTGTTGTTACGAATATCAAGGCAAACAATTTAATGTTATTTATTTATTACATTAATACACTTGTTAATCCAAAAATAATTAATATCGATGTAATTAATATAGTAGTAATAATTTATGGATTAACAAGTGTAATAATTAATTAAATAAATAATGAATTACGAACTCCATAATACCGAGGGATTTTTTTTAATTTCCGCTCTAGTTATCCTTGGAAATTTAAGCAGCTAAGGCGAGATCACCGGTCTTGTCTTTTTTATTGGCTACTTAAATTTCCATGGATAACTAGAGCTGAAATTTAAATCTCTATAAATGATGTAGTGGAAGTATTAATTATATAATTTAATGTTTAATATAATATAATTTAATGTATTGTTTGCAACACAAAATTAATTAAAATTAATTAAAATTAATTTAGTATTAAAATTAGTATAAAAGCTCTTTATAATTGATGTTAGGCGATAGAATGTAATGTTGTGATACTCATACTGTGTGTTAGTGAGAAGATTGAATGTATAACTTTGATTTGAGCAGTATGAAATATCAATTACTTAAATTTCTGAAAATTTAATCAATTCATGGTTTGTATATTTCATGCTAGTGTCAATATGAAGGCAGTCATGAATACAAATTGACGCCAAGTATAAATAATGCTGTTTGTTAAATTGTCGTCAAGAATAGGAGTTCAAAGTGGATGAATGTTTCGAGCTAAACTCGGATAGAATCGGCTTTCTTGGAGACAAAATATCACACGGCATTATTCAGAACTAGTCGCAGTTATTAGAAATGAAAGTTCCTACCTTTAGAATCTGATGTCAGACTTGTATATCGTGGCTGAGAAATTGGGTAAAATGAAGATTGCTACGGTGTCGGCAGTTCTAGGCGGTTGCAAATACTTTGGCTCTTGATGATATTCCATGTACCAATTCAACGAAGCAATTAGTTCTTTCCTAAAATGTGAACCCGTATTAAAATAGTGCAATATGTATTACAAATGTGAATGTGATGAAATGTGATGAAGTTTTAAAGTTTGTGATACAAAACTTATAAATGTTATTTTGCTAAAATGTGAAGTATTAAAATTTGTATAAAGACCGATTCGAGTCAATTTTAGTTTATGTGATGCAATGCTGTGGTGTGAATACGAACATTCTAAAGATTAATTGCAGGTGTATATATATATATATATATATATATATATATATATATATATATATATAAATATATATATATATAAATATATATATATATAAATATATATATATATATATAAATATATATATGTAAATAAAGTTTATAACCAAAGATTAAAAATATCAACACAGAAAATAATAGTTTTGAATAATGTTAGGTAATAAATAACAAATTATTTGTAATACAAAACATTATTCATAATTACATGTAGTAAATATAAAAATTCCTACCTTATAATTCCTTCGACGATTTCAGTTCGGTGAATTCACCATCAGAGACAATCGCCATTCCTCATACGTAAACACTCACATCAGTTCTGCGTTGGTTTAGGAGATGGTCCGTTTACCAAAATTCATGGAAGGTATTTGTTGTTCTGAAATATTAAAACTTGTTTTAACACCGAGATAAGTTTGGTTGTTTTTAGAAGCAAATTGAAATTAAAGTTGGGAAAATATTGCAAGTAACATTGAGAGTATTTACATATATCTACTAATTTTAAGTGATCTTTTTAACAACACAAGTTTTAAAGTCTTTATGAAGTAATGTTTGATAAGTATTGTTCAAATTAACTTCTTGCGATTTTGAGTGAACATTTTTATAAACAATTAAAATGCATTTTAACTATTATTTTAAATAATTAATAGTAATAATTTTCATTGCATTTGTAACGCGCAATTTATTTTACTAGAGTCGCACAAAGATTAGAGGAATGTTTTCAAAGCCTATTGAAATGAGACTCACTTTTTACGATTCAGTGTGATAGCAGTACAATAGGTTCGCTATGGAAAGGAAAAATGTCGATGTTCTCGAATATTCCGCGTGCATTTAATTAGATTTTGAGCCAATTTTGGGGTAATTAGAAACGATTTCATGTAGGAAGTATGAAATTGTGACAATTGGAAATGAGGAGTGATTTTATGCACTGTTAGAAAAACTAAAGTGCAGAAAATCGCAAATTTCGCTAAAAAAATCAGTTGCTATTACCTTAATAACATCTTCCAGACAAATTGGCGTCTTCTGTGTGAATTTGGGGCTCTATTGGGTGCGTGGGCGGGAATTCTGGGGCCGATTTCGAGTTTCCAGTGGATTTCGCAAGTCGGAATGTTGACGACGCATCTCAGCAATCGTTCTGAAACAATAAATTATTAGTTAGTAACTTCGTTAATTGATTTCGTTGTGAATAATTTACCCAGCAAGTGCAAAGACGTTGACGCTGGGAAGATTCAGAGCGGACTGCACCGTACGCACTTCCCCGCACGTCCCGCCAGGCTTAGCGCTGCTGCATCTGGCCAGTTTTTTGGCAAAATTCTCCGCTCGACCGGCCGAGAAATACAATGAGCCAGCTAGACTCGCAAGGACCTGCAAAATTCTACGTGTTAAAAAAATGTAATACGCATTAAACTTAAATAGAACATTAATTATTATATTACGAATACACCCAAAATTGTAATATTTGCATATATTTTTAAGCGAATCATTTGGTAAATTCACCTACAATTGCAAACATTTGCAACACTGCAAAATTTAATACCCATCAGTAGTATTATTGATATTTTCAAATTGTATATTCATCCCCTAATACAAAATTATGGAATAAAATCTACCTAAAACTACAATTAGAATTTTATAGTACAAAAACTATAATATTTTCAAAACTAGTACACACGAGAATTATGTAATATAAAAATTAATTTGTTGCTTAACTGTTAATGCCATCACTGCTTTAATTGTATCCATATGAGCTGATGAAGGGTAGTTATTAGAATGCAGACCGTTAATTGATTGCTCTTATTGTTTTCGAGCCACTTCTGTTTTAAAATTAGGATTTTGAGCAATATCATGTAATTTAAAAATTGATTTGTTGCTTAACCGTTAATATTGTTAATATTTGTATACAGTACATATAGAGCTGCTGAAATTTTGAAGCGATGATTTTCCAGTATACACAGACTAGCAGCTTACAGTTTTATTTATTAAATTTTGAAACAGGGTTTCACCCTTAGTAACCGCTGGGGCTAGGAGGCTGTGTATCAAGTGTGGTCTGGTATGTACCGTATGACTCCCCTGAATCGAATGAGACTATCGGCATCGAGATTGGAGTATATTTTTAATAAGTGAGAAAATTGAGTTATTAACTTTCAAACTTAACCAGTATAAGTTATCAATGACTGAAATTTCTGAAAATTTATCTAATGGATTTTTGAAAAGTTTATGCCAGATCTGTATACAGTATGTCTGAATACAAAACCTCTAAAAATTTGAACACGAGTATATCTTAAATAAGTGAGAAAATTGAGTTATTAACTTTCCGAGTTAACCAGTATAAGTTATCTATCACTGAAATTTCTGATAATTTATCTATGGGATATTTTGAAAATTTAATGCCGGATTCGTATACAGTATACCTGAATACAAATCCTCTAAAAATTTGACCACGAATATGTCTCAAATAAGTGAGAAAGTCGAGTTATTAACTTTCCGAGTTGACCAGTATAACTTATCAGTCACTGAAATTTCTGAAAATTTGTCTATTGGATATTTTGAAAATTGTATGCCAGATCTGTATACAGTATACCTGAATACAAATCCTCTGAAAATTTGACAACGAATATGTCATAAATAAGTTAGAAAATCGAGTTATTAACTTTCCCAGTTGAAAAGTATAAGTTATCAGTCACTGAAATTTCTGAAAATTTGTCTACTGGATATTTTGAAAATTGTATGCCAGATCTGCATGCAGTATACCTGAATACAAATCCTCTAAAAATTTGACCACGAATATGTCATAAATAAGTGAGAACATCGTGTTATTAACTTTCCAAATTTGGCCAGAATAAGTTATCAGTCACTGAAATTGCTCAAAATTTATCTAATTTATATTTTGAAAATTTAATGCCGGATACGTATACAGTATACCTGAATACAAATCCTCTAAAAATTTGACCACGAATATGTCTCAAATAAGTGAGAAAATCGAGTTATTAACTTTCCGAGTTGACCAGTATAACTTATCAGTCACTGAAATTTCTGAAAATTTGTCTACTGGATATTTTGACAATTGTATGCCAGATCTGTATACAGTATACCTGAATACAACTCCTCTGAAAATTTGACAACGAATAAGTTTTAAATAAGTGAAAAAATTGAGTTATTAACTTTCAAACTTAACCAGTATAAGTTATCAATGACTGAAATTTCTGAAAATTTATCTAATGGATATTTTGAAAAGTTTATGGGAGTTTGCAGTTTCCAGCAACATTCTAATTCCTGCTGAGAATCTTATAATTTTCAGTGTTATCTTTAAATTTCAATCAAAATATTGCACTTTCCAACGAATATTTATAATATTGAAAGACATTTTCATCATTTTCGATGAATACTTTGTACGTGTTAACGAAAATTTCATAATTTCCAGTAAAATTATTATAATTTCCTGTTTTTTTTTTATAAATTGATGTAAAAATTATGCAATTTAAATTTCGTAAAAAAATTTATTTTCAAGTACGTAATAAGTAATTTATTAATTTGTATAAGTTGTGTAGTTCTTGTAACGGCACATAAATAAGCTATTACTAAATATTACGATTTAATTTTTTTCGATTGATGTGGTATTTCATCATATCCAGTAAAAATGTTTAGTGCTATGTTTTATTTTCAATAAAGATTTTGCACTTTCCAATTAATATTGCTAATTTTCAATTATATACTACTAATACATGTTTTCAAATACATGTCCTAGCAAGATATCTGAACAATCTTCTATGATATCTTGCATGAGATTACATGCCAATGTCAATTAGATGTCCAGGCACAATTTTCCATTAGATTTATCAACAAGTTAATTAGTGTGAACAGAAATATTTCAGTATTAAATAAGTGAAAAAATCAAAAGTATAACTTTCTGCAATGACTTCAGTATTAAATAAGTCACAAAATCAACAGTATAACTTTCTGCGTTGACAAGTATGAATTAGTCAAACCTGAAATTTCTGCAAATTTCTGTATTGCATATTAATTATCAGATATCTGTTCAGTGCTCCTGAAGTGAATTCTCATGAAAATTTGACAAAATTTCAGTATTAAATAAGTGAGAAAATCAACACTATAACTTTGTGCAATGACAAGTACGAATTAGTCAATACTGAAATTTCTGAAAATTTATTTATTGCATATTAATTATCAGATATCTGCTCAGTATTCCTGAAGCTAATTCTCATGAAACTTTCACAAAGTTTCAGTATTAAATAAGAGAGAAAATCAACACTATAACTTTTTGAAATGGCAAGTATGAATTAGTCAATACTGAAATTTCTGAAAATTTATTTATTGCATATTAATTATCAGATATCTGTTCAGTATTTCTGAAGCTAAATCTCATGAAAATTTGACAAAGTTTCAGTATTAAATAAGTGAGAAAATCAACACTATAACTTTCTGCTTTGACAAGTATGAATTAGCTAATACTGAGATTTCTGAAAATGTATTTATTGCATATTAATTATCAGATATCTGTTTAGTATACCTGAAACTTATTCTCCTGAAATTTGACAAAAGTTTCCGGTTAAATAAATGAGAAAATCAAAAGTTTAAGTACCGTACATAAGAACCGTTGATAGAGTACAGCCTGCTAACAGCAAACGCAATTACCTACATACATAGGTATGTAGGTAATGTGTGTTTTTTTACACCTGTGGCTCCTGTACATTTTGAAAAATACATTGGAAGTAAAAATAACATGTTTGCATTAACCTTACCAGATACACGTCCGGGTCCTCCTCACTAATCCCACATTAACACAATTCATTAACGCACCGTTTATGCACGTTTGCGAGGTATTTTCGCCCCAAAAAGCACAAGAGGATCCCCATAGGAGAAAAACCTTTCAAATGTGATGAATGCACATTAAGTTTCGCTTTTAAAAGTTATTTGGAGACACACAAGAGGATCCACTCCAAAGGAAAATCTTACATATGTGATGAATGCACATTAAGTTTCACTTGTAAAAGTGGTTTGGTATCGCACAAGAGGAGACACACAGGAGAAAAACCTTTCCAATGTGATGAATGCACATTAAGTTTCGCTTTTAAAAGTTACTTGGAAATGCACAAGAGGATCCACTTAGGAGAAAGACCTTTCAAGTGTGAACAATGCACACTGAGTTTTGCTAGAGCACATCATTTGGAAAGGCACATGATTATGAACCACACAAGAGAAAGACTGTACAAGTGTTATGAATGCAAAATAAGTTTTACTCAAAAAAGTAAGTTGACAAAGCACAAAAGGATGCACACAGGAAAAAACGCTTACAAATGTGATAAATGCACATTAAGTTTCGCTTTTAAAAGTTCTTTTGAAATGCACAAGATGGTCCACACAGGAGAAAGACCTTTCAAGTGTGAAGAATGCACATCAAGTTTTATTACAACATATCATTTGGAAAGGCACATAATAACCCACACAGGAAAAAAACCTTACAAGTGTGATGAATGCGCATCAAGCTTTTCTCAAAAAAGTTATTTGAAAGTACACAAGAGGATCCACACAGGAGAAAAACCTTAAAAATGTGATATATATATATGCACATCAAGGTTTACTAGAAGGCATCATTTGGAAACGCACAAGAGGATCCACACATGAGAAAAACCTTACAAATGTGATGAATGCAGATTAAGTTTCACTAGTAAAAGTAATTTGAATGCACACAAGAGAATCCACACATGAGAAAAAAACCTTACAAGTGTAATAAATGCATAGCAAGTTTCCCTTATAAACAGGATTTGAAAAGGCACAACAGAATTAACACAGGAGTGAAACTTTAGATAAATAATGAATGCACATATAAATATGTATTGAAAACGTACCAGAGGATCCACACGGGAGAAAAACCTTACAAGTGTGATGAATGCACACCAAGTAATACACAACAATGTATTTATTGCATATTAATTATCAGATATCTGTTTAGTATACCTGAAACTTATTCTCCTGAAATTTGACAAAAGTTTCCGGTTAAATAAATGAGAAAATCAAAAGTTTAAGTACCGTACATAAGAACCGTTGATAGAGTACAGCCTGCTAACAGCAAACGCAATTACCTACATACATAGGTATGTAGGTAATGTGTGTTTTTTTACACCTGTGGCTCCTGTACATTTTGAAAAATACATTGGAAGTAAAAATAACATGTTTGCATTAACCTTACCAGATACACGTCCGGGTCCTCCTCACTAATCCCACATTAACACAATTCATTAACGCACCGTTTATGCACGTTTGCGAGGTATTTTCGCCCCAAAAACGTCGTAAAATTACCAAATTACATTTGAAAAATTTAACCTAGCTTAAAAACTTGGGACGGGAAATGCAACTCGAGTGCAGCCCAGTGTAGCCAACCGAATGTGCTCGGATTTCATGACATTTATAAAAACGCTTACGGAAGTATTTGAGGCTTGTGCTGTTGCAGGAAAGCGAATGGATGGCTAAAGTTTGCCCCCTTGGCAATTATATTCCCACGAAGCGTCCAGTTATGCCGTAATTTACGATTTTTAAGTTGCGTTTTCGACGTGCCCTGTACATAGGGTTTACAGCGCCAAGACATCCCGTGGGCGTTTTGGTACTAGAGCTTCCGCCAAAATTCCGCCGCCACGGTCAAGAGGGCGCCATTGTCGCTACATACAGGGCCTTCTGAAATGATTGTTCGGAGTGTTCGTAAAAACCCGAATAACTTGGCCGAAACTTAATATTTTTACAATCTGATTGTGCATTAATTAAGTAGATGGACGTATTTTGCTAGACGACTAAAAAATAAGCACGAAAATTATAAATTAATCGCTGTGTGAAGTAATTTTGCTGTTTTTTGTCAAACATTAGCAATACGTGGCGGATTTTCACAAAGCAAAACCGAGGCTTAAGATATTTGCAAAATTTAAAGCCAATTTTTGGATAGTATTTCAAAACCAATGCAAGTTTTGGCGGTTCTTAGAAAATAAATATCAAATTTTTGTTTTTATGTAAAACAAAATTTGTTGTGTCTTTGTCGAAGGATTCGTACATTTTGTATGCCAAGCAATTGCTGGATTAAAGAGCAGATTATGCCAGCGACTGGTGACTGCTGAAATCGCGTCGGCGACATAATACAGTAGAAATCGCGTAAGCGACATAAGGCAGCAGAAATCGCATAAGCGACACAGGACACTAGAAATCGTATCAGCGACATAAGACAGTAGAAAACGCGTTAACGACACAAGAGACTAGAAATGTCGCGTCAGCGACATAAGACATAAGAGAGGATTAGTAGAAAATAAATGTCTATTTTAAATCTGTATTACCATTCCCCGCCAGAAAGTGCGGTACAGGGACGCCAACATTAACAATATTAATCCATAACAATTGATAAATCATCTAAAAATTGGCATTAAAAATTGAGGGTCATCAACAATTAACACTTTAAAATTTAAAACCAAAAGTTGTCCACATGTAGGTTCCGTCTTATTATTATTATTAATAATATTATAATATTATTTTCTCAAGTAAGTCAGTCAATATGGCAACCCTGTTCATGCTTGGAATTTGGAATGAAGTTGTCTGCAATTGTCTTCAGTTTATTATTTGTCTGCAAGTTGGCAACTACATGCTGCACGTGTTATTAACCTCAATGTTGACTGATTTATGTTTATAATTATATTTCATAGAGTTCCTCTCGGTGAAAACTAATCAGCATTCAGCAGTATATTCTTTGCTAATCAGTTAAGAGTTCACTGTTGCTAATAGACCCAGTGGGACCCAATTTGTGCATTAAATAACTGGATAGACATCAAACAGTTATAAAAGAAGCTGCGTAAATAGTGAGGTTGAACATTGAAAATGGATTTCTTGATAGCTGAAGATGTAACGTATTCGGATCGCATAAATATTCAAATTAAATCTGAAAACCATTCTGTTGAGGAGGAGATTGATGATCTAATCGAAGCAGTAGATTCCAAACAGGGTATGCTGATTGAATTACAATTAAAAAAGTTGTAATTAGATTAAAGCAGTTTACTAATGGCCGAATAATATTACACACAAGTCGAATGCCATACATGAAATTATTTATTTTTAAATAATTTTGCATATACTATGCAAAACAGATTGAGTAATGCTTTGTATTGTTCATTATCAATACATTGCTCATTACCAATGAGTTGGTGTTGCATCTTTGATATACAGTGCTATTCAATACACTCTTGCCTAAGAAAATAGGATGAAATTTATACGATGTTTATTTATTCACTGTTCGCATGATTGCGAAGTTCATGGGCAGTGCCTTGTCCGTACAACTTATCATATATAAATATATTACCATTTTATGATCCGATAATACCACAAGTTTACTTTTTTAGGTCTAGAAACACAAATGACTTCTGTGAATTGTACGTCTAACTTGTTAGGTCAATATGGTGATTCAGAGGTAGGTAGAAGACTAAATGAGAAATATACAGTTTATAGAACCATTCATTTTCAGGATGATTATTGTGTAGTAAAGACAGAAGAAGAGACGATGCAAACCAATGAAGTCACATCATACACATGTGAAATATGTAGTGCTACATATGACGGTTTGGCGAGTTACGAGGTGCACATAAAGGATAAACATGAAATGTAAGAGAAGTATTAATCAACCCGTGTATCTCATCAAATTTAGCTCAATTTAATGTGTACATAAATCTGAAGAAAAAACAGTGAATTGAGTCCTCTTAGGAAACATTTTTATTATATTATAAATACTTATATGGGATACCACAAATTTCGTCTTATTTTTAGTCATTCTTTACAAACAGTTTTGCATACCTTGCAAACATGTAATTTGTCGGTCTTCTGACAATGTTTGTAGTACAAAATCATACATTTGCCTATTAAATATGTTTATGTTTATATCGAAGGGGCAGTTTTGCTTCTGGCAACAAATGTAATTAATTTTCTTTTGTTTATTTTGACTTACGTAAAACTGTCAACATAAGCATAAATAAAGTATTATTATTATTAAGTTAACTTGCGATACAATATACAGGGCGTTCATAAATTGTGATACTGTACTTATTTTTTTTACTGTCCAAGAAAGTTGTATAAAAAAATTAAACAGCAACAAATGAGATTCAAATACACCTACCAAGAGTTCTAATTTCTTCACACAGAGATGCAATCTTTCATTTATAGTGACAATTCCTTCCATAATTTCTGTTTTAAAAGGCCAATGCTGTTATTAAAATCATTGTCCAAACTATAAATCCATAGCAGTTAATCTTGATTCTTTTCACAACCCCAAATTTTCTAATTAATTCAAAACAACATATTTCAAATATTCAGTTAAGAGTTTTGATTCAAATTTTCCTAGAAAGAAATAGGAACTCAGTACACATTACGAGGCACCAAACATTTACTTAAATTTTTGCCAGCAAAAAAAGATCACAAAAAGTAGTGACATGAGGGCAACTGCCATTGGATGATTTCACATTCATATATTTCACTACTCATTCTGTCCATCACATAATTGAAACAGTATACAATATTATTTGTGCAGGCACAACATCATCCACACAGAAGAAAATCCCTATAAGAGTGACGAATGCAACTCAAGTTTCACTCACAGAAGTGGTTTGAAGATCCACCCAGGAGAAAGACCTTTCAAGTGTGAAGAATGCACATCAAGTTTTAGTAGAAATTATCATTTGGAAAGGCACATGACTGTGATCCACACACGAGGAAAACCTTACAAGTGTGATGAATGCACATCAAGATTTAGTCTAAAAACTTATTTGAAATCGCATAAGAGAATCCACACAAGAGAAAAATCTCACAAGTGTAATATATGCTTATCAAGTTTCAATTATAAGCATAGTTTAAAAAAGCACAAGAGGATCCACACAGGAGAAACACCTTTCAAATGTGATGAATGCACATTAAGTTTCGCGTTTAAAAGTTATTTGGAAACGCACAAGAGAATCCACTCAGAAGAAAAATCTTACGTATGTGATGAATGCACATTAAGTTTCACTTGTAAAAGTGGTTTGGGAGCGCACAAGAGGATCCACTTAGGAGAAAGACCTTTCAAGTGTGATGAATGCACATTAAGTTTCGCTTTTAAAAGTTATTTGGACACGCACAAGAGGATCCACTTAGAAGAAAGACCTTTCAAGTGTGAACAATGCACACTAAGTTTTGCTAGAGCACGTGATTTGGAAAGGCACATGAGTATGAACCACACAAGAGAAAAACCTTACAAGTGTGATGAATGCACATCAAGTTTTACTCAAGAAGGTAATTTAAAAAATCACAAGAGGATCCACACAGGAGAAAACCTTTACAAATGTGATGAATGCACATTAGGTTTCACTTGTAAAAGTGGTTTGGAAACGCACAAGATGATCCACACAGGAGAAAGACCTTTCAAGTGTGAAGAATGCACATCAAGTTTTACTACAGCATATCGTCTGGAAAGGCACACAATGATCCACACAGGAAAAAAACCTTACAAGTGTGATGAATGCCCATCAAGGTTTACTCAAAAAAGTTATTTTAAAGCACACAAGAGGATCCACACAGGAGAAAAACCTTACAAATGTGATGTATGCCCATTAAGTTACACTGTTAAAAGTAGTTTGAATGCGCACAAGAGAATCCACACAAGAGAAAAACCTCACAAGTGTAATATATGCATATCAAGTTTCAATTATAAACGTAATTTAAAAAAGCACAAGAGGATCCACATAGGAGAAAAACCTTTCAAATGTGATGAATGCACATTAAGTTTCGCTTTTAAAAGTTATTTGGAAACACACAAGAGGATCCACTCCAAAGGAAAATCTTACATATGTGATGAATGCACATTAAGTTTCACTTGTAAAAGTGGTTTGGTATCGCACAAGAGGAGACACACCGGAGAAAAACCTTTCCAATGTGATGAATGCACATTAAGTTTCGCTTTTAAAAGTTACTTGGAAATGCACAAGAGGATCCACTTAGGAGAAAGACCTTTCAAGTGTGAACAATGCACACTGAGTTTTGCTAGAGCACATGATTTGGAAAGGCACATGATTATGAACCACACAAGAGAAAGACTGTACAAGTGTTATGAATGCAAAATAAGTTTTACTCAAAAAAGTAAGTTGATAAAGCACAAAAGGATGCACACAGGAAAAAACCCTTACAAATGTGATAAATGCACATTAAGTTTCGCTTTTAAAAGTTCTTTTGAAATGCACAAGATGGTCCACACAGGAGAAAGACCTTTCAAGTGTGAAGAATGCACATCAAGTTTTATTACAAGATATCATTTGGAAAGGCACATAATAACCCACACAGGAAAAAAACCTTACAAGTGTGATGAATGCACATCAAGCTTTTCTCAAAAAAGTTATTTGAAAGTACACAAGAGGATCCACACAGGAGAAAAACCTTAAAAATGTGATTTATATGCACATTAAGTTACACTGGTAAAAGTAGTTTGAATGCGCACAAGAGAATCCACACATGAGGAAAAAAACTTACAAGTGTAATAAATGCATAGCAAGTTGCACTTACAAGCATGATTTGAAAAGGCACAAACGAATTAACACAGGAGTGAAACTTTAGATAAGTCATAGGAGTGAAACTTTAGATAAGTCATGAATGCACATATAAATATGTATTGAAAATGTACCAGAGGATCCACACGGGAGAAAAACCTTACAAGTGTGATGAATGCACACCAAGTAATACGCAACAAAGTAGTTTGAGAATGCACAAGAGGACCCACACAGTGGAAAGCCATTACCGAAGCCAAGAGTGATGAATACATATTAAGTTTTATAGAAAGTTTAACTTTTAAAAAGCAGAAGAGGATACAGAAAGAAGAAGTGCCGCACATATAATTAGCCAATTGTTAAAAACGAAGAAGAAAAGTTTTCTGTTGTAGAATTATTTAATAACATCAGCTCACTAAAATATGTAAATTAACTAATAAAATTGTATTAGAAATCGGCCTAGTAATAATAATAGTCTTCATTTCAATGTGATACTCGCACAAGAATACAAATATAAACATAAAATAGTGACGCATAGAAAAGAGATACACAGACTAAATGTTTAATTATTTTTTTTGCCAATGTGTTCTGCATTTTTTCGGTGTGAGAATAAATTTTTGATAATATGTATATTTAACTGATTATAGAATAATAGAAGCATGACTTGTAGTTGTTATTATCCACCTTCTCTTTTTTAAAAGGGCGAGATTAAGTTCCACTATTGCCAACACTGGATTTAGTTCATTTTCATGATTTAGAAGATAGTACTGATTCAGTGATGGAACGGAAGCAAAAACACTTGTTGACATCAATGACATATTTGTTACTAAGGACTGTGTACTGATACTACCGATGAGTCACTTCTACAATTTTCAGAGTCAGGTATAGCTTTTTACAAGTATACTGTCAAAATTATACAATGTGACATTTTGGCCGACCATGAATTTGACAATTTATACCGATAATTGTACATGACATTATTATACGCTGTTGAAAATGCCCATAGTGAGAGCATGGTCACAGCGTAGGGTAAGAAATCTATGAATCAGCCTTTAAGATCGTCAGTTGCTATTGCCACAACGTGCAATTCAGGAACTTTTTTGTAGTTTTACAAATTTCAGCAGAGTCATGAACCGCTGACGCTCCAGCAGCTTTGCTTTTAATTCATCTTTAATTTTTACACTTATCTAATCCCCAATATAAAACCAATGAACAAATCCTACATAGGATTGGTAAACGATAATTACAATTAAAAATATCATGCTTTACACCAAAAAGAAAATTTTAATATTCAAGGTGTTTCAAATTTAATCACCCAAATTGCTATTTCCATCCACCAAAAGGCGCTTCTTTAGGATAAAATAAAAATTAGTAAATCTGGCAACTAAGCCAAACTTTAGAACAGGTATCTGTTATACCGATCGATTGTCATGTCATTGCTATCAATCTCATCAGTTAAGTTTCAACATTTATAATAAATCGGTGATATTTATGTATCTTACCTGGAATTAATGCAACCATTTCACAATTGAAACTCGTTTATGTAAATTAATTCAAGGCAGAAGTAGTAAATATATGGAACCGTTTTAAACTGACAGCTGTCACCTTTGAAATAATTAAAATTTTACACAGTTGCCAGAGTTCTGTTTTTTACTTTCTTCTACAGAAACATAATTGCCGTCTGGTAGATCCATATGGCGAATTGGGTGGTTTAATTTGAAACGTACTGTATATTTTGAACAAGGAAACAAAACATAACAATGTGCGAACAGCGTCCATACAAATAATTCCTTCAGAGAAATTAAAAAATAAACAAGATTAAAATCTGACGATTGGGTTGCTGGAAATAATTTTTTTAAGGTGACCAAAGTACAAAATAAACATGACATTCCAGCGGTGGTTTATTAAAGAGCGGTTTGAAATTATTATTGTTACTTGTTTACTTAACGATGGAATATTTTTGCATAACTATATCAATCATAAATCATAACTATATGAGAATTTTGTGATGTATGAAGTTAGATATTTTTGGCGTTACATCTAACGTCATAAATCACAAAATGTTCACCAAGTTTCGGTAGATATGATCATCAAATTTATCCAGAATTAAAAAAAAATATCTGAAAAGGAGTCCATACAGAAGAAATACTTACTAAAAACTTAATTCACAAAACTTAATTCACGAAACGAAAGATTTGAAAGAATATTTTTGAGATTTATGAGATAGTGACAAGAAAAACTATCTTAAAACTGCAAGAAATCAGTGAAAGATAAAGTGTGAATCTCCACCCTATTCACAAAAACTGTAGAATTTTATTATTATTATTGTTACTTGTTTATTTAACGATGGCATATTTTTGCATAACTCATATAATCATAATTATATGAGAATTTTGTGATTTATAAAGTTAGATATTTTTGGCGTTACATCTAACGTCATAAATCACAAAATGTTCACAAAGTTTCGGTAGATATGTTCATCAAATTTATCCAGATTTAAAAAAAAAGTACGAAAAGGAGTCCATACAGAAGAAATACTAACTTAAAACTTAATTCATAAAAGTTTTGAACGAATATTTTTGAGATTTATGAGATAGTGACCAGAAAAACTACCTTAAGACTGCAAGAAATCAGTGAAAGATAAAGTGTGCATCTCCACCCTATTCACAAAAAATGTAGAATTTTATTATTATTATTGTTACTTGTTTATTTAGCGATGGAATATTTTTGCATAACTCATATAATTATAATTATAGGAGAATTTTGTGATTTATGAAGTTAGATATTTTTGGCGTTATATCTAACGTCATAAATCACAAAATGTTCACAAAGTTTCGGTAGATGTGTTCATCAAATGTATCCAGAATTTAAAAAAAAGTCTGAAAAGGAGTCCATACAGAAGAAATACTAACTAAAAACTTAATTCACAAAACTTTATTCACGAAACTAAAGTTTTGAACCAATTATTTGTGATATTTATGAGATAGTGACAAGAAAAAATATTTTAAAACTGCAAGAAATCAGTGAAAGATAAAGTGTGAATCTCCACCCTATTCACAAAAAATGTAGAATTTTATTATTATTATTGTTACTTGTTTATTTAACGATGGAATATTTTTGCATAACTCATATAATCATAATTATATGAGAATTTTGTGATTTATGAAGTTAGATATTTATGGCATTATATCTAACGGCATAAATCACAAAATGTTCACGAAGTTTCGGTAGATATGTTCATCAAATTTATCCAGAATTAAAAAAAAAGTACGAAAAGGAGTCCATACAGAAGAAATACTAACTAAAAACTTAATTCATAAAAGTTTTGAACGAATATTTTTGAGATTTATGAGATAGTGACCAGAAAAACTACCTTAAGACTGCAAGAAATCAGTGAAAGATAAAGTGTGCATCTCCACCCTATTCACAAAAAATGTAGAATTTTATTATTATTATTGTTACTTGTTTATTTAGCGATGGAATATAATCATAATTATATGAGAATTTTGTGATTTATGAAGTTAGATATTTATGGCATTATATCTAACGGCATAAATCACAAAATGTTCACAAAGTTTCGGTAGATATGTTCATCAAATTTATCCAGAATTTAAAAAAAAAGTACGAAAAGGAGTCCATACAGAAGAAATACTAACTAAAAACTTAATTCACAAAACTTTATTCACTTTATTCACGAAACAAAAGTTTTGAACGAATATTTTTGAGATTTATGAGATAGTGACAAGAAAAACTATGTTAAAACTTCAAGAAATCAGTAAAAGATAAAGTGTGAATCTCCACCCTATTCACAAAAATGTAGAATTTTATTATTATTATTGTTACTTGTTTATTTAACGATGGAATATTTTTGCATAACTCATACAATCATAATTATATTAGAATTTTGTGATTTATGAAGTTAGATATTTTTGGCGTTACATCTAACGTCTAAATCACAAAATGTTCACAAAGTTTCGGTAGATATGTTCATCAAATTTATCCAGAATTTAAAAAAAGTCTGAAAAGGAGTCCATACAGAAGAAATATTTACTAAGAACTTAATTAACAAAACTTAATTTACTTTATTCATGAAACAAAAGTTTTGAACGAATATTATTGATATTTATGAGATAGTGACAGAAAAACTATCTTAAAACTGCAAGAAATCAGTGAAAGATAAAGTGTGAATCTCCACCCTATTCACAAAAAATGTAGAATTTAATTATTATTATTGTTACTTGTTTATTTAACGAGGGAATATTTTTGCATAACTCATATAATCATAAATATATGAGAATTTTGTGATTTATGAAGTTAGATATTTTTGGCCTTACATCTAACGTCATAAATCACAAAATGTTCACAAAGTTTTGTTAGATATGTTCATCAAATGTAACCAGAATAATAAAAAAGTCTGAAAAGGAGTCCATACAGAATAAATACTAACTAAAAACTTAATTCACAAAACTTTATTCAGGAAACAAAAGTTTTGAACGAATATTTTTGAGATTTATGAGATAGTGACAAGAAAAACTATCTTAAAACTGCAAGAAATCAGTGAAAGATAAAGTGTGAATCTCCACCCTATTCACAAAAAAATGTAGAATTTTATTATTATTATTGTTACTTCTTTATTTAACGATGGAATATTTTTGCATAACTCATATAATCATAATTATATGAGAATTTTGTGATTTATGAACTTAGATATTTTTGGCGTTACATCTAACGTCATAAACCACAAAATGTTCACAAAGTTTTGGTAGATATGTTCATCAAATTTATCCAAAATTTAAAAAAAAGTACGAAAAGGAGTCCATACAGAAGAAATACTAACTAAAAACTTAATTCACAAAACTTTATTCACGAAACAAAAGTATTGAACGAATATTTTTGAGATTTGTGAGATAGTGACAAGAAAAACTATCTTAAAACTGCAAGAAATCAGTGAAAGATAAAGTGTGAATCTCCACCCTATTCACAAAAAATGTAGAATTTTATTATTATTATTGTTACTTGTTTGTTTAACGATGGAATATTTTTCCAGAACTATATTAAAAATAAATCATAACTATATGAGAAATTTGTAATTTATGAAGTTGGATATTTTTGGCGTTACATATAAAGTCATAAAGCACAAAATGTTCACAAAGTTTCGGTAGATATGTTCATCAAATTTTACCAGTATTAAAAAAAAAAGTACGAAAAGGAGTCCATTCAGAATAAGTACTACTTTTTACTAACTAAAAACTTAATTCAGAAAACTTTATTTACGAAACAAAAGTTTTGAACGAATATTTTTGAGATTTATGAGATAGTGACAAGAAAAACTATCTTAAAACTGCAAGAAATCAGTGAAAGATAAAGTGTGAATCTCCACCCTATTCACAAAAAATGTAGAATTTTATTATTATTGTTGTTACTTGTTTATTTAACGATGGAATATTTTTGCATAACTCATATAATCATAATTATATGAGAATTTTGTGATTTATGAAGTTAGATAGTTTTTGCGTTACATCTAACGTCATAAAACTCAAAATGTTCATCAAATGTATCCAGAATTTTAAAACAAGTCTGAAAATAAGTCCATACAGAAGAAATACTAACTAAAAACTTAATTCACAAAACTTTATTCACGAAACAAAAGTTTTGAACGAATATTTTTGATATTTATAAGATAGTGACCAGAAAAACTATCTTAAAACTGCAAGAAATCAGTGAAAGATAAAGTGTGAACCTCCACCCTATTCACAAAGAATGTAGAATATTATTATTATTATTGTTACTTGTTTATTTAATTATGGAATATTTTTGCATAACTATATCAATCATAAATCATAACTGTATGAGAATTTCGTGATTTATGAAGTCAGATATTTTTGGCGTTACATCTAACGTCATAAATCACAAAATGTTCACAAAGTTTCGGTAGATATGTTCATCAAATTTTTTCCAGAATTTAAAAATAAAGTCTGAAAAGGAGTCCATACAGAAGAAATACTAACTAAAAACTTAATTGACAAAACTTTAGTCACGAAACAAAAGTTTTGAAGGAATATTTTTGAGATTTATGAGATAGTGACAAGAAAAACTATTATGAGTTCATTTATGAGGCTTCATATTAATAACAATGATTGCTCCAGAGCAGCGGCTCCTGTTTTATATCCAAATAATCCCCATAAAAATATCAAAATTATCATTTGCAGTATTCGTCAACTTTGGCACAAAAGTTATTTAGAACTGGCAAGGTTTACAGGAAGATTTACTAGAAGTAAGAGGTATGTAATTGGGTAAAATCATTTCAGAAAAAACAAGAAAATATTTTGGTCGTAGGTGGTTCCAAACCTTCAATTCTAAATAACTTTTCCAAATAACATTTTTGCATAACATTAATCATGGTAACTGTTTTTTCAATAACAGTTCATTATTTGTCATCTTTAATAACTGAATTTAAAAATGCAGACACTTGTAAGAATAAAATTTTCTAGATCTTAGATATTTTGCACAATATTTAATTTTCTATTAGACTCCTTGGTTACAAGTCCACTCAATAATTCGCTGTTTAATAAGTAAAAAATATGATCTGGAACCTCTTTAGTTGTGCCTTGTATCCTCAATTCTCAAACACTCAAATCCTCAAATCCTACATAGAAAACTGAAACTGAAATAGATGGTAATAATTAATACAGATGATACTTAGGCCCGTATCTATAGTCAGTACTTGAGCATGAGTTCGACTCAAGTCGTATATATGGTTTCATTTGTGCATAAACGTTTACAGAAAAACGCAAAGGTCCGTATCTATAGTCCGTACTTAAACTTAAGTAAGACACAAGTCGTATATTTGGTTGCGTTTGGTGCATAGACGTATATGGAAAATACGCAACCAAATATACGACTTGAGTCGTACTCATGCTTAATTACGGATTATAGATACGAGCCAAAATGTTCTATGCTTATCTCGTGACTTTATCAATTGAAAGGTGACATTCGCACTTTTTTTTGACATTTGTGACTTCATTCTTCGTGTCAAAATTTCTAAAAAAAAAATTAAGAGATGAGCGACATAATCCGCAACTGGCTGATGCGTGAGCTATGCGTCATCCTCGAGGCTGATTCTTGGAACAGGAATGATGGCGGGGTACTGCTGGCACGTATACTGAACCACTACTCGCTGATAACCAAAGAACAGGTAGCTGATGTTGAGCAAAGTAGCGAGCACTTGGCTAGCACCCTCGAGTATATTAGGAATGTGATCATCAACCTGGGAATTGATGTATCTGGCGATGACTATCTGGACGTCTTCCTGGGTGGCGGCTCAAAATACTCCGTACTCCTGTACGAGCTCTACATAGCATTGAACGAGAAGAGTAACGTAAACTTCATCGCCAGCAAGAAGATTGGTAGGTCGGGTCTATCAAAAACTAGATTTTCTGTGGTGAATGAGGAGAAAATCGAAGAGGACAAGGCTAAACAAGTTCCTAAGTTTTGTAACCCTCTGGCGATGCCCTTGCACACCAGAACTCACGTGGTTGACTGGTACAGGAATAAATACGATACATTGATTAGGAAGTGTAAGGAATCCAGAGATGCCTACTTGGAGTATACCAGGAATTTAAGGCTGTTGGAATCGGAAAAGGTTTGCAAGCCAGTGCAGAATGAACTACCGGATGTACAAAAAAGCATGTACGTTGACGAGTGCGTCGTAAATTTAACATACGAGGAGCTTTATGAAGAAGAAAAATGCGCGAAAGAGCTAGGCGCAGTCAAACCCGATGAACATGTTTCCAAGAGGATTATTAGCGAATTGAAGCAGAAGAGGCGTAAGCACAAAACAAGAACAGAGCAGCAGCAGCATTTCGAGAAGGTTATCGTGAAGGAGTTATGGGATAAAATACTAGGTGAGCAGGAAACATATTTCAAGAACGACTTCAACTCAAAGCTCCTGAAGCAATCAGTATTCGAGCAACAGATGGTCACCAAGTTGTTCGAAATAAGACAGCAGAACGGTATAATGATGGACAGCAAGTTTAAGTTGATGGAGTTTGTAAGGAAGGAGGAGGATCAGCAGTTTCTGGCGCGCTTGATTAAAGGCAACAGGAAGGAGGTGGCTGACAAATTACATTATTACATAGAAAATGATAGGAAATTGGAGCTACATCGTCGCTTATACGCGGAGAAGCTCAGCAGGAAAGCAAGTAAGCACTACAACGGATGTCGTGATGCGTTAAACGACCTAATAGACATCGCTATATACACCTCAGATTTTGAAAATAAATACCATGAGGAACTGCCGCTTAGAAAACGCAACGTTTTAGCAAACTTGTTCATTAAAGAGCAGCCCATATTCGACGTACTAGAAAATGTTGCTGATGCAATCAAGTACGAGCCAGGTTCATGCAAGGATGAGAACCTCGAGGAGCTGTTTGTGAATGAGTTGGACCGCCAGAATTATATTGATGATTTAAACTTTGAAGGATACTGTACATTTTATTGGCCTTGGGATAAGCATACATGTGATGATAACACTTCAATGGAATTGGGCTTAAACGTAGTTGGTTATGTGGTTCACCGCTTGTTGCTGGCAAAGTATCCGAAGCGACCTCCACCTGTTCCACCAGCAATTCCCAAAGGCTCCGTTAGTGCTTGTATTAATGGCCTGTATAGTTTAGAGTACCTGCCAGCATTAGAGCGGCTGCTCAGTGCTAGGAAGATCAAAGTGATTCAAATTCAAGATGCTATAAATTATTGTCTTGGGGTGTGGGGCAAAGAGAGCACCGTGGAGTATATGGATACGGTGCTGACACAGGATACGGAGGATTCAATGAAAGACATAACAGATAAAAAAAGTAAGAAAGATAAGGAGGCCACAGCCAGTAAGAAAGGGGAGAAGGATACAGGCAAGAAGAAAAAGAGCGGCTCATCGTTTGATGAGCCTTTGACGACAAAGACATTCGAAGCTAAAATGGTGCAGACTCCTAAATTATTTCCGTGCGAAGAACCAGTGCTCTCCTCAGCTGGGTACTTCGGAAGGCTAGCTTTCGAGGTACTCAACCTTGGTGAATCGCCTAACGACAACCTGGTAGCCTCCATGTTCGTGGAGTACCTAAAAACTCTGCACGACATTGAAGGCTGGGTACTCGTCAACTATCCTCAGACTTTGAAACAAGCCGCAATACTCGAGGAATCGCTTACCACCATACCGGTGCCTTACGTAAGCAACGCCATGAATGCTAAGGATAGCATCTACGAGGTGGTGGATGTGGAGCAACGAAGTATACCACAAAACATCTACGAATACGACAAGTACGCACGACAGCGAAAATCATATCTAGTGCCGAACCCAAAACCTATTAACGTCCGATTATATGACACCTACTTAACCGCCTACATTGACATCAGAAGTGCAGAAAGCGACGATTTCGATGAGCAATACTACGACTGTTTTAAAGACTTCCAGGACGACAGTGCCTTAAATAGGTTCTACATGGACCAAGGGTGCAAGTACACGATGTATTATAAGAAGATCGACTTTCCAACTATCAAACACCTAGGGAAGCTCATTTTAGGGGAATACACACTACCCCCGAAAGCTTCGGTGGAGCTGTTTACAGATACCGTGAAGTATGTAGAAGCTGAGTGGGATGAGTTGACAGCGATCACATCGTACGCTGAGAAAGTGGGAGAGAAGAAGGCACAGCCCAAGAATGATGATAAGAATCGTGGTGGTAATGATAAAGAAACTAAAATAGATAATAATAGTAAAGGCAAAGAAAAACAAGGCGATTCGAAGAAAGGTAAGAAAGGTGAAAATAGAGACGAAATAGTTCTCGAGGATAAGGAGACCCAGATTCCGGTACCTCCTGAAGAGGACGAAGTACCCGCAGACGACTATGAGCCTGATCCTACGCCGGGCGAGGAGCGATGGATCTACATGACGCTCCCAATTCCTCAAGAGTTCCTGGAAGCTCTAGCTTCGCTGTGGGAAAACATGGAAATAACTTATATAACCGATTTCAAGCAGCTCTTCTTCAGGAAACGCATCCTCCTGGACGCTCTTGTCCCATATAACTCTTACGTCCGTGCCAACATGCGTGCATTCATTGCCCGCCCCGATGACAAGCAGCACCATCTTCACGAGTTCCACATGGCTTACAACGAGGTGGACGAAGATATGCGCAATGACGACGAGGTCAAGGCTGAGCTCCACGTCAGGGTCCAAGAATTCCGCGAAAAACTGTGGAAAATGTGCGATGAGCGCATGCGCCAGAATGAAGAGGAACGTAGGAGAATAATCTGCAACAACTGGCTCACCAATCTGCTCTTTGAGCTCACTAACATCTTCATCACCTTCATGCAACAGGAGGTCGACAGGTGCGCAGATACCATGCAGATGCTCATCGATTACTACACAGCAATGGTCACCCAAATGCCATGCGAGGACAGGCCTCTCCAGAAAATGACGGTGGAAACTATAGTCATGCCAAACGACTTAAACTTCGGCCAACACCTGAGGAATTACGTGGAGTTCGTGGAAAAAGCAATGATCGACATTCAGGGTGACTACAAAACTTCGCCATATCATACAATCGTGGGCAATAATGCTAAAGCATGCCTATCACAAATCAGTGGTTACCAAATCGCAGCTCGACATGTACACGAAGTGTTGTTTGATATTTTCAGCCCTAAAGGAAAAGGCATGTCGAAAGGTAAAGAAGGTAAGAGCAAGAGCACAAAATCCGTAAAAGGTGAGAAAGTATGGCCAAAGTTTTCTGAACCGGCAGCTGAAGTTAAAGACAGAGCTCAGGAGTTATTAGCCGAGTATCAAGCGGCTTACGAAGGCGAAGCACTAAGGGCTCAAATGCGCGTAGGGATGATCGAAGAAGTAGCTTCCTCCATCATAGAGGATACAATCAGTTCATCGGCGAGTACGTTCCACATAATTTACGAAGAGATCAAGAGTCGCTACGAAAGAGAAACGGCAAGCGTCGCCCATGCTTGCAGTGTCTTCTGCAGAGCCATAGAAGCCGAAACCAAAATCCAACCTGAACTGCTTTTTTCCGAGGATAAATTCTTCATTAAACTCCAATCTTTACTGTACGAAGATACATTCCCAGAACCCACACCGCCCTTAGAAGAGCACGACGACACACAGTTCACCACCGCCCAACTACACAAGATCATCGACATGCTCATGGTTCTGGCTCCCAATGGGCAGATACCTGAACGCGCGTTCACCTTCCTCCTGCAGGATATCCTGGTGGACTACGCTGAAGATGGGGCGCCCCCTCTTGTACCGGTTCTATGGTCCAGACTGCAACCATTTAAAATGCAGTCCTTATCACAAAAACTCTTCGGCGATAGCGAGTATGTAGATTGGAAGGACTTTATTGTCTACAACTTGGGGGTACCTTTCCCCACGGAGGAGGCCCTTCTGGCGACGAGACTGCAGTTCAGAAAATTAGACCCTGACTGCACCGAACTGATCCATGATTACCAGTTCAATGAGGTGGTGCTTTGGTACGAAAGCAATATACACGTTGACGATCCTAGGGAGAAGGTTCGCCTACTGTCGATTAGAGATATCCTCCTCAAGCTCTACAAGATCGACAACAGTAGATTAAACTACACGTCTCTACTCCTTTCGTTTTGTAAAGATGCCAATCCAGTGTGTGGACTCGCCAAAGCTTTGGCATTGTCCACAGGGAAGTGCATCAATTGGACCGAAGATTTAGGCAAACTTCATTATGACAGTGAAAAGGAGAAGAAGAGGACTGAGCGTATCGGTCAGTTGGATATCCAGGTCCACCAAGTCGATACTGAGCTCATGGCGGACGAGATAATGACTAATTTGATTGGTATAACTGTACACCGAACTGATAGCGTGCACCTGGAGGATATCACCGACGATGCTAACATTGATGTAGCGCCCGACTACCTAGAGAGCGATTTAAATGAAGACATATTGGACTACCTGCAAAACTCTTCGACGAGAAACGTTGTAGAACTACACGAGGGAACCTTGACCTCCACATCGTCCATCTTCACCAACCCTTCCCAAGGGTTCGAAACCAAAGACGGGACGATGCAGCACGATCTCGCCTTCGACACCCTTATCAACGTGCTGACAGTGGCGCTCCCTTGGCATGCGAGGAACCGCAGCGTGGGCAACCTCAGCCTCAGAGAGCGGGTGGCACTCATCTACCAGTCCCTCTACAACGAAGACTTCAAAGTTGTCTTCGCCTACCAGCTGATGAACCACCCTGACTTTGTGGAGCTTCTCCAAGGGATCTACAAGTTCAAGGCGAAGAACCCCACGCACCTGATCAGGAAGTTGCTCGGATTGTAATTCAAATATTTTTGTATGAACCACCCTGACTTTGTAGAGCTTCTCCAAATGATCTACAAGTTCAAGGCGAAGAACCTCACGAACATCATCAGGATGTTGTTCGGATTGTAATTCAAACATTTTTGTATGAACCACCCTAACTTTGTGGAGCTTCTCCAAGGGATCTACAAGTTCAAGGCGAAGAACCTCACGAACATTATCAGGAAGTTGCTCGGATTGTAATTCAAACATTTTTTGGTATTTTGCGTTGAACTTAAATTTGTGAATTTGTTTGTTCGGTCGACTCCGAAATATTAGTTGTTATACCTTTAAAATATAGTTTAATATTAAAAAATCAAAAGTAAATACATAAAATGTAATGCCAGTCATTAGTATTTGGTACTGCCCGGAACCTTTCGGGAAGTAGTTTAGAGTATCACATTGGCTGGCATCAGAATTTTACTGAATAAAGCAACGTGGCTAAACGTTTTTGCAACATCAATTCAAAAAGTGTTGTGTGTAAAAAGAGTATTGGCTGGTTTCGTGGAACAAAGAATCGTGTTTCCTAGGCTCGTTCGCATAGAATGGTCCGCATTCGGTAAATGTAATATAATGGACGAATAAACGCATGGATAAACAACGAGACATATTAGGCTCGTATCTATAGTCCGTACTTGAGCATGAGTTAAACTCAAGTCGTATATTTGGTTGCGTATTTTCTATAAACGTTTATGCAACAAATGCAACCAAATATATGACTTGATTCGAATTCAAGCTTAAGTACGAACTATAGATACGGGCCTTAATAACCATCAAAAGACGGAAACTTGAATACTTGGGCCACGTAATGAGAGGACAGAAATACCAACTTCTGCAGTTGATCAGGCAGGCATATGGGAGTTATGGGATAAAATACTAGGTGATCAGGAAACATATTTCAAGAATGACTTCAACTCAAAGCTCCTAAAACAATCAGTATTCGAGCAACAGATGGTCACCAAGTTGTTCGAAATAAGACAGCAGCACGGTATAATGATGGACAGCAAGTTTAAGTTGATGGAGTTTGTAAGGAAGGAGGAGGACCAGCAGTTTCTAGCGCGCTTGATTACAAGCAACAGGAAGGAGATGGCTGACAAATTACATTATTACATAGGAAATGATAGGAAATTGGAGCTACATCGTCGCTTATACGCGGAGAGGCTTAGCAGGAAAGCAAGTAAGCACTACAGCGGATGTCGTGATGCGTTAAACGACTTAATAGACATCGCTATATACACCTCAGATTTTGAAAACAAATACCATGAGGAACTGCCGCTAAGAAAACGCAACGTTTTAGCAAACTTGTTCATTAAAGAGCAGCCCATATTCGACGTGCTAGAAAATGTTGCTGATGCAATCAAGTACGAGCCAGGTTCATGCAAGGATGAGAACCTCGAGGAGCTGTTTGTAAATGAGTTGGACCGCCAGAATTATATTGATGATTTAAACTTTGAAGGATACTGCACATTTTATTGGCCTTGGGATAAGCATAAATGTGATGATAACACTTCAATGGAATTGGGCTTGAACGTAGTTGGTTATGTGGTTCACCGTTTGTTGCTGGCAAAGTATCCGAAGCGACCACCACCTGTTCCACCAGCAATTCCCAAAGGCTCCGTCAGTGCTTGTATTAACGGCCTGTATAGTTTAGAGTACCTGCCAGCATTAGAGCGGCTGCTCAGTGCTAGGAAGATCAAAGTTATTCAAATTGAAGATGCTATAAATTATTGTCTTGAAGTGTGGGGCAAAGAGAGCACCGTGGAGTATATGGATACGGTGCTGACACAGGATACGGAGGATTCGATGAAAGATATAACAGATAAAAAAAATAAGAAAGATAAGGAGGCCACAGCTAGTAAGAAAGGGGAGAAGGATACAGGCAAGAAGAAAAAGAGCGGCTCATCGTTTGATGAGCCTTTGACGACGAAGACATTCGAAGCTAAAATGGTGCAGACTCCTAAATTATTTCCGTGCGAAGAACCAGTGCTCTCCTCAGCTGGGTACTTCGGTAAGCTAGCTTTCGAGGTACTCAACCTTGGTGAATCGCCTAACGACAACCTAGTAGCCTCCATGTTCGTGGAGTACCTAAAAACTCTGCACGACATTGAAGGCTGGGTACTCGTCAACTATCCTCAGACTTTGAAACAAGCCGCAATACTCGAGGAATCGCTTACCACCATACCGGTGCCATACGTAAGCAACGCCATGAATGCTAAGGACAGCATCTACGAGGTGGTAGATGTAGAGCAACGAAGTATACCACAAAACATCTACGAATACGACAAGTACGCACGACAGCGCAAATCATATCTAGTGCCGAACCCAAAACCTATCAACGTCCGATTATATGACACCTACTTAACAGCTTACATTGACATCAGAAGTGCAGAAAGCGACGATTTTGATGAGCAATACTACGACTGTTTTAAAGACTTCCAGGACGACAGTGCCTTAAATAGGTTCTACATGGACCAAGGGTGCAAGTACACGATGTATTATAAGAAGATCGACTTTCCAACCATCAAACACCTAGGGAAGCTCATTTTAGGGGAATACACACTACCCCCGAAAGCTTCGGTGGAGCTGTTTACAGATACCGTGAAGTATGTAGAAGCTGAGTGGGATGAATTGACAGCGATCACATCGTACGCTGAGAAAGTGGGAGAGAAGAAGGCACAGCCCAAGAATGAAGATAAGAATCGTGGTGGTAATGATAAAGAAACCAAAAAAGATAATAATAGTAAAGGCAAAGAAAAACAAGGGGATTCGAAAAAAGGCAAGAAAGGTGAAAATAAAGACGAAATAGTTCTCGAGGATAAGGAGACCCAGATTCCGGTACCTCCTGAAGAGGACGAAGTACCCGCAGAGGACCATGAGCCTGATCCTACGCCGGGCGAGGAGCGATGGGTCTACATGACGCTCCCAATTCCTCAAGAGTTCCTGGAAGCTCTAGCTTCGCTGTGGGAAAACATGGAAATAACATATATAACCGATTTCAAGCAGCTCTTCTTCAGGAAACGCATCCTCCTGGACGCTCTTGTCCCATATAACTCTTACGTCCGTGCCAACATGCGTGCATTCATAGCCCGCCCCGACGACAAGCAACACCACCTCCACGACTTCCACATGGCCTACAACGAGGTGGATGAAGATATGCGCAATGACGACGAGGTCAAGGCTGAGCTCCACGTCAGGGTCCAGGAATTCCGCGAAAAACTGTGGAAAATGTGCGATGAGCGCATGCGCCAGAATGAAGAGGAACGTAGGAGAGTAATCTGCAACAACTGGCTCACCAATCTGCTCTTTGAGCTCACGAACATCTTCATCACCTTCATGCAACAGGAGGTCGACAGGTGCGCAGATACCATGCAGATGCTCATCGATTACTACACAGCAATGGTCACTCAAATGCCATGCGAGGACAGGCCTCTCCAGAAAATGACGGTGGAAACTATAGCCATGCCAAACGACTTAACCTGCGGCCAACACCTGAGGAATTACGTGGAATTCGTAGAAAAAGTAATGACCGACATTCAGGATGACTACAAAACTTCACCATATCATACAATCGTCGGCAACAATGCTAAAGCATGCCTATCACAAATCAGTGGTTACCAAATCGCAGCTCGACATGTACACGAAGTGTTGTTTGATATTTTCAGCCCTAAAGGAAAAGGCATGTCGAAAGGTAAAGAAGGTAAGAGCAAGAGCACAAAATCCGTAAAAGGTGAGAAAGTATGGCCAAAGTTTTCTGAACCGGCAGCTGAAGTTAAAGACAGATCTCAGGAGTTATTAGCCGAGTATCAAGCGGCTTACGAAGGCGAAGCACTAAGGGCTCAAATGCGCGTAGGGATGATCGAAGAAGTAGCTTCCTCCATCATAGAGGATACAATCAGTTCATCGGCGAGTACGTTCCACATAATTTACGAAGAGATCAAGAGTCGCTACGAAAGAGAAACGGCAAGCGTCGCCCATGCTTGCAGTGTCTTCTGCAGAGCCATAGAAGCCGAAACCAAAATCCAACCTGAACTGTTTTTTTCCGAAGATAAATTCTTCATTAAACTCCAATCTTTAATATACGAAGATACATTCCCAGAACCCATACCGCCCTTAGAAGAGCACGACGACACACAGTTTACTACCTCCCAACTACACAAGATCATCGACATGCTCATAGTTCTGGCTCCCAATGGGCAGATACCTGAACGCGCGTTCACCTTCCTCCTGCAGGATATCCTGGTGGACTACGCTGAAGATGGGGCGCCCCCTCTTGTACCGGTTCTATGGTCCAGACTGCAACCATTTAAAGTGCAGTCCTTATCACAAAAACTCTTCGGCGATAGCGAGTTTGTAGATTGGAAGGACTTTATTGTCTACAACTTAGGGGTACCTTTCCCCACGGAGGAGGCCCTTCTGGCGACGAGACTGCAGTTCCGAAAATTGGACCCTGACTGCACCGAACTCATCCATGATTACCAGTTCAATGAGGTGGTGCTTTGGTACGAAAGCAATATACACGTTGACGATCTTAGGGAGAAGGTTCGCCTACTGTCGATTAGAGATATCCTCCTCAAGCTCTACAAGATCGACAACAGTAGATTAAACTACACGTCTCTACTCCTTTCGTTTTGTAAAGATGCCAATCCAGTGTGTGGACTCGCCAAAGCTTTGGCATTATCCACAGGGAAGTGCATCAATTGGACCGAAGATTTGGGCAAACTTTATTATGACAGTGAAAAGGAAAAGAAGAGGACTGAGCGTATCGGTCAGTTGGATATCCAGGTCAACCAAGTCGATACTGAGCTCATGGCGGACGAAATAATAACTAATTTGATTGGTATAACTGTACACCGCACTGATAGCGTGCACCTGGAGGATATCACCGACGACGTTAACATTGATATAGCGCCTGGCTACCATGAGAGCGAGATCAATGAAGACATGTTGGACCAAAAGTTGTCGACGAGAAACGTTGTAGAACTAGACGAGGGAACCTTGACCTCCACAACGTCTATCTTCACCAACCCTTCCCAAGGGTTCGAAACTAAAGACGGAACGATGCAGCACGATCTCGCCTTCGACACCCTCATTAACGTGCTGACAGTGGCGCTCCCTTGGCATGCGAGGAACCGCAGCGTGGGCAACCTCAGCCTCAGAGAGCGCGTGGCACTCATCTACCAGTCACTCTACAACGAAGACTTCAAAGTTGTCTTCGCCTACCAGCTGATGAACCACCCTGACTTTGTGGAGCTTCTCCAAGGGATCTACAAGTTCAAGGCGAAGAACCCCACGCACATCATCAGGAAGTTGCTCGGATTGTAATTCAAACATTTTTGTATGAACCACCCTGACTTTGCGGAGCTTCTCCAAGGGATCTACAACTTCGAGGTGAAGAACTTGGAAGTTGCTTGGATTGCAATTCAAACATTTTTGTATGTACCACCCTGACTTTGTGGAGCTTCTCTTAGGGATCTACAAGTTCAAGGTGAAGGACTTGGAAGTTGCTCGGATTGTAATTCAAACATTTTTGTATGAACCACGCTGACTTTGTGGTGCTTCTCCAAGGGATCTACAAGTTCAAGGCGAAGAACCCCACGCACATCATCAGGAAGTTGCTCGGATTGTAATTCAAACATTTTCGTATGAACCACCCTGACTTTGTAGAGCTACTCCAAGAGATCTACAAGTTCAAGGCGAAGAACTTGGAAGTTGCTCGGATTGTAATTCAAACATTTTTGTATGAACCACCCTGACTTTGTGGAGCTTCTCCAAGGGATAAACACGTTCAAGGCGAAGAACCCCACGCACATCATCAGGAAGTTGCTCGGATTGTAATTCAAACATTTTTGTATGAACCACTTTGACTTTGTGGAGCTTCTCCAAGGGATCTACAAGTTCAAGGCGAAGAACCCAACGCACATCATCAGGAAGTTGCTCGGATTGTAATTCAAACATTTTTGTATGAACCACCCTGACTTTGTGGAGCTTCTCCAAGGGATAAACACGTTCAAGGCGAAGAACCCCACGCACATCATCATGAAGTTGCTCGGATTGTAATTCAAACATTTTTGGTATTTTGCGTTGAACTTAAATTTGTGAATTTGTTTGTACGGTCGACTCCGAAATATTAATTGTTATACCGTTAAAATGTTGTTAAATATTAAAAAATCAAAAGTAAATACATAAAATGTAATGCGAGTCATCAGTGTTTAGTACTGTCCGAAACCTATTGGGAAGTAGTTTAAAGTATCACATTGATTTGCATCAAAATTTTACTGAATGAAGCAACGTGTCTAAACGTATTTGCAACATCAATTCAAAAAGTGTTGTGTGTAAAAAGTGTACTGGCTGGTTTTGTGGAACAAAGAATCGTGTTTTCTATGCTGGTTCGCATAGAATGGTCCACATTGGGTAAATGTAATAGAATAGATGGATGAACGCATGGATAAACAACGAGAAATCTTAATAACCGCCAAAAGACGAAAACTTGAGGAGTTGGGCCACGCAATGATACCAACTACTCCAGTTGATCATGCAGGGAAAGATCCACGGAAGGAGAAGTATTGGACGTCGACGTACATCTTGGCTTCGCAATTTGAGAGTGGTTTAATTATTCAGAATCCGAATTATTCAGAGCAGCTGTTTCAAAAATAAGAAAAGCATTGATGATTGCCAAACTTCGCAGCGGAGAAGGCACTTCACCAAAGAAGAAGAAGAAAATAGAATGAAATAAGAAACATATGCCGAATTCAGGCAATATGGAGCGATGAGTTATTGTCAGCTCTCGACGGGACGACTATACACGCCTATAGCCTAGTTCATGCACTGGCGATTTACGATTTTTGTTCTGATTTGTATAGTATAAGTTCCCTTGTGAAATGATTTCAAATTTAGAACAAAACCAATCAGAACAAAAACCGCAAATCGCTTGTGGATGAATTAGGCTTATCTCCGCACAACATGATATCAAATTTGGAACAAAACCAATCAGAACAAGAACCGCAAATCGCTTGTACATGAGCTAGGCTTATCTTCGCACAACATTTTTGGAAATCCACCATATCATTACCATATAATTATAATCATTAGTATAAGTTCCCGCGTGAAATTATATCAAATTTAGAACAAACCCAATCAGAACAAAAATCGCAAATCGCTTGTGCATGAACTAGGCTTATCTTTGCAGCAAATAATATAAAATTTAGAACAAAACCAATCAGAACAAAAACCGCAAATCGCTTGTGCATGAACTAGGCTTATCTCCGCACAACATTTTTGGAAATCCACCATGTCAGATGTTTGCCTGCTCACCTCCCATTTGGAATCCTCTCAACTAGCAACACATTTTTGACATTTCCTACAGATTATTATACATTTTTGTGGAAATTTTTAGACCCCTTTTCACAATTTTGTTTCCAGAATGATGAAGAGATAATTGATGAGCGATTAATGATGAAGTCGACGCAATCATTCGAGTTGGTAAATAGAAGCAATGCCAATACAAAATTAATTAAAAAATCAATAAAAAAATGATTGCCAATGAAGCTCACTTTGGAAAGATGTGGAACAATGTGTTTCTGGAGAGTGCAGGAAGTCACAAAAAAAAAATCGCAACGTCGCAAAACTTCTTCATTAGTTATATGGTCCACCCATGATATTCGCATAAGCCTACGAAACACCCACATTTCAAACGGTTTCAAGCTGTTCATGGTGCCCACTTTCTATGTACATGTTTCGCATCCATGATGCAATGCTACGCTGTGACAATGCTATCCGTATGGGCATTTTCAACTGGCATTAACGCTGTTAAAAATGCCCATAGTGATAGCATTGCCACAGCGCACAGTGCCCCCAAGCCCCAAAAAATCCTTCGAATTTTGGCCAAATATTCCTGAAAATCAGTAATTATATATTTTCTGGGCCAAGGAATTCGAATTCAACGTCGAAATTCTCGAAATCAAAATGGCATTGTCAAAAATGATGTCACTCTCGCGAAAATCGGTAGTCATGGGTTTTTGGGGTCAAGGAATTTGAATTCTAGGTTGAAATTTTCGAAATCAAAATGGCCGACCGTCTTTATCAAAAATGATGTTACTCTCGCGAAAATAACCCAAAATGACCCCGGTTTCCGGGGTCAAGGAATATAAATTCTAGGTCGAAATTCTCGAAAAATAATGGTCGACTCAAAATAGCTGACCGACTTCTTCAAAAATGACGTTGCTCTTGCCAAACTCAGTAGTCATGGGATCAAGTAATTCAAATTCGAGGTTGAAATTCTCGAAAACAAAATGGCCGACTCAAAATAGGCGACTATCATTGTCAAAATGACGTCTCTCTCGCGAAAATCAGAAGTCATAGGTTTTCCCGGCCGAGGAATCTGAATGTATGGTAAAAACTAGAAAAGAGTTATTTTTTTAACAATTTCAATGGTTTCGCTTATTTTATGAGTGCATTTTAAACGCATTTCACACATTTTAGTACTAATCATTAGGACAGATCGGTTGAAAATCCCCTACGTGTGTGCATTCGATTTTTTTTTTGTCCAGCTTTTCGGGTACTTGGGATTACTGTGCGCCGCGTTGTTGCGTTTTATATATTAAATTACTTCAAAAGTTGCAGCTGATTTTAACAGTATTTTAAAGTACACACTATGGGCTATAAATTGTATTATATTTTATGAGAGACTTCGAGGGGGGAAGTAGTTAAATATCAACAATAATTCATTAATGACGTTAATATGTTTAAGAAGTAAAATAATAACAAATTACATACTTTCTTCTTTACATTCCATTATTTATCCACAAAAAAACTAAAATATCACATTAGAATGAAAATGGCAATAACGGGTAACAAAAATTCGCTCAGAAAGAAATGTTAGAAAATAAGTCTCTTATAATAAGGCAAACGGATGCAAACAAACGAAGTGTTTGTATTTACTTAAGACCCTTGCCATTAATGTGTACTAAGAAATATTTTGTCCTCTTGTCTACTCTGTTTCGTAAATATACAATAAGCGCGAAAATTACTCCAACATGGAGGGTACTCTAAATACTAAATAATTTGAAGACGGGTAAAATTAATTAGAAAAATAATGCATTCATATGATAGCTAAAGGTTCTGGATTTCTATACATATCCATTTTTTCTCAAATATTTTGCAAAATAAATACTAAACAGCTTAAAGTAATAGACGCATCTTTTGAAAATTAAATTTGTTTCAAACGTATGTCCCGCGACTAATATGGTCTTTCTACGTAATTTAAATTTGCATATATGTATTTCAGAGGTTGACTACATGCTAAAAGAACGATTATGAGTTATGTTGAGCATCATATAAAAACATTGAAATTTTGATTTTCGATCGACATTCGAAATTCTGAACCACTGTGCAACGTGTCTTAGAAAGTAAATTTCAGATTAACTCAAAACGTCCAGTAGACAAGGATTTACCATTATGTCCTGAAGTACCTCCAGATTTAGGTAAATGTATTCCATTGCTGGACCTACATCGAAAAGTAGTGGAATAATTTTTGTGCCTGTCCCTGTCATACCTACAACGTATCTTAGAAAGTACATTTCAGATTAACTCAACACGTCCAGTAGACAAGGATTCACTATTATGCCCTGAAGTACCTCCAGATTTAGATAAATGCAATCCATTGCTGGACCTACATCGAAAAGTAGTAGAATAAATCTTATGCCAGTCTCTGTCAACCTACGTGTCTTAGAATTACGTCTAGTCTACTTTGAATTTCCCATTCACGGTTTCAGTACTTTCAGTATGCGAGACAGGAAATTATCGTACGAGGAACTATTCATCGTACTACTCATAGTCGTACGCCAAACCACGTCTTGGAGGTCGAGGGAAAAATCACGAAATGAGTTTTGCGCTATTTCCACTGAATATAATGTAACTCACTCCTATCACAATAAGTACTCAAAAACGCTGGACAAATTATTAAGCTTACCTGCACACGACCAATCCCGACGTTATGGAACTTCTCTTTTGGACCTAGAAATTTCATGTGCCATCCAAAAATTGATCGGATTAGATTTTAGTCCATTTGCGGTGTTTGATATAGTCGCTCACGATTTAATTTTGCGATTTTTGCGAGGCCTAGCCATTAGCCCAGGCCTAGCCATAGCCTAGGCCTACCCATAGCCTAGTCATAGCCTAGGCCTAGCCATAGCCTAGCCTAGGCCTAGCCATTGCCATGTTCATGCGTATGCTTTCACGGACGAAATGTATTTGAACTTGTTTCGGGCCTTTGAACTTCCGTGTATTGTTTTGTGTGTCCTGAAAAGGGCCCTTTCCACGACGTTTCGGCAAAATCGCGTTTGCCATCTTCTGGTGAATTCTTATCGAATGTTAGGAGAGAACTGATGAGAGTTGAATGCCGTGTCCTTTTATACATTCTTTCTGGGGCGGCTTCTGGTCATCGGGCCGCCTGTGAATTGTTTCGTGGACGACGGGAGGCTTGGATAATAGGTGCGGACAGGATTGAGGCTCCGTAATCCGACTAAATGAGCTATTCACGATGTTGTTCGTCGAAATGTGTGTTTCGCCGACGCATCGTGAATAGCTATGATAGCATCGGTGAATAGCTATAGCTCATGAGCTATTCACGATGCGTCGGCGAAACACACATTTCGAAGAAACACACGACGAACAACATCGTGAATAGCTCATTTAGTCGGATTACGGACCCTCCATCCTGTCCGCACCTATTATCCAAGCCTCCCGTCGTCCACGAAAACCAACAATTCACAGGCAGCCCGATGACCAGAAGCCGCGCCAGAAAGAATGTATAAAGGGACACAGCATTCAACTCTTCTCAGTTCTCTCCTAACATTCGAGAAGAATTCACCAGAAGATGGCAAACTCCGAATATTTTGCCGAAACGTTGCGAAAAAGGTCTTTTTTAGGACACACAAAACAATACACGGAAGTTCAAAAATACAATAATTAGACAGCTGGTCGCTGCATTCTCACTCCCAGTCTCCATGCATCTCGATCTTGTGCCATCTCTTCTTCCAAACCTCGGCCTCTTAGCGCGCGTCTGATCCCCTCGTTCCATGACTTTCTCGGTCGTCCTCGTTTATTTCTTTCTGGTGGTCTCCAATTAAACATCTGCTTTGGCCATTTTAATTCGTCCTTACGTAGTACATGTCCATAACATTTCAAACTTTTCTTCTCCATTCATTCTATTATGGTTTCAGTTGATGCAACTCTCGTTGTCGTTTCGAACTCGTTCTATTCTTGATGTTCTAGCACTTCTTCGTAAATAATCCATTTGGACCGCCATCACCCTTCGCTTTTCGTCCTCCCTCAACGTCCAAACTTCACATCCATATGTTAGGACAGTCTTCACCATTGTTTGTCCAATCAACTTCTTATTCTTCTTGATGTTCTAGCACTTCTTCGTAAATAATCCATTTCGACCGCCCTTCACTTTTCGTCCTCCCTCAACGTCAAAACTTCACATCCATTGGGTTAGTAGTCTCCATCATTGTTTGTCCAATCAACTTCTTATTCTTCTTGATATTCTAGCACTTCTTCGTAAATAATCAATTTCGAACGCCATTACCGTTCACTTTTCGTCCTCCTCAACGTCCAAACTTCACATCCATATGTTAGTACAGTCTTCACCATGGTTTGTCCAATCAACTTCTTATTCTTCTTGATGTTCTAGCACTTCTTCGTAAATAATCCATTTCGACCGCCCTTCACTTTTCGTCCTCCATCAACGTCCAAACTTCACATCCATTGGGTTAGCAGTCTCCATCATTGTTTGTCCAATCAACTTCTTATTCTTCTTGATATTCTAGCACTTCTTCGTAAATAATCAATTTCGACCGCCATCACCCTTCGCTTTTCGGCCTCCCTCAACGTCCAAACTTCACATCCATATGTTAGTATAGTCTCCACCATTGTTTGTCCAATCAATTTTCTATTCTTTGTGCTTATGTTTTTGTCCCAAAAATCTCGGCTTTATAGTGATAGTAAATAGCGTCTTATTTACCTGTCAAAATTGTTTAAAGCCTCGTTCAATCTAATAAAATAATGGTAAAAATCTCTACCAGTAGTTTTTTTTTTGACATGCTGTAATGTATTAGAAAAGTATTAATGTGGTAATTGTATAATGTTGGTGAATGGTAGTAAACTTCAGTAATCGAAAATACTTTATTAAACAAAAATATAAATATCAGCGAAAAATTCAAAGTCAACAAACTATCGGCCTCTTCACTTACAACAGTTAAGAAAGTAATTATCACTGTGGGAAACCAAAGAGCCACTTGGCGTTGTATGCAGCGGACTGGAACCTGAAAAAAATATACATGATGTGGGATTGGGAACATTTTCTGCGCCTCTCCTGTATCACAGCCCCTAAAGAAACATTTAAGTACGTGAACGACGGTGCGAACGGAACACTGCAAGTAAATGCAAGAAACTGTACGTAATTGTGCCGGGGCCGGGGGGCTCCGGCCCCTGGGGGGTAAAAATCACCTTTCTGCCGGCTATCGAACGTCTATTATATATTAATTTTGGCACCTATCCTAGGTTAATACGAAATCTCACTTTTTATTCATATAAGGATTACGTTTACGGGTTACAGGCGAACCGGTTTTTCACTTGGTTTATTTTTTACCTTGACTAGACTCCTAATTAAACCCTAAATTCAATTTGGCCTACACTTTTGGCCGCTAGTTTTGATAGAAAAATTAAGAGTAATTAACTAATTGTCAATCGTCCGCAGCGGTTTTACTCACGCCGACAGCAAGAATCCCCGCGTCACTCTGCAGCATATGGTTACAACTGGTAGAAATGTACAGGTATTTACATATTCACGGCCTGGAAATCGGTCAACGCGCAATCGTCACTATTCGCACAGTCTTCATTGATGAGTTTGGGTCATTTTATCTTCCTAAAAACGAAGATATCTCGTGCCATCAGCTGTGCGGCCCGACCTCCACCAGCAGCCACGTGTACAGAAGGTTCTTCTTCAGCTGCCTCAGCGAGTACTTGAGGCTCGACAGGCCGTCCGTGTCGTACCTCTGCTTCCCAGTTTTCAAAGTTTCGTACCTAAAAAAAAGAAAAGCAAAACACTGATAAGAATCGTAAAAGGGTCATTAACCATTTTGCAACTTTTAGGTATGAAGCCAAAATATCCGTTCGTGTATGGCTACCTATGTCCAAATGACAGCAATATCCGTTAATAGGTTCTCGATCTGGAATTTCATCGAGATTCAGGAAAAAACTAAAAATTTGCACTTTCTTGCACATCTTTTAGTATGCAAAATATTTGTTTCTTTATTAACGTAATGAATCGCTATACAATCTTACCAAAATCCTCCCACTTGAAACCAGACACAAAGAACTACTTACAAAAATCTGTAGCAGAGCTTCCAATCTCGAATCCCTAGCAATCCTCTGTTCACAACGCGAACCCAATGTACAACCCAAATACAAATCCCCAAGAGTAACGCTGTACGAAAAATCGACTCAAACCTTTGACAGTGAATGATGCTACATATATCTTCACATCTTCAGTCTTCACAACTCCATATCTCATTCCCATTAAACTATTCACGGGCAGAAAGACTACGGTCGATAGCATTTCCATAATCATGATACGTGTACTATGTTATATATACAGGGTGTCTACGCTAAACCGTTCGTTAAAAGTTTACGGTTTTGCCGTTGTACTAAAAATTTCAAAAAAATCCTCGTCGCACGGTTGAATCAGTTATCTTCATGTGAAATATTTTCAACTTTTTATCACTTACGGTTCCACCGGAAGTAGCACCAACTTTCTTATTTTAAACGGAACACCCCATATATTATAATATTTTTGAATTCCTCCCTTAAATTGCAACATAAGAACGTACGTACACTTATCTCTTAGTTTTCAAGAAAAACATGTATTTCTAAAATTTTGACCTCTAAAAGGTAGCCTGAAATCTGTCTATAACTTCTCTTAAGAATAAGATGAAATTATGAGTTATATTTCTAATTGTACCTAGAGGATGCCTCTATGAGTAAAATAATTGGAAACTGTCAATTTTGATAATAATTGTTCATAAAATGTCAATATCAAAGTGCCCTCTTAAATATCTCGTAATTCATTTTTTTTAATGGAATATTTTTAAATTAAATTAAATTAAATTAAATTATTTATTTTTTCTTGAAAACTAGAAGAAATAAGTGTACACGTTCTTACAAAATATGTTTCAATTGAAGCGAGGAATTCAAAAATATAATAATATATGGGGTGTTCTGTTTAAAATAAGAAAGTTGGTGCTACTTCCGGTCGAACCGGAAGTGACAGAAAGTTGAAAATATTTCACATAAGGATAACCGATTCAACCATGCGACGAGGATTTTTTTGAAATTTTTAGTACAACGGTAACTCCGTAAACTTTTAACGAACGGTTTAGCGTAGACAACCTGTATAGTATAATATTAATCGTGGGCAATGAAGTAGAAATTAAATCAATTCGAGTAAATTCAGTTACGAGGTAATTTCAATATTAAAAGGGTAATAAATTCACAAAAGGTAATGAGTACAAATTAAATATAAATGAATCAAATTATATATTAAATTCAGGTTAGTTCAGGTCAATATTAAAATGGTCATAAATGCAGAAAGGTAATTAATAAAATTTATATAAAATTAAATTAAATAATATTAATTCAGGTAGATAATCAATCGTCGTAAATTCATAAATTGTTAACAAAACTGTATTTCAAAACCTAGTTAATGAATCCTAAAGCAATAGATGCAAAATGGCATTGGAAGGCACAAACGGTGACATATTGCATGAGTGGTGACATACATTGAGTAGTTTGTCTAGAATTGAGCAATGTGTGAAGTCATTGATGTCACTAGAAATATCCAACTGATGTGTCTGAGTATGTTGATGGATACATTTTCTGTTAACATTTTCTATGCTGTGGGAACATACAACAAAGAAATCACCATGGGCACAGAGGTGTCGATTTGTTTCATGTGTAATCTGCTGAAATGCATTTTTTATCCAAAAACAAGTAATACTTTTTGAGTAAATAAAGTAATAAATTCTGAGTAAATAAAGAAACTCATTAAATTCAAATTTGGTGTTTAATTGTATTGCAAAAATCCTTGAAAGTGAATAAATTACACTCAATCCATAAAAACAACTAATACTTTTTGAGTAAATAAAGTAATAAATTCTGAGTAAATAAAGAAACTCGATAAATTCAAATTGGGTGTTTAATTGTATTGCAAAAATCCTTGAAAGTGAATAAATTACACTCAATCCATAAAAACAACTAATACTTTTTGAGTAAATAAAGTAATAAATTCTGAGTAAATAAAGAAACTCAATAAATTCAAATTGGGTGTTTAATTGTATTGCAAAAATCCTTGAAAGTGAATAAATTACACTCAATCCATAAAAACAACTAATAATTTTTGAGTAAATAAAGTAATAAATTCTGAGTAAATAAAGAAACTCAATAAATTCAAATTTTGTGTTTAATTGTATTGCAAAAATCCTTGAAAGTGAATAAATTACACTCAATCCATAAAAACAACTAATACTTTTTGAGTAAATAAAGTAATAAATTTTGAGTAAATAAAGAAACTCAATAAATTCAAATTGGGTGTTTAATTGTATTGCAAAAATCCCTAAAAGTGAATAAATTACACTCAATCCATAAAAACAACTAATACTTTTTGAGTAAATAAAGTAATAAATTCTGAGTAAATAAAGAAACTCAATAAATTCAAATTTGGTGTTTAATTATATTGCAAAAATCCTTGAAAGTGAATAAATTACACTCAATCCATAAAAACAACTAATACTTTTTGAGTAAATAAAGTAATAAATTCTGAGTAAATAAAGAAACTCAATAAATTCAAATTCGGTGTTTAATTGTATTGCAAAAATCCTTGAAAGTGAATAAATTACACTCAATCCATAAATATGTGTCTTTATTTTATTTATGTTATTGTTACTAACCCACACATTACCTCTAAAAGAATTCGAAGTTATCACGATAATGATTTAAAATCAAACATAACGTAAATAAGTACTGACATTATATGTTCACACAAAATAAAAAATAAAATAATTAAATCATGAGCCAAAACAAATATCATAAATTACAAGAATTTATGATTACGAATTAAATATCTAATTAATGAAATAATTGGGTATGTCGAAACCTTACAGGTACAATACAAATATTACATAATTAATAGTAAGTAAAGTATAGCCTAGTCTAGTAAAACTTATATATGAAATATGGTCATTTTTTTAAAGATCCACCACCTGTTGCCATATGTTGGTCAAAACATAAATTGTATTGGCCAAAACATAAATTATGTTGGTTAAAACATAAATTATGTTGGTCAACACATAAATCAGGTTGGTCAAAACATAAATTATGTTGGCCAAAACATAAACCATTGCAAATATCACTACATATTAAACAGTAAAAGATAAATTGTATTGGTCAAAACATAAATTATGTTGGACAAAACATAAATTATGTTGGTCAACACATAACTTATGTTAGTCTAAACATAAATTATGTAGGTCAAAACACAAATCACTGCAAAAATCACTACATATTAAACCGTAAGTTCAAGTATTTTCGAGAAATTTTCTAGAAAACACTAATAAGCCAGTAAAATTGTATCAAAAAAACACCGAATACCTACAAAACAGAAGGACCTGTCATTTCTTGTCAGGTTGATTGGACGGTCATGGGACGTGCATAAAAAGTCATATTAATCGAACAAAATTTCTTTATGGTTAACTAATGAGTGCAGATTTTGTAGATTTTTTTGTTTTGACGAACAAAGCAACATGTGGTGGATCTTTAAAAGAAAACAGACTATAATTTTGTTTGTATAAATAGTTGTGTATTATACAAAACGGAAGGACCTGCCAATTCTTATCAGGTTGGTTGGAAGGTCAAGGGAGGTGTATACAAATTCATATTATTCGAACAAAATTTCTTTATGGTTAATTCATGAGTGACATCATGGTGCTTGGAAAGAAAGTTGCAGGAATTCGTCTTGGAATTTTACCGCAAATGTTTAACGATAAACCCCATGGCGGTTAATTCTTTCTTGGAGCTTATTTTGAACCTCATTTTCGAGAAAACCTAATGACACTAACAGAGTTTCCGCTAATATTTTCGAGAGAAATTGCGATGTTGGTGGATCTTTAAATAAAAACAGACTATAGTAAGCTTCTATATAAATACTGCAAACTACTAGAAATAACGAAAAAAAGAGCATTTATTCATGACCTACAGCTTAAAACAAAAATGCTGATATCTACAAAACTGGAGCTGTACGAAGAAAAAAATAGTATATTGTAATAAGAGTGCGGAAAGGGCTTCATTGCAAAACGAGTATGAAAGTTTTTCATACGAGTTTTGCAATGGCCATTTCCGCAAGAGTGTTACATACTATTTTTTCTACGAAAGTGTAGAAAACTAAAGATTAATGTAAATTTAATCATTAATTTAAAATAAATGTCATTGTCATTAATTTAAACGTCAGAAAATTTATAAATCGCTTGTCACCAAATCGAGACTCGAAATTTATACATTAATACTGGAAGTAGAAGAATATCAATAATGGATTCCGATAGTGACGATATAACTAACACTCCGCCGGAACTTGCGGCCATTGCATCCACAGTTTCGTCCGATTTATTGCCTCAAAAATCAAAAGAGAGGTATTGGAGTGCGGAAAGTGAGTGCGGAAAGTACTTTCCGCACTCATATAAGTGCGGAAAGTACTTTCTGCACTCCTTGTAACAAATACCAACTTTCAAGGTTAAATTTTATGACAGAAAACGTGTCTTTCAACACTTTCGTAGAAAAAAGTATTTTCTGAATTAGCGGCATTGATTTACCCAAAAACAGGTCTTAATTTCTTTGCACCAAGAAAAAAAAAAAGGTACCAGTAAGTACTCAATTACAACAACCTTAAAAAAAGGGTTATTTTTTTGTTTATTAGTGTAAGGGAAATTTACAGTTGTTAAGGTGAATTCCAGAATTGTGCAAAAAGCACATACACCGTTAATGATATCGATATAAACCAAATGGCACTGCAAACGGGAGGCAAAAGTGTAGTTTGTAAAATTATTTTACCCTATACAGGGTGCACCATTTTTGCAGAGCAGCCTTGAACCTGGGTGAATTGATCCTATTTTAGGTTATATAAATCCGTTTAGTTTTTGCAATTCGCTTTAACCGTTCATCAGTTATTTATTTTATTCTAAAAAAATTGCGGGGCACTTGGTTTTTGGGATATCGGGTTGGGACTTTGCCTGTGTCTAAATAACTACCTTAGGCATCTCAATCATGATTCATATTTTTTAAAGCCCGAACAGCTGCCATCCTGACCATCCCATCCAGTCTAGATTAAACTTTTTATCGAAAATCCTGACAAGACCATCCAGCCTAGATTAAACTGTTTATCGAAAAGTTTAGTTCTGTTTCTCAATTCATAAGTTCCCAAAAATGGGTAGATACAGAAAAGAAAACATATATTTGTTGTATTATTTCAAAAAAGTTCACAATTTGGATTGCAAATTGAACTGCTTGCCCACCAACTAAAGGGTCTGCAAATTTGGATGGCGGATTTAATTGCAAATATTTCTTTTTATGGATATTATGATTGGATTTTGATTGAGTATTAAAGTGCACTCTCTACGATTAGATAACAAAAATTATTTCGGACAAATAGCCACCTCAACTTCGGCTGCATATCTTGTTTGTGTTCGCATTTTTTCAACGATCTTATAGTCCAATTGGTGCCAAGAAATTCCGTTATCATGTTATACCGAGTTATCATTAAATTTCAGCTCAAGTTATCCATGATGTAATGAGAAAGGCGAGATCACCAGGTCGCCTTTCTTATTGGCTGCAAACATTTGTATGGGTAACTAGAGCTGAAATTTAAATGATCACTCGGTATAACATGATAACGGAGTTTTTTTATTGGCACCATTTAGTTTTTTCTAATGGGATGAATAATAAATTATAACTGCAAAGTATAAGAGTTACTGTGTTGTGTTTTGCTGTTACCAACAGCAAAATTCAAAATTAGTGCGAAATTTGGCGTCCAATTTGGGCCACCGTTTAGATTTAGAGAATGCGAAGAGTATGGCACATAACACTGCCCAACAAAATTCTCCTTTTTCTTTTTTCCTTGGGTTTGTTTACCGTTTTTCTGTCATTCCAATGTGCTAATTGTCAATGCGACATTCGTTTTTGTACAACAGCTCCAGTTTTTGAAATATTTGGAAAATACTCCTGCTTAACCAAACTTGATATTTGGCATAAATTTTACCAATTTTATAGTTTTTTTTTTAAATGTGTATTCCACATTTGCGCATTCTTGGAATTCCACTACCAATCCTTGGTATTGTTACCAAGAGCAAAACACAAAATTGGTGCGAAATTTGGCGTCCAATTTGGGCCACCGTTTAGATTTAGAAAATGCGAAGAGTATGGCACATAACCCTGTCCAACAAAATTATCCTTTTTTTTCTTTGGATTTGTTTAACATTTTTCTTGCATTCAAATGTGCAATGTGCTAATTGTCAATACGACATTAGTTTTTGTACAACAGCTCCAGTTTTTGAAATATTTTGAAAATACTGCTGCTTAACCAAACTTGATATTTGGCATAAATTTTACCAATTTTATAGAATTTTTTTAAAATGTGTATTCCACATTTGCGCATTCTTGGAATTCCAATACCAATCCTTGGTATTGTTTCAACAGCAAAACACAAAATTGGTGCAAAATTTGGCGTCCAATTTGGGCCACCGTTTAGATTTAGAGAATGCGAAGAGTATGGCACATAACACTGCCCAACAAAATTCTCCTTTTTGTTTTTTCCTTGGGTTTGTTTACCGTTTTTCTGTCATTCCAATGTGCTAATTGTCAATGCGACATTCGTTTTTGTACAACAGCTCCAGTTTTTGAAATATTTGGAAAATACTCCTGCTTAACCAAACTTGATATTTGGCATAAATTTTACCAATTTTATAGTTTTTTTTTTAAATGTGTATTCCACATTTGCGCATTCTTGGAATTCCACTACCAATCCTTGGTATTGTTACCAAGAGCAAAACACAAAATTGGTGCGAAATTTGGCGTCCAATTTGGGCCACCGTTTAGATTTAGAGAATGCGAAGAGTATGGCACATAACCCTGTCCAACAAAATTATCCTTTTTTTTCTTTGGATTTGTTTAACATTTTTCTTGCATTCAAATGTGCAATGTGCTAATTGTCAATACGACATTAGTTTTTGTACAACAGCTCCAGTTTTTGAAATATTTTGAAAATACTGCTGCTTAACCAAACTTGATATTTGGCATAAATTTTACCAATTTTATAGAATTTTTTTAAAATGTGTATTCCACATTTGCGCATTCTTGGAATTCCAATACCAATCCTTGGTATTGTTTCAACAGCAAAACACAAAATTGGTGCAAAATTTGGCGTTCAATTTGGGCCACCGTTTAGATTTAGAGAATGCGAAGAGTATGGCACATAATACTGCCCAACAAAATTCTCCTTTTTTTTCTTTGGATTAGTTTAACGTTTTTCTTGCATTCAAATGTGCAATGTGCTAATTGTCAATACGACATTAGTTTTTGTACAACAGCTCCAGTATTTGAAATATTTCGAAAATACTCCTGCTGCTTAACGAAACATGATATTTGACATAAATTTTACCAATTTTATAGAATTTTTTTTAAATGTGTTTTCCACATTTGCTCATTCTCGGAATTCCACTACCAATCCTTGGTATTATTACCAAGAGCAAAACACAAAATTGGTGCGAAATTGGCATCCAATTTGGGCCACCGTTTAGATTTAGAGAATGCGAAGAGTATGGCACATAACACTGCCTAACAAAGTTCTCCTTTTTGTTTTTTTCCTTGGATTTGTTTAACGTGTTTCTGTCATTCCAATGTGCTAATTGTCAATGCGACATTCGTTTTTGTACAACAGCTCCAGTTTTTGAAATATTTCGAAAATACTTTTGCTTAACCAAACTTTATATTTGGCATAAATTTTACCAATTTTATAGAATTTTTTTAAATGTGAATTCCACATTTGCGCATTCTTGAACTAGAAATACCAATCCTTTTAAATGTTGAGTAAATGTTGTGGAGGAAGATTTTTATTTTAAGAATGTATCACAAATAAAAATTTCTGAAGATTTCATTTTGGTGACGACTTTTTTCAGTTAGTTGAGAGTATGCTGGCCAATTTGAAAAATGTAGTATTAAACTTCGTTATTTGTACTCAAATATAGATGACCGAATGCACCAAGTATACGTACAGTGGTAGAGCGTAATCAGGGTAAGTCGGACATCCATATGATAGCTAATTATTGCTGGAGTATACAAAGAGGTCAACTTCAAGCCATGCATTCGAGAAAATCCTACAAAAGAAGGTTTTGTAGTGATTTTGAATGAAATTTTTAAAGAAAGTGTGTTTAAAATTTGCCTTTATATAAAAAAGTGTTATTGTATTACTTCGAAAAGTAGAGCTGCTAGAAGAAAACCAATATTATATTTGTAATTAGTACCTAAGATGCACTTGATGCAAAAAATTCGTTGTTGACCAGTGATAATTAGCGAATTATCTTTTGTTTTAGATGTACTTGCACACCATTGTATGGTATCTGCCGGATATATTTGCAGCGTTCTTAAGACTTCCTATATAATTATCTTAGGCAGTACATCTTTTCCATTTGCCACTTTCCATTTTTTCTATTTTCAGATATTCTCGTAAGAAATTGTATAAAGATAAGCCAGTGACACTACTAAATTTTGATGAAAGATGGACATCCAGTCCTTCACTTTTCCCTCAAAAGAATATCGTACTACAATATCTAGTTGGTCATTGTGGGACAAATCTGGTATGGAGTCCATCACAATGCAGAAGTACTTTGCACTATTTATTTCAGCTATAATTATTTGTTTTCCCATAATCTCTATTATTTCTTCATAAATTGTTTTTGATAAGAAGTGAAAAGCTTTGGCCGCAGTTCACTCTTGCAAGAAATTGAATGGAGATAAGTCAGTGGCACTACTAATTTTGATGAAAAATGGACATCTTTCGTCCACTTTTCCCGTAAAAGAATATCGTACTATAAAATCTAGTTTTGCAGTGTCACTAGCTATTTCAGCAATAATTCTTTATTTTTACTTGTTTTCCCATAATCTGTATTATTTGTTCATGAACTGTTTTTGATAAGTAAGAAGTGAAATCCTTTGGTCACAGTTCATTCTTGTAAGAAATTGAATAAAGATATGTCAGTGACACTACTAAATTTTGATGAAAGATGGACATCCAGTCCTTCACTTTTCCCTCAAAAGAATATCGTACTACAATATCAAGTTGGTCATTGTGGGACAAATCTGGTATGGAGTCCATCACAATGCAGAAGTACTTTGCAGTGTCACTATTTATTTCAGCTATAATTATTAATTTTCCCATAGTCTCTATTATTTCTTCATAAATTGTTTTTGATAAGAAGTGAAAAGCTTTGGCCGCAGTTCACTCTTGCAAGAAATTGGATGGAGATAAGTCAGTGGCACTACTAATTTTGATGAAAGATGGACTTATTTCGTCCACTTTTCCCGTAAAAGAATATCGTACTATAAAATCTAGTTTTGCAGCGTCACTAGGTATTTCAGCTATAATTCTTTATTTTTACTTGTTTTCCCATAATCTCTATTATTTGTTCATAAACTGTTTTTGATAAGTAAGAAGTGAACGGCTTTGGTTGCAGTTTATTCTTGTAAGAAATTGAATAAAGATAAGCCAGTGGCACTACTAATTTTGATGAAAGATGGACATCTTTCGTCCTCTTTCACTCACAAGAACTACTATAATATCTAGTTGGTCATTGTGGGACAAATATGGTATGGAGTTCTACTTGGAATGTTTTCTTCTTTCATTAACTATTATACAAAATTCCTAAATCCTATAGAATTTATTTGTTTATATTTTTATCATTTGACCATGAATGGGCCCTGGGCTGCAGCCCATAACGACCATGCCTAAATCCGCCCTAGGACTGAACCCTCAGCGCGTCATTGCCACTTGTTTGTGTAATTACGAAGCTTCGTAACTTCGGAAGTTCATAGCCAATGACACGGAAATCGCGAAATCAAGGATTCCCTGGTCTAAATTGTAATTGAATCGTTTATTGATCTCGGAGGAAATTAAGACAAGCACGCCGTTAATTAAAGTAGGGGTATGTCAGAAGAAGGCCGTTCCCGAGGATCCTACCAAATCCACTTCCCATCCTTGCTGGTCGTTCCCCGCTTGCCAATTTTCTTCTCGGGGTTGACGATGCCGTCGCCGGTCAGCGGGTTCCTCGGCATGCTGGAGGCGTAGTTCTTGTCGAACGCGCTGGCGGAGGTCATCCTGGTCGGCTCCAGGTGCTCCATTGTTGACCCATCGAGGCAGTCCTCGCCGACGTCGTCGTCATCCTCTTGCCTGGGCGACTCCTCCATCGGGTCGGGCCTGCCGTCCTCGTATGCATGGGCCTCGGCGGCCTCGGCGGCCTCCACGACCTCGCGCCTCCTCTGCAGGGTAGCATCGTCAGCATTGCCCATGCATCCGGAGGGGAAGACGCTGCTGTTAGTCTCAGTGCGGCGGTTTATGCGGAAAGAGGGCGACCCACCTATCGAGAAGATTTGGTTTCCGTCGGTGGCGCTGGAGAGGTTGAAGATGTCGCTGGAGTGCATCCTCTCGTGCTTGAGGACGTTCTCATGGGATGCCATTTTGAAACAAATAGTGCGTGCTTGGCGTACGGACGAAGTATTTATTATGACTGCCAGTTTCCTTGGAGATCGCCACTCTGTTTTTCTGGGTGAATCGATAATTCTGTTTCAAGTTTTCTTGTTTGCGTAATTAAAATGTATTGAAACCAATAAAAAACAATTTGATCTATCGGCATAAAGCCTTGATCATGCAGTGGCGATTTGCAAGTTTTGTTTTGATTGGTGCACCTATCAGAACAAAAATCGCAAATCGCCAGTGCATGAACTAGGCCTAACTTTCATATCAAGTGTCATAAACATCGAAAACTTCCTGAATATTTACCAGAATGAGATAAAAATGGGGATGGTGGTCCTTATCTGTTATAATCAGGAGTATTGCGTTAAGTTAAAATTACGTGTAGAATATCTCCCTTAACAATCCTAAAATTAACCTAACATTAAAATGTTCCCAAATAATTGAACTAATAATTACCCCTTAATAATCCAATATCAAGTGTCATTCCCATGAAATTAGTGTGGAAGAAGAAAAGGAAGATACGTGAGTACGAAACTTAAGAGATGCATCAAAAGTCTTTACGAGAATATCAGATATTTCAAATCAAATCAAATCAATATTTATTCATGAATAATGAAATACAGGCAATATACAAATAGTGTTACTACAAGCATGTTGTTCCGAACAGGTGACATGCAGTCACAAGAATTCAAAACTAGAACGCGTCGTCAATCGAGCGTTTGGGGATAACGAGAAAATAAAGAATCAGAAACAATGCATTAAGAGAGAAGACAACAGTGGAAGATATCCAGAAGAGTACCAGGCGCCATCAGCTAAAATGGTTCGGACGTGTATCAAGAACGGAAGAAGAACAAAGAAAAAATGGCAAACAAGAGCGCACCAGAAACGAACAAGAGGGAAACCAAGAAGAACACAGGATAAAGAAACAGAAGATAAAGTACCAGACTGGCGAACTCATCAAATGTTATTTCGACAGGAACCGTAACTTTGTATTTGTTTTGTGCATGTTTGAAGCTTTTCTTCCTCTTACGGGTATGTGGATCTGCACCGATCAGTCCTATAGCTCCTACCAATGAAATTCTTTCAAGCTTATGTTTTTAGCATCTATAGATCGGTCTCTAAATATAATGAAAGTATTTATAATGCTTAATTCCAGGCTTCCGTCGTCCATCTTTGGACATAGGCCTCCCCAAGTTGCTTCCATTCCTCTCTACTACTTGCTATTTCAGTCCATTTCTTTCCTGCATGTTTCTTAATGTCGCCCAACGCATTTGTGGCCTTCCTCGTCATCTCGTATTTTCCCATGGTTACCAGTGTTCAATAAGTTTGTTCCATCTTTCATCGATTTGTCTGATATTGTGACCAGCATATTTCCATTTTGGCTTTGCAGCTTCCTCTCTTACATCTTTAAGTTTAGTTTTTTCTCGGATCCATACGTTTCCTTTCCTATCTGATAGTCGTATGTGGAGCATTTGTCTTTCCATAGCTCTCTGAGCTGCAGCAGTTTTCTTCATATCGGCCTTTGTGAATGTCCATACTTGTGCCTCATATGTAAAGACAGGAAGAATGCACTGATTAAAAATTCTTGTTTTTAGGTACTGTGGGTACTTCTTGTTTTTTAGGATAAAACTCAGCTTTCCGAAAGCTACTCATGCAAGCTAAACTCTTGTTTTTATTTCGCTGGTTTGATTATCTTTGTTGAGTTTTATTAGTTGTCCCAGGTATATATATATATTCGGTAACTTATTCGATTGATTTGTTTCTTATTTGTATTGTAGCATCTTCCTCTGTATTAGTTAGTATCTTTGTTTTCGAATAATTCATTTTAAGGCTTGATCGTCTAGCTCTCTTAACATCTTCTGTAGCTCTGCTTTATTGTTTGCAAATAATGCTATGTCGTCCGCGTACCTTAAGTGATTTAGTCGTTGTCCACATATTTTGATGCCACATTCATCCCATTCCAGATTTTTAAAAACATCCTTCAATGCTTGACTAAATAATTTTGGTGATATAGTGTCTCCTTGTCTTACGCCTCTTGCAATCGTTATTTGTTTAGTTCCTTCATATATTTGTACTGATGTTGTAGCATTTTGATAGATGTTTGACAGTAGGCTAGTGTATCTATAATCGATTCGGCTGTTTATAAGGGAGTTCTTTATTGCCCAATGTTCTACGCAGTCGAAAGCTTTTTCGAAATCTACATATGCTACGAATAATGGTATTTTGTATTCGTTTACTCTCTCTATTAAGATCTTCATTGTCAGCAGATGGTCTTGTGTGCTGAATCTCTTCCTGAAGCCTGCTTGTTCTCTGGGTTGGTAATCATCGAATTTTCTGGTAAGTCGGTTTGTTAGTATTTTGGTTAGGAGCTTATACATGATACTTAGGAGGGTTATGGGACGATAGTTTTGTAATTCTGTCTTGTCTCCTTTTTTGAATAGAAGTAATGTAATAGCTTACAATGCTTAGATCTAAGAAATGCCAGAAAATATAGTTTGTGATGGTTTCCCACTAGCGCACGTGCTAGATCCTTGACTACTCTTGGACTTAGCCCTTTCTCCACTCAATCACCTGTTTTTCCAGTAAATATTTGAAATTGTGATACAAATTCGGACTTATCTGCTCGGGTCCACATTTTGTAACACCTCTTGATGGGATTCAGAGGCATATACTGGCGAATAGCAATTATTCCCTTGAATTTGATCATGGACTCACCAATACTTTGATCTTCGCTTGGTTTGTAACGTTGCCAAAAGTTTCTGATAATGCATCAAGAAGTGGTCGACGTTTGTACAACTTATCAAAACCTGCGTCGCCTTTTTTTGGTTGAACATAATTGTCATTGAGGTGTATATGTCTTCTCTTTGATTGTAAAACACTAAAAATTTCCAAAATCTAAATTTAAAAAAAATGGTTCTTTTGCAAACAATGGCCCAATGACCCTTTTTTTGCATCTGAGTGTATAATTACGTCATAGGTGGAGGAGTAGTAGGAATTATTATTATTATTAAGATGGTGTCCAACTGCATAATATCTTAATATTTGAAATGTTCTAATTGCAAATCATGTCCATATTCGTAATCACCTTGCAAAGATTGACAAATGGTGTACTTTATATTTCATTTGGACGAGAAGTAAAACCAATTCAAAACCCAAACCATTCTCACATTTTGTGATCCAATTGCGACCAGACCAACATGATAAGACGAGGTTTTCATGTTGATTACGAATACCAACAGCTCTGTCGTAATATTAAATTATCTTATTGGAGATTATAGCTTCAATTTTGTAATCGGATTTTCATTTTATTGTGCAGATTCAATCCGATAACAGTTATCTATTTAATATGTGGGATCAAGGCTATAAAGATAGTTATAATTTTACACGACTCTGGATTATAACTCTAGGTTATGCCTTTATCCAACCAATGAAATATTTTTTTTTATCTAAGCATTCCCAAAAATGAAAAAATATCTTAACGACTCATAAATAGAGCTGCGATTATATGCAAAATCATATCCTATAATAAGCATATGCCAATTATATAACTTAGCATCTACGCGAATTAGGACAAGACAATTGTAAATTTTCCACTTTTATTTTGCACATTTTGCATATATTCAGGTTTCTAAGCACATTTCGTTTAATGTTGCATATCGATGCCTATTTTAACACTTTTCGATTTTCAACGTAATTTTAAATTTTAGATTTCAAGTGATAAAAAACATTAAATAGTACAGCATTTAGACACCCTTTAGCATCAAAATAATTCAATAATAAAGTTTAAAAAATCAGTATATCAGTAATCAGAATGCATATTTTTCAGCATTATCCCATCAACTGACATTCCGTTTTATGGGATATTTAATTACAATACATTAAATATGAAAGATATAGTGTTTTTTCGTTGTTCTCCGAAAATTTGAAAAGATACACTTAACGGGTTTGTGAAGTAAATGATTCAATTGCCAGATTAGACGCTGTTTTTACTTTATGCCAAGAATTTTGAAGCTTTTGGTGCTCTCTTTTTCTGATGATGCGGCAGCATTTAGAAATTGCAAAAATTTACCAAAGAAACCGCTATTAAGTCATGAATTAGGTCTGATTAATGCCTAGTATAATTAGCATTAATCTAATTACAGTTTTATCAGCAAAGCTAATACAAAACTTGAAGCACAAGCTGTGGAACTTTTTGAATCTATTGAATTGATTGGAAGCTTTGAAAAAAAATGAGCAAAGTCAAGGGTACTATTGGAGAATGCATAAAAACAAAATTTCAAATTTTGAAAAAAATAAGAAAAAAAATAAAGAATAAAAATAAAAATAATAAAATTTATGAGCGTCTAACCAAATTTTATAACGAGTTGTAAGGAAACTACGTAGAAATAGAAATCTGCCCATCAACCAAAGCAAATATAAATTTGCACCAATTACATCAGTATATGTAGAAATAAGTCTGTAGAATAATCATATAAGCAGATATTGTCGAAATCGTGGAAAATCGTTTTTATAACTGATCATTTAGAAAAAGCATCATATTATCGGAATTTACAGTTGTTTAGCAAATAAAATATAACCAGCTTTAAATATAAAGATTATTATATATATTATTTAGAAAAAAATATGAGCAAAGTCAAGGGCACTATTAGAGAATGCATAAAAACAAAATTTCAAATTTTGAAAAAATAAGAGAAAAAAATTAAATAATACGAATAAAAATAATAAAAGTTATGAGCGTCTAACCAAATTTTATAACGAGTTGTAAGGAAACTACGTAGAAATAGAAATCTACCCATCAACCAAAGCAAATACAAATTTACACCAATTACATCAGTACATGTAGAAATACGTTTTTCATCATATAAGCAGATATTGCCGGAATCGTGGAAAATCGTTTTTATAACTGATAATCTGGAAAAGCATCTTATTATCGGAATTTACAGTTCTTTAGGAAATAAAATATAACCAGCTTTAGGGTTTATTTATAGAATAGCGAATACATTTTTTTGCAATGGAATTGGTTTTTATTTTTTGTAATATGAATTATTTGTTGTAAAGATCACCTTATGTTTCGGTAATGTATGCAATAAATACATGATTAAAAAAACTACTATTCTTATTATATAAAATCATATATTCTGCATGATTAAAGAAAATGCATATATTTGGATATTTAGTGTGCTTATATTTCCCAGCTTTACTTATAACCCTGGCTTATGCCTTTATCCCACGAATGAAATACAACTTTTTTTTATCTAAGACTACCCAAAAATGAAAAATATTGTTAACGACTGATAAATACGCTTTTTTCCCATGGGAGTAATATAGCTACTTCACTCCCTCAAATGAGACAGTAAAATTGCTAATTATATAGAGGAGACTCTTGCACTTATACAGGGTATCCAGAAAATCCCCTGCCAATCGGAAATCCCACATACTAGGGCTCATTTCTGGATTAAGGTAATTTAGGTTAAATCGACATATTTAACCTAAATTACCTTAATCCAGAAATGCTTCCTAAGGAATCTAGAGCTGTATGAAAGGTACAATGACTATGCCGCTAATGACATAGATAGACATTTACAAGTGTCAAATTATTTTTATTTCAAAAAGTTATTGTTATTTGTATTGTCTTAGAAAGGTAAAATCAGTTTAACACTTATTCAAAATGGTTAACATTTCTAATGTATGTTGCCTTTAGGAAGCATTTTTTATTAAGGTAATTTAGGTTAAATCGACATAAAATGAAGCCTAGAAAGTGGCATTTCTGTTTGACAGGAGAGTTTCTGGACACCATGTACAGTTCAAGAAATAGAAATCGTGCGTCTGCAAAGTTATGTAATATTTCATCTCGTCGATGGTTAAAAATAATTGCGAAGGGTGACACCTAACATAATTCAGCCTCTAGCAGAACAAAGACGTAAGGGTCTTAACTGAGATGCTCGCATGTTTTGGGCAGAAAATAAGGATGCGAGGAGCAATCAATTTCATGCCAGATTTGCATCGAAGCATGAACATTTTGCTTGAGGCTCGATAATATCGCTCGGATTTGTTGGAGCGTCGATTTTGTTTAAGCAAAGCTGAAAAAGCACGTTGTCGTAAATTAAAATCATTGTGAATGCAGTATGTCCTAGTTATCATGCTCCACATGGACGTAAAGTGTAATAGATGGAGAGTTGCGCTAATGAGACAAAATAGAGGCCAACACCTAATTAGCTATGACAATAAAAATTTAAAGAAATTATTGGTTTAGCCGCCATTAATATTATGTTTTAACATTTCTTTTATTTCTTTTCTTTTCAAATGTTTGTTGATAGAAACATCCGTTGAATTGAAATACATTTTGTTCCATGCACAAATTTGTTAGTTTCATATATTGTTCTACTTTGTTTGAATCTGTTATGTTTGCTTAATGTCAAACTCCAGGATACACTCACAATGTTGAAGGCCCTTATAAGAGCAAATATAACAGATTCAAACAAAGTAGAACAATGTATGAAACTAACAAATTTGTATATGGAACAAAATGTATTTCAATTCAACGGATGATTCTATAAATAAACATCAATCAGATCAACACTTTTGAAACGAGAATTCCAAAATGATGGATTTAATGATGGATTCAGATGATGATAATAGTGTTGAAAATCACTTGGGAGATATTTTAAGCGCTGCCCGATATTGTAAATCAGGCCTTCCATTCACAGAAAATACCTCTAACGTGTAGTACAATTCCGAATATTCTGAAAGTACTGCAAGTTTAGATGATGCTGGAAATCTCTCAAATGCATATTATATTGAGTAAGATCTAATGTGAACTGAAAATCTAAAAACTTCATTTTGATGCCAATTTGTTGTCACTTACTCATTAGAACGTGAATCATCTAAATAGTTTTTTGTATTCAGTATAAAAAAAAACCTTACCGAACTTGAACTATTGCAATAGCTTGGAGGCTTACAATAAAGAATTGTGGTATTCATCTACGTCTGTTAAGTTTGGTGGTTTTTCATTGTCTTTGCTTTCGTTGAAATTTTGTCGTTTCACCACTTAATCACGTGTGGATGGAAGCTGTTTGCAAAATGGTTTGCAAATCGTGTGCCCATTTGCGGGTTTAGTACACGAGTTGCCAATTCATTAAAGAAAAAAATTGAAAAAATCGCCTGATATATTTCACAAATTTGGAAAAATTACAAGTCACTACACAAATGTGGAAAGTTTTCTAGTATATTTACATCAATTTTGGAGGTACCCAAGTCATTTTACACAAATTTGGAAAGTTGTGATATGATTGCAATCATACACAAATTTACAGATTGCAAGTTCCAAATTTGGAACTTACAAAATGTTAAAAAAAACCGGACGTCGGAGGACGCCATAAAAAAGGACACGTCCTCGGAAACTAAGCCTTGGACTACGAACGTGTTTCAAATTTTTGTGTTATTATAGTTGGATGGAAAAAAAAACTCTACCGAATTTGAATCCGAATAAAAGATGCAAAGAAGTTCCAAATTTAGAACTTACAAAATGTTTAAAAAAAATCAGGACGTCGGAGGACGCCATAAAAAGGACACGTCCTCGGAAACTAAGACTTGGACTACGAACGTGTTTCAAATATTTGTGTTATTATAATTGGATAGAAAAAAACTCTACCGAATTTGAATCCAAATAAAAGATGCAAAGAAGTTCCAAATTTGAAACTTACAAAATGTTAAAAAACAGGACGTCGGAGGACGCCATAAAAAAGGACACGTCCTCGGAAACTAAGACTTGGACTACGAACGTGTTTCAAATCTTTGTGTTATTATAATTGGATGGAAAAAAAACTCTACCGAATTTGAATCCGAAGAAAAGATGCAAAGAAGTTCTAAATTTGGAACTTACAAAATGTTAAAAAACAGGACGTCAGAGGACACCATAAAAAAGGACACGTCCTCGGAAACTAAGACTTGGACTACGAACGTGTTTCAAATCTTTGTGTTATTATAATTGGATGAAAAAAAAACTCTACCGAATTTGAATCCGAATAAAAGATGCAAAGAAGTTCCAAATTTGGAACTTACAAAATGTTAAAAAACAGGACGTCAGAGGACACCATAAAATAGGACACGTCCTCGGAAACTAAGACTTGGACTACGAACGTGTTTCAAATCTTTGTGTTATTATAATTGGATGAAAAAAAACTCTACCGAATTTGAATCCGAATAAAAGATGCAAAGAAGTTCCAAATTTGGAACTTACAAAATGTTAAAAAAAACAGGATGTCGGAGGACGCCATAAAAAAGGACACGTCCTCGGAAACTAAGACTTGGACTACGAACGTGTTTCAAACCTTTGTGTTATTATAATTGGATGGAAAAAAAACTCTACCGAATTTGAATCCGAATAAAAGATGCAAAGAAGTTACAAATTTGGAACTTACAAAATGTTAAAAAACAGGACGTCAGAGGACACCATAAAATAGGACACGTCCTCGGAAACTAAGACTTGGACTACGAACGTGTTTCAAATCTTTGTGTTATTATAATTGGATGAAAAAAAAACTCTACCGAATTTGAATCCGAATAAAAGATGCAAAGAAGTTCCAAATTTGGAACTTACAAAATGTTAAAAAACAGGACGTCAGAGGACACCATAAAAAAGGACACGTCCTCGGAAACTAAGACTTGGACTACGAACGTGTTTCAAATCTTTGTGTTATTATAATTGGATGAAAAAAAAAACTCTACCGAATTTGAATCCGAATAAAAGATGCAAAGAAGTTCCAAATTTGGAACTTACAAAATGTTAAAAAACAGGACGTCAGAGGACACCATAAAATAGGACACGTCCTCGGAAACTAAGACTTGGACTACGAACGTGTTTCAAATCTTTGTGTTATTATAATTGGATGAAAAAAAAACTCTACCGAATTTGAATCCGAATAAAAGATGCAAAGAAGTTCCAAATTTGGAACTTACAAAATGTTAAAAAAAACAGGATGTCGGAGGACGCCATAAAAAAGGACACGTCCTCGGAAACTAAGACTTGGACTACGAACGTGTTTCAAACCTTTGTGTTATTATAATTGGATGGAAAAAAAACTCTACCGAATTTGAATCCGAATAAAAGATGCAAAGAAGTTACAAATTTGGAACTTACAAAATGTTAAAAAACAGGACGTCAGAGGACACCATAAAATAGGACACGTCCTCGGAAACTAAGACTTGGACTACGAACGTGTTTCAAATCTTTGTGTTATTATAATTGGATGAAAAAAAAACTCTACCGAATTTGAATCCGAATAAAAGATGCAAAGAAGTTCCAAATTTGGAACTTACAAAATGTTAAAAAACAGGACGTCAGAGGACACCATAAAAAAGGACACGTCCTCGGAAACTAAGACTTGGACTACGAACGTGTTTCAAATCTTTGTGTTATTATAATTGGATGAAAAAAAAACTCTACCGAATTTGAATCCGAATAAAAGATGCAAAGAAGTTCCAAATTTGGAACTTACAAAATGTTAAAAAACAGGACGTCAGAGGACACCATAAAATAGGACACGTCCTCGGAAACTAAGACTTGGACTACGAACGTGTTTCAAATCTTTGTGTTATTATAATTGGATGAAAAAAAAACTCTACCGAATTTGAATCCGAATAAAAGATGCAAAGAAGTTCCAAATTTGGAACTTACAAAATGTTAAAAAAAACAGGATGTCGGAGGACGCCATAAAAAAGGACACGTCCTCGGAAACTAAGACTTGGACTACGAACGTGTTTCAAACCTTTGTGTTATTATAATTGGATGGAAAAAAAACTCTACCGAATTTGAATCCGAATAAAAGATGCAAAGAAGTTACAAATTTGGAACTTACAAAATGTTAAAAAACAGGACGTCAGAGGACACCATAAAATAGGACACGTCCTCGGAAACTAAGACTTGGACTACGAACGTGTTTCAAATCTTTGTGTTATTATAATTGGATGAAAAAAAAACTCTACCGAATTTGAATCCGAATAAAAGATGCAAAGAAGTTCCAAATTTGGAACTTACAAAATGTTAAAAAAAACAGGATGTCGGAGGACGCCATAAAAAAGGACACGTCCTCGGAAACTAAGACTTGGACTACGAATGTGTTTCAAACCTTTGTGTTATTATAATTGGATGGAAAAAAAACTCTACCGAATTTGAATCCGAATAAAAGATGCAAAGAAGTTACAAATTTGGAACTTACAAAATGTTAAAAAACAGGACGTCAGAGGACACCATAAAATAGGACACGTCCTCGGAAACTAAGACTTGGACTACGAACGTGTTTCAAATCTTTGTGTTATTATAATTGGATGAAAAAAAAACTCTACCGAATTTGAATCCGAATAAAAGATGCAAAGAAGTTCCAAATTTGGAACTTACAAAATGTTAAAAAACAGGACGTCAGAGGACACCATAAAATAGGACACGTCCTCGGAAACTAAGACTTGGACTACGAACGTGTTTCAAATCTTTGTGTTATTATAATTGGATGAAAAAAAAACTCTACCGAATTTGAATCCGAATAAAAGATGCAAAGAAGTTCCAAATTTGGAACTTACAAAATGTTAAAAAAAACAGGATGTCGGAGGACGCCATAAAAAAGGACACGTCCTCGGAAACTAAGACTTGGACTACGAACGTGTTTCAAACCTTTGTGTTATTATAATTGGATGGAAAAAAAACTCTACCGAATTTGAATCCGAATAAAAGATGCAAAGAAGTTACAAATTTGGAACTTACAAAATGTTAAAAAACAGGACGTCAGAGGACACCATAAAATAGGACACGTCCTCGGAAACTAAGACTTGGACTACGAACGTGTTTCAAATCTTTGTGTTATTATAATTGGATGAAAAAAAAACTCTACCGAATTTGAATCCGAATAAAAGATGCAAAGAAGTTCCAAATTTGGAACTTACAAAATGTTAAAAAAAACAGGATGTCGGAGGACGCCATAAAAAAGGACACGTCCTCGGAAACTAAGACTTGGACTACGAATGTGTTTCAAACCTTTGTGTTATTATAATTGGATGGAAAAAAAACTCTACCGAATTTGAATCCGAATAAAAGATGCAAAGAAGTTACAAATTTGGAACTTACAAAATGTTAAAAAACAGGACGTCAGAGGACACCATAAAATAGGACACGTCCTCGGAAACTAAGACTTGGACTACGAACGTGTTTCAAATCTTTGTGTTATTATAATTGGATGAAAAAAAAACTCTACCGAATTTGAATCCGAATAAAAGATGCAAAGAAGTTCCAAATTTGGAACTTACAAAATGTTAAAAAACAGGACGTCAGAGGACACCATAAAATAGGACACGTCCTCGGAAACTAAGACTTGGACTACGAACGTGTTTCAAATCTTTGTGTTATTATAATTGGATGAAAAAAAAACTCTACCGAATTTGAATCCGAATAAAAGATGCAAAGAAGTTCCAAATTTGGAACTTACAAAATGTTAAAAAAAACAGGATGTCGGAGGACGCCATAAAAAAGGACACGTCCTCGGAAACTAAGACTTGGACTACGAACGTGTTTCAAACCTTTGTGTTATTATAATTGGATGGAAAAAAAACTCTACCGAATTTGAATCCGAATAAAAGATGCAAAGAAGTTACAAATTTGGAACTTACAAAATGTTAAAAAACAGGACGTCAGAGGACACCATAAAATAGGACACGTCCTCGGAAACTAAGACTTGGACTACGAACGTGTTTCAAATCTTTGTGTTATTATAATTGGATGAAAAAAAAACTCTACCGAATTTGAATCCGAATAAAAGATGCAAAGAAGTTCCAAATTTGGAACTTACAAAATGTTAAAAAAAACAGGATGTCGGAGGACGCCATAAAAAAGGACACGTCCTCGGAAACTAAGACTTGGACTACGAACGTGTTTCAAACCTTTGTGTTATTATAATTGGATGGAAAAAAAACTCTACCGAATTTGAATCCGAATAAAAGATGCAAAGAAGTTACAAATTTGGAACTTACAAAATGTTAAAAAAACAGGACGTCGGAGGACGCCATAAAAAAAGGACACGTCCTCGGAAACTAAGACTTGGACTACGAACATGTTTCAAATATTTGTGTTATTACAATTGGATGGAAAAAAACTCAACCGAATTTGAATCCGAATAAAAGATGCAAAGAAGTTCTAAATTTGAAACTTACAAAATGTTAAAAAACAGGACGTCAGAGGACGCCATAAAAAAGGACACGTCCTCGGAAACTAAGACTTGGACTACGAACGTGTTTCAAACCTTTGTGTTATTGTAATTGGATGGAAAAAAAACTCTACCGAATTTGAATCCGAATGAAAGATGCAAAGAAGTTCCAAATTTGGAACTTTCAAAATGTTAAAAAAAACAGGAAGTCGGAGGACGCCATAAAAGACACCTCCTCGGAAACTAAGACTTGGACTACGAACGTGTTTCTAATCTTTGGGTTCTTATAATTGGATGGAAAAAAAAACTGCCGAATTTGAAACAGAATAAAAGATGGCATGAAAAGATGTACCATCGATGGATCCCTAAATTGCAGGGACTTCAATGATTTCTTCTGTAGTATTGGCTATATTATTGAAGTATTACAATAAAAGATGGCACGAAAAGACGTACCATCGATGGATCCCAAAATTGCAGGGACTTCAATGATTTCTTCTGTAGTATTGGCAATAATCTGGTACAAACAATACAACACAAACGAACGGAACAGATAGTGCAACAGGTAAAAACAAAAGGCATTAACATGTTTTTCAACCCATTGGCTATAGTATTGAAGTATTACAATAAAATATGGCATGAAAAGATGTACCATCGAAAGATCAATAAATTGCAGGGACATCAATGATTTCTTCTGTGGTATTGGCAATAATCTGGTGCAAACAATACAAAACAAACGAACGGAACAGACTGTGTAAAAGGTAAAAACAAAAGGCATCACCATGTTTTTCAACCCATTGGCTATAGTATTGAAGTATTACAATAAAAGATGGCATGAAAATATGTACCATCGATGGATCCCTAAATTGCAGGGACTTCAATGGTTTCTTCTGTAGATTTGGCAATAATCTGGTGCAAACAATACAAAACAAACGAACGGAACAGACTGTGTAAAAGGTAAAAACAAAAGGCATCACCATGTTTTTCAACCCAATGGCGTTGAGTATTGAAGTATTACAATAAAAGATGGCATGAAAAGATGTACCATCGATAGATCAATAAATTGCAAGGACTTCAATGATTTCTTCTGTAGTATTAAATCTGGTGCAAATACAAAATAAACGAACGGAACAGACTGTGTAAAATGTAGAAACAAAAGGCATCACCATTTTTTCAACCCAACCACGCCTGCCCAGATTGAAAGTGCTATTGGTAGCATCAAAAATAAAACTTCCAAGAACATCTACTCAATTGATTCTAAATTAATAAAGTATGTCGCACATGCAATATCAAAACCTCTAGCAGATATTACGAACTCATGTATGAGTACTGGAATCTTCCCCAAATACTAAAAATAGCTCGAGTAGTACCAATATTAAAAGGGCCGATCCGAAAAAAGCAACTACAGACCCATATCGATACTACCAACCTCCTCAGAAATTCTAGAATTGATAATTCTCAAACAAATAACTAGGTTTTTCGGAGAAAACAAATACGTAACAGAGAGTCAATTCGGATTTCAGTGAAACTTAAATACAACGGATGCAATGATAAATCTTCTAGACAACATCTACCAGGCAATGGAAGACAGTAAGCTATGTTTTGCCCAATTTTGTGACTTAGGTAAAGCATTTGACTGCATGTCACAAAAAATCCTTCTGGAAAAACTTGACCACTATGGATTCAAAGGCAATTCGTTGCAGCTTATGACGTCTTAACTGGAATATAGAGCACAACTTGTTGATTTTAATGGAGAAAAGAGCAATCCAAAATACATACGGCGAGGAGTCCCACAAGGATCTGTATTGGGGCCGATCCTATTTATCATATACATAAATGACCTGTCAATTTTAAATGTCATACATTCATGTTCGCAGACGACACAACTCTACTGGTATCAGGCAAAAATTCTGAGGTAGCACAACAAAAGCTAAGTACAGCCAGTGGAATTGCATCTGAATGGTTCGATGCGAATGAGTTATGCCTTAATACAGCCAAAACAAATGTACTCCTTTTTACCTCCAGTAGGCAGTATCAAGTATCCAAGAATTCGCCAAAATTCCTTGGAATACATTTAGACAGACGATTGACTTGGAAAGCATATGTAGAAGATTTGTGTATGAAATTGGCATCTACGCAATCGGAAGAATGAAGGACATCGTAATTATATATATATAGAAAAAGTTTAAAATAGAAGATTTATTGTGATTAATATTGTTTTATTTTGATATTATTTGGTTTGGTTGGGAATACAAATTCTGAATCGTCTTCCAGCACAATGGCAGCACCAGAAAATGCACATTTTCAAAAAGCATCTTAGGGAACACTTAAAAGAGCATTCTTTCAGTACAGGAATTTTTCCACATAAAATGTAGTGTCTTCCACATTTGTGTGGTCTTGACCTCACTTGTAATTCATGCCCAATAAAAGAAGTTTGAAGTTTCAAGGTTTGCAAAGACAATAAAGGCTTGCGAAGGCAATAAAGGCTTGCAAAAGCAGTAAAGGCTTGCAAAGACAATAAAAGCTTGCAAAGGCAATAAAGGCTTGCAAAGGCTTGCAAAAGCAATAAAGGCTTGCAAAGGCAATACAGGCTTGCAAAGGCAATAAAGGCAATAAAGGTTTGCAAAGGCAATAAATGTTTGCGAAGGCAATAAAGGCTTGCAAAAGCAATACAGGCTTGCGAAGGCAATAAAGGCTTGCAAAGGCTTGCAAAGGCAATAAAGGCTTGCAAAGTCAATAAAGGCTTGCAAAGGCTTGCAAAGGCAATAAAGGCTTGCAAAAGCAATAAAGGCTTGTAAAGGCAATAAAGGCTTGCAAAGGCAATAAAGGCTTGCAAAGGCAATAAAGGCTTGCAAAGGCAATACAGGCTTGCAAAGGCAATAAAGGCTTGCAAAGGCAATAAAGGCTTGCAAAGGCAATAAAGGCTTGCAAAAGCAATAAAGGCTTGCAAAGGCAATACAGGCTTGCAAAGGCAATACAGGCTTGCAAAGGCAATACAGCCAATAAAGGTTTGCAAAGGCAATAAATGTTTGCAAAGGCAATAAAGGCTGGCAAAGGCAATAAAGGCTTGCAAAGGCAATCAAAGCTTGCAAAGGCAATAAAGGTTTGCAAAGGCTTGAATTGTATCCAATAAATCAATCAGCATCATGAAAAGTAAACGAACGTGTCTGTACATTATAGCCGTTTCTAACGGTAGTTTCGGAAAAATGGGAACCACGTACCTATTTGGGTTGGCCTTCTCCTTTTGGTGCGTCAGCATGGTGTACTTCGCTATGGAGATGGGGTACCTCGATATGTGCAGGTTGTGGTAGGTGATCCGGTTGGACATATCGTCGTCCTCACCGCCCCACCCCCAGAAGGAGTTTGAGAACCCGTTGAGCAGCTGGAAGTGCTCTCTGGTGATCGCAGACACACCTCCAAATATGGATGTGTACGGCAACCTAAACAATCGCACGATCAAACTCTGACCTGGGTCTCGGTTGCCCAACTTACTTGTAGGAGAAGATGTCGACGGCCACGCTCATGTGCCTGGGCTGCTCGGGGCAGGTGTACAGGTTCCTCTCATCTTCGGGCAGAAGGTCGATGTCGTGGAAGATGAAGCAGTCGTAGTCGTCGATCTTCAGGGCCTCCACGTAGCCGACGTTCATCAGGGCCGCGCGGTTGAAGGAGCCCTCGCCCTCCTGCTCGATGATGAACATGGTGTAGTCGATCAGCTGCTTCTTGAGGAAGGGGTGCATGTGCTGGAGGAAGAGCAGCAGGTGCTCTGCCCGGCACCGGTAGGGCACTATCAAGGCTACCTTCTTCAGAACGCGGCACCTATCCGGTGCCCAACGACCACCAGGTTTTAACCACGAAAACCTGCGTTCCAGTTCGAGGATTGATGGGGCCGAAGTTTTTATCACCTTAACGACGGTGCCTAGAAAGAAGAAGCGGGCGTTTAATCGTCCAGAATGAATGCCTAACTTTGATAAATTTACTGAAGAAATCACCTAGATACAGCTTGTACATAATTTAACAGTACAAAAGAGCAATCTTTGAAGAAAATATGTGACTTTCAAATTTGTGCACATTCTGGAAACTTACATACGCCAATGGAAAAACCGAGCAATACAATACGAAATCAAGAATTTGCAAATATCTCAAAATTTCAATAAGAATTATCAGGGCCAAGATATAAGCACGATAACTTTAAATTTTGTGCGCATTCTGGAAACTTGCATATGACATTTAAAAGAAGGCTTTTTAGAAGAAGAAGACTTCTGATTTAGATATTATTTCTTAAGGCTCAATCTTTCGATTAAACGCGAGATGTATTCAAATTGCAACAGAAGCCACGAATTTCCCCGGGTAAATTTCATTCTTCAACTGAACATTTGAAGACGTTTGTTTTTGATTCAACTATTATTCTTCTCTCCTTACCTAATCCTGGGGGATTCTCGGGACACAGCGGGATGTCCGTGGTGTTAACACTCTTGCGTTCGTTCGATGTGTCCGCTGCTGTGGATGGGCTGACTTCGAGGACCACGCTGTGGCTTGTAGTGACGTTGGTTGCTGAGCTGCCGTTGTAGACGGAAGTGGAATTAACGAAAAAACTGCGTGTCGTGTTCCTGGAGTCTTCCTTTTCTTGGGGCTTTCCCGTGGAATTTCTTTTGCCCGTGAGCGACTTCAGGAGTGGACTGTGGATTTGTTCGACGTTCTTGTCGACTTTGACAATACTTGAAATGAAAAAATAAAAGGATCATGTGAAGGATACCTTAAATTTTTATATCTAAAGTCCGTCCGACGAATATACTCTTAGTGATAATTTTCTGGTTTTCTCAACAGAATATTACTGACCACTAAATTGAGCAATTTTTTTTTGTAATTTAACCGCCTTTGTAACTTTTACGGTTTCCAAGATCCCCATGCTTATCTTTGACACCCTGTATACAACGATATTTGATCAGGAATAATGATTACCATACGGCTGATAAGCACCACACAATTATGTAAACAAGGACTATAAATATATCAACATTTAAAAAATAATAATCCTAGCCCTAGGAATTTAACATTAAAACGTTTTTGTAATACCTCTGTGTTATTGACATTTATCAGTACTGTCTGCTTGATCGATATGACAGGCGTAAAGGCCTTGGCCGTTATAATAACGGCCGTGGACGTTATTTAAATGACAACGCAAATTTATGAGCAATAAAGTCTTCATATTCTTTCTCATACCTGCTGCTGCTTTTTTGGGGAAGTAAATCGATTGTGGCAGCATTTGCTTCATTTAGTACATCTTCGGGGATACCACAAAACGAAGAACTTTGCACATCTGACATTATTTTTCTAATTTCACTTTGATTTGTTTGTTTGTATTTGAACCGTTGATGTTGCTATGGTATCAAATTGCGCCTGGATAACTAGTTTATTAATTTTGAAATTTAATATTGATAAATTGACCAGTTTTTGTAATTTAGGTATTACAAAAAGTATCGAACAACATACGGCCGATATGCAAATAACAGGCTTGGTTGAATATAAACCTCGGCTGCGCTCCGGTCCGCTTCGCTTCGCCTCGGTTTACAATCTTCAACCCGCGGCTGTTATTTGCTACATATCGGCCTAATGGCGTTATATACTATTACGAGATCCCCATGTTGAGCACGATACCTGAGACACCCTGTATATACTATTTCGACTAAATTATAATAACATTATGTCAAATATGATTTCAATAAACAAAGTTGTATTTTATCAATTTATGTAATGAGTATGTGCATATACAACGATATTTGATCATAAACACAGATTATCATAAGCCGACCTCGTTGATAAAACACGATATTATTACGAAAACAAGGATTGTAAATATATCAAAATTTTAGTAATAATGATCCCAGCCCTCGGAATTTAACAGTAAAACTTTGGTCAACATTCTGAAATAGGCAAAGCACGACAGTAACGAAATCAAGGATTGGAAATATCTCAAAATTTCCATACGAATGATCAGGGAAAAGATGTATGCAGGATAACTTTCAATTTTGTGCACATTCTGGAAACTTACATACGCCAATGGATAAACCGAGCAATACAATACGAAATCAAGAATTGCAAATATCTCAAAATTTCAATAAGAATTATCAGGGCCAAGATATAAGCAGGATAACTTTAAATTTTGTGCACATTCTGGAAACTTGCATATGACATTGGAAAAACTGAGCAATACAATACGAAAACAAGGATTGTAAATATATCAAAATTTTAATAATAATGATCCCAGCCCTCGCAATTTAACAGTAAAACTTTGGTCAACATTCTGAAATAGGCAAAGCACGATAGTAACAAAATCAAGGATTGCAAATATCTCAAAATTTCCATAAGAATGATCAGGGAAAAGGTGTATGCAGGATAACTTTCAATTTTGTGCACATTCTGGAAACTTACATACGCCAATGGAAAAACCGAGCAATACAATACGAAATCTAGAATTGCAAATATCTCAAAATTTCAATAAGAATTATCAGGGCCAAGATATAAGCAGGATAACTTAAAATTTTGTGCACACTCTGAAAACTGAGCAATACAATACGAAAACAAGGATTGTAAATATATCAAAATTTTAGTAATAATGATCCCAGCCCTCGGAATTTAACAGTAAAACTTTGGTTAACATTTTGAAATAGGCAAAGCACGATAGTAACGACATGAAGGATTGCAAATATCTCAAAATTTCAATAAGAATGTTCAGGGCCAAGATATAAGCATGATAACTTTCAATTATGTGCACACTCTGGAAACTTGCATATGCCAATGGAAAAACCTGGCAATATAATATAAGCCTAAGTACACAATGAATCATAATCTAAATGGAATTTAAATATAAAGTCGTCACAACTCATACATCAACATACAGATAGGAATGTCACACACTTGAGGCGTTTCATAACTTTAATCAAATATTATTTAATTGTTTGCACACATACAACTAATACTAGTAACTTGGAAGTAAACAAAGTACTTCCCAGTGATTAAAATTAAATTTGATGCATTGAAAAAGTACATTTTTTCCTCATATCTACCTAATAGTAGTCAATTCAAAACAGGCAGACGCTTTGGCTACGTTAAAAGTATACTATGAAATTAGTTTATTTATCTATCCTATCCTATATATTTTATAGGATTATGGCATGAGTGAATATTTGCCATAATCCGGAATTATAAACGAATTTCGTATACTATTTTGTAGTCGACTAGAGCATTATTATAATTTTTTTAAAAATAATTATTCAACATTAATCCACGTATAAAAAACTCACAAGAGGTGGCCTGTGCTGCCATAGTTTTTCAATAATCTTATTGATGAAACATAGTAATGTAATAATTAATTACGAATATAATATTTATTTGTAGAAAAGGGTTTCAGTTTTCTACAAAATAAAAATTTTCTAACTGAATAGTTATACTTAATAGTTAGAATAGTAAAAAAAATAGATTTTTTTCTAATTGATATGATATAGTTTTGTCTCCAAAATAATATGTATTTTTCCTATGATTGATTAAAAAAATCGCCTTGGTGCCAAAAATTCCTCTTTTGACGCTTTTATTAAGAAAGAAAGATAGTGTTCTAGAGAATTTTCTAATTAAATAGTTGAATTAATAGGTGTCTAACGTAATAGTTAATAATAAGGAGTTGTTTTTAAGACTTATCAAAATCTAATAGAATTGCTAAATCAAGGCCAAATGAATATTTGATGAAAGAGGAGTCTGTAGAATCAGTTTTAGCAGCAAAAAATAATAAATTGACTTGAAAATAATAATAAATTTCTTTAGACCTTTTGAGGCAAAAAAGGTCTCTTTTGACGCTTTTATTAAGAAAGAAAGATAGTGTTCTAGAGAATTTTCTAATTAAATAGTTGAATTAATAGGTGTCTAACGTAATAGTTAATAATAAGGAGTTATTTTTAAGACTTATCAAAATCTAATAGAATTGCTAAATCAAGGCCAAATGAATATTTGATGAAAGAAGAGTCTGTAGAATCAGTTTTAGCAGCAAAAAATAATAAATTGAATTGAAAATAATAATAAATTTATTTAGACCTTTTGAGGCAAAAAAGGTCTAAATAATTTATTATTATTTTCAATTCAATTTATTATTTTTTGCTGTTAAAACTGATTCTACAGACTCCTCTTTCATCAAATATTCATTTGTCCTTCATGTAGCAATTCGATTAAATTTTGATAAGTGTTTCAAAAATAACTCCTTAATTAACTATTACGTTAGACACCTATTAATACAACTATTTAATTAGAAAATTCTCTTGAACACTATCTCTCGTTCTTAATAAAAGCGTCAAAAGAGGAATTTTTGGCACCAAGGCGATTTTTTTAATCAATCATAGGAAAAATACATATTATTGTGGAGACAAAACTATATCATATCAATTAGAAAAAATCTAAATTATTCTAAGATTAGTATATTCCTTTGATGAGCGCCAAGTTAGCTATGAAAGCCTAGTTGAAAATCAATTGTTAATAGTTCGATAGGTAATAGTTGATATTCAGTTTTTATTTTCAATTGAAGTTTTTCAATAATAAATTTATTTAGACCCTTTGAGGCAAAAAACAATATCTCTCGTTCTTAATAAAAGCCTCAAAAGAGGCATTTTTCGCACCAAAGCGATTTTTTTAATCAATCATAGGAAAAATACATATTATTTTGGAGACAAAACTATATCATAACAATTAGAAAAAAATCTAAATTATTCTAAGATTAGTATATTCCTTTGATGAACGCCGAGTTAGCTATGGAAATCTAGTTGAAAATCAATTGCTAATAGTTTAATAGCTAATAGTTAAAATTTAGTTTTTATTTTCAATTGAATTTCAAGTTGAAATTTTCCTTTTGAAGATCGAATTCCATCACATCGTTAAGCTGCACGATGGGAAAACGTCGACTTTTACGGGAACACAATTCTGAAACTCGTTATTTGCATTTGGGACTAAAAATCTTAAAAAATGGCCACATAGGTCTATACAGGGTCATGCAAAATCGATAGTGTACTGTCACAAGCTTTCATATTATTGAAAATATCACAAAATATAAAATACCGATAGCTTCAAATTTTACTGGAAATACAATTCCGGCATTAGAAAATTAAATAAAACTTTTGTTGACGAGATGTTCGGAAAATTCCTATTTGTTTCTAGCACACTCTGTATATTTTTATTTGTTTTTTTCCATTCTCATGTTATTCCTAGCAAAAGTGTCCCTTACATGTATTGCTTTATTTTTGCAACTAACAAACATTTTGCGCATTTGATTGTTTTGCTAAAAGCAAAAAAAAAGTGACCAACGAAACGAAAAAAGGATAAATTAGTCATCAAGTTAACATAGTATTTACATACATTACGTTTTTAATAAAAAAAAATATTTTTTTATTGTTGTATTTCTTCTTTATCAGGAGTACTTTAGTATAAAGATCTTTATATTTAAATATTAAAACTAAGTACTCCTGATAAAGAAGAAATAAAACAATAAAAAATATAATAATAACTGGTATTCAAAATGGATGAAACTATAACAATCTTTATATGTAAAAACTACCAGTAAGTACTCCTGATAAAGAAGAAATAGAGCAATACAAAATATAATAATAACTGGTATTCAAAATTAATGAAACTTTAACAGAAAAAAAAAGTTATTATTTTTCATTACCTGCTCCACAAAGGAATAAATATTGTAAGGAAATCCCATTTAAAATTATTGAGAATTTCATGGAATATTGTAGGCTTAGTTCATGGAAAATGAAAATGGAAGAAGTTCATAGAAAATTATCCAGAAATCTCATGTAAAATTTGCTGGGAATATAATGGAAAATGGTCGGTGAATGGCATTGAAAATTATAGATAATTTGTTCAATAATCTAATAGGAAGTTGTGCCTGGATATATCATTGAAATTTGATACCAAATTTCAGAGACAATTGACAGAAAAAAAAATCATTGACAAATTTGTTGAAAAATTATACTTGAATATCTCATTGGCAATTTTCTCACGAAAAACTACATACAAAATTGTCCAGAATTTTTATGGAAAATTGGCTAAGAATCTCATATTAACATCGCCAGTGAGCTTGATGAACAATTATCGAAATATATTAATGAAAATAGAGGGTAAAATTTATAGAAAATTATCCAGAAATCTCATGCAAAATTCGTAGGGAATATAATGAAAAATAGCTGGGAAATCGAATTGAATATTGTAAGCAAATAGCATAGAAAATTGTTCCCGATATGTTATTGAAGCTGGAAAGAAAGCTCATGAAAAATATCTTGAAAAATGTTCATGAAAAGAGTTATCAAACTAATAAAAAAAAATATTTTTAATTATTTATTATTTTTTTAATATTTTTATAAAACAATTCATAGATTGTAGTTTTCATTATCTGCTCCATAAAGGGTTAAATATTGTAAGTAAATCCCATTCAAAATTATTGCGAATCTCATGGAATATTGCAGGCTTAGTTCATAGAAAATTATCCAGAAATCTCATGTAAGATTTGCTGGGAATATAATGAAAAATATTCGGTAAATGGCATTGAAAATTATAGATAATTTGTTCAATAATCTCATAGGAAGTTGTGCCTGGATATATCATTGAAATTTGATACAAAATTTTAGAGAAAATTGACAGAAAAAAGGAAATTATTGATAAATTATACTTGAATATCTCATTGGCAATTTTCTCATGAAAAACTACATAGAAAATTGACCAGAATTTTTATGGAAAATTGGCTAATAATCTCGTATAAACATCGCCAGCGAGCTTGATGGACAATTGTTGAGAAATATCATTAAAAATAGAGGGTAAAGTTTATAGAAAATTATCCAGAAATCGCTTGCAAAATTCGCGGGGAATATAAGGAAAAAAAAGGTGGGAATCACATTGAAAATTGTAGGCAAGTCAAAACGCGGAGACAGTTATAGAAAAGTTTATGCTTGCGTACTTTTTAGATCAGGTAAATTGTTCGAATTTAGATTATATTATTTATCTATTGATTCATCTTTCACTTATTAGCCAAAACTTTACAATTCTTCGTCGTTATGGTTTATGTTCTCGAAGTTAAAATGCATGCTACGAATAAAAGACAACGTATATTTTGACTGTGCTTATTTTGTTTTTATGGCTACTTTATCGCACACTTTACGGCACAATGCCATAAAGTAGGTGCTTATGCATGATTTTCTCTATAACAAACATCATTATAAAGCTAGTCGACTACAATAGTATATAACGCCATTAGGCCGATATGTAGCAAATAACAGGCGCGGGTTGAAGTTTGTAAACCGAGGCGAAGAGAAGCGGAGCGGAGCGCAGCCGAGGTTTATATTCAACCAAGCCTGTTATTTGCATATCGGCCGTATGTTGTTCGATACTTTTTGTAATACCTAAATTACAAAAACTGGTCAATTTATCAATATTAAATTTCAAAACTAATAAACTAGTTATCTAGGCGCAATTTGATACCATAGCAACATCAACGGTTCAAATACAAACAAACAAATCAAAGTGAAATTAGAAAAATAATGTCAGATGTGCAAAGTTCTTCGTTTTGTGGTATCCCCGAAGATGTACTAAATGAAGCAAATGCTGCCACAATCGATTTACTTCCCCAAAAAAGCAGCAGCAGGTATGAGAAAGAATATGAAGACTTTATTGCTCATAAATTTGCGTTGTCATTTAAATAACGTCCACGGCCGTTATTATAACGGCCAAGGCCTTTACGCCTGTCATATCGATCAAGCAGACAGTACTGATAAATGTCAATAACACAAAGGTATTACAAAAAAGTTATTACATTCTAGAATTCAAATTCCTTCTACAGAATGAAAGAAATAGTTTGGTCTTTATCAGTTAACGACGACTGCTATGGCTAATTGACCGGGACAAACGTGCTCACTTTGAAATGTTGCCATTATGGATTCGCTTCATGCACATCGGTTTCTTTAACGTGCACCTACAATCTAACATTGCACGAGATCATCTGCTTCGGTTTCTCTCCAAATGGAATGCGCTTTCAAGGCGGAGATAACTTTTCTGATCTCTCAAAAACTCTTCAGATCCTATCCCCACCGCTATTTCTTCTTCCTTCATTCTTTCGTTCTTTCATGCCATCTATTTTTGATATATACTTTACCTACCTGCTATTACTAAATGGCGAGACAGAGTCCCACCTGCCGGTTTCTATGATGGTGCCGAAGAAGTACTCGACGACGATGAGAAGCAAGACGAGGGTGATCAACCCCTTGTACAGGGTGCACCAGGAGGGCATCACCCCGCCCTTACAGTTTCCCCCGGTTTTTCACCATCGCCTACGTCGGACGAAGAGCACCTGGAAGAATACAAGAGGAATGGCTTCAATTCAGACGTTGAACGGAAGATTCCATCAAAGCCGACTAAACAGGACTCCATCAAGTCCAGTAGATGACAGAAATATGTTGACTCAACACCTTATAAAATAATCACAAAAGTCTACATAAACTCGATGGTCACAAACTTTGGTATTATTAAAAATATTTAAAAAAATTAAGAATAACCACAAAAGTGTACATAAACTCGTACACACACTTTCGTATTATTAAAAATATTAAAAAAATTAAGATACCAAATTTTTATACAATTTTTACTGGAAATTCAAGACAGCTGAAATTGCGCGGTTTTATAAAACTTGTTTAGAACTAGGAAATGGTAGCTTCAAATGATTCGAAAATCACTAACGGCAACTATTTGTCTGTAGAACAAAGTAGCCATTAAAATGTCTGTGATTCCTGGAGATTTCCGGTGAAAATTGTATTTTAAAAATAGTATTTTTCCAATTCGCATTATTAAGATGCTCATTATGTATATTGAATTTCATCGTTAAAACTACACTTTAATCGAATGGGTGAATAAAATGTTTACATTTTCACTTTAATCACTATAACCATTGACAACGTGAATAAAGTTTAAAAAAATAGGTAAATTCGCACTATCCTTGAAATTTTCGTTGTCATCTGACAATGTGACAAGCAAATTCTTCATTTCTGATAACGAATTGGAGAAAATCTTGTATGATACACGTGAATAAAGCAATTTTATCCACTCGAAAACATTATCGCACTCGGATTCGCCTCATGCGCTAAACTGTTTTTTCGTGGATAAAATTCGTCTTTATTCACTTATACCATAAATAGCTATTTCTCTCTACTAATTGTATTTTAAAACTACTATGTCTTTTCTCTCTACTAATTATATTTTAAAAATACTATGTATTTTCTCTCTACTAATTATAAAATTATAATTTTTTTTATAAAATTGAATTTTAAAAATACAATTTTCTCTATACATAATTAAAAACGTGCTGCGTTCAATGTTAGTTAAATATTCAGTGATCAGAGTTTCAGAATATTCAATTCATATTTTTTCTCTCTACTAATTGTATTTTAAAAATACAATTTTCTGTATACATAATTCAAAACGTGCTGCGTTCAATGTTAGTTTATATATTCAGTGCCATTCTTATCTATATGTATGTATATTCTAGATAGATCTTATACCAGATAATGTAACAGGCTGTATAAACAACTGCCACTATTTTAATACGGATTAAATGATAGGATTTAAAAAGTATATTTGCGCTGGTTAGAAAATGTCAAGACAACTTACGATGATTTGTTCACCAAATTGTATCATTATTGACTGCTTTTTTAAGCCTTTACCGAAAACTTACGATGATTTGTTCACCAAACTGTAAGATTATTGACTGCTTTTTAAGCCCTGGCCGATACATCACGTAGATGTGTAAATGTGTACTGTCGATTATTTGGCGGTTATCTTTAAATATTGGTCTAGGAGCATTTCGCTTATCAAAAATATGTGTTATCAATAATTTACTGATTTTGACGATAGGTAGCGCGCATTGAATTTTAGTAATTAAAACAATCCGAATGTATGTACCACATGTTAATTTACCAAATTATGCTAATGTAAAATAGTAATTTATGATACAAGTTCGTAAAGTTTATTTATCCACTAAGAATTAAAATTAAGTGTACTTTTAACTTTTAGAGTGACATATTTCAGGTTCCAAAAACTGCCCAGAGATTTCCGCAGTAATAACGTCACAAGTAAAAGTGGGGGAGAGTTTTGAGCTGAAGGGTGTCTATAGTATACAGGGTGTCCAACATAAGAATCAACATCAACAAATTAAAACGAAATCGCAAGATTTCGGGTTTTGTCGAATATCTCCGGAAGTAAGGGGAAATTTCTGTTTTACTCAAAAGACTATTACCATTGATTATAATACCCTTATTATTATAATCAATGCTATTATTAATGCAATTATAATACCACAAGATTGCGCAACTTTTTTGTCATTTAACCGCCTTTGTAACTTTTACGGTTTGCGAGATCCCCATGCTGTTGATCCTTACCTTGCACACCCTGTATATTTACTCATCAGCCTCTAATATGCTTCAATTGTTTTACCACATGCCAATAAATCAAATTATGCTAATTTAAATAGTTATTTATGTTAGAAGTTCGTAAAGTAGTGCATCTTAGTACGGGCGTGAATGTTGTTTAACGAGGCACAGCCGAGTTCAACAAAAAACGCGAGTGCAAAAAGCTCTATACGAAAGTGTATCATACAAGGTTTTTTTCTTATGAAAAAAAAAAATAAGTATCTCACATTATACTAATTGTATCATTAACTTGAATGTTTAAAGTTTTGAACTTCATTCGTATTAACTTCTAAGTAAAATTAAATGCAAAATTCTACTTTTAATTGGCGAGTGAATGCATTGTGTGTAAAACTTATTTACGTACAGTTGATGTTTTAATGTTTTCACGCACAAGTTGTTTTTCTACGACAACTATTATGAAAAAAATTGTATATCTCACATTGTACAAATTGTATCATTAATTTGAATGTTTAAAACTTTTAACTTAATTCGTATTGACCACATGCCAATAAACCAAATTATGCTAATTTAAATACTTATTTATGTTACAAGTTCGTAAAGTAGTGCATCTTAGTACAAGCGTGAATGTTGTTTAACGAGGCACAGCCGAGTTCAACAAAAAACGCGAGTGCAAAAAGCTCTTTACGAAAGTGTATCATACAAGGTTTTTTTCTTATGAAAAAAAAAATGAATATCTCACATTGTACAAATTTTATCATTAACTTGAATGTTTAAAGTTTTGAACTTCATTCGTATTGACTTCTAAGTAAAATTAAATGCAAAATTCTACTTTTAATTGGTAAGTGAATGAATTGTGTGTAAAACTTATTAACGTACAGTTGATATTTTGATGTTTTCACGCACAAGTTTTTTTTCTACGACAACTATTATGAAAAAAATTGAATATCTCACATTGTACAAATCGTATTATTAACTTGAATGTTTAAAGCTTTTAACTTCATTTGTATTGACAATGCCAATAAACCAAATTATGCTAATTTAAATAGTTATTTATGTTACAAGTTCGTAAAGTAGTGCATCTTAGTACGAGCGTGAATGTTGTTTAACGAGGCACAGCCGAGTTCAACAAAAAAACGCGAGTGCAAAAAGCTCTTTACGAAAGTGTATCATACAAGGTTTATTTCTTATGAAAAAAAATGAATATCTCACATTGTACTAATTGTATCATTAACTTGAATGTTTAAAGTTATGAACTTCATCCGTATTGACTTCTCAGTAAAATTAAATGCAAAATTCTACTTTTAATTGGTGAGTGAATGAATTGTGTGTAAAACTTATTTACGTACGTGATATTTTGATGTTTTCACGCACAAGTTTTTTTTTTCTACAACTATTATGAAAAAAATTGAATATCTCACATTGTACAAATTGTATCATTAACTTGAACGTTTAAAGCATTTAACTTCATTCGTATTGACCACATGCCAATAAACCAAATTATGCTAATTTAAATAGTTATTTATGTTACAAGTTCGTAAAGTAGTGCATCTTTGTGCGAGCGCGAATGTTGTTTAACGAGGCACAGCCGAGTTCAACAAAAAACGTGAGTGCAAAAAGCTCTTTACAAAAGTGTATCATACAAGGTTTTTTCTTATGAAAAAAAAAATGAATATCTCACATTGTACTAATTGCATCATTAACTTGAATGTTTAAAGTTTTGAACTTCATTCGTATTGACTTCTAAGTAAAATTAAATGCAAAATTCTACTTTTAATTGGTGAGTGAATGAATTGTGTGTAAAACTTATTAATGTACAGTTGATATTTTGATGTTTTCACGCACAAGTTTTTTTTCTACAACTATTATGAAAAAAATTGAATATCTCCCATTGTACAAATTGTATCATTAACTTGAATGTTTAAAGCTTTTAACTTCATTCGTATTGACCACATGCCAATAAACCAAATTATGCTAATTTAAATAGTTATTTATGTTACAAGTTCGTAAAGTAGTGCATCTTAGTGCGAGCGCGAATGTTGTTTAACGAGGCACAGCCGAGTTCAACAAAAAACGCGAGTGCAAGAAGCTTTTTACGAAAGTGTATCATACAAGGTTTTTTCTTATGAAAAAAATGAATATCACACATTGTACTAATTGTATCATTAACTTGAATGTTTAAAGTTTTGAACTTCATTCGTATTGACTTCTAAGTAAAATTAAATGCAAAATTCTATTTTTAATTGGTAAGTGAATGAATTGTGTGTAAAACTTATTTACGTACATTTGATATTTTGATGTTTTCACGCGCAAGTTTTTTTTTACAACTATTATGAAAAAAAATGAATATCTCACATTGTACAATTTGTATCATTAATTTGAATGTTTAAAGCTTGTAACTTCATTCGTATTTACCACATGCCAATAAACCAAATTATGCTAATTTAAATAGTTATTTATGTTACAAGTTCGTGAAGTAGTGCATCTTAGTACGAGCGTGAATGTTGTTTAACGAGGCACAGCCGAGTTCAACAAAAAACGGGAGTGCAAAAAGCTCTTTACGAAAGTGTACCATACAAGGTTTTTTTCTTATGAAAAAAAATGAATATCTTACATTGTACTAATTGTATCATTAACTTGAACGTTTAAAGTTTTTAACTTCATTCGTATTGACTTCTAAGTAAAATTAAATGCAAAATTCTACTTTTAATTGGTGAGTGAATGAATTGTGTGTAAAACTTATTTACGTACAGTTGATATTTTAATGTTGTCACGCACAAGTTTTTTTTACAACTATTATGAAAAAAATTGAATATCTCACATTGTACAATTTGTATCATTAATTTGAATGTTTAAAGCTTTTAACTTCATTGGTATTGACCACATGCCAATAAACCAAATTATGCTAATTTAAATAGTTATTTATGTTACAAGTTCGCAAAGGAGTGCATCTTAGTACGAGCGTAAATGTTGTTTAACGAGGCACAGCCGAGTTCAACAAAAAACGCGAGTGCAAAAAGCTCTTTACGAAAGTGTATCATATAAGGTTTTTTTCTTATAAAAAAAAATAATATTTCACAAATTGTATCATTAACTTGAATGCTTAAAGTTTTGAACTTCATTCGAATTGACTTCTAAGTAAAATTAAATGCAAAATTCTACTTTTAATTGGCGAGTGAATGAATTGTGTGTTAAACTTATTTACGTACAGTTGATATTTTGATGTTTTCACGCACAAGTTTTTTTCTACGAAAACTTGAATTTTTAAAGTTTTGAACTTCATTCGTATTGACTTCTAAGTAAAATTAAATGCAAAATTCTACTTTTAATTGGTAAGTGAATGAATTGTGTGTAAGAATTATTTTACGCACAGTTGATGTTTTCACGTACAGGTGCTAAAAAGTATCACTTTACGCACCCTGAACAGTGCATAAAAACTTAGTTTAGGCACTGTCGTAGAAAAATTATATTTCAGGATTATTATAAATATATGAAACTTCAAATGCAGGTTCTGAAAACTCACGATTTATGACAAGTTACGACATTGAACGATATCATTTAAAGAAAGAGAAAATTATTTCGGAAGAATTGAATCATGTTTTTTGAGTTTGAGATTAAATTGGAATTTGTATTAATTTGAATTCGAGGAGACTCGAAAACTCCAAAAAATGCACAAATTGAGTTATTAACAGTAAATGGCTCTCCAAAGACCAATGTCTATGCACTAACAAACCCGTTTTCTCAAAAAACAATACAAGTCGCGTGAATAATGTTTTTTTTTTTCATTTGCTTGTTACATTCCAACTTTTTCCCCCGTTTTTTCTCTTGTTTCATAGTTCTCATTTGAAATCATTTCTATTTTAAAATAAGTTGAAATAAATACAACAGAATAGCCTGATGTATTTTCCCAGTACTTTCAGTATAACTTTCACTGTAACTTTTTTTACATTTCCCACAAAACTGATTTTTGGACATGTGCACTTTTTAAAATAAACGCCCCAATTGTTTATAAAGTAGTGAAAGTTAGAAAATTTACACCACGGGGGCAAATATAATTTTTGATGGTATTTTATAAATTTTACCAGATATTTTTGATTATTATTTGTTATTAGTTAAAGTACAATCATGCTCACATAAATCTAGTACAAAAAAAATGACATTGCTATATAAAATTGCTATTGTAACCTAATTTCTTGTACTATATTTATCTGAGCATGACTGCACTTTCTAGTATCTTCTAGTATTAATTTATTTATTTTTCCTACTAGGTTCGGCTTAATATTGAAAATATAATTACTTACATACATTTTATGGCAATGCATGGAATTAACGTGGGGAAAGTGTATTGAAGTATGCAGCGATGGAGAAAAGGCAATGTGAGGAAAAGTGAATGGCGCTGTAGCATGGATTAAAAATGTTGCATAAAACTGCAATAGAAATCTCTGCATTCTTCACAAATACGCTAGCAACAAAAATGGTTTCTGTTACATTGATGTCTGCTTTAGACGAAGCAGTGAGTATTTTAAATTTTATTATTTTGTATTTATTTTTTGGAATATACAGGGTCCGTCATTTCACCTCCTGTCTTCTATAGCTCAGTTACTAATTGAGTTAGGAATTTGATATTTTGCAGACTTTACTTGCATTCTGGGGTGTATTTCAGGAAAATATTTTTGATTATACAGGATGTCCCAAAAAAGTGTGACGTCATCATGATGTATATTTTTAGATTGCATGGTATATTTTTTGTTGCTTATTTGGATGCCTTTTATGGGTGCCTACATACCTATAAAATTTTATTGAAATCAGTTAAGTGATTTTAGCACAAAAAAATAAAAACTGAATAAAATTAGTTATGTACGATAAAATGTACAAATTTATGAATTGGAACATGGATTTGTGTCAAATTTAAAATAACCGATGTTAAATTTAAATTATCGCCAAATTTAAGAAGATTCATGTTAAATTTACGGAGATTGGTGACAATTTTGTGAAATAAAATGTTTTTAAAATTGACGTAAAATTTCAGATGATTCGTATCAACTCAAACTTTTTCTCAATCCAAATAGTTTGTATAGTTTTAATGAGCGCGCGAAGGATTATTTAAATAATCAAAAACTGTAACTGAGTACACTAATGGGCACTAGGTGGCCGAAATGCACAAGTACAAAATAAATGACCGAAGAAAAGTTAGTCCTTTCTTGATTATGCAAATATTTTATTTAGATTATTAATATAAAATAGACACAATTTTATATTAATAATCGTAATCTTATTGTCGTCATGTGCAAATAATAATTCTAATATAATAATATACTAATAATACTATCATTAATATAATAATATTAAATATAAGATGGATTGAACGATGTGGCTTTTATTTGTTGAAAATTCATAATTACTAATGTATGAAATAAAGTTACCCACTTTTGAAATGATCATTTCTTTACCTGAAGTAGCCACAGTGTGGCGAAACAATTGTCGTGAACTATAAAAAACAATTTTGAAAATTTTAAACAGTGCGTAACCTTATTTCATACATTAGTAAATATAAGATGGTTTTTGTCTCAAATTTAAGAAAATTTACGTAAAATTAATTTGAGAATAACAAACTTTTGTAATTTGCACGTTTTTTTTCCACCTGCTATAAATTTGTGCTTCATTCAAAATCAACAAAAACCACGAAACAAATGGCATACGACGTAAAATAGCAAAGGGGCCAGTTTTCATTTTCTTTTGTACTTTTGCAGGAATTTGCTCAAGTACTACTATTTTGAAGTTTTCCGTTTTCAGTGTTGCTGTTTACTTCGCAAGACAGAGCTCAGTTGATGCTTACATATGAAAATAGTTATAAAACCTCTAGAGGATGCCGATAATTTTAATGGAAGGAAAGCTTCAGAAAAGACCGTCTATTATTCAACCGTGTCCAGAATTTTAAGACAATTTGAAGGCACACAGAACACACCGGAGGCCTGTTTTACACGCCAATGTACAACTTAAGTGTACGCAAAAGAACATTAATAACAGAACACAGTGAAAAGTAACAAATCCCTTAAACGATAATCGCTATTAACAGATGATTAGGAGCTTACCGAAGATTTGGTGGCCCCAAACTTGATTTCGTACAACCAAGAATGCTACAAATTTGAATAAACCACAGAATGTTTAAAATGGCGAGTTGTCATTTCAGGAAAATGACAGCACTAAAACTTCAATTGCCCGCAAAAACGCATGGCAAACCAATTATATTGTTTTTCCACTCCCTGCATGGTAGTACACTGTTGTAAATACTTTGTACTTTGTAAATATTAAACCGCTAATACACTTATCTATGTAATCTATTCTCATAGAAAAATAAAATGTAACTTATTAATATCACACATGTCATTTCATCATCGTCTTGTTTTTTTTTATTTTAGAAATTGTTAATGTACAAATTGTAATATGTTGTTCTTTTTAGTTTTGCCGGAAGATGATCAATTGATTGATCGAAACCGGTCGCAAAAGCAAATAAATAAAATAAAATTAAGGAAGTAGACATTTTTTACTTAAAAGTTAAAAAAATTATGTTGTAGGTGTTGAGATTCACCTGGTTTCAATTGTTTTAAAGTTTTGACGTGTATTAAAGTGTATGCAGTCAGGTGGGTTTTGATGTGTAATAAAAAACATGTCCCATGGTCCCATGTAAACCATTTTTTTGATTAGACATCAAAAACCACTAGAAAGTGCGCACTTCAAAACTTTAAATGAATAATGTATGGCTGTACACTGTACAGAGTAAGGAAGTCATCGTGTTCTAAGCAAAAAATAAATTGGTAATCTTGGTAAAATTACACTGCAAAATTGAGTTGTTCATTAAAACAACAATGCAGTATAATCTACCTTAGACAATCGTTGGTTTTTTCGAATAAAATCGTTCTCTTTTTCCCTCAAAACTGCGTTTTGTAGTTTTCTTTTTGTGGATTTTTGTGTCCCTCTTCAAGGTCCAGCAGTAATCAGGCATCATTCTAATATCCCATCTTCCTTGGTAACGTCTCTCCATCTCCTTTATGGTCTTGATGGAACCTCTCTCGCTGTTCCTCGCTGACAGCTCCACGATTTTCGGGAAAAGAGTCAACGTGGGAATTCAGAAAATGAAGTTTGACTTTCATATGGCATCCCAGTTTTTTTAATAATTTTCGACCATGTTGGCTACAATTTCTTTGTAGTTTGGAGACTTGTTGCTTCCAAAGAAACCGTCTATGACTTCTGCAAAAGAACTCCATACTTCAGATTCATCCTGGGTCATTGTATTCTGGAACAATCTGTCCGATTTTAAGGTTCGAATTTGAGGGCCTTGTAACGGTTCGAACCCAGGTGTTGTACAAATTCTCATAATTTGTAATATTTATTATTCGTTGCATTTATTTAACTGCAATTCATCCTTAAATGCAATTGGATGCATTTAATTTCTTTAACTGCATATTACATGAATTCTTATAATTCAAGTAATTGATTTGGCTCGTGATTTACAAATTCTCGTAATTTGTAATATTGATTTGGCTCGTGATTTAGTGGTAGTACTCTACGTTATGTTTGATTTTTAAATCAAATTCGTGATAACTCAGTTTGGTTCGTTTTATGGGTAATGTGTCTGTTAGTAATTTTTGTTAGCAAGTAAAACACAGATACATGGATTTCATATGATTTATTCATTTTAAAAGGTTATGCAAGCGACAGGTAAATAAAAGACAATTTTGTTACTCTAATTGGACGTTATTTATTTAGTTATATTTATTTAAATTTTGGAATAGATTTGTTTAATAATTATTGAAAATTTATTATATTCTTTGAATTTGAATGATTTATTTTATTTTGAAAACTGAGTAACTTATTAACACTGCGGTTGGAATTACAAAGTGTTACTTAGCGACTTCATGCACCACAATCTTCAAATTGTGCCGAGAAGGATATCTGATACATGTCATCACTGCATAGAAATTCATTAGCACGGTGCCTACCAATGTATTTCAACGCCACCTTGAGGATAGGAACGAATCACATAACTTCACATTAAAGTACTTTAAGCGATCCAGTGCTTCAAGCACCCAATGTGTCCTCATTCGGAGATATTGCTAGTACTCGCGTCTACCAACATTATCAGCCATGTGATCGTAAAAACTTTAATAGGTATTGTTATTCAAAATTGATTATTGATTAGTATGATAAAGCTCTTATTCTACTTCTACTTTTCTATCTACTTAAGCACATACAAACATTCGTTTCATTCATTCATAATTCTGAGATTTCTTGAATATCGGAGGGCTGAGCAAGTTTAATTATACGATTTAATTACAAATATCATTGAATTATTTATATCGAAATTATTAAATTATGTTCCCCTGACGCAACTTTTTATTAAACTACCGATTGATTAATGAGGCCACACTGTTTATCAAATGTTTGCGACGAGGAAAGGAAGGCATATTACAATATTCTCCTGTCAGTACGAAAATATTGTCAGGACAAGGTATAAAATGCAGTTAGGTTAAACTCCGCAGTGGCGTGAGGCTCCCTACATTTCATACCCTTATTAAACTTCGTTCATTACCAGCGGCAAGGCGCGGTAATATCACTAGATAGGTTACATTATTAGTATGGAATTGACTTTGGAATTGTTAGTGTGAATTACATTTGATAAACTTGTGTTATATATTCACCTGAGGAATTAATGTTTAAAGTATATGAGTCGTCGTCGGACAGCGTGACGTTCTGTCTCGATCGGTACATCTAACTGGTCACGTTTAAGTTCCGCACTTCTATTTATACTGGTCCCCCACTTTTTACTCTTCTTCCACTGTCCTATGATAAATCTGCGTACCACTACAAATTGACGCAATCCCATACGTGTCACCGAATTACGCAATCGCCGTTTCGAGTTCCCGTCGTATTCCCACGACCTATTTCTGTGTCATCATTTTGATCGTGTGCTTATTTACATTTGCCCAAAACTACGAAGTCAGCAAAATTAATGTACTCGCTTGGGCCAACGCGTCGTCGGCCGCGGCCTGCTATGATATTTACGCAGTTTTGTTCCGACTCGTCAAATTATGGACTTTAATATTATAGGTTCTTACAGCCTACAAAATTTCCTTCTTTAAGTTTAGCTTCAGAAAGTGCAGGAAATTTGTCGCACAGGTATTTAAAGCAGTCGCCTTGTTTATTTAAAGCTTTGACAAACTGCTTCATCAATCCTAACTTTATGTGAAGGGGAGGCAAAAGAACTAATTTTGGGTCAACTAATGCATCACGCAGCACGTTTTTTTGTTCCGGTACAAGTCTTTCTCTGAGTGGCCATTATTTATTAACGTAATGTAAATTTCGTGCTCGACTGTCCCACTCGCACAAAAAACATGGATACTTTGTGAATCCAGACTGCTGACCCAAAAGCATGGATATTATTTTGAGGTCTCCACAGAGTTGCCAACAATATTCGCTATACTTTATTGTATTTAGCAACAGCTCAAGATTCTCATACATTTCTTTGAGATGCACGAAGTGAGCAACAGGCACCAAGGCATAAGTATTACCATTGTGCAACAAGACACCCTTCAGACTTCTCTTGGGAGAATCAATAAATAACTTCCATGATGTGGAATCGTAATTGTCAGCTCCCAGTTTCATGACTACTTCAGGAATATTATTACAATACACCAGTGAACCCTCTTGAGAGAAATATTCCGCGAACTCTTTTTTGCGATGCCTATACCACGAAAATGTGGTTCCTGGAGCCAACAGATTTTTGTCTTTCAGTCGTGATCCTAAGATTTGTGCAGCATCCTCCGATAGGGCCAAGTCTCTCACTGAGTCATTTACTTCAGCTTGGATGAACTGTTGAGGTTGGTCTATATCAGGATTGAATTCGTCTTCATCGGTTTTTTCGTTTAAACTTTCATCTGAAGATTGCTGTTGGATGGTGTGAAGAAAAGGTGGAGGAATGGGATTTCCTGGTCCATGAGGTACAGGTCGTTTAGCAGACGGTAAATCAGGATACTGAATAGTATGTTTATTTTTCGTATTGAAACCCTTGACATCGCAGGAGCAAAAGTAACAGTCGTCTCCATGTTTTTTTTTTTTGTTCCCTCCAAACCATGGGCCAAAGGGTAAAGAGCTACGTGTACCTTTTGTCCATTTTTTTCAGTAGCTCGACACACTGAAAGCACATTTTGTGTGGAGCCCTGATCACGAAGCTTTACACCGAAGTAAGCGTGATGAGCTTTCTTGATAAATACTGTTATGTTTCGTTGATGCTTTGCTATCGTTAAATCGCCACACACGTAACAAAATATATCAGGACTGTTTTTGCACTTTCTTGATGACATTATGACGCACTAAACACTCAGAAAACAAAACACAACTCGATGCTACAAACAACTGACGCTAACTATTTCGTAAACAACTGCCGATGCCATCAAGTTGACCTTGATAAATGCGAAAATGAAACAGTGTTGTCATTGAAATGAAATAAACATAATATTATACTAAAATAGTTTCTATCGTTGTATCAAGTATTTTAAAGAAATAATTTTAATGCAATTTAGGAAATATCATAAAGGTACTTCTTTGCTCCAGTACAAAATATCTCGCAAGGTTTTTTTAATTTTGTAAAAAATCTTGACGTGATGGGCTCAAACCAAATTAACATTCAGAATCAACGTACCCGTATTAGCTAAGGACAATTATCAAATTCAAAACCCCAAAAATCATGTCGGCCTGTGTAATCGATTGTCATACAGATGTCAGTTCTTTAATAATTCTTTATATGAACTCAATAAATATTTCGTGTTTCATTGCATGCAGTGCGACTTGAGTGTCACAGGGATTTCAGATACATCATTCTGACGAGCGACATACAATATGGGAAATAATGACATCAATGGACGTTCCAATTTCTAGACACGAAAGCGTCGCGTTTACGGGCATTTCTTGTTTTTCGGAATGCATTAGATAGATTTATAGGGATGGCGTGACCGTGTAATGAATAAAAAGTGAAACCTAAGCGCTCTGTACCCCCATTCATCCTCATAAATACGACACGAGCTGCCACAGCGCATCCCACCCGATAAAATCGGTTTTATTGGGGGCCGTCTTCAATCATAAATGAGCAGCGCCGCGACATTCCATTCCTCTGAGTAACGCACCCCAATTTTTTTTAACCCCGGTTTTTTTATTTGTTTAACTTCCTTGGGGCGCAACTGCTCCACCCTTTAGGCGAAGTGTCGATTTCAATGGCAGATACTTGAAAGATTCACGCGACTCTGCGATGAGCGCTCAATTATGAATGCCGCAATTACCAGGCGGACGGGATTATTCATAGGAGCCGGGGATTACGATTTAATACAACCGGTGCGGGGGCGATCAAATTGCGTTCCGTGCCGGCTTAATTGTTTTATTGCCGTCGCGTGCGTCTGAAACCGGCAAGCCGAACCGACATCCAACAGCCACGCGAATTGCAAGAAGGGATTAATCAGACCGGCGATTAATTGCAGCGGTGGTAGGCCTGAGTGCGCGCCATCGCTTGAGTTACGGCTCGTCTGAGATTTTGGCGCTTACGTCCCTTCCATTATTCTGGATGCAGGTGTGGATCCAGATCAATGAGTAATTTTATGCCAACTTAAATTACTTAATGAAGGTTTAATGCTAAGGGCTTACTCATTAGTATCCCTTATATTCTAATCACTTAATTACACTACTATTAGCGTGTACATTAGCACTATGCACTGCTTTTGCACTAACACAATATTAAACTCGAACGGTTTGGTCCGCTGTAGTCTTCTGGTTGTAAGAACCTAATAATATTAAAGTCCATAATTTTACGAGTCGGAACAAAACTGCGTAAATATCATATTAGGCCGCGGCCGACGACGCGCTGACCCAAGCGAGTACATTAATTTTGCTGACTTCTTAATTTTGGGCAAATGTAAATAAGCACACGATCAAAATGATGACACAGAAATAGGTCGTGGGCATACGACGGGAACTCGAAACGGCGATTGCGTAATTCGGTGACACGTATGGGATTGCGTCACTTTGCAGCGGTACGCAGATTTAGCATAGGACGGGGGAAGAAGAGTAAAAAGTGGGGACCAGTATAAATAGAAGTGCGGAACTTAAACGAGACCAGTGAGATGTACCGATCGAGACAGAACGTCACGCTGTCCGACGACGACTCATATACTTTGAACATTAACTCCTCAGGTGAATATATAACACAAGTTTATCAAATGTAATTCACACTAACAATTCCAAAGTCAATTCCATACTAATAATGTAACCTATCTAGTGATATTACCGCGCCTTGCCGCTGGTAATGAACGAAGTTTAATAAAGGTATGAAATGTAGGGAGCCTCACGCTACTAAATGCGGAGTTGAACCTAACTGCATCTTATACCTTGTCCTGACAATATTTTCGTACTGACAGGAGAATATTGTAACATGCCTTCCTTTCCGTCGTCGCAAAACATTTGATCAAACATCTTTTCACACTAACAATTCTAAAGTAATTTATCCATAATAATGTAACCTATCTAGTGATATTACCGCGCCTTGCCGCTGGTAATGAACGAAGTTTAATAAAGGTATGAAATGTAGGGAGCCTCACGCCACTAAATGCGGAGTTGAACCTAACTGCATTTTATACCTTGTCCTGACAATATTTTCGTACTGACAGGAGAATACTGTAACATGCCTTCCTTTCCTCGTCGCAAACATTTGATAAACAGTGTGGCCTCATTAATCAATCGGTAGTTAAATAAAAAGTTGTGTCAGGGGAACATAACTTAATAATTTCGATATAAATAATTCAATCATATGTGTAATTAAATCGTATAATTAAACTTGCTCAGCGCTCCGATATTCAAGAAATCTCTGAATTATGAATGAATGAAACGAATGTTTGTATGTGCTTAAGTAGATAGAAAAGTAGAAGTAGAATAGAGCTTTATCATACTAATCTATAATCAATTTTGAATAACAATACCTATTAAAGTTTTTACGATCACATGGCTGATAATGTTGGTAGACGCGAGTACTAGCAATATCTCCGGATGAGGACACATTGGGTGCTTGAAGCACTGGAATCGCTTGAAGTACTTTAATGTGAAGTTATGGGATTCGTTCCTATCCACAAGGTGGCGTTGAAATACATTGGTAGGCACCGTGCTAATGAATTTCTATGCAGTGATGACATGTATCAGATATCCTTCTCGGCACAATTTGAATATTGTGGTGCATGAAGTCGCTAAGTAACACTTTGTAATTCCAACCGCAATGTTAATAAGTTACTCAGTTTTCAAAATAAAATAAATCATTCAAATTCAAAGAATATAATAAATTTTCAATAATTATTAAACAAATCTATTCCAAAATTTTAATAAATATAACTAAACAAATAACGTCCAATTAGAGTAACAAAATTGTCTTTTATTTACCTGTCGCTTGCATAACCTTTTAAAATGAATAAATCATATGAAATCCATGTATCTGTGTTTTACTTGCTAACAAAAATTACTAACAGACACATTACCCATAAAACGAACCAAACTGAGTTATCACGATTTTGATTTAAAAATCAAACATAACGTAGAGTACTACCACTAAATCACGAGCCAAATCAATATTACAAATTACGAGAATTTGTAAATCACGAGCCAAATCAATTACTTGAATTATAACAATTCATGTAATATGCAGTTCAAGAAATTAAATGCATCCAATTGTATTTAAGGATGAATTGCAGTTAAATAAATGCAATGAATAATAAATATTACAAATTATGAGAATTTGTACCACACCAGGGTTCGAACCGTTACATGGTCAAATTCGTGTTATCGAGGAGTTGGATGGTTTCGACGTTGACGTGTTGAAGAAGTCGCTGCTCGTGACTCTTGGCAAATTTGTTTATTGTCTCATTAACAGTGTCCATTTCCAAGTCCCTGTGGAGGTCACCAATCCCAAGGTGCATTGACAATACTCCTTAGTACTTTGTTTTGGTAACGCTGGATTATTTCTATATTGCTCTTTTTGGCACAACCCTACAGCTGGATGCCATATATCCATACGGGCTTAAGAATTTGTTTATACAGAAGTATTTTATTATAGATTGACAGGGTGGAATTCCGACCAAGCACCCAATAAATTTTTCGAAATTTGATGTCCAATTCTTCTTTTTTCTTTTTGACATGAGCTCTCCAACGCAACGTCCAATGTAATACCCAAATATTTTGCTGTATCAGCGTGGGCTACCTGGATATCATTCATGCTAACATGTATATGTTGATTTATTTTACTTGTGAAATTCACATGGACCGATTTAGTCCCATTAAATATGATTCGCCATTGCTTAGACCAGTTGTTAGTTTTATTAATTGAGCAGATTTAGTGCTGCTTCTTCGTGATCTTTGCCTACATCCAATATAGTAGTGTCGTCGGCAAAAGTGGCTATCGCATTATGTCTAATGCACGTATATCGCTTGTGTATAATAGGTAGAGGACTGGCTCTAACACACTGCCCTGTGGCACACCTTCCTTTATTTATTTTAGTCCAGAGCAAGCATCTTCCTCCTTATTTCTAAAAACTCTATCTGACATGTATGATTCTAGTAAATGTGTATATGTTACTGGGCAGAAGTTTTCTTAAATTGTATTTAAGCCTCATGCCACACTTTGTCAAAAGCTTGCGCTACATCAAGAAACATAGTAGAGCAAACCTTTGTTTCTTCCAATAATTTTTCAATTGCGTCTGTTATTCTATGGACTTGATCTACAGTTGCATGAGATTTTCTGAAACCAAACTGATGTTCTGGAATTATGTTTTTGCCTTCGATAATTGGTTCCATTCTTTTAAGAAGAATTTTTTCAAACAGTTATGAGGTAACGTTATTACAGGTAATAACGAGAGTGGTCTGTCAGAAGAAACTTCATTTAGTGGTTTTGCAGGTTTGCAGGTATTGAGGTAACATTATTTTGAGGTCTCGTTATTACAGGTAAAAACGAGATTGGTCAGTAAGAAGAAACTTCATTTAGTGGTTTTCCAGGTTTAGGAATCATTATCACTTCTGCTACTTTCCATATCTTAGGTACATATTTTAATCTTTAAGATGCATTAATAAGATATGTAAGTTTTACCATTGCTTTACGAGTTTGAGAATTTCGCCAGTAATTAAGTCAAATCCTGGAGCTTTCTTAGTGTTAATGTTTTTTTTTTAAATTTCTATTGCAATTTTTGTAGGGGTATAGGGTCTGATTTCACCTTCTTCCTGGGTAATATTTTCCCAGTGTAGAACGGCTTCACCCTCATTCGGTTGGAAAGTCCTTTCAAGATATTCGGCAAATCTATTAGCCTTTTGAGTATTGCTTCTTGCATATGTCCCATCTGCACTTCTAAGTCTCTTAAGTCTCTTAGTAGCTTTCCAAAGTGAATAATCAGATTTACTGTCATTCGATGGTCCAATTAGATATTCACTAATAGAGTCATTTTTACCAACCCTCATTAGGTTGGAAAGTCCTTTCAAAATATTCGTCAAATCTATTAGCCTTTTGAGTATTGCTTTTTGCATATGTCCCATCTGCACTTCTAATTGGAGAATTCTGCAAGATTGGTCTCTTAAGTCTCTTTGTAGCTTTCCAAAGTGAATAATCAGATTTACTGTCATTTGATAGTCCAATTAGATATTCACTAATAGTCATTTTTAAATTTTTGAATCTCCTTTTTGAGTTGTTGTGTTGCGTTATTTACTCTAGATTTATCTGGTGGGCATCTAGATTGATGCCAGATTCTTCAGAGTCTTCTCTTTTCGGAAATAAGGGTTCGAATTTCTTAGGGATATTTGTTACGTTTTGTTCGTGGGGTAATAATAGGGGTATTATCCCATTATTATTCCATTATATCTTGTTGGATATTATCAACATTTTTTTCCGCTTCATTGTCTAGCTGGTCTTCGATTTTTTATTGAGGATGACAAGTTGATAGTGTCTTCAAGTTGAAGTTTAAAGCACTACTAGTCAGTTAATCTGTTAGTCAATCTAGCATGTATTTCCTTGTGTATACTACTATCGCTTAGGGTAAGGAGCTGTTGTTTACGGTAACCATTTTTCTCAAATCCTGCCAAAATGAATAGTTGCGACGAAGATTTAATGTGATGAATTTTTGAAAATAGCTGCAGATGATTTTGTTGTTATGGCTACTTTATAGCACACTTTATGGCACAATGCCATAAAGTAAGTGCTTATGTATGATATTCTCTATAACAAACAAAAGTTTTCACAGTGATTCTTAACATATAAATCTCAAATTTGATCCGAATTTCCCATATCAAAATTTCATTGAATATTTGAACTTATAAAATCGATATTATAAGATTTTGCATAGTATTTACAATTTTGAACGATATATGAAAAGTTTCTCACAGTGATTCTTAAAATTTAAGTCTCAAAAGCATTATGAAGCTAGTCGACTACAAAATACATTATTATTACATTATGGTTCTCATGGCCATAAAGACAATCCCTCTAGAGCAGTGGTTCTCACCCCCACCCCCCTCCAACGCGCCACTCCCCCAAGAATACCACCCCTAAATACAGCATTTCTAGGGGGCCACGAATAAAAACGCAACTTTTGGGGGTCACCGCTGAATTTCTGAATAAGCCGCAACATTTCAGAAAGATCCGCAATCAAAGTTTTAAATTTAAAAAAAAACAGTGAAAATCTTCGTGGCTTCAATCTTGTTGCCGTTAGTCCCATTCGACTAGGAAAGTTAATACGAGTGAAATGAGACCAAGGCCGATATATTAACGATGATTTTTATTTCGAAAATTTTTAGTTTTTTTTTGTTTTTTTGCCATATCGGTGAATTTTCAGATGTAGAACCACTTGACCGATATCGCCGCGATTTGAACAGTGCATACAGGGTTTCTAGATAAGTAAATTATGATGCGATGGAAAAAGACCAAGTATGTTGTGATTATTTATATTATTTTGTTAATAGTTGTAATAGTTATTGTGTAATAGTTAAAATTCTACATAATTAAAAAAAATTCGACGCAATTCTTAAAAAAAATAATAATAGTTAGTGGAAATCTAATTGGGCTTCTTTTTAACCTAATTAAGTTGCTAAACTTATTGGCGAGTGATTTTTGATTATTTGTCAATAGTGGAGGCTCCGGGTAATTACTTTAACGTACCTAATTTAAAAAAAAAAACGCGGAAAACAGATCGGGCATTCTTCTAACCTAGTTCATTTGTTAAAAATGACCAGGAATAAAATCCTAGCTGTGTGCAGAGTATTCAAGAAAGTAGTTTCAACTTTTAGAACTACACCTTTTCAAGTTCAAATTGACACCAATCAATTTCAAATTGAGGCCAATCAAGTTCAAATTGATACCAATCAATTTCAAATTGAGACTAATCGATTTCAAATTGAGACTAAACAAAATCATGTTCAATAATCTACCAAATAAACTTAAAATCATAAAAAAACAGAAAACTGTTCAAAAAACTGATATATCAATTTATCTTAGACCTAGAGCCATACCACTTGAATGAATTTTATAACCGTTAATTACAATGTATTATGTACCATTAGAATTAGTAACTGATTTTGTGACATGTATTTCATTTTATTATTATTAATCATCTGAAATAAACAGTATTATTATAAATCAAGTTGACACTAAACAATATCAAATTGTCATAATAAATTTCATTTGTTTACTCTCAACTTGATATTGTTAAGTGTCAACTTGATTTTGTTTGGTCTCAATTTGAACTTGATTGGCCTCAATTTGAAATTGATTGGTCTCAATTTGAACTCGATTGGTCTCAATTTGAACTTGAAAAGGTATAGTTACAACAAAAATGACAAACAATGACATTTGAAAAAATCTAGTTAAATTATTTGCTTGTATCCTAATGAAACAACAATTTCAGCAACGTTGCAACATTTTTGATTTGCATCTTGCACAGTGTCATCTATTAGTATCCAGCGTGAAAGTTGACACCACTTTCTTGAACGCTTTGCACACAGTTTGCATTTAAAGTAAAATGTTGAATGACGATTCAAATTATTTAATTTTTGTCATTTGAATACCGATATTGTTGATAACAATTTTCAGTCTTAAGTATCTTGAAAAAATAAGTTTTCAGCTCTAACCAATTTCCCAAAATCATTTTATTGACATTAATCTGCAAGAAAGTGAATTGACATTATGACTGACCCTGTATATTTTAACTTGAAACATACCTAGACAACCATATAATTAGGGCAAGTTATACAGAGTGATTTTAAAAAAAGGCTTTTATTTATGTAAATTAAATTCCATGCCTTTCTACAATCAATTTTCCGGTTTGAACTGTGCTGAAACCAACTAAAAGTTTCGCGGCAAAGAAAGTCTATGTGAGTAGGGAGTTCCTCTGCTGCCTTGGAACTAGCATTATTTATTTAATGGCAAACACATCTAACTAATTGCAGTCGATTATTGCTTTCTTTCGGTGTGTACACTGAATGATGTTTGCCACACAAACTGTTGGCTCCATCTGTTCGTAAACGAATCAAATTATTCATATTTATTTTAACAAACACAAAATTCGATTAAACACTCATATACAGTATCTTCAGTTCCATTTTCCAAGCGTAATATACCTAAGAAGTAGGGTTTTATACACTTTTGAATTTTGCTGTGATTTTTTATGCAATTACCCATATACAGGGCGTCCCATGACACGATGCGCATAGCTTAAGAACGTATTTCTAGGGCAATTTTTAGTCGAAAAAGCCTTATACAATTCAGTCAAAAACATAATAATTAAAGAGTTATGGGCAAAATTTAAGAAAGCAAAAAACATGTAGAATAAATTAATGCTTTATTAATTAACAATTTAAAAAAATGTATTACCAACACAAATTTAATCAAAGTGTTTGATCAAAATGACCCCCGTTGCCCCACAATTCTATCTCTTCTCTTCTGTTTTATTCTATTCTCTAATATTAAATCTAATATTAAGTTTTGGACAAAAGTGTACAAGGTATTTTGGACTAAAAATTGCCCAAGAAATGCGCTCTTAAGCTATGCGCATCGTGTGACTGGACACCCTGTATATTTTTGTACTAGTGACTTATCAGTAGATTCATCAACAGTAAGGGAGTGAGGCAGATCTTGAAGATCCTTCAATAGTCTTTCTAAGAAGCAGGGAGCTATGACATTATTTGTCAAGCCTGGTCATTTTGTTCATTGTAACTTTAAATCAATTTTGGTTGTTTGTGACACAACTTCAGTCAGATGATCCACACTCCGTATAGATGCATGAGTTGCTATATAGGCAGAAAGTATTAAATTTATTTCCTCATTAGTTAAATTTATAGTAACAAATTTATCCAAAGTTTTCTTAGTTGCATTTGGATTCAGCCATTAAAAATTTTGGTGTTTTTTTTTTGTGGCATCATGCTTATTTCAAATCTGCATGCAGATTCATCAATAATCAAGGAGTAAAGCAGATCTTGAAGATTCTTCACTAGTCCTTCTAAGAAGCAGGGAGCATGACATTATTTTTCTCATTAATGAGGATTAATAATTTTCCTTCCTCATTAGATACATTTATTGTAACAAATTTATCCAAAGTTTTCTTAATTGTATTTGGATTCAGTCGTTCAATATTTTGATGTGTTTTTTTTTGTGGCATCATGCTTTTTCAAATCTGCATGAAGCTCTCAAAATAATTTTGCAAACTTTGCAAAACGCTTCATTCGATGTAGAAGTATGTTCTGATTCTGATGCTACTCTTTGGCCATCCTATGGCAAATGTCACAAAAAATATTAGAGAGCCTTAAATATATTTCCGTTTCCTCATTAGATAAATGTATTGTAACAAATGTATCAAAAGTTTTCTTAGTTGTATTTGAATTCAGCCGTTGAAAATGTTGATGTGTTTTTTTGTGGCATCATGCTTTTTCAAATCTGCATGAAGCTCTCAAAATAATTTTACAAACTTTGCAAAACGCTTCATTCGATGTAGAAGTATGTTCTGATTCTGATGCTACTCTTTGGCCATCCTATGGCAAATGTCCCAAAAATATTAGAGAGCCTTAAATATATTTCCGTTTCCTCATTAGATAAATGTATTGTAACAAATGTATCAAAAGTTTTCTTAGTTGTATTTGAATTCAGCCGTTGAAAATGTTGATGTGTATTTTTGTGGCATCATGCTTTTTAAAATCTGCATGAAGCTCTCAAAATAATTTTACAAACTTTGCAAAACGCTTCATTCGATGTAGTAGTATTTTCTGATTATGAAGCTTCTCTTTGGCCATCCTATGGCAATGTCCCAAAAATATTAGAGCGTCTTAAATTTCTTTCCGTCTCATTAGTTAACTTTATCGAAAGTTTTCTTAGTTGCATTTGGATTCAGCCGTTGAAAATGTCGTTGTATTGTCGGTGTATTTTTTTGGCATCATGCTTTGTCAAATCTGTTTGATGCTCTCAAAATAATTTTGCAAACTTTGCAAAACGCTTAATTCGATGTATAAGTGTTTTCTGATTCTGATGCTTCTCGTTGGATATCCTATGGCAAATGTCACAAAAAATATTAGAAAGTCTTAAATTTCTTTCCGTCTCCTTATTCGTTAAATTTCTTGTAACAAATGTATCCAAAGTTTTCTTACTTGTATTTGGATTCAGTCGTTGAAAATTTTGGTGTGTTTTATTTTGTGGCATCATGCTTTTTCAAATCTGCATGAAGCTCTCAAAATAATTTCGCAAACTGTAAAATGTAAACGAAAAATGTTTTGTAAATTATACACCCTACATCATTAAAATGGTAAATGGGGATTTCATAATATATATACAGGGTGAGTTTTTTCGGATGTTTAGTATGGGGATCTCGGAAACTAGCGGAGATAGAGGGACGATTAAATGGGGAAATAATTCCAGTTTTACAAGCTCAATTTCATGAGGTTTTTGTTTTTTGGAAAAATTGCATAGCAAACTAGATATCTCGAAAACATAGATTTTTTGTTATTTTGTTCGGTGCCTATCGAACTAAGAAAAACAGTAGATTAGCTATACTTATTAATATTGTATCTTCTTCTTGGATTGCCATACTCGATGTCTGACGTCGGCTATTTCCCCGCATACGTCACTGTATGAGTGTGTATCGTAGTTACAGTGACGTATGGCACCTACAGTTTAACGTCGGCTGCGAACGACTGGTTTTTGGGGAAACAATATTGTATAATGTGGGGAAATTTAGATTAACATTGCATTGGGTTGGCACTAAATCCATCGCGCCACCTGCTCAGTGCTCCCCATCAATCGCGGAGAAAAATACCAAAGACATTTAATGAAATACAAAAGACAATAATTTCATTGAAGTAATAAAAAAATGGCTCGGGGCAATTGAGCCGGTTCTCCTAGCTTACGTTACATTCCTCACCCCCTCTCTGGGGGGGGGGGGGGGGGGGGATTCTTGACGTTCCATCTCATGGTTCAGTTGGGATTACGCCGAGCAAATTTCTTGACCCAACGTCGAAGGGGGACGTCTAGGATTGTAGATACGGGTCGTGCGCCCGTAACGACTTGGCTTACATATAGGGGTGGTGTAAGTACCTCTTACGAAAAAGAAAAAGGGCCCGTGAAGCCTGCCCTCCACCCCTTCCTATTGGCAGAAAAAAATTAGTCTCGACACTTATTGGACAAACCTGTATGATATTACAGATATCGATAGCCCATTCCATGTATATCATATATCTATCAATCTATCATCAACATATTATGTTATTATATGTATTAAGTGCTGCAGACGTGTAACTGTATATGGAATAAATGTTCATACTATGATTACAGATATTTTTATTAAAGTTAATGCTAATCTAAAATTCTATATTTTTTGTAGGAAACAACTTCATATCATTCTTCGTTTATGGAAAATATAGAGTCAAGATTTTGTGTTCGAAAATTATCACGAAAACTTTCCTCACAAACTTATTACGCAGGGGAGCCATAAGCTATTCCAGTAACATAAAACAGCATATTAAAAGTAGGATTTTAACATTTCCCTATTTTGTACTCCGGATATGATGAGATATTGCGGTTCAGGGAGCTATGATTAGAATCGTTCCGACTACGGCAATAATGGGATCTATCGCTGCCGTTCCTGGTAATTACGGGGGCCGCGAAACAACTGCGAAAATAGACTGCGCGAAGGAGAGGCCGATCGATTCCCTCAAATATTAACGTGGGAAAAATGTGTATTTATGGTGTATCAATACACCTCCAGGGGCTCGGAACGTTTCTGCGATGGGCATTATTACAACTCTAATTTCCAATGGGGCGATAAAGATTGGAATCAGGTGTAGCGCCGGTAGTACTATATTGTGTTTCGGAAAGTGTAACACGCTGATCAATATCGGAGTCCCAAGGATGTTGCCTGTTGGAAAGTAAGTTCACATTTTGTGAGTCCTATAATATTTAGAATCGCTAAGCTGATTACTGAGAAGGATCACCATCCGGTCTCTGGCTCGATAAAGTCATTCGAAACTATCCACCCAATGCGCTTCTTCATTGTGGAAACGCATTGAAATTAATAGATCTGACTGCTTAAGAGATGGTCTTATCAAAGTTGACGATAAGTTGTCTGCAGGATAATCATACCGATAAGGTTATTCGAAACTATGCGCCCAATGCGCTACTTCAATGTGGAAATCTTTAACTGTCAGATAATTATTCAGAAGTTTATCGGTGGTAATCCGATAGATAATTTATCATCTTATTTGGAAATACCGGTTCTATAACAAAAAAAAACCTTTAGCTTAAAAAGTTGTGATAGAATAGTAACCTGTCAGTATTGTTTTTAACTCAATCGTGAAAAAACACTTCACTATTCACAACAAATTCCTGATATGCTACCAATTATCTAATCCAGTAAACATATCTGTCACGTACTGAGTGTGCGCAAATCTGATCATTCTCTAATTTCATTTAGCAGCAATTATAATCACTTTTTTGGGTACTAATTCATACATTTTTAGGTGATTAAAAATCCGCCAGATAGAAAAAAAAAACAGTTTTAGCTGTTTAGAAGATTGTTATACTTATGACCCCCCTAATACTATTAGTTCTGGTATCTGGTATGATGATTAAAACTGAATATCAAAGGCTCGGTTGTGGGATCGTGGATCATCCTTGACCATGGTTTAGAAGATTATGATACTTATTCCCCCCAACACTATTAGTTCTGGTATCTGGTATCATGATTAAAACTGAATATATAAGGCCCGGTTTTGGGATCTTGGATCATCCTTGACCATGGTTTAGAAGATTATGATACTTATGAACCCCCCAACACTATTAGTTCTGGTATCTGGTATGATCATCTGGTATGATGATTAAAACTGATTATATAAGGCCCGGTTGTGGGATCGTGGATCATCCTTGACCATGGTTTAGAAGATTATGATACTTATGACCCCCCCAACACTATTAGTTCTGGTATCTGGTATGATGATTAAAACTGAATATATAAGGCCCGGTTTTGGGATCTTGGATCATCCTTGACCATGGTTTAGAAGATTATGATACTTATTCCCCCCAACACTATTAGTTCTGGTATCTGGTATGATGATTAAAACTGAATATATAAGGCCCGGTTTTGGGATCTTGGATCATCCTTGACCATGGTTTAGAAGATTATGATACTTATGACCCCCCCAACACTATTAGTTCTGGTATCTGGTATGATGATTAAAACTGAATATATAAGGCCCGGTTTTGGGATCTTGGATCATCCTTGACCATGGTTTAGAAGATTATGATACTTATGACCCCCCAACACTATTAGTTCTGGTATCTGGTATGATGATTAAAACTGAATATCAAAGGCCCGGTTGTGCGATCGTGGATCATCCTTGACCATGGTTTAGAAGATTATGATACTTATGACCCCCCAACACTATTAGTTCTGGTATCTGGTATGATGATTAAAACTGAATATATAAGGCCCGGTTGTGGGATCGTGGATCATCCTTGACCATGGTTTAGAAGATTATGATACTTATGACCCCGCAACACTATTAGTTCTGGTATCTGGTATGATGATTAAAACTGAATATCTAAGGCCTAGTTGTGCGATCATGGATCATCCTTGACCATGGTTTAGAAGATTATGATACTTATGACCCCCCCAACACTATTAGTTCTGGTATCTGGTATGATGATTAAAACTGAATATATAAGGCCTGGTTTTGGGATCGTGGATCATCCTTGACCATGGGTTAGAAGATTATGATACTTATGACTCCCCCCAACACTATTAGTTCTGGTATCTGGTATGATGATTAAAACTGAATATATATGGCCCGGTTGTGGGATCGTGGATCATCCTTGACCATGGTTTAGAAGATTATGATACTTATGACCCCCAAACCCTATTAGTTCTGGTATCTGGTACAATGATTAAAACTGAATATCTAAGGCCCAGTTCAGTTGTGCGATCATGGATCATCCTTGACCATGGTTTAGAAGATTATGATACTTATGACCCCCCCCCCCCCCAACACTATTAGTTCTAGTATCTGGTATGATGATTAAAACTGAATATCTGTCCAAGGCCCAGTAGTACGATCGTGGATCATCCTTGACCATGGTTCAGTTAGGATACAATTGTATCGATAAATCGATAGTTGCCGAAGTATGGAAATATATATTTAACAAACGTAGAAGTAATTAAACTTCAATTTACGTACTCACGTGCCACCTGATGATTTAAATGAAAACTATATTAATGGCGCCTTAATAGCTATCAATCGCCAACTATGTAGTTCCACGTATATTTGTTATTATGATAATACAACGATCATGCTCTTACGTCGGGACTCGAACACGCAACGCTATGAAGGTCAGCTCTAAAACATAGAGCGGAGGTCGTACTGAGTGTGTGCGAATCTGATCATTCTCTAATTTGATTCAGCAAAATTAGAATCATCTTTTACCTTTTTCTTCTTGGATTGCTATACTCGATGTCGAGCGTCTGCTATTTCCCGGCATACGGCAGTCTGTATCGTAGTTACAGTGACGTATGGCACCTACAGTTTAACGTCGGCTGCGAACGACTGGTTTTTGGGGAAACATCCCTGGGCAGATTAGAATCATCACATCACTGTACAAATTACTAATATTAAGTTTGGACCTTTACGACAAAAACTTTAATGAAAATACCTTTTCGAGTTACCAAAGCCCCACATAATCCATAATCATTTAAAGTTATAATACCTCCTAATACTATTGATACGAATTCATAAATTTCTGGATGATTAAAATCGTGTTATAGAAAAAGAAATACAGTTCTAGATTATTATTTGTTATTGTTATTTCGGCTGAATGTTAGCCGAAACTAGCCGAGAAAAATAAATATATATATATATATATTTTTAAATGAATGAAAAATGGACGAGACTATTACAAATATAAATAAATATTATAAAATACCAGAAAGTAATAAAATAACAAATAACAAATAGTAATAAAAAATATCTGGTAACATGAATAAAATCCTAACAAAAGCAGTTCTAGATGTTTAGAAGATGATGATACTTGTGACAGGATGATTAAAATTGTGATATAGAAAAAAAAATACAGTTCTAGATGTTTAGAAGATTATAATACTTATGACCATAATACCACCCACTATTAGTTCTGGTATGATGATTAAAACTAAATCTCTAATAGCTTCATTAAATTATTATTTTAATCATCCAGCAAATTAATGATTTCTTATCAATAAGATATTGATTTGAGTTAAGATAACTTCGTACAGATGACAGTTTGATGGTTTACAATCAATATTTTTAATGATTATCATCCCTCATTAAAAGAAATTAAAAAACTGTCTTGCGTAGTTACAAACGGCAAAGAATATTGTAAAAATACTCAAGAAAGAACATGGAATACAGAATTAGATGACAAAAATTTAATCCCTCTTGAAAGAAATTAAACTTTGGGCAAAATCTGACATCTATCAATTTGAATTGCCAAAACTGTCTCGTGTCATTACAAACGGAAAATAAAATAGTAAAAAAACTCAAGAAAAAACATGGAATACAGAATTGAGATGGGAAAATTTGAATATAAACTAGTATTACACTCCCAAAGTAGAATATTTGAAACACTTGTATAATAAATAACTATTATTGATTTTTATATTTGATTTTCCATTGTTTGTTTCATAGACGGCCTAAATATGCAGCTTTGGCTAATAAACGTTACATAGAATTGTAGAATGATTTGGTTCATAATTGTATTGTATAGCGTTTAATATTTAATTTTGTTGTTTTATAAGGTTATATAATCTCGGGAATGATAATATTGTTTCATTAATAACGGCCTAAATATGCAGCTTTGGCTAATTAACATTACATAGAATTGTTGAATGATTTGGTCCATAATTGTATTGCATAGCTTTAAATATTTAATTTTATTTTATATAAGGTCATATTATCCCGGGAATGATTAGTTTCCAACTTTTAGAATTGAACGAAGAAATGCTGAGGGGAAATGTTGATGTTGAGAGGTAATTTTGTAATTAAAATAAATATTATATTTGAAATAGTTTATTGCATAAGTGCATAAGAGAGCCTTCCAAGCACGCTCATGATCATTGATCGTGAATCAAAATCACGATTTCTTATTAATATATTAACTTCGTACGGATGACGGTTTTATGGCTTACAATCAATATTTTTAATGATTATCATCCTTCATTAAAATAAATTAAAAACTTTGATCAAAATCTGACATCTATCAATTTGAATTGTCAAAACTGTCTTGCGTCATTACAAACGGCAAAGAATATAGTAAAACAACTCAAGAAAGAACATGGAATACAGAATTGAGATGAGAAAAGTATTACAATCGCAAAATAGGATATTTCAAACACTTGTATAACAAATAACTATTATTGATTTTTATATTTGATTTTTCATTGTTTTGTTTCATTAATAACAGCCTAAATATGCAGCTTTGGCTAATTAACATTACATAGAATTGTTGAATGATTTAGTCTATAAGTGTATTATATAGCGTTTAATATTTAATTTTGTTGTTTTATAAGGTCATATAATCTCGGGAATGATAATATTGTTTCAATAATAACGGCCTAAATATGTAGCTTTGGCTAATTAACATTACGTAGAATTATTGAAAGATTTAGTCCATAATTGTATTATATAGGGTTTAATATTTAATTTTGTTGTTTTATAAGTTCATATTATCCCGGGAATGATTAGTCTCCAACTTTTAGAATTGTATGAAGAAATGTTGAGACTAAATGTTGATGTTGAGAGGTATAAAATTTTGTAATTACAATAAATATTATATTTGAAATAGTTTATTGCATAAGTGCATAAGAGAGCCTTCCAAGCAGGCTCATGATCTTTGATCATCAATAAAATCATGATTTCTTATCAACATATTAATTTCGTACGGATGACAGTTTGATGGCTTACAATCAATATTTTGAATGATTACCATCCCTCATTAAAATAAATTAAACTTTGGTGAAAATCTGACAGCTATCAATTTGAATTGTCAAAACTGTTTTGCGTGCAAACGGCAAAGAATATAGTAAAAAATACTCAAGAAAGAACATGGAATACAGAATTGAGATGGGAAAGATTGAATAAAAACTAGTGTTACACTCGCAAAATAGAATATTTTAAACACTTGATTTTTATATTATATTTTCCATTGTTTGTTTCATTAATAAAGGCCTAAATATGCAGCTTTGACTAATTAACATTACGTAGAATTGTTGAATGATTTAGTTATTAATTGTATTGTATAGCGTTTAATATTTAATTTTGTTGTTTGATAAGGTCATATAATGTCGGGAATGATAATATTGTTTCATTAATAACGGCCTAAATATGCAGCTTTGGATAATTAAAATCACATAGTTGTAACACATTACATAGAATTTTTGAATGATTTAGTCCATAATTGTATTGTATAGCGTTTAATATATAATTTTGTAGTTTTATAAGGTCATATTATCCTGGGGATGATTATTTTCCAACTTTTAGAATGGTATGAAGAAATGTTGAGGGGAAATGTTGATGTTGAGAGGTATAGAATTTAGTAATTGAAATAAATATTATATTTGAAATAGTTATTGCAAAAGTGCATAAGAGAGCCTTCCAAGCACGTTTGGTGAAGCAAAATGCTTTCAACGGTGCAGTGTTTGAAAGACCCATATGCACGTGTATCCTACGTTGTTTTTTATTATACCTGCACCACAATGTGGAAATAAAGGGACAATAAGAAACATTTCGATTCATATTACAATGTAGGTAGGCGTGGATGTTATTATTAATCGTGGAGTAATTACATTGTTGCATCAATGTCATCTGCTATAGATGTCAGTATCATCAACGAAATTTTGAGGTTGAAACTGCTAGCTTCCATAACCAGTAAAAAGGAGCATGAACCTTCCGCTTTCTGGTATTCGGAGCAATAAAAAGTGTGCATTTAATATATATTTGGATAAAAAAATAGTACAGTCTGACGTTCATTGTTGATCAAGGTTAGTGTCAATAATCCCCGAGGTGAAAAGTACCTCATTTCGCAAATCTAGGAAACCTTTAATGGGATAATAATGTTATACTAGTATTTAGATTATATATATTTGGCGCCTTTCATGAATTTGTATTTAGTCTTATTTGTCTCTTGATAATAGTCGTGAGACCGAAACAATTGTAGAATTTTTCTATTAAAAATTGGTGAAACTTAACCAAGTGCTTTATTTATACTAATTTAAAGATGTTTCACTAGTATTAACCACCGATTCATACAATCTAATATGTTTTTAATTCCTTCAATAGATTGTGAAGGTTTGTAACGTTATTTTTTTGGCTTACACGCATGGTAGCATGCCGGCCGGTGTGGGGGTGTGTGACAGGTTGAACAATTAAGAACAATTTTTTTTAGTAATTTTGAATTTAAAATACAGAATTTATAACCCGTTTTCAATGCCTAGTTCCTTATCACCCACTCTATAGATTACAAACTATTCGAGTTACATCACATACATAAAACTTTTTAATTGTTACACAGATTACAAGTTCGTAAGAACTCAATAACTGCAGTTTTAATGACGTGCGCACGAAATTTAATAAACGCAAGTCACGAATGCTTCACGAAACTATTCAATATAATGTGGATTAAAAATAGCTTTCAAACTCGATAATTGTAGTTTTAATTGCATTTAATACTAATGTGCTCGGCAATAATTAATTAACGGTCTCGTTATACAATGCTTCTGAACTTTGCTAAACTTCCGCATAAACCATTTCCATACTGAGGACATAAACTTCTACGAGAGCATTAATTATGTATCACTTTCTGTACAGAACGCAACTAGGTGATGAAATTAATTATTCTTTCATCAATTCTAAACGGAGTAAGAACAATGTGGCTATTTAAGGGGCTGTTTAATGATTAATTACTTTAAGTAGGTCTTAAAACAACGGATAGAGAAATATGTCGATTGCTTTTTGGCGACAGTAATTAGCTATAGGCAGGAGAAACAAGTCGTTGTAAAAAAGAACAAATTATAATAATATTTAACGAGAATTGGCCAAATCGTCCTCTAGACTACGTCTTCTATTTGGATCCGGATTATGTTCAATCCAGATGATAAACCAATCGGATAATCGGATGACGAGCATGTAATCCGAATATGTCGGATACTAGAGTACATATAGTATCTATTGTGATGATATTCGTTAGTTAATTTTGTAAGAACCTAATAATATTAAAATCCATAATTTTACGAGTCGGAACAAAACTGCGTAAATATCATAGCAGGCCGCGGCCGACGACGCGCTGGCCCAAGCGAGTACATTCATTTTGCTGACTTCGTAGTTTTGAGCAAATGTAAATAAGCACACGATCAAAATGATGACACAGAGAAATAGGTCGTGGGAATACGACGGGAACTCGAAACGGCGATTGCGTAATTCGGTGACACGTATGGGATTGCGTCAATTTGCAGCGGAACGCAGATTTATCATAGGACGGGGGAAGAAGAGTAAAACGTGGGGGACCAGTATACCAGTATAAATAGAAGTGCGGAACTTAAACGGAGCCAGTTAGATGTACCGATCGAGACAGAACGTCACGCTGTCCGACGACGACTCATATACTTTAAACATTAATTCCTCAGGTGAATATATAACACAAGTTTATCAAATGTAATTCACACTAACAATTCCAAAGTCAATTCCATACTAATAATGTAACCTATCTAGTGATATTACCGCGCCTTGCCGCTGGTAATGAACGAAGTTTAATAAGGGTATGAAATGTAGGGAGCCTCACGCCACTGCGGAGTTGAACCTAACTGCATTTTTATACCTTGTCCTGACAATATTTTCGTACTGACAGGAGAATATTGTAACATGCCTTCCTTTCCGTCGTCGCAAACATTTGATAAACAGTGTGGCCTCATTAATCAATCGGTAGTTAAATAAAAAGTTGCGTCAGGGGAACATAACTTAATAATTTCGATATAAATAATTCAATGATATTTGTAATTAAATCGTATAATTAAACTTGCTCAGCGCTCCGATATTCAAGAAATATCAGAATTATGAATGACAGAAACGAATGTTTGTATGTGCTTAAGTAGATAGAAAAGTAGAAGTAGAATAGAGCTTTATCATACTAATCTATAATCAATTTTGAATAACAATACCTATTAAAGTTTTTACGATCACATGGCTGATAATGTTGGTAGACGCGAGTACTAGCAATATCTCCGAATGAGGACACATTGGGTGCTTGAAGCACTGGAATCGCTTAAAGTACTTTAATGTGAAGTTATGAGATTCGTTCCTATCCACAAGGTGGCGTTGAAATACATTGGTAGGCACCGTGCTAATGAATTTCTATGCAGTGATGACATGTATCAGATATCCTTCTCGGCACAATTTGAAGATTGTGGTGCATGAAGTCGCTAAGTAACACTTTGTAATTCCAACCGCAGTGTTAATAAGTTACTCTGTTTTCAAAATAAAATAAATCATTCAAATTCAAAGAATATAATAAATTTTCAAAAAGTATTAAACAAATCTATTCCAAAATTTAAATAAATATAACTAAATAAATAACGTCCAATTAGAGTAACAAAATTGTCTTTTATTTACCTGTCGCTTGCATAACCTTTTAAAATGAATAAATAATATGAAATCCATGTATCTGTGTTTTACTTGCTAACAAAAATTACTAACAGACACATTACCCGTAAAACGAACCAAACTGAGTTATCACGATTTTGATTTAAAAATCAAACATAACGTAGAGTACTACCACTATATCACGAGCCAAATCAATATTACAAATTACGAGAATTTGTAAATCGCGAGCCAAATCAATTACTTGAATTATAAGAATTCATGTAATATGCAGTTAAAGAAATCAAATGCATCCAAGTGCATTTAAGGATGAATTGCAGTTAAATAAATGCAATGAATAATAAATATTACAAATTATGAGAATTTGTACAACACCTGGGTTCGAACCGTTACAATTTTATAGTTATTTAGGAATTTTGTTGATAGTTTCATTTAAATTAATAGAGTAGGAATAGGTTTAGGTAGATAGTTATCGAATTAGGTAATTTATTAAATAGTGCTTTTTAGTTAATATTGTGAATCATTATTGCACAATTAATAATGTAATGTTAATTAATATTCGTAATTACAATGAAAACCACAAATATGACCTACAAGGACGTATGACATTTAATTGGAAGCGGAAAATTATCACATTTGGATTTGCGAGAATTTGAAAAAGTAAATTAGAAATTATACATTATTGAATGATCACCATGGTAACGATTATGAATTGTCAGATGACGCTGTAAATTTTCAAGTTCTGAAGAACGACAAACGAAAAATCAATAATAGAAAAGTGACGGTCTGGTCGTTGTTTATAAATATGACCGATGACACCAGACTCCCCAGTTTACATTCGTTCTCGGTAAAGCTCACGTCTCAGTGCGACAAACGAAAAATCAATAATAGAAAAGTGACTGTCTGGTCGTTGTTTATAAATATGACCGATGACACCAGGCGCCCCAGTTTACATTCGTTCCCGGTAAAGCTCACGTCTCGGTGCGGAAGAAACGGAAGATCTGAAATCTTCCTCTGGACCACGGTCAGCTTAAAACTTGTAATTCTTGCATTGCTTTGCGTGTTTTGCATTATTTTTACAACTGGGTTGCAGATGACTTCAATGCGCCGATTGGCTAACTAGGGATGCTAATGGACAGAGCAGTGGGCAGATTGCGTGCGTGTAGTGTCCGCCATCATCCCGTGCCCGGAAACGAGAACGTCCACTTCCGCTAATACGAAAGGCCACTCACGCTAATGAAAGCCCCGTGCCCGTCCATTCCCCCAGATTGCCCCGTGTGCGTACATAACCTAAAAGTCCCTGCGCGTAGGAGCCAGGTGCGGGGGGGCTCTTTGCGTGACGAGATTAGCGATCATGTCACGCTCCCCGAGCCACCCCCAGGACCACGGGGGGTGCTTTACTTATTCAAATTTCAATTTGCTGCCGCGCCGCCGGGGATGGGGCCCCCAGGCGCCGTCCCCGATTGGTATTTGCTCACGAATCGGATTACCGGTTGATTAGAAGAAGTGGATGGCATAAGCGGAGGGAATGGCAATGTGCGATTTAGCATAATCGGGAGGACGCCGGATGGGGGCGTAAGTTGCCAGTTTAAACCAGATTTAATAAAGTACAAGAAGATTGGGACGCGCTATGTGCCTTATGGAATCATCCCTTATTTTTTTGTACCAAATGTCTGGCATCTTGCACAAGAAAAATGATGATGGCCACGATTATAAAGTTAGTACAGTTGCCTCTCACGCCATCGTTTAGAAGTTCGATTTTTTCAGCGAGCTCTATGAAATTCCAAAGTGCCGTTCTTTAGAGGGGAACTGGAGCTGGCAATCCCGTGTACCTATTAACAAAACTGGAGGTATTGCCACCACACAATTTTCATTTACGATTGCATACATATTTGTCATTGTTGGCAGAAACAACAATTAGTCAATCATCAGCTGAGCTCAACGAAATGTATATCTCTACAATTTCTCTAAACGCGAATGAATGTTTATTAAAATGTACAGGTACACATGAATAACATCAATGAAATAAATAATTAAACGCAGTACATTAACATATCAGATTTGTTTTTATATAATTAGACAGAACACGTTTAATGTATGTTGGCTCAGTAGAAGTAAATTTTTTGAAAGATTTATTGTGTCAATTGAGATATCAAACATTCTTTGCGATAAAAAGCAGATGATTTCCCGCTATTAAGTGATAAAAATGGTTATTAGATTTACCATTTTTTTAAAGATTTTTGCCTGAGTTCTGGACATATTCTGAACAATCTCTTATAAACCTGTCGCCAAGTTTGAAACATCCTGTAGAATCATAAGCTGCGATTCATATTTAGATGCATTAAGCTGCATGTGATTTACTTTACAGAATCTCTTATTTTTAAAATTCATATTATCAAGGGTTATAAATAACTAAGGCAACCAAAAATATGATCGAAAAAAACTATTTTTAGGGCTTGTCCTATAAAAATAAAAATATGCTCTCAAAAATGGCAAATATGCTCTAAAAATTGGATGACAGTATAACACAATGAAAGGAAATAAACAAAATAACCTTCTAACCAACCAAAATAAACTAAATTTGTAGAAAAATTATTTCGTTATTAAGTTTAAAATGTTCCCCAGATATCTGAAAATTTCATCAATTTCTAATAAGTCTAAAACAGTTAACGACAATGTCATAAATAACATAAAGATTGAATAAAATGTAAACTTTACAGATAAAAAATTAGAAGTTTCAAAATTGTTCCTAAATTTTCTAAAACAAGCCACTAAGTCTCAAATACTAAGTGAAAATCTCAACGTAATTACTTATTACGAAAAGTAGAAATTAAAAACAATACAAAAAATACATAATAAATAAAATAATATCAAAATACATTACAAATCAATATTTAATACAGTTAAGATTTTAGCCATAAATTACAAGTTATAAGGTATTATTATTAGGTACTTACTGGTAAAATTATTTTCATTTTATTTTATTATTTATTTATTTCATTTCGCTTGATTTGTTTAGGTTTAAAAAAAACATCATCAGAGGAATGATATGTATTTGAATATGTATTTATCCGATTTTATTTTTATGATAAATATGTATAATCAAATTTAATCAAAATTTCAAAATTCAAATTGATTACCAAATATTTATCATAAAAATCAGATCAGGATATATGCATATTAAAATACATATCATGTCTCTGATGAATAAAATAAAAATAATTTTACCAGTAGGTAAGTACCTAATAATAATACCTTAAATTTAATAAAGCTATCTACACAAAATTTCATAGATATTAGAACTTGCCGAAATGTTTTTGTGGATATTTAATCACAAAATTTGGAATGTGCATAAAAAAATCAGAGTTAAAATTCCAGAATATACAGGGTGTTAATACTGAGTTGTAACACCCGAAAATGGCAGTTAGAACTCATTGAAACAAACAACTTTTCTTAGTTAAAATTTTTGAATTGGAGCCCAAGTTCATAGTTATTGGCGTTCTTTTGTTTTTTGAAAAATCGTCATTACTCCCTTATTTTAAGGAATATTTAAAAAATACAAAAACGCGCGTTCGGTTCTCTAAAACATTTGTATTTACAATTACTTTCTATTTTATCAAATAACAAAATGGCGACCGATCAAAAATTTCTAAGCAAGATATTTTGAAAACCAATCGATCGATTTTTGAATATATAACACTTATAAAATCCTTGAACTATCTTATAACATTTGTCTGTTTTGATAATTATGCAATTTTATACACAAATTATGCAAAATACGCACACAAATGATAAACGTGACAGAAACTTTTCAAGATGAAGCAGAAATTTCTGAAGAACAAGATCAAAAAGTATTTAAATTTGAACGTACAAAGTAGAAAACACGTGCCTCAACTTGTTTAATGGCCTAACTTAAGGTTAGCCTACTTTGTTTTAAATGATTGTTGCAGTTTGTTGAAATTTATCTTGTAATTCAATTTGAATAATAACTTTTTTGGACAGATCGAAAAAAATGTTTCAGACAAATAATATAGTTTAAGAATTTCATAAATGTTTTATTTTCAAAAATCAATCGAGTATTTTTCAAAATATCTTGTGTCGAAATTTTTCTTCAGTCGCCATTTTGTTATTTGATAAAATAGAAAATAATTGTAAATACAAATGTTTTAGAGAACCGATAGCTCATGCTGAACATTTTTGTATTTTTTAAATATTTCTTAAAATAAGGGAGTAATGACGATTTTTCGAAAAACAAAAGAACGCCAATAACTATGAACTTGGGCTCCAATTCAAAAAATTTAACTAAGAAAAGTTGTTTGTTTCAATGAGTTCTAACTGCCATTTTCGGGTGTTACAACTTAGTATTAACACCCTGTATAATCTGTATAATCAAATTATTAAAAGGGTTAAGAATTGGTGCACATTGCAATACATTTCAAAAATTGTAAATATGAATGTAAAAAACGACTTTTTTTTTATTGAAGATGCAAAAAAATATATATTTTCGTTATATCACAAGATACGAATTAAAAAAAAATAAACTTTCAAAAATTTCAATAACATATTATTAATTAATAAGTTAATAGTAATATTAAAAATATACAAATAAATATAGATTCGTCATGTTTATGTTAATTTACACAAAAATCTGTACATTTAGATGTTTAACTTAGTTTTCTTAGAATTACAAATTTCCAATGATTTATGTGCTCATTAAAAAAATATTCAACAATTTTAATGGTGATGAAAAAATCATGTTCTTCAGGCACTTTTTTACGATAAATTGACTGAGTTTTATAGAATTTCGATAGTTTAAACAAAACAAGCCTATTACACCCAATAAGAGAACATATGACGTATTGATAGAATTTTAATAGATTTCTACAAAAATGCAACTATAACATCCACATGTGATACATCATTGAAAAGAGAAAAAAATAACCTATTTATTAGGGCCAAAGCCAACTATGATTACTATTTAAAAAAACACAACTTTGTGTTGTATCTTGTTTATCACAAAAGGTATCGAAATTCTATAAAACTCAGTCAATTCATCGTAAAAAAGTGCCTAAAGAATATACAACTCGTATCTTAATAAAATTATAAATAAATGAAATATTGATAAAAATCGAAAATGGAAAATAATGAGTTTTTGGCCATAACTCGAAAACAAAAGACGATAGTCAATTTTTATTGTCACCATTGAGTTTGTCTTGAAAAAAGAGATCGAGGATACGCCATCCGATTTTATGTATCTCTTCTATTTACCTAAATTCCCTAGAGAAACATCCAAATTGGGCCACCCATACATTAAAATTTCCATTAATGTGTATCTCATTAAATAAGTTGATGATTAAAAAAAAGTTCAGTAACATAAAACAATATCAACCAATGAAATGTAAACATTGCGAAGATTCAATTGTTTAAATGTTTTTAAAAATCCAATTATAAATATACGAAAGTTTCAAAATATTCCTCAAACTTTCAGAAAATTACACAACAATTATAACAATAGTAAATAAATAAAAGTCCAAACTCCAAAAAGTTTTGACGTCTTTATTTTAATAAAAGTTGCTGAAAATATTGAAACTATTATTTTAATTTATTTACTATTGTGGAACAAAACATACAATAAAATATCAATACTTGGAGCACAAAACAGTATCAACCAATGCAATGTAAACATTGCGAAGATTCAATTGTTTAAATGTTTTTAAAAACTCTATTATAAATATACGAAAGTTTCAAAATATTCATGAAATTTTCAGAAAATTGCACAAAAATTATAACAAAAGTAAAATAATAAAAGTACAAACTCCAAACAGTTTTGACATCTTTATTTTAATAAAAGTTGCTGAAAATATTGGAACTATTATTTTAATTTATTTACTAGTGTGGAACAAAACATACAATAAAATATCAATGCTTGGAGCATAAAACAGTATCAACCAATGCAATGTAAACATTGCGAAGATTTAATTGTTTAAATGTTTTTAAAAACCCTATTATAAATATACGAAAGTTTCAAAATATTCCTAAAATTTTCAGAAAATTGCACAAAAATTATAACAATAGTAAAATAATAAAAGTCCAAACTCCAAAAAGTTTTGCCATTTTTATAATACAAGTTGTTGAAAATATTGGAACTATTATTTTAATTTATTTACTATTGTGGAACAAAACATACAATAAAATATCAATTCTTAGAGCACAAAGCAGTATCAACCAATGCAATGTGAACATTGTGAAGATTCAATTGTTTAAATGTTTTTAAAAACCCTATTATAAATATACGAAAGTTTCAAAATATTCCGCAAACTTTCAGAAAATTGCACAAAAATTATAACAAAAGTAAAAAAGTAAAAGTCCAAACTCCAAACAGTTTTGACATCTTTATTTCAATAAAAGTTGTTGAAAATATTGGAACTATTATTTTAATTTATTTACTATTGTGGAACAAAACATACAATAAAATATCAATGCTTGGAGCATAAAACAGTATCAACCAATGCAATGTAAACATTGCGAAGATTCAATTGTTTAAATGTTTTTAAAAACTCTATTATAAATATACGAAAGTTTCAAAATATTCATGAAATTTTCAGAAAATTGCACAAAAATTATAACAAGAGTAAAAAAATAAAAGTCCAAACTCAAAAAAGTTTTGCCATGCAAGGTAAAAAGAAAAGTTATAAATTTGATAAGTGCAATAAGATCATAATATGATGCAATAAGATATGGTGCAATAAGATTCAAAAATTCTAAATTTTACTGAAGGAAAATTTAAATCGTCGTTAATTACGCCATTTTCCATTCTTGTTAAAGTTTCGTAAGGTAAATCCAGAAATGAGTAAGTATGACTTCAAGAAATTTAAAAATGAAATAGAAATAGTCGATCGGGAAGTCCATGCAAGGTTGGGAGATTTTAATAACATTGAAGGAATTTCATATTTTATTAACAATCCGTTTCAACAAAACTTATACATCTCAGAAATTTCGAACTAAATTTCTAAAGTGTTTGTTGCAAACCAATTAGAAACAGAACTTGAAATACTCAAAATTCAAAATAATGTTAATACGTATTTGTCAGTTTTCAAACATATAACTATATAAAACAACTTTATGCTAAGAAACATTATTTTTCTGTCACACACTATTCAATCTGTTGACCGACAAGTTGTACTGCAGATCGGAGAAATAATCGGTACAGTTCAAAAATCATCAGTATAACGAGTCGGTAGGTGTTTCAGGTGCAACGACTAATTGATGTTCAGATCGCTTGTGTCTATGATAAATCATGAGTATAACAAGTTGATAGGTATTTCACCCATAGATACAAGCGATCTGATCATCAATCAGTCGTTGCACCTGAAACACCTACCAACTCGTTATACTGATGACTTTTCACAGACACAGGCGATCTGAACATCAATCAGTCGATGCACCTGAAACACCTACCAACTCTTTATACTGATGATTTCTGCGAACTGCAGTACAATTTATAGTACAACAGATTGCATAGTGTATGGGGCGTTTTACAAATGTCACATTCGTTTGTTATACAATTCGATAATATTTGTTGTACCAATTTCACTGATATTTCACTTGACAGTGCGGAATTCGGAATTAGGTTAACAACGACATGTGAATAAACAACAATTTTGTAAGATTTACATTAAAGTTACCCATATGAGTTTAGATGTTGCAAAAGTAAAGTAAGTTTCATCAAATTACATAGTTCTTGTTTTCCAAAATCCTTTAGATTTTTAAGGTTGTTTTAATAAGTACTTACTGGTATTTGTTTATTTATTTTATTATTTATTTTTATCGGATAAAACCTTAAACTTTAGTTGTTTTTGTTATGATTTGTTAGTTTTGCGTTTTCTTTTTATATTGAAAGTAATTTTTGAAACGAAAAGAAAAATTAAACTGTTTTTAAATGAAAATATTCTACCATTTCTTTGGGCGACAATCGATAAAACGACTTCACATCGCCTGGATTTTCAGTGAATCATTAGAGCCGGATATTTTTTCGTGTGTTTTAGCATCCGCGTATTAAAGGTACAACCTTCAAGGGCTAACGAGAATTTCCAGAATCTTATAATCCGCCGCATAAAACTCAACAAATCCCCAATAATTCGCGGACGAAGAAAAAAAATACAATTTCGCCCCCCACCCCTCCCCCTCCATCTGGAAAGCGTTTTCCACGGGTCGTTTAAGGATTTCATCATCCGGGCTGTCCCACGCCGAGCACCGATCAATCTGGGAAACCGGAAATACGCAGGCACACACTCAAACAAACGATCGGGTATACACATACAGCCAGTTGTGGCCTTTCACCCTCTACGCGAGTCACGTTTAAAGCAGACAAATTCTTTAGTAACTCGGTTATGAGGACATGGCAATTGAGGGAAACCGCAATTTGTAACTGACAAACAATGAAGACAAATGATGAATTCATCTTTTTCACACAGATGAGTAACGCAGACAATTTGCGAATTCATCGTTTGTTACCGACGAACAATGAAGGCAATCATCGCATCTTTGGAAAAAATAAATGTTGTACAATTGGCGAATACAAAATTTGCGTATTTAGTGGCGACAATCTTTCAAACCTCAGTTAAATTTTAGAACTATGGGAATAGAACTAACGAATTATTAATATATAAACAGTGCATGATTTACACATCGTACGCAAGAGAGAAAAAATACGTTATTTTTTTGTAGATAGGCGTAATAAATCTCGAGTTTAGTAAGCTGCTGCACTCGTACCGCCATCTATCGTTATTTGTGCTCCTCCTGATCATTAATTTCAATTATCGAGAATTTTTTGTGTTTTATTGGCGTACACTACTAAAGTTAGGGACGAGATTAACTTGGGTGCGACCCAACCCAGTCATTTTATAGTATCGATGTGATAAAATATTCTTTAACTTAACACTGTAGACGTACGTATAACGCGCAGTGAAACAAAATATTTTCCAAGATCGATAGTATCAAATAACTGCAATGGATTATTTAGTATTACTGCATTGATAATTCACTTGTTATTACATTCTAGTCTGCTGTTTTAATTAAAATGCATACTCGAATTTAATTCTTTTAAAATAATTATAACTATAGTCTGTTCCATTTTTATTTTTAACTAAGAAGGCTATGGTTTCATTTTATAAAGTTTTACACATGAACACCAACAAAAATGATCAGACAGTGAACAAAAAAATTAAATGTCAGATTTCTAACAACGTTGTCTAATTCATATTGTGATGATATTTATTAGTTACTTTTATAGTTATTTAGGAATTTTGTTGATAGTTTTATTTAAATTAATAGAGTAGGAATAGGTATACTTTGATAGTTATCGAGTTAGGTAATTAATTAGATAGTGCTTTTTAGTTAATATTGTGAATCATTAGAGCACAATTAATAATGTAACGAGTTAAAATTCGTAATTACAATGAAAACCACAAATATGAAGGACGTACGACATTTCATTGGAAGCGGAAAACTATCAGGAAAATGAATATCGCATTAAATTTTGGATTGGACATTTAGATTTGGGGGAATTTGAAAGAGTAAATTAGAAATTATACATTATTGAATGATCACCATGGCAACGATTATGAATTGTCGGACGATGCGGTAAATTTTTAAGTTGTGAATAACGACAAACGAAAAGTCAATAATAGAAAAGTGACTGTCTGGTCGGTGTTTATAAATATGACCGATGACACCAGACGACCCAGTTTACATTCGTTCCTGGTAAAGCTCACGTCTCAATGCTGTGTGTGTACGAACACATAAACAAACAATTTAAAAACAGTAATCAATTCGCATCCGATCAAATCCCCGCATCTGAGCGATAATTAGGGAAACCAAATTAAAAACAATTAAGTTTCAAACACCGATATTTGTTTCCATTAGTGAAATAGACCAAGCAGTTAGTGCTACGTACAATTTTGTGCGTACGCGAAGGAATTAAATTCCGAAACAGCTGATATGTTCGAAGAGAGGAATTTGCAAGAGCATCGTCGCAGAAGAGGGCTTTCTGAGATCGTCGCAGAAGAATTACTGAGGACATCTTCGTGGAGAGGAATAGGCAGAGAACCTCGATGCAGGGAAGACGCGCTAAGGACAACATCATCATAGGATTTCGCAGAATGAAGGAGTTAATTTCTCTTAATTTGACAGATTGGTACCGGGAGGGCCAACTGTCACTACAAGTTGCCAGTACACATAAAGTTCCGTGAATAGAACTAAACTGCAAAGGTAGAAATATACAATTTTATTTAACTCAGATCCATGCAATTTAGAATCAATAGGGAAGTTTTGTTAATTAAATTAGAAGTTAAAATTTGTTAGTTATTGATTTCGTTTGTTTTCTTTTGTTTGCGTGTTTCATATTGATTTTAGTGTTTTTGTTTGTTTGTTTGTTTACATTTCATTTTATATATATTATATATTTATCATTACACCTTCTATCAATTAGTGTAGGTGTTTTTCTTTACATTTCTCATACTCTTCTTTCCATTAGTTTTCTATAAATTTGTTCCATTTCTTTCGGTCGTTTGTTATGTTCTTTGCCTGTATCGTTGTTAGTCTTCGTTTCGTTAATATCTCTTTAATCGTGTCGTCCCAGGTTTTCTTTGGTCTACCTCGTCCGGTCTTCTTGCATTTTGCTTCCCACACAAGTTTTCGTTGTCTATCTTTTTTCATCCTGTGCATGTGACCCACCATGCTAACTGTCTCTTTTCAATAAATTCCAGGGTCGATTCTATTTCTAGTTCATTTCTTATTACTGAGCTTCTGATCTTGTCGAATTTTGTTACCCCTTTCGTTCTTCTCAGGTATTTCATTTCCACAGCTTGTATTCTTTCCTTCTCCCTCTGTTTCAGATTCCACGTCTCACATCCGAAAGTTAATACTGGTCTTAGCAGTATCTTGTATAACTTAGTTTTGGTTTTGGTCGATATTTCTTTTCTGCGTAGGATGGTTTTGTTCAGTTCATGGTAAGTACGTGTATCCTTCTTAATCCTCGTGTCAAATCTCCAAATTGAATACTACTCCAAAGTATTTAATTTCCTCCACTTGTTCAATTTTAGTGTCTTTTAATTTGATGTTCATCGCTTCCATACCTCCCACTAGTTTTATCCGTATTTATTTCCATTTGGTACTTTTTAAGTATCTCTTCCCACATCCCCAAGTTCTTTTGTAATTTTGTTCCTTCATTCGCCAGTAATACAACGTCGTCTGCGAACGCTCCATCTTTCACACTGATGTTCCTCATTCTTCTGTATCCTATTTCCATTTCTCTTGTTCCCGTTTGGCATTTTCTTATTATCTCGTCCATGTGGATGATAAATAGAATCGGACTTAAGTTTCCTCCTTGTCTCGGCCCGTCTTTGGTTTTGAAGCACTTTGATTCGTTGTTGTTATTGTACACTATTATATTGTTGTTGTTTTCGTATATCATTTTGATAATGTTTATGATTTTCGCGCTCAAACCTGTTTCTTCCAATATTTTCCTAAGTTTCTTTCTGTTGACCGTATCAAATACTTTTTTATGTCTATGAAGCCCATGTATACTATTTTATTTTGTTTTTTATTTCTTCTCTATGATCTGTTTCATTGTGAAAATGTGGTCTTGTATACTCCTCCTTTTCGGAAAACCACTTTGTGCCTCGTGTAATGTTGTTTCTACGGCTGTCCTTATTTTGTTTTCTATAATATTCTCTAATATTTTCATTCCAGTACTTATTAGATTGATGCCTCTATAGTTACCACATTCTTTTCTGTCGCCTTTTTTATATATTGGTACCACAAGTGCGGTCCTCCAGTCGTCCGGTATCCACACTTCTTCCCATACTCCATTATATACTTTAAATAGTAGTTTCTTCGCTTCTTCGCCGATGGTTTTCATCAGTTCTGCTGCTATTTGGGCCTTTCCTGCCGCTTTTCCGTTTCTCAGGCTCTTAATTACTATGTCTAATTCTTTTTCTGTTATCTCTTCGTTCTCGGTTTTGTTTTCTCTGTTTTGTGTAATTTCTTCTATCTCTCTATCATTGTTTTCCTCAGTATTTAATAATTCCATTAAATATTCCCTCCATATGTTCATAATTTGTTCATCTTCCCTTAATATATTTCCTTGTTTGTTCTTGATTTCATAGTCTGTCTGTTTTTTTTTTCTGGAGCTCTTAATAACATTATAGAACAACTTCTGGTTTTCAATGCTATTTCTTCCCATGACTTTTGTTTCGCTTTTAGTACTACTTCTTTGACTTTCTTCCGGCTTTCCTGATACTGGTCATATATTGCTCTGATTTATCATTTAGGTATTGCTTCCAGGCCAGCTTTTTATTTTTTATTTCCTCTTTAATTTCTTCTGTCCGCCATCTCGTTTGTTTCTTCTTGTTTGTTTTCCTCATTGTTCCACATGTTACTTTTGCTGCCTCTTTCATAATGTTTCTTACTGTTTCCCATAACTTTATATTGTCCATCTCATGTATTCTCTTTTTTTGCGTTATTAACTCTGTCACCATTTTTGTGTACTCTTTGGCTACTTCTTCCTCTCTCAATTTGTATAGTTTCGTCGTCTCTCTTTCTTTCTTTCATTCTTTTTCATGTCTGTCATTTACTTCTACTGTGTTTTCTTTTATTTTTGATATCAATAGGTAGTGGTCGCTATTAATTTCGAATCCTCTTCTAACCTTTGTATCGATTATGTTACTACGATGTTCTCTATCTATTAAAATATAGTCGATAACTGATTTTTTGTTCCTTGCCCTTTCTTCTCTCGTATATGTATGTATTTCTGTGTGGTTGTAGAATGTATTTGTTATAATAAGGTCCTCTATTAAACAGAAGTCTAGCATTCTCTTCCCGTTATCATTCCTTACGTTTTCGCCATATTTACCTATTATTCCGTTGAATATGTTGTCACCTCTGCCTACTCTACAATTAAAATGTCCGGCAACATAAATTTCTCCTTTTAGGTTTTCTATTGTTTCTCCTAATTTATTCCAAAAATTCTTTTTGTTTTCCACTAAGTCGTCGTCATTCGGTCCATATGTCACAACAATATTTCTTTTCTTATTTTGTCCGCAATTGAGTGTTATTGACATTATTCTTTCCGACCATGTTTTCCAGTAGTCAATATTTTGGCTCCATTTCTTATGTATTATCACTCCTACTCCTGCAGATGCCCTTTTGCATTCTTCTACTCCACTAAAGCATAAGGTATGACCGTTATCAGTTTTGATTACTCCCTTTTTCTTTGTCTCTGTTATTGCTAATATGTTTAGGTCTGCTTTCTCAAACTCGTCTTCTGTCTCTTTTTCTTTACCTTTTATACCTCTTATATTCCATGCTCCCAATTACCTACTCGAGACCCTGAGATAAAGAGCGAACCCAATATAAAAGAGCATTTTTACAACCGAAAGTGGGGTTATATAATGCTACCCTGTATATAATTATGGAAAATGATTTTGAATCACATCCATAAAACATGAACTTAGCCTATTTATAATTTTGATTTTAACGCAAACTGACGGGCGAAATGTACAACGGATCTGTTTACCATATTGACCTAAAATCGAGATTGTAAATAGCCCCAAATTCATCAATTATAGATGCGGGATTCTCTGGTGTCGACGGTTTGCATGCTACAACTAAATCCGTGACGTTGCATAGGTGCGAATTAAAGAGCTGTCTGTATCCGAAACGTGTGAATTAATCCCGAAGGTGGTGTTTACCGACTTAATCCGATCGGCCTCGGATCTCACCGCGATGGCACACAACTCGAGAGCATAATTCAATGTTCAATTACAGCCAGGAGTTGGGATGCTTCTATTAATTTGCAGGCTAATTGTTTGTGAACAAACATTACAACTGAGGATGTAGATTCCACTGCCAGAGGTGTTCGAATTACGTCTCAGTGTAAGAAATTCAAATTTTCAAGCCCAATTCCGGCGCCGTCGATTAATTTACTTAATCACCGTTGAACGAATGCATCTAGGGGATTAATCGCCGATTGAGGTGAAGTTAATAGGCGGAGGCAGAATCGGGCCTTCATTCGACAATAGTAGATGGTTATTGATTTTTGGCGCCGAAGTAATGCAAGTTCTTATTAAATAGGCAGAATCGGGCCTTCATTCCACAATAGTAGATGGTTATTGATTTTCGGCGCCGAAGTAATGTAATTTCTTATTAAATATACAGTGTGTTTCATAATAAGCCATACGGCACGACTCTGCACGTGGCTAACGATGTTTTGTGAGTCGCAACTGGCCAGTATTACATCGAAACGCACAGAGCTGTGAAAATTGGTAAAAGTAATTTAATTGAGTATAGAGCCGAGTTTCCCAAACTAAATGAATAATCGTTTCGTGAAAAATTATCAAAATTTATATGATTCTAGAACGGTTCAATTAAAATTCGTAATTACAATGAAAGCTTCAAATATGATGTACAAGGACGTACGACTTTTCATTGGAAGCGGAAAATTATCAGGATAATGAATATCGCATTAAATGTTGGATTGGACATTTGGATTTGCGAGATTTTGAAAAAGTAAATTAAAAATTATACATTATTGAATGATCACCATGGCAACGATTATGAATTGCCGGATGACGCTGTAAATTTTCAAGTTCTGAAGAACCTGTCGTCTATCTAATTTGTTGGAACCTAACATTGGAACAAAGCATTTTGATAACCGAAAGTGGGGTTAAATAGTTAAACAGCACATATTGGAAGCCATAACGTGGGCAAATAATAATAATTATTGATAATATATAACATAGCATTTTTGGAGCCTGAACGTGAGGCTAAACCAATAGAATAACATAGCAATTTATACAATAAATTGTGAATGAAATAACACGTATAACATATCATGACTGACACTCTCGAGGACGTTGTTTATAATTTAATTTGTAATACGTCAACGTAGGTCAAGAGATGGTTATTCCGGACGATATTTTGACAAAAGCAAGAAAGGCCACGGAAGATTTATTGCCCACGAAATCTAGGGTAAGTTACAAAAACCATTTTATATATTATTTGTTGACTGGATATTAAAAAATACGACAGATTTGAATCTGACAGGAGCTGGGCAATGTAAACAAAATCTCATATGGCCATATCGCCAGCTATGCAGGGGCGACGTTACTGATTTGTTTATGTATCTCGTATCAAAGGCATAATCAACAAATTATTGTATGTATCGTATTGAAAGAGTATACAGTAATAGTATACAGTATTGAAAAATAAAAACTATTTTGGATGAAGCCGTAACTCGATTTGTAAAATCTCGACCACTTCAATCCTGATTCTTTCAAATTTTGTGCGATTAAATGGAAAGTGCATAAAACACACGTTTATTGCATAATGGGGCAAGTTGTCTATCCAGAGGAAAATCGCGACTGGGATTTTTTTAACGTCGTAGTGAGTTATAAGTCACCTTGAAGTAACAATATTGGGTCTTGTCGTAGTAACACAATATGCTTAAATTTTAATTGTACAAGGTACATACTTTAACGATAAATTGAAATAAGCCTGTTCATTCAAGCAGATATTGTTTTTTATAGTTTTATTAATTTCGTGAGCTTCATAGAGTAGAAATAATGTGCATGTTCCTCAGCAGTGTACATTTGTGTTTATGTCGAATATGTGGTCATTGTCAAAAAAATGTGTTCGAGGTTGTGACATTTTTAATGTCTTTTTATTCTAATTTCAAGTTTTCTACCAGTTTCCCCCATGTAAATTGCGGAAAAATTATAGCAAGTTAAGGCGTATAACCTATTTTTATCTCTTGTACGTTGTGTCGTGTTAGGATTATGTATTAATTGTTAGGTATCAAATTGTATCATTGGATAATAATTGATTATTAATATTAGAGGCGGCATCTGTGGCTTTGTTTGTTTATATAAGCCGGGGCGCGACGCGCTCAGCTTAAGAACGAGAACGAGGGGCACATTGAGTTACGTGCGTTTATGGAGTGTGGATGCAAGTTGGGTGCTGATTATGGGGAAAGCATGTGTGATCTGGTGTTTTGGTGTGTGTTGCGATGTGGACGGTTATGGATTAGCTGTTGGAATGGATTAAAGGTCAGTACATAAACTACAATATGTATATTAGATAGAGGTGCGTTCTAGTAATTGCAATAGAGAGATTTGTCCTAGTAATTGCAATAAGAGAGCTTTATCCTAGTAATTGAATTAAGAGAGGTTTGTCCTAGTAATTGCAATAAGAGAGCTTTATCCTAGTAATTGCAATAAGAGAGCTTTATCCTAGTAATTGCAATAAGAGAGCTTTATCCTAGTAATTGCATTAAGAGAGGTTTGTCCTAGTAATTGCAATAAGAGAGCTTTATCCTAGTAATTGCAATAAGAGAGCTTTATCCTAGTAATTGCATTAAGAGAGGTTTGTCCTAGTAATTGCAATAAGAGAGCTTTATCCTAGTAATTGCAATAAGGGAGCTTTATCCTAGTAATTGCAATAAGAGAGCTTTATCCTAGTAATTGCAATAAGAGAGCTTTATCCTAGTAATTGCATTAAGAGAGATTTGTCCTAGTAATTGCAATAAGAGAGCTTTATCCTAGTAATTGCATTAAGAGAGGTTTGTCCTTGTAATTGCAATAAGAGAGCTTTATCCTAGTAATTGCATTAAGAGAGGTTTGTCCTAGTAATTGCAATAAGAGAGCTTTATCCTAGTAATTGCATTAAGAGAGGTTTGTCCTAGTAATTGCAATAAGAGAGCTTTATCCTAGTAATTGCATTAAGAGAGGTTTGTCCTAGTAATTGCAATAAGAGAGCTTTATCCTAGTAATTGCAACAAGAGAGGTTCGTCCTAGTAAGAGGTGTATGTCACTGCTTTGCACATGAAGGTGAAATACAATAGTCGTAGAGAATAATGGTTGAAGCCGTGAGTGCTAGGGATCCAGTTGGCGAGAGAACTGGCGGGGGAAGGGGAGTTGCTCCCCCGGTAAGTCCTTCCAATTATAGTTAATATACAATACTAAAAGAATACTCTTTATATGTGGGGAAATCATTTGGAGCCAATGCCATCTTCGGATCGAGTTCAATATAAAGCCTGCGCATCCTGACCAATGAAAATACAGTATATTATGTAAGTGATTATTATTATTAATAGGTAAAATGGCGAAAATTTATGTATTAAATATGACGTCAAGTTAAGGCTACGATTGGAAAAAGAACTAGCCTAACATAATGTATTTCCTAGTGAAGGTTGATTCTTGAAAGCTGCATGTAATAATATTTGAGCTGTGTTCGTTGGTGTGCTGCAATCAGCTTTGGAATAAATCATAATTTAAAAAAAAGAAAATCAATAATTTAAAAAAAATTTAAGTGGATTCAAGAGTGAAGCTTATATTTGGGCGAATGTTATTAATGAAATGATGTAAATTGTAAGGGATCGGAATATTCATATTTTGTACACATTTTGGATCTTGCAAATCCATCTTTGGGAATTTTTCCGCAAAGTGGATTACCTCGAGTACATCTTTGTACAAACTCAGAAATAATCATTCTACGTTCGGTCTACATTTAATTGAGAATGGACATACTTTTGCAACGATCGAATGGTCGATAGCCAGTTAGGGATAATATCCCTAACAAATACAGTCACTACTACTAAATTTGAATAAGAATAATATAAAATTATACGTTAATTAATTTCAGTCATACAAACAATTATCAGGTAATATTTAACAAAATTGAATCTATCAAAACCTAGTTAGTGAATCCTAAAGTAATAGATGGAGTGTGGCATCGGACAAAAACATTCAGGTGTATCAAAAAACTTTGGCAGTAAAGTGTACGTTAATTGACAGTATCACATTCAAATGTCATATCATTAATAATGCCATGTAAAATCCATTAACGTACACGTTACTGCCAACGTTTTTTGATACGCAATACACCTGATAGTCATGTTTCATGACGTGCCGTTTCAATGTAGAGTTATTCGACATGTTAGTTGACACAAACACTACCATTTTCTATGATGTGGGAACATATGTCAATGGAATGACATGGGTACAAACGTGATGATTCTCTGACATGTAAACTTGCTGAAATGTACACTTTTAATCCAAAAACAACTGATACTTTTTGTGTCAATAAAGAAAGTCATTAAATTCAAATTTGAAGTTTCATTGTATTTGCAAAATCTTTTAAAGTGAATGAATTACACTTAATTCATGAATCTGTGTCTATATTTTATTAATGTTGATGGACACAAACACTACCATTTAGAAAATGGTAGTGTTTGTCATAGAATGCTGTGGGAAGATATGCCAATGGAATTACATGGGCACAAACGTGATGATTCTCTGACATGTGAACTTGCTGAAATTTACATTTTTTATCTTTTCGAGTCAATAAAGAAACATATGTCAATGGAATCACATGGGCACAAACGTGATGATTCTCTGACATGCAAACTTGCTGAAATGTACATTTTTAATCCAAAAACAACAGATACTTTTTGAGTCAATTCAGAAAGTTATTAAATTCAAATTTGTTGTTTAATTGTATTTGCAAAATCCTTTAAAGTGAATGAATTACACTTAATTCATGAATCTGTGTCTATATTTTATTAATGTTATTGTTGCTAACGCACACATACTGCCAGGGGTAATATATTAAGTGGTTTTGTTATTACCGATAATGGTTTTATAAATACTACAAATTTTCACAACGATAAAAATGCATCGAGTCCGAAGGACGAGGTGAATTTTCCACAGATTGGGATTAAAATGAGTAGTATTTTAAAATAATTATCGAATTTTGAGAACCCAATTTTCCAAAGATTGGGATTAAATTGGGTAGTATTTTTAAAATTATTATAGATTTTTGAGAACCCCACGAATTATATGTAGGAAGGGAATATAATGTATTGATTGAATTATATGGTAGCTAAGTATACTGTTTAAATAACTATATTTATATAGAGCATTCCAATTTACAAACACCTCACCGTTCTTATGTACAGTCATGCTCACATACATGTAGTACAAGAAATTAGGTTATAATAGCAATTTTATATAGCAATGTCAAATTATTTGTACTATATTTATGTGAGCATGACTGTACGTGTATTGGGGACACAGCGACACTTCGGGTTTTGTTTTTATTAGCGGCCGACTAGAAATTATTCGTGGGTGACGGTATCGCAGCAATTGTTTGCAAGTTGCCCCAACCGACAAATAAGACGATCACAACGGTTCGGATGTGATCGTGACGGGTGTCGTTGTGACGTATAATTATTCTTTCGTATGCGGTCGTCGCCGTTACGATCGCTGTGCGGGACTCAAAATTGTGTCAGCGGCACATTTGCTTCCATTTAGCCGAGTCTTCATCTCTTACAGTTTACGAGATCTCCGTGCAAGGAACACCCAGTATACTAATTTATGGCCGATTACATTGCTTTTTTTATGTTATCCGACACTCGCAATTACATGTTTACCAATACATTGATATGCGACATTTAATAAGCACGCCATATGTCTATAATCTCGTGCTAATCGTTCATGGCATGGAACGTAATACGAGTGAGGGCTTATCGCATGTTGAAAGACCTGCACACGAACTCTGTCCAAATGCGAACGCGGAATATATTCGTCTCTGTTCATCACCAAGCCCGCTCTTATCTCTGCAATAATTAACAACCCTTTATAGTTAGTTGACCGCCGCGCTGCGAATTCGCTTCAGTCCTGTGAGCATTTGGCAGCGGTACAATGGATTCAATTAAATCCCGAAACTTGCGACACAAAGATATGAAATTTGCAAACGCTGGCCGATCCGTGAGGCTCGCCCTTTAGGGCCGTATAAATGAAATCCCCACCCCGAACAACCCCATGAGCCGCGCCGCCGTCTCGCAGGAGTTAGTATCCTTGGTCTAATTAAGTCTCGTCGCCTGCAGACAGTCTTTTGGTTGACTTAGGAGAGCACCTTCTCCGGCTTAATTACGCAATTATCACGCGGTGCTTGCGATCCACAGATTCGATTACCACTGAGATGGTGATTAGGCGGAAAGGAGAGGCGTTTACGGAGGCGCTTAATAGGCCCCAGGCTTTAGCCGTTTGTTATGAGCACAAGGAGCCAAAGGATCCGGAGTGGATTTTTTGCCAGCACGAACAAATATGTACAAGGTGGATCCGAAGGATCCGGAGTGGATTTTTTGCGAGCACTAACAAATATGAACAAGGTGGATCCAAAGGATCCGGAGTGGATTTTTTGCCAGCACGAACAAATATTTAAAAAATTAGATTTTTTGTTAGCCCGAACAAATATGTGTCGTATGTTAATGATTTTAAACACACGCGTATTCATGCGCGCCGAACCGCTCGTGCGCGCGAATATGCTCTAGTCAGTATCCAGCTATTTACAAAAAACGCCATAACGTCATTACTTATGGGACAATTTTAATAAACAAAATAAATCTAGAAATACTATAAAATGAGAACAGTATTCGTTAAATAAATAAAGAGATTTTTTTTAGATTGAAATTTTGCAAAATCTTATTTATTTTTTCCTGTCGTTACTTGAAGAGATATTAAAAAAATATAAATACATCTTCAGCGCCACTTTTACTCATCTCCAACATGGGAATTTTAGATTTTGGATCAGACGTTTCGTGTGAGTGCAACCGTCATCAAGTTTAAATTTTTAAATACGGACCTGCAATTTTTATTTTTATTTTGCGTTATACTCGTCTATACTGTTACAATGACGTGCAACACTTGAGGTTTTAATAACGTTTAAATATGAAAATAAATCAAAATTTACAATTAGCACTAAACTGGGTTTAAAAAATAAAAATATAAACTAGAGTGCCATGAAAACAGTTTAAAATTGCAGACCATTGAATTTTTTTTTAATTATCTTTTTTGAATACTGTTCCCCATATGATTCCGCAACTTTGCCCCAATTTAACCGACTTCGTATCTCTTACCGTTTCCGATTTTCCAATTGTAAAATTAACAATTTACTATTTTTCTAATTGTATCATCCACTACGAAAATAAATATATACATGGTCCGTCATTTCACCTCCCGTTTTATATAGCTCAGTTACTAATTGAGTTAGGATTTTGATATTTTGCAGGCCTTACTAACATTCTGGGGCGCATTTCAGGAAAATATATTTGATTATACAGGGTGTCCCCAAAATGTGACGTCATGATGATGTATATTTTCAAATTGCATGGTATATATTTTGTTGCTTATTTTGGTGCCCTTTATAGATGCGTACAGACCCATAAAATTTTATTAAAATCGGTTTAGTGATTTTAGCACAAAAAAATAAAAACTGAATAAAATTAGTTTTGCACCATTGGTTAAGAAAATTAATAAAAGATAAAAATATGCTGTGTTAATAAAACCATACTAGGTACTTATTACATAAGGTCTCACAGTTGCGTTAACCAAGTTTTATTGATATGCATTCTAAAGAGTGTCCTAAATTTAGTGTCAAACTTTTCAAACTTAAAGCACTTTATTTTTCTTATTTTAAATTGGAGCCCCTGTATATTTTTATGTCATTCTATGTGGAATTAAAAGACAAACATTTTTCCTAATTACAACTCTATCGTAATTCCTAACACATTAAAAGTTATGTGCAGAAAACTCGATTTATCAACAATTCCAATTGCCATTTTAATTAATCAAAATCGAAGGTGGGTTTGAAAAACAATTTATTGACATTAAAGTTTAACAAAGTGACACGAGCCAATGTTGACTGTAGTAATATAAAACTTTAAAAGCTTTTTTAGCTAAGGTCTTTATACCCAAAATACCAAAATTATTTTTTATTCGATTGCATCATAAGATAGTATTTTTCGGTATGAAAATATGGACGAAAAGGCCATCATTTTGCTAAAGACCATAGTTGCTAGGTAGCGGTCTTTTTCGTCCTAAGCCGAAAAATATTTTTCGGCAGCAAAAATAAAAAAGTCAATGGTTGATTAATGTATGGCGTAACATGGTTCTTACCATAGAATAGTGAGACCATACAGTCGAAGATTTTATTTGTTGAAACAATATTTGAGAAATATGCCTGTAAAGCATTCTCAAACGAGTTTTCTGCAAACATCTTTTAATGTGTTAGGAATTGAGACAGGGTTGTAAATAGGAAAAATGATTGTCTTTTAATTCTACATGGAATTACATAAAAATATACTGGGGTTCCAATTTAAAATAAGAAAAATAAAGTGCTTTAAAGTTTGAAAAGTTTGACACTAATTTATGGACACTCTGTATAATGCATATCAATAAAACTTGCTTAACGCAACTGTCAGACCTTATTTAATGAGTACCTTGTATGGTTTTAATAACGAGGCACTATTTTTATCCGTTATTAATTTTCTTAACCAATAGTGCAAAACTGATTTTTTTCAGTTTTGATTTTTTTGTGTTAATATCATTAAACTGATTTCAATAAAATTTTATGGGTATGTAGGCACCCATAAAAGGCACCCAAATAAGCAACAAAAAATATACCATGCAATCTAAAAATATACATAATGATGACGTCAAACTTTTTTGGGACACCCTGTATAATAAAAAATATTTTCCTGAAATACACCCCGGAAAACAAGTAAAGTCTGCAAAATATCAAATTCCTAACTCAATTAGTAACTGAGCTATAGAAGACGGGAGGTGAAATGACGGACCCTGTATATATTTATTTTCGTAGTGGATGATACAATTAGAAAAATAGTAAATTGTTAATTTTACAATTGGGATGAATTTTAATTATTAAGGCAGACAGCTGCTGACGTGCTGACTTTGACCGATCTACCATAACTGGGGCATTTCGCCTTATGAATGTTATGCATAATTCAACATTACCCAGAAGCGCTAGCTTCAGTTGCTCTTCAAAGAAACGCCACTTTTAATGTCAGAGGATTTTAATCGCCTGGAAATTCTCGGTTTGTGTGGCTCGAACCTGTGACATTTGGCAAGACAGGAAAGTGCATCGACCTCTCACCCACCAGCGGCTTAATTCTTTAGGCTATATCCGTTTATTAACCCAAGAGAATCGACTCTAATTGCAGGAAATATAAAACGACGAAATTAGAACAACAGTTGAAGCAAAATATAAATTGTAATAAGTTAATGGCACAGACTCGACGCGAAACGTTTTTTTGCGGCCCACTGTTACATAAAGCGCGCATTCCACGCATTCCTGAGCAGGCAGGCGTTTTAGAACTTTAATTTGATAGGTATAATAGGTATAATATAGGTATAATTATAGGTATAATACTCATAGGTATAATCCTGTTGCAATGTAAAAGTTAACACCGACGGAAAGACAGATGTAGACTATTTGAGGCAGCCTTAACCGATTGTCTACCTGGACTGTATATTCGCTCAGCAATTAAGGTACAATGAACCTTAATTGCATGGGCGAATGTATAATCCTTTTAAAACCGCTTCCTAGGTGACGGCTCTTAATTATCTACTGGCGTCTGTAGTCTTGTAATTACATCGAATTGTAAAATTGTAAAAAGAATTACGTCCGCCGACTCATAAAAAACGATGTAGATAGTTGTAAGATTATTGAATGCAATTTAATTAATAAATCATTTTTATATTATGATCATAGCGATATAATTGTGTATATATCGAAGAGAAAACAATTAAGTAGCATCTTCGTCGAAAGTAAATTATTTGGTTACGTTCCTAGACGCCCGCCTCTTCGCAGCACGCCAGACAATGGAGAACCCTTGACCGTAATAAACCCTCATTGCAGGTACATTTTCAATTTCAAGCGAAAACACTATACTCGTCATTTCATTCCATTTCATCTACATAACAAAACTTTTCATTTTCGTGTTGTAATCTGTTGTGTATGAATTCAACTATAGGTTAATTATGAAAGTACACAAGATTTTTGCTCAGCAACTGTTCAGTAACAGATCAGTACCTAACCTAATTAGATACGTTTATTTCAGCAGATCGTTTTGAGGTAAACTATACAGGGTGTTTCATTTCAAAATATTTCCAATGGAGATACACGTCGCGGTGAAATACAGATTTTATCTTTGGCGCTGTTCGCAGATGGCATATTCGGTTTTACTTCCTTTAGCATAAAATATACGTGGAAAACCATATATCGACATAGATAATGTTTAAAAAAAAAGTGCTAGTTACGATGGATCGTCATCTCATCATCATTTGTAGCAGATTCTCTCAATTCTGCGTCTTCTCCTTGTTCTGGCTAATGTTCAATTGTAACTCATCCAATTTGATCCAGAATGTGCAGGAAATGAAGGAGTATCGTTCAAATTCTAGAATTAAATATCTATTGTTCTTGTTCTGACGGATTTTCTCCTATTACGATGTTTTCTTCTTCTTCTTTAACATCCCTTCCATTTTCATGATGATCAATGGTAGAGCTTTTATTCAAATTGAATCATCTTCTTTTGTACTTCGAACGGTATTGTCGCAAGTGAAATACTTGTACATATTTGAAATACTCAGTTTTTCTAGCGCAGTTTGCAACTGGATTGCACCGTTATCTTACTAAGGCGATATACAGGGTGTTAATATTAAGTTGTAACACCCGAAAATGGCAGTTAGAACTCATTGAAACAAACAACTTTTCTTGGTTAAAATTTTTGAATTGGAGCCCAAGTTCATAGTTATTTGCGTTCTTTTGTTTTTCGAAAAATCGTCATTACTCCCTTATTTTAGGGAATATTTAAAATATACAAAAACATTCAACATGCGCTTTAGGTTCTCTAAAACATTTGTATTTAGAATTATTTTCTATTATATCAAATAACAAAATGGCGACCTATCAAAAATTTCTAAGCAAGATATTTTGAAAACCAATCGATCGGTTTTTGAAAATAAAACATTTAGAAAATCCTTGAACTATCTTATAACATTTGTTTGTTTTGATAATTATGCATTTTTATACACAAATTATGCAAAATACGCACACAAATGAAAAACGTGACAGAAACTTTTCAAGGTGAAGCAGAAATTTCTGAAGAACAAGATCAAAAAGTATTTAAATTTGAACGCACAAACTATAAAACACGTGCCTCAACTTGTTTAATGGCCTAACTTAAGGTTAGCCTACTTTGTTTTAAAGGATTGTTGCAGTTTGTTAAAATTTATCTTGTAATTCAATTTGAATAACTTTTTTGGACAGATTGAAAAAAATGTTTCAGACAAATGTTATAATATGGTTTAAGGATTTCATAAATGTTTTATTTTCAAAAATCAATCGAGTGATTTTCAAAATATCTTGTTTCGAAATTTTTCTTCGGTCGCCATTTTGTTATTTGTTAAAATAGAAAATAATTGTAAATACAAATGTTTTAGAGAACCGATGGCGCATGCTGAACGTTTTTGTATTTTTCAAATATTTCTTAAAATAAGGGAGTAATGACGATTTTTCGAAAAACAAAAGAACGCAAATAACTATGAACTTGGGCTCTAATTCAAAAAATTTAACTAAGAAAAGTTGTTTGTTTCAATGAGTTCTAACTGGCATTTTCGGGTGTTACAACTTAGTATTAACACCCTGTATATGAGGAAACGATAGTATCAAGCGAGAGCGTCTGACGAAAATCATTAGTTTGCTTAAAGTATTTGATGAACATTCATCATCATCATCAACATCACCATCATCAGCAACATCATCATCGTCATCTCATCGTAATCATCATCATAATCATTATCATCATCATCATAATCATAATCATTATCATCATCATTTGTCAGCATTTTCTTGCACCCACTACTTGAGTCGCCATGCCTCTTCTAAAGACAACCACATATTTCGAACATTATAAGATTTAATTTGCGATTTTATCAATACATATCACGTTTGAAGCTCGTTTGGTTGCATTTATTTCGTTCGTTTTGTAAGATTTCCAAGCAGAATCCTGCTTGTTCCAATGGGCTTTGGGAATTTTAAAATACTTACACACTGAAACACTTAGTAGCTCATTGCAGTTTTGACTCACCTGAAACAAATAAAAATATATGATAATTTATTAACTAACATAAAAAGGCAGATATATGCACACAACTCGCCAGGAAAAGGGAGAGGCAAACGAGGCACTTGCCTCAGGTGAACAATGCGGAAGGGCGCCAAATTGGCTAAAAATGAAAAGGATAACTATAAAAGAGATTAATATTGCAGGAATACAAACGAGTGACAAAAATAAGGAATACTGAGAGCAAAAGGAAAATTAAAAAGTACAAAAATATACATTTATAACGATCTAACTAAGGAATCTTTGGAATCTCCTTGGGATCTTATGCAAACGAAAATTGGGAAGTTACGAGGGAGAAAAAAACAGCGAATAAAGTGAAGATTGATCATAAAACAATTATAATCAACAACGAAAAAATTATTTGGGATCAAAAGGAAGTGGAAGTGGTTATTTGGGATCAAAAGGAATTAATGAAGAGCCAAAATAGGGACGAAAAAGGTTGAATATACTAATGGAACAAGATGAAAATTTTGTATATCAATAGAAATTCTAAGACGTGAAAGACTCAATAGCATCAGAAATCTATACAGACCATTACTTGGTGCTGACGAAGATAACAAGAATAAAAGATAAGAAAACATGAACGCAATAATACGAAGCAGTAAAAAAATAACAACTCGACGGAAAAAATAAGAGCGTATAAGTGAAGAGAAGAAGAAGAAACAGATAATACACATGTATTAACAAAATAATACAATAAAATAACAAAGTTTAACAAATTAACAAAATTTAACAAAATAATACAATAAATAACAAAGTTTAACAAATTAACAAAATTTAACAACATAACAAAATAATACAATAAAATAACAAAGTTTAACAAAACAACATTTAACAAAACAAACAAACAAAAAATAACAAAATAACACAACAAAAAAATTGTTTTCGTTAGTTTTTTTTTTTTAATTTGGACAACCGTAAATAGTGAATCCCTAGAACAGGTGGGGAAATATTAAGGAAGGAATACATAGGACACGTTATGAGGCATATTGAGAGATACAGAATATTCCACCTAATTCTAGAAGGAAAGGAAATTGAAATCTGCGCCAGTGGTGTGAAATGACCTCACTGCAATTGTGCCGAAAAGCAGTAGATAAGGTCCAAAGAGTAGAGATGATCACTAATATCCAGAATGGATAAAGCACAAGAAGATGAAGAAAAGAGTCGTATAATTAGTTAATAGACTAAAATCATGGGAAGACTTAATGTAGAGGATAACCAAATTGGGGAACAAAATTAAATAGAAGTAGGAGAAGTAGAGGATGTCGCGAAAATGCTAAAACGAAGGAACAAAGAATGAACAAGAAGATGAAGAAAAAAGTCGTATAATTAGTGAGTAGACTAAAATCATGGGAAGAGTTAATATAGAGGATAACCAAATTGGGGAACAAAATTAAATAGAAGTAGGGGAAGTAGAAGATGTCGCGAAAATGCTAAAACGAAGGAACAAAGAATAAAAGTCGAAGAATTAGTGAATAGGCAAACCAAAATCTTGGCAAGAGTTATCAAGTAAAATTTAGGGAAACTTACAGAAGTCTGCAGTTATTTTAAAAACACTTAGAACACTTATGCCCGGTTGCATCAACATTGTTTTAACTCGGATTAAGTAACCCAGAGTTATATTTATATCAGATTGACGTTTCGAATCAGTATCATCAAAATGTGATGATGTGGAGTAACGTATAGCAACAAAACCCCTCGGGTTAAATAAAACAGGTCACTTGCGAATGAATCAAGGTCGTATAACTCGCATTTTATGTTTTTCTAATCTGGTGTAAATCATTTTTGAGGTTAACCCCGAGTTATATTATAAGAAATAAATAATACAAAAACCTGGTACATAAAAGTACATAAAACCTGGTGATAAAATCATGGGAAGAGTTAGGAAGTAAAATTGAGCAGGAGAGTAACAGAAGTCTGCAGTTATTTTAAAAACACTTTAAACACATAGAGAAATACATAAAACAAAACAAATGGTACATAAAAGGTTGTAATGAAAGAATATTAGGATAAAAGCAAGGTAATAGTACAGTGAACACAGTAAATACAGAACAAATGAAAACGTAGATCAAACAGAAGAGAATGACGAAAATAATATAAAGGATAAACAAATTGGGGAACAAAATTAAATACAAGTAGGGGAAGTAAAAGTTGTAGTGAAAATGCTAAAACGAAGGAACAAAGAATAAAAGTCGAAGAATTAGTGAATAGGAAAACCAAAATAATGGAAGAGGAAGTAAAATTGAGCAGGAAAGTTACAGCAGTCTGCAGTTATTTTAAAAACACTTGCAACACATAGAGAAATAAATAATACAAAAAATTGGTACATAAAAGGCATGAATGAAATAATATTTGGATAAAAGCAAGGTAATAGACAGTGAACACACTAAATACAGAACAAATGAAAACGTACATGAAACAGTAGAGAATGAAGAAAATAAAATAGAGGATAACCAAATTGGGGAAGAAAATTGGGGAAGTAGAAGATGTCGTGAAAATGCTAAAACGAAGGAACAAAGAATAAAAGTCGATGAAGTAGTGAATAGGAAAACCAAAATCATGGGAAGAGGAAGTAAAATTGAGCAGGAAACCTACAGAAGTCTGCAGTTATTTTAAAAACACTTAAAACACATAAAGAAATAAATAATACAAAAAACTGATACATAAAAGGCTAGAATGAAATAATATTAGGATAAAAGCAAGGTGAACACACTAAATACAGAACAAATGAAAACGTAAATGAAACAGAAGAGAATGAAGAAAATAATATAGAGGATAACCAAATTGGGGAACAAAATTGGGGAAGTAGAAGATATCGTGAAAATGATAAAACGAAGGAACAAAGAATAAAAGTCGAAGAATTAGTGAATAGGCAAACCAAAATCATTGGAAAAGTTAGGAAGTAAAATTGAACAGGAGAGTTACAGAAGTCTGCAGTTATTTTAGAAACATTTACAACACATAGAGAAATAAATAATACAAAAAATTGGTACATAAAAAGCAAGAATGAAATAATATTATGATAAAAGCAAGGTAATTGTACAGTGAACACACTAAATACAGAACAAATGAAAACGTACATGAAACAGTAGAGAATGAACAAAAAAAAATAGATGACAACCAAATTGAGGAACAAAATTAAATAGAAGTAAACAGTAGAAGATGTCGTGAAAACGCTAGAATGAAGGAATAAAGAATAAAAGTCGAAAAAAAGTCAAACGAAAATCATGGGAAGAGTTAGGAAGTAAAATTGAGCAGGAAAGTTACAGAAGTCTGCAGTTATTTTAAAACCACTTACAACACATAGAGAAATAAATAATAGAAAAAACTGGTACATAAAAGGCTAGAATGAAATAATATTAGGATAAAAGCAAGGTATACAGTGAACACACTAAATACAGATGATAGAAAACGTAGATGAAACAGCAGAGAATGAAAACAATAATATATAGGATAACCAGATTAGGGAACAAAATTAAATAGAAGTAGGGGAAGTAGAAGATGTCGTGAAAATGCTATAACGAAGGAAACCAGCAGGTATTGATAAAGTAACAGATTGACAGTAATATGGTAGATAACCTAGGAAGAAATGGTATGAAACTGCCAACAAATTTATTCGATAAAGCGTGATAAGAACCAAATAATTCCAATGATTGTGAGTTAGGAATTATACTATACATACACAAGAAAGGAAGCAATACAGAATGCACACACTACATGGGAGTTTCCATATAAGTATAAAGAATAATACAATAGAAATGAAAGTCTAATTTTTATTATATTTTTGTTATAGTTTCGTGCATTATATATAAATACCAGTTATTATTAAATTTATTTTATTATTATTTATTTATTTAAAGACTGATGCACAATTTTTGAAGAACCACATGTGGATATTTAGAAAATAACGAGCAGTTAAAATAAAATAAATAATCTGTAAGAATTAAAACAAAAAACTTATTTGTTACTTTCTTACTTAAGCTTGAATTAAGCTTTAAGCTTGAATTATATTTATACTTTATTCGTCTTTTTTCGTCTAGATTCTCGTTCAAGTTTTGCTTTCAATTTCCGTTCGATTTCCGTTCAATGTTTAGTTCATAGCTTTCCATACAGAGTGAACAGAATTTTCTGGTTAAAGAGTATATGTATAGCTCTTTTTTCCTGAATAAATCGGCAAAACGCAAAACGTAGGTCATAATCAGGTGGTAAAAGCTCTTGCACTATTTGGATATGGTATGGATGAAGCTATAATTTCCAAAATTTCTTCCTCGTTATTAGGGCTCCTAAAATCCGAAAACCAGCAACATATCTGTTTTATCAGCGTAAGTGTAATATTTTTAAATTTTCTGGAAACGTTTGTTTTTTTGTAAATTGATCAAATAAGTTGTACATATTTAGTTATAACCATTAAAATTTTTGAAATACTCGTAGTTGCACCTGTCTATATTTGATTTTTTTCAACAAATTTGCATTCCCTCTATATTACAACTTAGTTTCGCCCCTGGCGTACGTACTAAAATTAATCTATATTAAATTTTTCAGCATCAAAATTTGTCAATGGTACGCTTCTAGACATCCGCAGTCTTTCAGCTTCTTCGCAGCTCAATGCACAATATAGAACCCTTGACCGTAATAAACCTTCTTACCTAGAATTTCGTGAATAAATATTGTATTATCTGAGTACTGTTCAAATGTTTTCTCTTAGTCTTCTATACACTCTTCTTTTTAAACTAAATGCATTTTCAAACCTTGAATTACATTATACTTTATCCATCTTTTTTTCGTATTTTTTCGTCTTTTTTGGGAAGATTTTCGTTCGATTTTGATTCGAGAGAAGTATGAATGTAATTCAGAAAATTTCATCTAATTTTCGTTTTACTTTGTTGAACAAAACAACATCCAAATTAATCTAAACGTTCTCTTTTTATAAGCAATTTTTTTTTTAATTAAGTTTAAAGCTGAATACTGGCTAAACCAAACGCATTTGTATATAAATAAGTTTTGTTAAATCGTCTTCTTTTGATCCCAGTAATCTGTGGTTAAGCCATGCCCACGTAATTTAGAGCCACCCTGTATATCCGTCCACCTTCTACCACAATGGTGTACGTCTGTTGTTTTCTTTTCTCCTTTTCTTCTTCTGTTACTGTTTTTCGTTCATGAGGTTCTTCCATTTGGTCCTGTCCTTCGCTAGTTATTTCGCTTCTTTCCATGTTTTCCCTCTTTCTTCTATTATTGTTTTCATTCTGTCATCCCATGTCTCTCTACGTCTTCCTTTCTTTTTGTTTGGCTTTGCTTCCCACACGTTTTTCACTATTCTTTGGTTGTCTATTCTTTGCATATTCATTCCACCATCCGAGCTGTCGTTTCTTCATGTATTGTTGTATTGGCTCATGTCTAACTCTTCTCTTATTTTTGTGCTTCTTATTTTGTCTATTTTCGTTACTCCTTTGATTCTTCTTAGGACTATCATTTCGCTTGCTTGTATTTTATTTTTTCCCGTTCTGTCCAGCTTCCACGTTTCGCATCCCCATGTTAGTATTGGTCGGTATATTGTTTTGTACACTTTGTTTCTTTACTTATTTCGTTTGTTTATGAATGTGTTTTTGATTGCCTGGTACAGTTTTTGAGTTTGTCTGCTGTTTATTTCTGTCTCTTCATTTCCATTTGATGCAGTTCTACTCCCAGGTATTTGTATGTCTGTACTTGTTCAAGTTTCTTATTGTCAATTTCTATTTGTATCTGCACCTGTTTCCCTACTACAATTACTTTTGTTTTGTTTGTGTTTAGCTTCATTCCTTTTGCCTTTAGTTCTGTGTTCCATAAGATTACTCTTTCTTGTAGCTGTTTTGATGTTCTTGTTATTATTATTACATCGTCTGCAAATGTTCCTTCCTATGTTTTCTATGTTTTTGTAGCCTACTATCAATTTCTTGTTGCTCTCTGGTGTGCATTTCTTTATTATGTCCTCCATGTATGTAATGAATAGTGTGGGACTTATACTCCCTCCCTGACTTAGCCCATTTTTTGTTTTAAATGATTCCGATTGTGTGTTGTTGCATATTACTGTGTTGGTGTTGTCTTCGTATATATTTTTTATTATCCTTATTATTTTGTCGTTTGCCTTTCTTCAGTGTTTTCCTTAGTTGCACTCTTAGAACCTTATCGCATGCTATCTCTAGATCTAGAAACGCTATGTATATTTTTGTGTCTGTATCTCGTTTTTCGTATGTTTGTTTGAGCGTGAATATGTGGTCCTGTACGCTTCTTCCGCTTCTAAATCCGCTCTGTTGGTCTTGTAGTGTCTTCTCTATTACTTTTCTTAACCTTTTGTCTATGATTTTTTCGTATATTTTCATCGCTGTGTTTAATATGGTTATTCCTCTGTAATTTTTACATTCCTTCTTGTCCCCTTGTTTAAGTATCGGTAGTATGAGTGCTGTCTGTCAGTCGCTGGGTGTTATCTTCGTTCTCCACGATTTCCTTAGTATTTCCTGTAGCCTATGTTATCCTTTTGTGCCCATGGGTTTGATTATTTCAATGGTGATTCTGTTACTTCCTGCCGCTTTTCCGTTTTTTAGTTCCTTTATTGCTGTTTTCACTTCTTCTTCTGTTATATCTTCTCCCTCTTCTATATCTGCTTCTATTCTAGTTGTCTTTATGTTCTCCTTTTCTTCATCTTCTGTGACTCCCAACAGTTTCTCAAAGTATTCTTTCCATCTTTCTGCCATTTATTTTTCTTCACTTAGTACTTCTCCGTTTTTGCTTTTTATGACTGCTTCTTTGTCTTGTCTTTTCCGCTTGATTACGCAGAAAACAGATAAATATTCTTTAAAATACTCTAAATTGGCCACATATTCAACTGCCGAGTTCCAAGTTCTTACAAAGAGGAGGCGCAACTTGTACGCATGATTGTAGCGTGTGTTGATCACATGAGTAGTTCCCACTTCCATTTTGTCCTGAACTCCTTGACCTTGGCCATACGTCCTTCGAGTATCAATTATCACTTTATCGCCTAATTTCGTTTACACCAACAATGACTGCCAGCTGACTATCAGCTCGCGGAGGGCGTGATACCCGTTTTTCGCACAATAGGCGCAAATGAGGTGTCGTTAAAACAGTCATAAATGTCGGAGAAACCTAATGACGATTCCGTGTTCGCGCATTACATTGTTGCATTTACGACGTGACTTTGCGATTAAAGCCGGCAGGCGGCGAGGCGTGGGAGCTGTAAAGGCGTTTAATTGCCCCTCTCATCGTATCAGGCCAATTGATTCAAATGGTGTCTGCTGGGCCAATGCGCAATATTTTAATCACAATCTTATCATGAAGCATGCATAGTTTGGGTACAGTTTTCTGCTGGTATTAGAATAGCATTTAATAAAATTTCTCATATCTCGTAAAAATTATATATTACAACCAGCTCTATCCGAGGTCCACCAAGCAAGATTTTATCAAAATTACTATCGATCACCAATCAGGCATTATACGTTTTAACGAGTTTTCTTGCAGTTCTTACAAATAACTTTATTATTAAACACCATTTCGTTCTCAGCTTGGAAAGTAATCATCGCACTCGCCTGTAATTGACCACTTTTCTGTGGGGGAGCCCCGCTGTCCGCCTCCATTCACAAATTGGGACGGTCGCGTGCTCGATGCGGGCGAACAGGAGGGAATTAATTTATTTAAACACAACTACACGCACACTAATGCATATTAATGCCGGCACGATACGCTCCGGGTTCGATGCGGACGAATATTTAATTGCGTTTCGCGTGGATCAGCTGCCCATTTACATAAATCTAAATAACAGCAACAATTTACAGCGGCCGAATGTGTGGCGGCCGCTTAAATATACATCAGTGCCTGTCGCTAAATAACGTAATTAACTTTATTGTTTCATCGACTGGCGCCGGGATTATACGAGGCTTGAGCGTAAAGTTCTGAACGCTGTACCAGGGTCGAGGAGGAACAGATATAGTAATAGAAAGAAGGAGGGTTTCGGTTGCGTATACCGATCTACGCCGAAGCCTGATTTACACTTTTACTCGCAATTCCGGCGAAACAAGTAGGCTTGATTACCCCATAACATTTTTTATGTGCTTTGTACATCCGACTTTCTCAAACCAATCATATGCCGCTATTCAAACAACACATTGTAATTTTGTGTTACATGTGATACTGATTGATGTCTGTACAATATGTAAAATGCAGAGAAGGAAAACATACTATTTCAGTTGAGATTTTCATTTACAGAAAAAAAAATTCTTCTGCAACCATATTTACTGATATAATTACAAATCGTTAGCAATTTTACATTTAAAATGTTTGTTTTCGAGTACCTAAGGTTATTGAGAATTTAGTGCCTTGGCTCACTACGCCACATGGAATAAAAAATAAGCTGATATTTAATACAAAAATCAATGTATACATAGAAATCATCAGTATTCTACATTGTTATTACATTATTTTAATATTGAATACTATAAATATACTTACTAGATTTTGTAGGTATGTGGAAGATTACAAAGCAATGTTTAGATTCACATTATGAGGTCAACAGTTGAATATATTACCCGGAGTAGATATGTGCTTACAATATTTCTACTGAGGTCATAGGAAATTTTAAGGGAAATTTAAATAAAATCTGCAGTTTTAACAAGGACATGAAAGCTCGGTACATATTCGGCATACATCTTCAGGAATCCACAGGTTGCCGTTACTTCTGTGGTACGGTCAGGCACAAGGCAATGGTGAATAAAATGGCAAAAGTAAAGCAGAACAGTGAGGCCTATTTCCTTAAATTCTTTTTCCGCCTACCTGCTGTAAAAGTTCATTTTCGGCCCTAAATTGCGGTCGGAAAATGAGATTTAGAGGCCCTAGGGATTGGTTAAATTTGAAAGCAGTTTATCATTTTACCTATGGTGCAAAAATACTCGCGCTCTTATAATTTTTTGTTGTTGAAATACATCGGAATACATACATCGAAATCATTTAGCTTTTAATCTTTTCAATGAAGTTTCCCCTCCTAAAAAAAGGCCAAAAGCACATGCACACCACATTTCTTGACCAAAAACTCAAATTATACAACTGTGCTTGATATAGCAGCCTAGAGCTGACAATGTTTAACACTCATGTTTATTCAAACACAGAATCGCGTTTTGGTGTTCGTTCGAATGTTTAAGGTAAATGTAATAGAGCGAAAGGAAATAAGAAACGTATGTCGAAGTCAGGCAATATGGAGAGATGAGTCACTGTCAGCTCTCGACTGTAGCAGACTATTTTTGTATAATTTGAGTTTTTGCCAAAAAATGTGGTGTTTTTTATGACTTTTGGCCCTTTTGACCATTTAAGAAACGATAGTTTTGTTAACGGGGAGGATTTTGATGTAGAACAGTGGTATTATTACTTTAAAAGTGGGTTGGAAATATTAAAATTGAATTAGTCACTTATTGAGAGGTATGTAATTATTAGATTTTATATAGAATTTCTGAAATTTCTATAGTGAATTTTTATTTCATGGGAATGAAATTTGTAATTTGTATTTTGAAATTTTGGAATTTTGGTATAGGAATTTGTAATTTGTAATTTTGGAATTTTGGTATTGGAATTTGTAATTTTGAACAATGCTCAGCGATTCAAATTAATTGTCCTGACTTAATAATTTCTTGTTCTTTTATTTATTTATTGACATTTGTTATCTTTCATAAAATTTTAAATTAGTTTGTAAAGTCATGAAATTAATATATTTATCTACTATCAATATGTAATGTCAAACTTGACGATGTTCATTTTCAGATTGTAATGACTTTACCGTACTAGTGCGGTAAAGTGGCACTTTGCCGCACTATTTTAAGCTACAGCATTTGTTGACATTATTACTTCGAATTTATTTCTTCTTGTACTTCTGTTTCGGATTTACCCGCACCAGTGTCTTAAGAGCAGCTTTTGCTGCTTCTTCTATATCAGAATCAATGTTATCTTCGTATCTTCATATAAGTACTGACAGAACACAAAGCTGAAGAAAGAGTAAAACACTTCAAACCTACGGATTTTGTTATGAAAAAATATTTATGTCAAACTTTACGATGTTCACTTTCAGATTGTAATGACTTTACCGTGTACTAGTGCGGTAAAGTGACACTTTACCGCACTATTAAACTACACCATTTGTTAGCATTATTACTTCGAAATTATTTTTTCTTGTACTTCTGCTTTGGTTTTACCCGCACCAGTGTCTTAAGAGCAGCAATTGCTGCTTCTTCTATATCAGAATCAATGTTATCTTCGTTACTCATTTCATACAAGTACTGACAGAACACAAAACTGAAGAAAGGGAAAAAAACTTCAAACCTACTCATTTTGTTATAGAAAACATATTTATGTCAAACTTTACGATGTTCACTTTCAGACTGTAATGACTTTACCGCACTAGTGCGGTAAAGTGACACTTTACCGCACTATTTTAAGCTATAGAATTTGTTGAATTTATTACGTCGAATTTACTCTTTCTTGTACTTCTGCTTTGGTTTTACCCGCACCAGTGTCTCAAGAGCAGCAATTGCTGCTGCTTCTACATCAGAATCAATGTTATCTTCGTTACTCATTTCATACAACAAGTACTGACAGAACACAAAGTTGAAGAAAAAGCAGAAAATTCAAACCTACTGATTTTGTTATGGAAAAAATATTTATATTAAAAATACCTAATAATTGATAGTAGCTAAAACATTGTACGATATCTGTATCGTAACATCATATTACGGTACTCAATGGATTGCGGCCTTGTTTGATAATTTTGCCATATCGTATCGTATTATGATACGTTACGATACTTATATCGTAAAAATCTCTTACGTATTTTATTACGATTTGTAAATTCCTACAATTATGTTTTTCTTTCTTATTCTTGCATCATTCATTCAAAGGTTCCTCGAAATTTTCAATCAAATTATCAAATGTTTATTAAATTTTTTGAACTTTTTGTATTTTATGTATCTTTATGAACGTTTATGTGTTTTATGTATCTTTATGAACGGTCGATATATGCTGTTTAACGGGGTTTGTCCCAGGCATCGCATGATATAATGCAGCTTTAAAAGTTTGGAATGAAAATTCATAAATGTAAAAGCATATTTATGAATTTTATAAATAATGTTATAAATCTTTAAATTTTAAATAATATTAACAAATACCGATTATAATTATCGGTGGGTTTCGTTAGTCAGTAATCATTCAGATTACTGATTAATGAAACCCACTTCTATGTATATACTTCTAAAGATTTGTTCCCGCAGAACTTGTTTTTAATAATTCCTAGAAAGTTTCTTATGATTTTTGAGATTGTTTTCATTTTTTTATTTAACTTTGGGAAGTCTTGAAGTTTCTTGAATATGTATATTGATGAATATTGATGGATTATATGAATATTGAATATGTATATGAATATTGAATATGTATATGTACTTGAATATTGATATGTATTTTGAATATGTATTATATGTATATTTAGATATTTTGGGATGTTGTAATTTTAAATTATAAGAAGTTAAAATTTCGTACGTTTTCTAACTATCTGTGATTTTTAGTGTAGTTTAGGATTTATGAATCATTAAACAAAAAAACAAACGGTGAAATTTTGATTATTTGAATTTTGAAAGAATTTTTATTGAATTTATGTTTTGAATTTCAAACGATTGTGTATTGCAAGTTCTGCCACCTTTAGGAATATATGTTTAATCAAATTTTAGTACGTTTGATCACTATATTCCGGCTTAAGTGGCTTAACGGCTTAATATCAAATGGTGAGTGTTCCTTGTTGGTCGTTTGTTGATGAGGAACTTTTCTTGTATGTACATCAAGTATTTATTGGCTTTTCTATACAATTTTTTTTACAAAAGGTAATACCTTTTTATCTTTCTTGTTATCCGTTTCTCCTAGCAACTCTCCTCATCTTTCCCTGGCCTGCTGTTAGAACAGTGTAAATCTCAATTCTTTCGTTACACCCTACACTAATGTGATCTACTAGTATACTTAGTGAAGATGTGAAGATTTTATGAAGAATCGAAAATTCGTCAATGCGAATATTGTTGACGCGTTTACTATTATGATCTGATAGTGAAATAGTTAAATAGACAAATTCTGCCAGAAAAATGTTGACTATAATGATATGATAGTGACAGTTAGGTGAAGCGATAGACAAATTCTGCCAGGAAAATTTTGTTGATGCGATTCATGTAAAAATGGTGAATATGTGCAGTTCAAAAACTGGATTTTGACCGACAAAATTACTTACATTGCGCACAGTGAAACTCAGATAGAGGAACAAATTATTATAAAAATGAGCGTTGCTGGTGTGATTGCAATCTTGTTGTATCTTCGGCGATTTTATATTTTTCACAATAAGAGATCAAATAATATACATTAAAAATTGCGAGAAAAGTGAAATGAAGAGCTGCCGAATAATGTTGCAGAAGTCATTTGATGAGTCGAGTATGAATGAACAAGCGATTTATAAATAGTATAAACGCTTTCAAGGTGACCGAGAATCAGTTGAAAATGATAGAGGTGGACGAAGTTGAGCAAAAAATTCTTGATAACCGTCAAATCAATCAATTACCGAAGTTTCTGAAGAAGTTGGTATTTCGTATGGTTCATGCGAAGAAATGTTCACCAATGTTCACCAAAATTTGTTCAGAAATTGTTTCACTTTCACCACTTTCAACACATTCAAGATGGCCGACAATTAGTTGAAGATGCTGATAGAGTTGGAAGACCCAGAACTTCAATTACCGGAAAAAACGTGAACGAAGTTGAGAAAGAAAAAAATTGATAACGGTCAAATTACAATTAGAAAGGTTTCTGAAGAAGTTGGTATATCGTATGGTTCATGCGAAGAAATGTCCACCAATGTTCATCAAAATTTGTTCAGAAATTGTTTCACTTTCACCACTTTCAACACATTCAAGATGGCCGACAATTAGTTGAAGATGCTGATAGAGTTGGAAGACCCAGAACTTCAATTACCGGAAAAAACGTGAACGAAGTTGAGAAAAAAAAAAAAACTTGATAACGGTCAAATTACAATCAGAAAGGTTTCTGAAGAAGTTGGTATATCGTATGGTTCATGCGAAGAAATGTTTACCTATGTTTTGGGCTTGATGCGAGTGGCAGCAAAATTGTTATGTTTTGAACTAAAAATGCACCGTAAAACAGTCGCTCAGGAAACGATAGATGATGTTGCCAATGAGTCAACATTGCTTGAGCGCATCCACCCATAACCAGCACTAATATTTTCATTGCAAATTTCACTGCAACGTTTTCATTTACCAGAAAATTACTTGTCCATAGATAACCCCCTTGCACTTGTCAAATCATACGACATAAGATGCGAAGTTCGTTAGTGCGTACCAACTTTGAAAAACAAAATTTCGCGTGCGTTCGGCCGATATTATAGTACTAAAAGGCGTGGCTAAACAGCCAGCAAATCACAAAAAATATATAAATCCGCAATACATTTGATTTTATAGTTGCGTTCCTCACTATAAAAAAAAATATGGATTTAGTTTGAAGGAAATATTCTATAGGGGACCTAAGGAAATATAGAGGATGGACTGTGGAACGACCGAGACAGATGGAAATTGGAAATCGGAAGACGTCGGAGAACGTTCTATATTCTATAGTCCTGGGGTTGCAAGTCAGTGGATCACAAAGTCGTTCGAGGAGATTAGCACTAAAAAAAAATCTCTAAGCACATCTGCTAAGATTTATGTAACTTTATTTGTGCGAGTTACTAAAAATACCGATATTAATTTACTCTGTGCAGCATTGTGGTCCGAGATAAAAACAGCATGGTGCCGGGCCAACGGGAAAAATAAGGACGGTAATAACAGATATAATCTGTGCACGAGGGGTGCAATGTCCGGCCTGCGCTCTTATTAAAATATTTACAAAAGGGGTGTCCCAGACTCTCTCTGCAATTAAAATTTACATAAAACGTATTAATTTTCGTTCATTGCACCAACTGTGTCAAAGTTTGATGTGCTATAGGATGGTTCGATAGTTGCCCTTTGCAACCAAGGTCTTGTGATTACAATTTAACTACTTGTCCAAAAGAATTTGGGTTTCAATTTATCAAATTAATAATGGATGAAACGAATTAGTTGTTCATTCAGTGCTTCACGCTCGTGTGAAAAAATGTAGGGCAGACCTTTCCAAAGCAGAGAATAATTTATGGCATAACCCAAGTTAGAAATTGGTTTATAATCTCTGGGTGGGTATCTTAAACCGTCATATAACTACGCATTTATCAGTAGATGGAAAGACCAGCATTTGCTCATATAGGCAGCAAACCACATCGCCTGCAAATTGCAGGCATATAACTACACATTTATCAGTAGATGGAAAGACCAGCATTTGCTCACATAGGCTACAAACCACATCGCCTGCAAATTGGGGCTCGCCTAAAGCGCGCCGAGTCCGCCCCTGTAATTAGCCCCATTAGCCCCCGCCAGTGTTTCAGTGTTTCAATAGAGGCGCGGCGATCACCGAATATACGCGTAATTTCATTACGCACGTCCACGTCCAACCTGGTCGATAACGAAATGCTCATATATTTATGCAATAACGCGTCGAGGGGGGCGTGGCAGCCACCCCAAGGGGGTGGAATTTTCCACACGTACGTACGTGTGTGAGTGCATGTGTGTGTAAGTGTTAGTCCATGCGTATGTGTGTGTGTGCATCGGCGTTTCATTAATCAAGATAAAATTGCATTATCACGGGGTGCAATTAAAAGCATCTAATTCCGGGATTTAATTGTTGAAATGTATGGCGTTTAATTGGGAAACGTTTTATTGCCAATAAACTACACGAAAGCGGCACGAAAAACTGTAGTGGGGAATTCGTTGGTGGACATTATTTAATATTTTCGGACTACGCTCGAAACATCAACATATTAAAAATTAAATATTGAAGGCGGCAAAATTTTTCAAATGTGCATACTCTATGAGCGCCTCCTACACCGTAACGTGTTTGTTTTGTCGAACGCCAACGAGAGCACGAGGGCACCCCAGGCTATAGTACTGTTTTTCTTCAAACGTCAGAAAATTATGTCATTATTTAACTCAGTTGACTGTGGAAAATGTCACATTTCCGCCAGCGGAAGTTTTACTTTTCCTTTCACAGCCGGCGGAAGGGAAAGTGTTGTCATGGCAACATTAAATAAACAACGCGAAGCAATACTATAAATTTCATCATATTACAATTAATTATATCGGTGTATTGCATTTCTTTTTCTATTTTCAGGTAGATATACTGCTTTCACTAATAATAGATTAAAACTACAAATGGTTTCTTCAACAAAAATTATCATAGTCACTGTCAAATGCTGAAATAGTTTCTGTTAAGAAAACAAAAAAAAATACGATGCATTCTTTGATATTAAATTTGTTTGTAAAAATTATATATCGAAATTACGAGTTTTCGTATTTTGTAGTACGTTTAAAGAAAAAATAGTATATTTCACTTGGAGGCGAAGTGACTTTTCTTGGCTCACCTTCTATTACGCGCCTCACTTCGTTCGGCGCGCAAACTCAGCCGCGCCATGAAAAGTCTCACTTCTCCTCCACGTGAAATAATATACTATTACCTAACATATACTTTTTTCTATTCCCAGATTTTCGAGGCACGTCGACAGGTTGTTAGTTAGTCAAGGACAAGATCCGCATAATTGCCATTAAAGTAAATAATAAAACGACCGCCATTAAAGTGTGTTATTATTGGAGTGTATGTGTGATTTGCTGGTACATTCTCCCAACGTCAGCCGAGTAGGTACTGGATTAACTAGATTAAGATTAGATTAATTCAATTGTTAAAATATAATTAATTATTTTTTTTATTAATTAAATTTAAAAAAATTAAATACATAGCGGCCGTTATCGTCCTGTACGTCAAGCCGTTGCGGGCGCACGACCCGTATCTACTAATCTACAACCTTAGACCACCCCCTTTGACGCTGGGTCGAGAAATTTGATCGACTTAATCCAAAAGAGTTAACCCCCGCGGTCCACCCTTCTACCTCGAATGTAAATTACGTGGAGCCACACCCCCATCTAGATAAGGCTGAAGAACCACCACACGCCGTCTTCACTGGGTAAAGCCCGAGCCAAGGCTGTTAATATTTTTAAGGGTGGACCCAAGTTCGACAACACCGGAAAGGTAGAGTATAGAGGTGAGGGAGAGAAAGAGAAAATGGGGTGTGACCCCATTTTTGACCTGACCCCGTGATTTTTTTTTAAATTTACAACCCTTTGCCTGTCGTTCAATAGGTTATGGTAAATTCTACAGAGATTATAGATGATGACACCATTCAATATTATACAGTATGTCCCCGAATTGAGTTTACCAGAGGGATATTTTTTATACATACAATACAAGTAAAAATGTTATAGGAATTATAATTCCTGCATGGTCTGAAACTACCAGTTCAGTTATTGAAACTTTGATTTATTTATACAGGGTGTTGGTTAAAAATAAAAAAATTAAAATATTTTTTTTCACACATATTTATTTACTATTTGCCAAAGGAATTTAAAATTTCATTTAACAGCATCAAAGAACAATAAAATCATTCAAACGATCAAAGAAAATGATACTGAAAATTTAAAAAGTCGCTTACGAGGAGCATTTGCATCAATAACTATTGAATTTGCATACGCAGATTCTTTCATTAATCTCTTATAATAAGGTTTTCTTGAATATTTTTCCACGTCCATGATTTTTCGTTAAATTTTATTAAAATTGTGAATAACTTGGCAACTTTGCATCTGATCCCTAACAATAAAGATGGTTTGTGAAACCTCATGAAGCAGATTCTAAAATTGAAAGAATATACAGGATGATTCATTTAAAAAAGAGACCAAATTTTGTGTCCCGGATTTATGGTACACTCTGTACACTCGAAAATAATTTTAAAAAGTAGCACATCAAGTGTCCAATAACTTTCAATCAGATTTTGTCCTCAATTTTCATTATTATAGCAGCAATGGTCCAAGCGATAACAGGTGGGCTACCCTGTATATAACAGCATGTTACAATGTTTTATAATACTACTGTCATTTAAAAAAAAGGTAAAATGTTAAGTAGTTAAGTCTAAGTAAATGTATATTTTTTGACTTTTTCTTCTACCATATTTACTTTTAATTAGTTATTAATAGGTTATTAATCTTTTTATGAAAGGTAAAATGTTGTACTGACAGCATTCACTTATTTATGATTATTAGTTATCAAAATCCCATTTGAAATTGGTTATTGGTAAAGTATTTGGTTAATTATAAATATTAAGTAATATGTATCAACAAATTAATATATTTTATGTGAAAATGTTTCACATTTCATTTTTTTTCATCACTGAAACAGTGAAGCAGTGAAGTTTTGATGGGTTTTTGATAGTTTATTTCCAGAAAAATATAACAGATTTTGAGTGTTTCAGTCGAATATATGACTAATCTTGATATTTCAAACTAAAATTTGAAGGATTTGGGTAATTTTAATTGAAATTATTATGGTAACTTCATTTTAAAATTTGGCAATTGTCAAAATTACGCATTTAGACTTAAAAAATAGACAGATTTTCATAGTTTCGTACAGTTGCAGCAAAAACACCATATTTCCACAGTTTCAGTTGACCATTTTACAAACTTTGTCGCTAGTGATCATTTTTTTATAGGTTTTACAGTTTCAGTTAGAAATTTGATAATACAATTAAATTTTTTATAGTTTTTGGCTATGTCAACTAAAAATTTGACAGATTTGTAAACAGCAAAGAAAATTTCATAATGCAGAAATTCGAATTTTCGAAATATTTCAAAAACTACTTATTTTGAGATTATGGTTGCATAATATTTTTTGAAGCAAACTGTTTTTTGTTGCTCTGAGATAAAAGTATGTCATTTAATTAAAAAAAATAATATTAAATACGCTTACTTTAAGTGGGCCCTTAACTAATGTCATTTTTGAATGACTAATTGTTAAAATTTTCAGCTGCAACATATGTCAATTAAAGAGGTACCCAGGTACAATTCGAGATAAATTTTCCGTTTTTATCTTATTTGTAGGAGAAGTTGAAGAAATTTTTTAATAACGTCTGTCCGTTTTTATCTTATTTGTAAGAGAAGTTGAAGCCATTTTTTAATAACGTCTTTTTGAGGTCAGTCTTGGAATTTAATTTTTTCTATGCACTTATCTTTACAAAAGATATTTCAAATTAAACGAGGAAGCCAAAAACCTAATAATATATAGGGTGTTCCATTAAAAAAAACAAAGTTGATGGCTACTTCCGGTAGAAACGGAAGTGATAGAAATCTAAAACAGTCTTCCAGGACTTCCACACCAGGCTTGATCTGTGTGAAGAAAATAGTGGGGTATTATTTAAATTGAAGTATCAAAAGAGATTTAATTTTTTTTTTATTCACCCAACACCCTGTATAAATAAATCAATGTTTTAATAACTGAAATGGTAGTTTCAGAGCAAGCAGGAACTTTAATGCCTATACATTTTTACTTAATAGTAAAATTTAAAAAAAAAAAAACCTCTTGTGAAAACATTTGTTTCAATAAAGTTGATCAACTTTAAACTATAGTTTTCATTCAACTTTTGTTGATCAACTACAAATTCGATCAAGTAATTGATCAAGTTAATTGATCGATTATAGCTGATTAAGAAAAGTTGGATTAAATCTATTGTTTAAAGTTGATCAACTTTATTGAAACAAAGATTATCACTATAGTTTTCATTCAACTCTTGTTGATCTACTATACCAATCAATTAAACTTAATTCGTGAGAACGCGGCTTGAAATGATGATGGCGCGTTCTCACGAATTGTTTAATTGATCGATTGTAGTTGATCAACAAAATTTGAATGAAAACTACAGTTTAAAGTTGATCAACTTTATAGTTTTCATTCAACTGTTGTTGATCAACTACAATTAAGTGTCAATGATCGTTTGTAATTGATCAACAAAATTTGAATAAAACTATAGCGAAAACTTTTGTTTCAATAAAGTTGATCAACTTTACACTATAGTTTTCATTCAACTTTTGTTGATCAACTACAAGTTCGATCAAGTTTAATTGATCGATTGTAGCTGATCAACAAAAGTTGAATTAAATCTATTGTTTAAAGTTGATCAACTTTATTGAAACAAATATTCTTACTTTAGCTTTCATTCAACTCTTGTTGATCAACTATAACCAATCAAATAATCTTAATTCGTGAGAACGCGGCTTAAATGATGATTTTTAATTGAATAAAGATTTAATATACAGCGTCCTTAACAAATATGGGTACGCTTAAATATTTTCAACACCATTTACAAAAATTGTTTAAATTTGGTACACACTTAAAAGTATTTAAATTCTATCGTCTGAGATGTCTCTCAAATTTCTGCAGTCATTTGTCTTGGATATTCAAGGCTAAATTGTTTGTTTTTTTGATATTTTTAATAATTTCCATAACATTTTCGTCATTTGCTTTAACACATTAAAAAAAAAAAAAAATGGCAATAGAAATATTAGATATATTTTTATAGAATTTATAGAATGGTGTTGGATATGCTTTCGAAAATGTTATTAACTCGTTGTAATTTACAAAATTCATTTTTTAATTTTTATAGGAAACAGTGATATTTGTATTACAATTGTATTAATTTCGGCTGTCATATGGTTAATTTATTGATTTCATGGGTTTTGGTATCTAAAGGCGCGTTCTCACGAATTGTTTAATTGATCGATTGTAGTTGATCAACAAAAGTTGAATGAAAACTATAGTTTATAGTTGATCCTCTCTATTGAAACAAAGGTTTTCACAATAGTTTTCATTCAACTTTTGTTGATTAACAACAATCAACTTTAATTGATCGATTGAAGTTGATCAACAAAAGTTGAATGAAAACTATAGTTTAGAGTTGATCATCTCTATTGAAACAAAGGTTTTCACAATAGTTTTCATTCAAGTTTTGTTGATTAACTACAATCAAGTTTAATTGATCGATTGTAATGTATCAACAAAAGTTGAATGAAAACTATAGTGAAAACATTTGTTTCAATAAAGTTGATAAACTTTAAACTATAGTTTTCATTCAACTTATGTTGATCAAGTACAAATTCGATCTAGTTTAATTAATCGATTGTAGCTGATCAACAAAAGTTGAATTAAATCTATTGTTTAAAGTTGATCAACTTTATTGAAACAAAGATTCTCACTATAGTTTTCATTCAACTCTTGTTGATCAACTATAACCAATAAATTAAACTTAATTCGTGAAAACGCGGCTTAAATGATGATTTTTAATTGAATAAAGGTATAATATACAGGGTCTTTAAAAAGTATGGGTACGCTTACATATTTTCAACACGATTTACAAAAATTGTTGAAATTTGGTACACACTTGAAAGTATTTGAATTCTATCGTCTGAGACGTCTCTGAAATTTCAGCAGTCATTTATTTTGGATATTCAAGGCTAATTTGTTTGTTTTTAAATGGCACGAGCCGCCCTAGGGCGGTAAAGTGCCATTAACGTCCTAAGACGGTCTCCTAGTTTGATAGATTGCAACCAGGAGGGCCAATTGTCACTACAAGTTACAGTTGACCATTACACATAAAGTTCCGTGAATAGAACAACACACAATAGAACAATAGAACAAAACTTCAAAGGTAGAAATATACATTTTATTTAACTCGGATCCATTAATTGTGCGATTTAGAGTTAATAGGGAAGTTTTGTTGATTAAATTAGAAGATATAATTTGTTAGTGGTTGATTTCGTTTGTTTTCTTTTGTTTACGTGTTTCATATTGATTTTAGTGATTTTGTTTGTTTGTTTACATTTCATTTTAATTATAATAAATTTATTTAAATTTAATTTATCAGTCGTCTATATAATTTATTGGAACCTACTCGAGACCCTGAGATAAAGAGCGAACCCACTATAACAGAGCATTTTGACAACGAAATTGGGGTTAAATAGTGTAGTGTTTTTACTTGAAATTGAAAATCTACCTACGAAGGGTGTTTATTGCGGTCCATTGTGCAAACGGAATTTTATGACGGGCAATGGGAAGAGAACAGAGTCCAGAGCCTATTCGCAGAACGCCATACAATGGAGAACCCTTGACTGTAATAAACCCTCATTGCAGGTACATTTTCAATTTCAAGTGAAAACACTCTAAAACATCACATTTTGGAACCCATAACGTGGGCAAATAATAATAAATATTGATAATATATAACATCGCATTTTTGGAGCCTGAACGTGAGGCTCAACCAATAGAATAACATAGCAATATATTGATACATTGATATATAGCATTTGATGTTGCAATTCAATTAAAAAATAAAATAAGAGGTTCGAACTTCAAAGATATAAAAATGACAATAAAAGAGACTGCTAAATCTGTTTTATAACTCCTATCCTATCCTATCCTATGTAAATATCAGTCCTAGATGTATTATATAAAAATATTTTTCTCATAATTAATAATTTATAATATATTTTTGAATTATTTTGTACATACTTTTTATATTGTCGTTATTTGAAAAAAATACGACAATATAAATTTGAAAAAGGGTTTAAATAGGTACATCTTGATATTTAAAATTTCAATAAACTATTTTTTCCCACATCTGTGTTCCATATAACTGAAAAACTGTGGTCTATTTTCAAAAAACAAAAGCATATCTTGCATAAGCTCTTAAAACGACAACTCTTTCCTCATTTAACCGAATCTCTATGTCTTAGGGTTTCCGAGATCCCAATGCTTAAATGAAAAAAAAAATCACCCTGTAAATGTTTAATTTGAAGATTTTTTAGTAATTATGGATAAAACTTTAAATGTAATAAAAATGTATGTCCCTCCACTTTAATATTTCTGGTTTCAAATAATACATTAAAATAAACATTCCGAATCAAAAAATATCAAAATCACTACTGTTCTTGAGGAAAATTAAGAAATGAATCGATTAATTCAACCTTTTAACGCTTTTTCAGCTTCATTGACTCGACTATAAAGAGACCGCCCTAATGCTCTCAGGCATTTGATCGTTTACAAAAGAAAACTGACGTCACATCCTGCAAACACGTATTTTCGCGTTTACGTCGAACCTCAGCCTTCCATACGCACCAGTTTACCAACAGCACCTGGGATGTAATAAACTTGCACACTCCACGAATCACACACAGAGACAGACAAGCACAAACACTCAACATGTATAAATAATAATAATAATAATAATAATAATTCCTACTACTCCTCCATGTTTTAAAATAATATTGGTTTTGTTCACGAAATGTCGTTTCGCACATTCGTAAATAATTGGTAATAAATTAACTCGGATTTATGTGGCCGTATAGTACACTATCGCCGCACGTTTATAATAATAATCGCTGTCGCTGTATTGCCATGTTTACCACCATTAGTGCATAAAATGTGTTTTTCCGCCTTGACAAACCTCCGGGATGTCCACAATAAAATTAATAGTGATACATTGTGTCCGCATATTAACGAGCCGCATCGGGCAGGTGAATTATATTATTACCATCTATTGTTATTACCTCGTAACACAGGCAGAGGGAGTGAAACATTGGGCACGAAACGAAACCCCGGGAAACTCGTACGACTCGATTGATAGGGTAATAAATGAAGACTTAGCACGCAGAGCACATTTGATAGTGCGCGGTCTTCTTCAGGGACTCTGCAGTCGGCACGTTACCTTTAATGCCCCACGTTGGGCGCCAAATGGGCAGACGTAAAGACTTGTACCCTTGTGGAAGAGAACAATTTTATTTTACTTTATATTATAATGATATTAACGAGAAGTTATTGAGCCGTAGTGTTAATTCCGCTGTGACCACAATTAATTCACTGGTAGGGACATGTAACACAAGATTCTGCTATTCCGTGACAATGTGCAGTATGGTCTGCTTGCTGCTGCCGCAATCGCAGGATGTTCAGTCTACGACACCCCTTTTGCTATTGTTGACAATCCAACCATAGACGTGTGTAAGAGAATGGACCGTGACTACATTTTGTTATGTACCACAACTAGATTTCATATTCGTCGTCAAATTTTCAGACGAATTATCCTTAGGCATACTGCAGACAAATATGGTATAAAATTTTGAAAATATCCTATAGATAAATTTTCTGAAAATTCAGTGACTGGTCAACTCGGAAAGCTAAACATTCAGAATATTTCAAAATATCATAAAAACTGTGCATCAGACTGTCGCTCAATGAAACTTATGTATGTTAATCAAGAAGGGTTTGTGAATATACCCTGTAAGTGACAGTTTCCAATTTGCCATTGGAGGGTAGTAAATCAACCCTGAAAAGTTATAAAATGCGATCAACTCGGAAAGTTAAACCGTCGATTTTCTCACTTATTGAAGACATACTCGTCGTCATACTTTCAGACGAATTATCCTTAGGAATACTGTATATAAATCAGGCATGAAATTTTCAAAAAATCCTTTAGATAAATTTTCGGAAATTGGTCCTAAGGCAAGACCAATCGTAAGCTTGTGTAGAACTGTTCACGTGCCGATCACGTATGTAGCAGTGTTTATATAAGCTTCGGCTTGAAATTGGATAGAGTATAATAGTGTACATAAAAAGAGGTACATTCGAATTTTAACAGAAAACCCAAAAAAAAAATATATATTGTTTTCTTTCTTCTTTATTGGAGTACTTACTAGTACTTAGAAAAAATATATATATATATATAATAATTACGGTATCCAAATTGGATGAAACTATAACAACAACAAAAATTTTACTTGATAAAATAATAAGGACTAAACCCATGGGAAAGCTTGATAACTAAATTCTTCAAAGATAACCGGAGTAATTCTAAAACATTACCTGAAACAGTTTTAGGCTCCAATACTAACAACAGAAGTGCATACGCAATAAGGACTACAAAATCAGATAAACCCAGTGGACCAAATGAAATCAATGCGGAAATCGTGGTTCCCCTGCGGCTTTATGATGACCCACATTTTGGAAAACGCTGCGCCACCACATGAAAATAAGTCGGTGTAATCCGCACTTGAACATAGCGTGCATAGCCATTCTGACATCCATTAAGAGGAATATAGCAATTTACGTGGCCACGTAACTGACGTCTGTTAAATTGACGTCTGTCAAACTGACGTCTGTCAAACTGACGTCTGTACAACTGACGTCTGTCAAACTGACGTCTGTACAAACTTAAGAGGAATATAGCGATTTACGTGGGCACGTAACTGACGTCTGTTAAATTGACGTCTGTCAAACTGACGTCTGTCAAGCTGACGACTGTCAAATTGACGTCTGTCAAACTGACGTCTGTACAAACTTAAGAGGAATATAGCGATTCACGTCGGCCGAGGTGTTGGTATGATCGGCAATATTTAAAAAAATATGACATGATACCAATACGGCCAACGAGGAGCTCCTTTCGAACTCGTGGGGCAGTCTATTGAAGCACCCTTATTATTAGTATATGGTCATAATTTATGGAACAACAATAAACCAACGACGGTCGGGCGGTAGTGTGGATACTTGCAGGTGTAATTGAAATACATGGAAATGCAAATTGTAGGAAATGTGGTATACAATAATAATAAAATGTATTTTTTTTTAATCGACGCGATATTAGCGCGCAATTGGAAAAAAAATATTTTTTCTACTCATATATATATGTAAAAGTAGCATTTTTTCACGGCTTACTATACATGAAAGTGATACTTTTTCACTCAGAGATGAAAATAATTTCGCATCTAAAGATGAAAATAAACATGAAAATAGAATGGAATTAAATGGAAGCATGCATTCATTTCTATGGAAACGACTGTGCAAACTTTACTTTCAGTAATTTGCATTGTGACACTGGCAGTTATCTTGTTGCAAAATATACTATTAATTGGTTTGATATTACACACAATAATATTCTATCGAAATTGTAGATAAAAATAATGTATTATAAATTATAAAGATAAAGAATCATCAATATTTTGATATTCTGCTGCCAATAAATATGTACTTATTGACTAGTGCATTTACATGTTTTTTATACCGTGCCATTTTTTTAACTCTGAACATTGTCAATACAACGTCCCCATGTTCAATTAAAAAAAAGGTCAATGCGTAAATGTTATCATAACTGTTTTTACAGATGTGATAAGTCAGTCAATGAGAAACAAAAGACAAGAAACAAAAAATAGTATAACATCTGTAGTATGTTACACAAATACATGGTACATATTATGACATTACAGTTTTAAAATGGCACATTGAAAAATTATAGATCATCACAGATGAATTCACATCTTCTTAAAATCGGCGTGTACAGCATCTGAAGCTTGTTCTAAAGCTTGTTGTTGTTGTAGCAATATACAGTATTGTAATAGGCCCAAATATACGCCCTGTATAATACGCATTTACGCAATAAAGTGACTCATATTTTAAAAATCATGAATACAACCAAATTATTAAATTAATTCATTTACAAATAATCCCAGGGTGAAATGTGATAAATAGCCATCGCAAGTCGCGCCAGAGCGTCGCCAAATATCTCAAGAGCCGAGGCCTGCATATGCACGGTTCTGGAAGATTCCATGTCGTGGTGTCACATAAACAATTTGGGTATCAGCGCCCCTTAGAAACAAGCAAGCGCCAGGTACGTAAAAATCACCTCGAATGGCAACTCTTTAAGTTAAGTGTAAAACTCTGCGCTAAAAACGCATTAATACCACACGCACACTCAAGATTAATAATCACCATGATAACTAAGGGATGGGGACGAATATTTAGCAGTAGATATGTGAGGGGAGTGGAGATTTGAAGCTGAAAAAAACCTATTTAAGCACAAGTCACACACGAGCGAAGTCAGTAAGAAAGCTGCGTCGGCCACGGGCAACGCACACGACAACACGACATTCGCGGTTTTGAGTATAGAAATTCACGTCGGTTTATAATTAAATTAACGATTGCATATAACGTTGTAAAAAAACGCAAAGTATAATAAAAATTTGAATAAATCGAAAAACGTACAATTCTAGGTACAGAGTAATTTAATGTTTTTATTATTAACGATAATATAAAGTTGTTAAACCAGTCTCATTATAAATTCACGTGAGTGCTTATTCCTTTCAATCAACCCTAAGTTACCTATAAATACCAAACACCGATTACCTATTCCTGTCAGTAAACAAAGGCGGCTCGTACGCTATTCGTGTTTACGAATCACTAGAGGAAGCAATAACAGGTGTAATTGACGCCCACCCGCGCACTTCGTTCACACACTTGTTATTGTGAAATCAAATTCCCGCACTAGATTCAAATTGACGGCAGATAGTGTATTTAACCAACCACAAGTTACCTAGAAAAGCCAAACACCGATTACCTATTCCTATCAGTAAATAAAGGCGGCTCGAACGCTATTCGTGTTTACGAATCACTAGAGGAAGCAATAACAGGTGTAATTGACGCCCACCCGCGCACTTCGTTCACACACCTGTTATTGTGGAATCGCCTCCTCCACTAGAATCAAATCGTTGTCAGCATCATAAGATTTAAACATATAAACTCATTATACATCGCGCCCGCGATCGCAAATTAACGTGGCTGTATTCACCATAACTATAACAACTAATCAAGGCATTCAGTGTTCCCCTCCGACATACATCATCATATTCAAATCAAAATAATTCATAAAAATGATGGCTTCTTCATTTTAAATCATAAATGAACATATAACGTGCATATTGTTGGGCAGAGTGATTTATAATTGTATAAATAAATAAGTTGGATTAAATCTTAATAATTTTAAAACATCAGGTATAAAAAATACTGGTTTCTTTATTTCAAATCATAAATGAGCACACAGCGTGCATATTGTTGGGCAGAGTGATTTATAATTGTATAAATTAATAAGTTGGATTAAAAATCTTAATAATTTAAAATCATAATGTATACAAATAATGGTTTATTGATTTCAAGTCATAATACAAGTACATGACGTACCTGTTATTGGGCAGAGTAATTTAGAATCATACAAATAAAATAGGCTGGATTAAATCTCAATAATTTGAAGACATGATGACAATTTGTAGTTAAATATCGTAAACAAGAAATAAGTGGAATTATTAAAACCCCGTATAAACAGAGAGAATGATAAACGAGAGAATGAAGCTTGGTATAATCACAAAAGAAGTTATTAATAACCTCCAATGTTCCTAATAATACCATATTATAACATTACATAAACATTTCCGATTGAGGTAGCAGAACTGTTATTTGACACAACTTGTAACATGTTTGACGGTGATGACTACTTGTGACATTGGTGCTTGCTGTGGTCGTGGGTAGAATTATTAATTTACCTCAATCAACATAAACAATGGGGTTCCAATAATTACATTATTGTGTGGACACCGACACAACCATGAAATTCGGGAAGATCGCGAGATACCTTTAGTAATCATTCATGAATTATTGGGGATATTTCAACATCTTTAAATAGTTCTATTTTTGATCATTCACACTTTCCTGTAGTTGAATGGAGTGAAAGAGCATGGTAATAAATGGTCTAAGAGAAGCACGTGCATGTATACAAACTCTTGTAAATAAACTTCGTAGTAATAACCATTTTCAAACTATCAATTGAATAAATAAAAGAATTTACACATTCATTATAAGGTTAACGAAATATATAAAATAAATCAATTCATGTCATAATCGCCAACCTGTGTTTTATTTCCCTGTACGTTATAATTATATAAATTAATTTACATCATCGTCAACCTGTGTTTTATTTCCCTGTGTCTTACAATTTCAGCGTGTCTATCATTAAATAAACAAAACAAATCCTTAAATTGGTGCTTTCTTGTATTAATCCATTATTAGTGTACGTTAATTAACACATTACCAATAGCAAAGTACCTTGAGAGTAATCATGGTAGTTAAATTAAACGTCACGACGTGTAAGTACTAAATACGATCACAAATCACGAGCCAAAAATAATTAAAACATTATATAATAAATCACGAGCCAAACTAATCAAGAAATTATATGATAATTTCACGATAAAAACGACGAATAATAAAATAAATATAATAAAATAATATCGGAGCGTTACAGTATGTCCCCGGATTGAGTTTACAAGAGGAATTTTTTTCTGAATTTTTCTTTTACGAAAAAATGTTATAGGAATTATAATTCCTGCTTGGTCTAAAATTATCAGTTCAGTTATTGATACTTTGATTTATTTATACAGGGTGTTGGCAAAATTATTTTTTTTAAATCTAATTTGGACACTTATTTATTTATTATTTGCAAAGAGAATGTAAAATTACATTTAACAATATTATAGAAAAATATAATCATTCAAACAATCCCTGAAATGCAGAAAATAATACTGAAAATTTAAAAAATCGCCTACGAGATGCATTTGCATCGATAACTATTGAAGAAATACAAAACAGTTTTCAGGAGTTAGACACCAAAGCTTGAATTATGTCAAGAAAATGGTGGGGGATTATGTGAATGACGTTATTTTTCGAAAGTGTCAAAATTAGATTCAATTTATTTTTATTTAGCCAACACACTGTATAAATAAATTAATGATTAATTTACTGAAATGGTAGTTTCAGACCAAGCAGGAATTTTAATTCCTATAACATGTTCACTTATAAGTAAAAATAAAAAAACAAATCCCTCTTGTAAACTCAATCCTGGGACATACTGTATATATATTATTAGCAACACCAAAGAAAATACAATCCTCCAGAGGACATATCTTCTTTGGCAACACCCATCATTATGTGTATTTCTAGAGGTGAAATTATTTATAGAATTACTGCGTTTTCAGCTGATTTTTCAGATTGTTTCAGATGGTTAAATGATAGGACGAAAAAAACAGTTTCCAAATGTCGTCAAATCATTTTTGTTTCGTCCACAAACTGACCAATTATTATATATTTTTTAATATTCCATAAAGATCTTGATATACCGTTATTGTGCAAATGATATTTATCTACATTAAACCATGTGCAAGTATATTGAAATATTTGTTTTAAATAATTTTGTTCCAGCAGCTTTACGTAGCTCTCATGTTGATTGTTGCAAAAATATCTCATTATGCAAAAATCCAAAAATAAATTAAGTAGTTTTGCAATCTAGTCCATAAACAAATTTGTGTCTCTATTTACTAAATCTGTTTTTATTGATGTTTACAGAAATTGGAAATCCTGTATTTGTATTTACTGAAATAATATTTTCTTCGATTGTATGCTGCTGTTTTTGTATTAATATTAAAGACGCAACTTTTTTGGAAGTTAATTTCGAAAATTATAAATAATAAAAACAAATTTTAACTTGTAGAGAAAAATATAGAAATATATGTAGTTATAGATTAAAATATGCATTTGTTTGAAACTCCATCGGTAAAAAAATTAAATGTTACAATTATTTAAAAAAGCAATAGCAATAAATAGTATTAACTCAAAATTGGGTTTGGACATTTTTTTTAAGCATGAGTCATTGGAAGTCTATATTTGTATTTACTGATATAATATTTTCTTCCATTGTATGCTGCTGTGTTTGTATTAATATTAAAGACGCAACTTTTTCGAAAGGTAATTTCGAAAATTATAAATAATAAAATCAAATTTTAACTTGTAGAGAAAAATATAGAAATATATGTAGTTATAGATTAAAATATGCATTTGTTTGCAACTCCATCGGTACAAAAATTAAATGTTACAATTATTTAAAAAAGGAATAGCAATAAATGTTTTAACTCAAAATTGGGTTTGGACATTTTTTTTTATACATGAGTCATTCGAAGTCCTGTATTTGTATTTACTGATATAATATTTTCTTCGATTGTATGCTGCTGTTTTTGTATTAATATTAAAGACGAAACTTTTTTGAGAGGTAATTTCAAAAATAATAAATAATAAAAACAAATTTTAACTTGTAGAGGAAAATATAGAAATATATGTAGTTATAGATTAAATTATGCATTTCTTTGAAACTCCATCGGTAAAAAAAATAAATGTTACAATTATTTAAAAAAGGAATAGCAATAAATAGTATTAACTCAAAATTGGGTTTGGACTTTTTTTTTATACATGAGTCATTGGAAGTCCTGTATTTGTATTTACTGATATATTTTCTTCGATTGTATCTGCTGTTTTTGTATTAATATTAAAGACGCAACTTTTTCGAAAGGTAATTTCAAAAATAATAAATAATAAAAACAAATTTTAACTTGTAGAGGAAAATATAGAAATATATGTAGTTATAGATTAAAATATGCATTTGTTTGAAACTCGCGAACTGTGAGAGACGGTGTAATTAATTTTCACGTTTTAACATATTGTATATATAATATATATAATATATATTGTAACACATTTTTCCCTTACAACAAGAATGAGGAATTTTCAAGATAGATTTAGTATTAATGTTAGGGATGGAACTGATGGGAAAATGTCACTACTTTCACTAATTTTATTTTATTATTCCATTCATGGGGGAGGTATTTCTGATCAGTTTTGGCCAATTTGGATGTGATGTAATCAAATGATTTACATCACGATTTAAATAGTATGATTTGTTTAATAAACACTTGAATTTGAACAAGAATTGATGATCAAAATAAATTATGTGGATCTGTAGTGTGTAATGGACCAAAAATATATTAAATGAAAATTATTATTATTATCTATTTTAAAACATACTAACTCTATAGTTACTATAGTTATAGGTACTCATGTATTTTTTGTTCTATCATCTTTTTGTTCATGTTCTACCAATTATTATACTATTATACCATTGCACGGAAATCTTACCCTTCTGTACTAGTCAGAATAGGACCATTTTACATTTTATGAGTGGGTAATTTATGTCCGATGGTCATAAATTACCTTCGGTCAATTTGGGGTTGCCGAACAGCGCTCTTCCAGTGAAGCTACAGATATGTCCGCTAGGAGCAGTACTGCACTGAACGGAAAATGTGTACTTTTTGATACGTTTTTAATTGAAAGTGGGCAAACATATCAAGGTGAATTTACAAATTTGAATGTATTTTATGAATATCTATCCGCGTATGTTGTGATTCTAAAAAATAAAAGGAGTTACAATTTTTTTTGCGATATCTCCGAAACTATGCATTAAAAAAAACTAAACCAACTAAAACATAGTTGGAAAGATAATTATATATAATGTGCACTATTTAAATTTCAGATCTCCATCTCAAAACGTTTAGAAAATATGATTTTTTGAAAATTCATACCCCTATTATAATGCCCTTATAATGGGCAACCGACGGACGGACGTCACTGGCGCCAATTCGTGCGTTCGAGACGAGCCCAAATTAAACAGACTCCAATTGCAATTACGCCTCGATCCGGGCGACAAATTGCCGCGGCATTAATAACGGGCGAAAACAATCAATCAGGAGAACCTGAAACAAAAGCGGATCGCGTCGGCCGACAGGCATTTGTTCAAACCCCCCAGCACCCCCTCCCCACAGAAATTTGAATAAACGCAACCACGCTGGCGAGCCCCCCAACCCCCCTAGGGTCTCCTCGTGCGTGTCACGCATCCCCGACGGGTCCGACACGCACGACTCGTCTGGACGACCCCCGTTTTAAGGGCGCTGCGGACGCATTTGTGCGTAATAAATGGTCGATTCGTTGTACGACTTGAAAATCGCCGATTGGATCTTGGATGTGCGTGAACGAGTGCGGAATTGAGGGTCAATGCAACCGCTGGCTCATTTGTCACGCCCCGAGTTGGGCGCCAGGTGCATGGGCGTTTTTACGCTCCCATGGGCTCTAATGGAAACAATAAAGGAGCAACCCCCGTTTGTTTATTATGCGGTTTAGTCGATTGTTGGAACTAATTTATAATAATTTGTTGACAGGCCTCTTGAAACATGCGGGAGATTTCCCGCGTGAAATTTTAATTGCACCTTAAAAAATAACTTCAGTTTAAACCTTATATTTTTTTTGTCAGTAGCTTCAATTTATATTTTATATCTTTCTTGGGTGTACATTTGTGAATTGCGGCGTTTTTGTGGTGTACGTGATTTTTGCGCCCTTGTAAAAGAGGTATTTCCGTGAGTAGTTACATTGGGCGATACGTGTCGGCGGAATTTGGTCCAATTATGCGGCGTAATTACTTTCACAGCGAAGATGTTTTCTTCTAGGCGGGAGCAGAGCACGGTGTCCGCCATTTTGTGTGTGTTTGAATAAACGTAAGTTTTGACGTCAAATTTTATTGATAATGTCCTCGTCCTACGGACTCGGCGTATTTCCCAGAACACATTTCACATACGTCGGCTGTATTCGATTATTTTTGACGCTCTTGTTATATTACTTCTGAATATGAGTGATAATAATTAATTAATACGCAAAATCTGGGTCGCTGCCCTATTCCGGCCACCCGCTTCATGATTGCCGAACTAGTTTTGTTGCCAGTGTATCTGATTATGTAACCCCAGCAGAGCCCGCATTGTCTGCGACGAGGTAACACGCTCGACTTTATCAAATCACCCAAAATGTGCGCCGCAAAGTTATATCAACGCATTCGTGCCGGCCGGCATTAGCGAACCCTGCACCAACAAATTGAACCTCGATTTGTACCAATCGTCATTAGCATCGATCTGTTGCATTTCGAAATGCACCGGTGCCTTGGCGTGCTCCTGGAGACCGTAACTCTGTCGTCCACCCCCCATTCTCCGCGACGTATCGATTCCCCATCTGGCCACGCTGAATTATTCATCCCGCCCCCATATCATTTCCCCCCTTGCATTTTTAACGAGCGAGCGGCGGTCCGGGAAGAATAGGGGAGAGGGTGTCTTTTCCGCGACTTCCCGCGACGCGCGGTAATCCGCGAAATCGCCGACCGGAAGTTCATCCCCGAGCCACCGTCTCAATTTTCTGCAGAGACATATTTTTTCAGACGTGACGTTAATGCCAACCCCTCGCCTCCTTGGTCTATCTTGGTTATAGTGTATCTTACTTACGACGTGTTTTAAAGACGCTTTTTCGCATGGTTAATAGTTTGATATACAAAGATTATGATGCAGGTATAATAATTCAACATCCATATCTAAGGCCCCCTTGGCCCCGACCAAGCCCTGGGCCTCCATCCAAGCAACTATCCAAGACCCTGCCACCGTCTACAGCAAAGCCCTCCACTCGACTACTTTGCCCTCTCTTTTGAGGTCAATTTATCTCTAGCTTCTTTAAATCTCGAGATACCCCATAAGGATGCTGCTCCGGAGATGAGACGGAGGTGGTGGTGGGTGGTGTTGTTGCTGCTGGTGGTGGTGTTGTAGCTGCTGGTGATGGTGGTGGTGGTTGTGGTGGTGGTATTGCTGGTGGTGGTGTTGATGCTGGTGGTGGTGGTGTTAGTGATGGTATTTGTGGAGGTGTTGGTGATGGTGATGGTGTTGGTGCTGGTGCTGGTGGTGGTGCTGGTGGTGGTGTTGATGGTGGTATTGGTGGTGGTATTGGTGGTGGTGTTGCTGCTGGTGGTGTTGCTGCTGGTGGTGGTGTTGGTGGTAGTGTTGGTGGTGGTGTTGGTGGTAGTGTTGGTGGTGGTAGTGGTGGTGAGCTGTTATAAACAGGTTTCATTATGACAGGTCTGTAACAAACAGGCCTCTTTTAAACAGGTTTCGTTTACACAAACCCGTTTACGGACAGGGATCCTACGCAGACCGTTGAAAGTAGCGAGAAATCTCCCCATGTATATCTTGTGGGACTTTTGGCCCCGTGCTCTCATTGCAACACTACTTACAGCGAGGTTTTTATTTCGCTGAACATAGGCTAATGCCTATGTTCAGTTTTAGAACATACGAGTAAATCTTAATAGAGTACATACACAACAAAACATACGAGGGCAAGCTGATAAAAAAGGTAGCTATGATATAGGTACCTTAGGTTGACCTTCAACTATGAAGGAGGCCATGAAAAACAAAAATAGTTTTTATTATATTCCTTAAACTGTCAGAAAATTGTCACGCAATTATCATTGTTCAGTCCTGATTGTACATTTCTACAGACATTTTCTAATACTAACGTGTCAAAGATTTTTTTATAATGTATAAAATTGAGCACCGTGTCATTTGACATATGTAAATCCTCCTGGATATTGACATTTATTGACAAATTATCCTTAAATAATATATGACAAATTTATTGCTATTATTATTGAAGACACCGCCAGATTTTAACAGATTGATGACTTGATTTATCACTGAACATTGTTATGATGACAGTTCAAGTGTTTTATTTTCATAATATAACCATGTGTAATTATGATGGGCATTATGTTACCATGGTTGCGTATATAATGAGTGTATTATTTATGAATCATAGATAAACATATTTTATTTCTATTTCGTTTTGTTTGAAAAATGTAACATTTTTTCACATTGTCTGCATTTTATCTGGTAATTTCCAGATGTTTGTGAAGGATTTTCCTTATGTAATAAATTTGCCAATTTTGCTTTTAAGTTTATAAGATTAAGATACATACATTCAATTTCCACTTCCGGCTATGCAATAATTGAATTTTTTTTCTTGGTATTTTTTTTTATCAGTTTTTATACCAATAAAAAAATATGTATTCAAATGAAGTAATAATATTATAAATAGATATTTATCAATAATAATAAAATATAGTAGTAGTAGTATGTTTATTAAAATGTATAAGTACAGTCATGCTTACACAAATCTAGTAAGTATCAGAAATTAGGTTACAATAGCAATTTTATATAGCAATGTCAAATTATTTGTACTAGATTTATGTGAGCTGCATTTATGAATAAAATCAATCAAATATATAAAGAAACGCAGTACATTAACATATCAGATTTGTTTATATATAACTATTATATTATATTATATTAATAAATTTGACATAATATTAATAAATTATAATAACATATTGATATTAATATAAATATTTCGGTACGCGCACAATTGGACCACTTTGAATAAAGTTTTGCACAAAATTTGCGTAAAAAGTCGTTTAACACTTGAAAATTACTTTTCACAAACACCACATCAAATTTTTGTACAATATTTTCAGACAATTTATTGAAATCTTTAAAATGTGTATTTGTTGATTTTAATAGATCATATAGATCACGATTACACTGAAACTTTTCCATTTTGAAACAGGTATTCGAGGTATTCGAAAGGACGTCGAACTCTCTCAATATTATGGATTAAATGTGGGGGTGGAGGGTGTAAATTGGTGTAAAATTATTAAAACATAAAAATACTACAATCTAATATTTGGAACTACATTCCAAGTTCATTCAAAGTTTATTTTTATACTGATTGGGAAGATTTTTAGGCAAAATATATTTTAATATTTGGGTATTTATGACTAAATATGTATTTATTTACCGAAATTGCGCCGATTTTCAGCTAATTTTTGCGAATTATGGAATGTAGCAAGTTCATTTTTATACTAATTGGGAAGATTTTTATGCAAAAACGATATTTTCATATTTTGAATTTGTAATAATTGACGTCTGTCAAACTAACGTCTGTCAAACTGACGACTGCCAAATTGACGTCTGTCAAGCTGACGACTGTCAAATTGACGTCTGTCAAGCTGACGTCTGCCAAACTGACGTCTGTTAAATTAACGTCTGTCAAATTAACATATGTCAAGCCGACGAGTGTCAATTGACGTCTGTCAAGCTGACGACTGTCAATTGACGTCTGTCAAGCTGACGACTGTCAAATTGACGTCTGTCAAGCTGACTGTCATATTGACGGCCGTCAAATTGACGTCCGTCAAACTGACGTCCGTCAAACTGACGTCTGTCAAACTAACGTCTGTCAAACTGACGTCTGTACAAACTTAAGTCCATGTAATGCAAAACTAATGCCCAACAAAATATCATTCACCCGAAGTAAAAAACAAGAGCCGAAATGGACGTTCTGTCGCCAAACGTCATTTAGTCATTTATGATTAAATATGCATTTTTATTTTAGGATTGTAAATGTATGCCAGCATCTTACCATGATAATTCGACAGAAGACAAATGTTTACATTTTTTTAAAACTCAATCCAAAGTTAAAATTTACGAGAAAAAAATCATTTGTATTTAAATATTAAATTTACCTAAAACGCATTTTATTTTATATTTAAATTTAAATTTAATATAAAATTAAACAAACCAACTTTATCCAAAATATGAAATAATAAAGATTATGTGTTCTTCTTAGTAGAGAAAATAATCAACAAATAAAATGTGTCAAGGAATTAATTAATATAAATAGTCATTCCATAATCTATAATTATTTGTTAATTATCAAAAGTTGATCTTTTCTCCAATGTCCCTGATTTTCGCATTTAACACAGTGTGCGGCGATCCATTATTTCTCAGGGAAAATCAGCAAAAAAAAACTAATCCATGATCACCATTGGATCGTGAATTTGCGAAGACCAGCGTGCTACATTGTTACAAATTACGTGGAGCCACTTCCCATGTTCTAGATTAGACCAAAGAACCGTCAAGCCGTCTTCACTAAGTTGGCTTGGTCCAAGGCAGCATCTAAAAGGGTGAACGATAAGACCAGAAAAAACGCAGGTTCAGTATCGTGGAGATCAGAGAGAAAAAGGGAGGTTCTGCAATCTGCCCAATGTTTATTGAACCTCATAAAAAAAAAAGTTAGTGCATATTATTGTTTCGATTTATTGATTGTAGTGTGGTCTGGTTTGATAGATTTTTCTATTAACAAATTTGATAGCATTTTTTCTTCTCTTCGTGAATATCTAAATATACTATTAGGTTGCTTGACAAAAATGTCAAAGAAAATCGAGTTAATTGCCTGATGACGAAAACTTTGAAGATCTTGGGAATTTTCCGGCCTGTTCAGACGTTGCCGTGGTCCCCGAAAGTTGCGTTTTTATTGGTGGCCCCAAGGAATACATATCGCCACCGATGCGAACCAGCTTGTACAGAGTGATCATTTAAATTACCAATGATAAGTAGAGCTGATTTTAAAACATCACTCGGTATAATATATCTGTCAAAGTGACGTCTGTGAAATTGTCGTTGATCATATCAAACTGACGTCTGCCAAACTGACGTCTGTTAAATTGACTCTTCCAAACTAACGTCTGTCAAGTTGACGACTGTCAAGTTTACGACTGTCAAATTGACGTCTGTCAAGCTGACGACTGTCAAACCGTCAAACTGACTTCTGTCAAACTGACGTCTGTCAAACTGACGTCTTTCAAACTAACGCATGTCAAACTGACGTCTGTACAAACTTAAGTCCATGTAATGCAAAACTAATGCCCAACAAAATATCATTCACCCGAAATAAAAAAATACGAGCCGAAAATGGACGTCCTGTCGTCAAACGGCCAAACAAACAGCGCTGAACTATAAAGCCCGCATTGCAAACATGACCGGTCATCAAATATTCACAGGGCAGTCCCTTTGATGACCGCCGCTCCGCGTTTGATTGCGAAGAGCCCTGTACCCCATCGACCTGGTCTTGTTTACTTGTTTACTTGTTGCCTGCCGGAGGGAGAGACACAACGCCAGACGGAAAATTGTGTATGAATATGTAATGCAATAATCCGAAGTTGCATTTTTCATCACAGCCAGGAAATGAGATTGTTTGCTCATTTCTGTGAAAACGTCGAAAATGTTTGCTTCTGGCTGCTGGATGTTATTAGTTTCATTCACGGAATCACAAGAACGAATTATAGAACGAGCGTCATCAGAGTCTGATGTTAACGTGGCGTTCGATCAGTACAGAGTTTTAGCACGAAGGGTTAGTTGTAATACATACAGGGTGTCCCGCGCTAATGAACCATTAAAAGTTTATGGGGTATAATAAAAAGTGTAATGTTATTTAATAGATTTAATTTGTTATTTTATAGTATACGTTAGATAGGATTTTGTTTATAGAAAATTATACTGAATATATTACATTTAGGATATTTTGATATTAATAGGATTAATTGGGTAGTCATATAGGATTTGTATGGCTAGAATTATAATTAATTCAGGGCACAATTAACGTAAAATAATTGTAATGAGTCAGTAATATGTATAAAATTCAATGGAAAATTCAAACTCATCGTACAAAGACGTTCGATATTCGTATAGAAGCAGAAAAATACAAGGATCTCGAATATCAGATATAAATCACAATTAGAATTATGGTTTCACCGGTATATGGATAATTATTATCTTAATTATAATTTGTTGATTCATTGCTGTCGTTACAAACTGGATTCGGGTAGCAACTCGACAATTTACACGCTTATTTGGATCAACGTAGGCGGATTTTAACAAGCGAAAATCAATTGTTTAACCGAGGTTTAAAAAAGGCTGAACGCCGATAAACAATCAGATTCGCTCTAGATCCCGGAGCATTGACGTCGGTCAGCAGAGAATAAGAAAACAGTTGTACAGAAACAAATATCGTCGAACAATAGTTATTTACATTCACGCGTTATTCAAAAACAGTTTGATTTACGTTTTGTTTACGCGGATATTATCAATTTTGGGACAGTAATTATTTGCGTTCGAGCATCTGTAAACACTCGACGTGAACTAGGGAATCATTATCAACACGGAACAGCTGAAAGGAGTCCAAGAGAATTCACCGAGAACTTCAACTCCAAAGACGATTCAGCGAGAACGTCAGCTATAGACGAGGATCAATCGAGGACAGCAGGACTTTGAATCGAGGGAATTGGTGCCGACTTAATCGAATTTACTGATTCGACATCTGCAACCAGGATTGCCGATCACCACAGCGAGTTGCCGCTATTCACCAGGAATATGAACGTGAATGTCAGGTAGAATTTACTAAAATTACTACTCAATTAGGGAGTTAATTGTGCGAATTGGGAATTTAGGGAACTATTGTTATTAAATATTGATAGTGTTAGTTTGTTAATTAGTGATTGAACTTGCTTTCTATTGTCAAGCGTTCATTTTGTTTCATATTGAATTAGTGTAGTGTTTGTTTTGTTATCAATTATCTAAATATTTAATATTATCATATTTGTTTGCCACAAAAGCTATAGTTCGCAAGGTATAGAGGTCGGAACTTCCGACCTCTATACCTTGCGAACTATAGCTTTTGTGACAAACCGTGTAAAAATCAAAAATATTGTTTCCAGCAACTTCACCCGATATAAAAAAAATCAAGCGGTGCACCATTCTGAACCGTTTACGAGATAATTGGGAAAAATAACACAAGTGAGTCGTTTGGGGGGATGTTTTTTTCAATATTAAGGGTTAAAGCCCTTAAAAAAATTCGACGAATATCAGATTATACAGTACTCATTTTACCAATTTTCAAAAATATATAATTTATATGTATCTAGATAAGCCAAAACGTTTTTTTGACGCTAATATGACTGGATTATTATTTTTACGACACTATTCACTGCAGGTTTCATATAATTTTCATTGCCATTAAAGTGATAATAATGGACTTTATCGGTGAACATTTACCGGGCACTCTATACGCCATTTTTAATGTTTATTTGAACCAATTTTACTCGAAGGCAATTGGATTTTTTGTCTTAATGCAAACAATATCTACAAACATGGTAATTCGCTGCGCACATCGAAGAGTTGAAGGTTTGTTTTCTTCCAGCAAATAAATGAACGAACGGTTTGAATTTAAATTTGTATTATAATTAAACTGGCCGAGCCTTAATTTATTTGTGTTAAAGGAGTTTAAACAGGTATCATCAAAATCAATCATTATGGAAAAACTGACCTTCAGGCCTTAATATACCTCTGCGGTGTTCGCATACATTGAGATTGAGTGCGATTTGTTCCGGGCAATTTTCAAAATTGCTCAATTTCCCAAATATCGCTGTTCTGTCGTTCTACGAAAAAAAAACACAGCAGAGTCACTGATCATTACAATTAACGCCCACAATCAAACTTCAAACTAAATATAAACAGGCACGAATTCGATCAAAAAGTCGTCATTCTAGTAGAGTTATCATTTCGTAGAGTAGTTTCTCGAAATACACGAATAGAAATGCATCCATTAATTGTGTAATTTATAAATTGGCGTCTTAATGTCTATTAAAAGCCACAGAATGACCATAAAAATAGTTTATCCATTACCAGTATGGCTATTTCCGGGAAATAATTGCTTTCGCACTCGCCCTCAGTTAATAGATAATTCTAATTCTGTTCGAGTACTTATTACAAAATTAGGTGCACACATGTCATAATTACGCTCAATAACAGTTTTAACGATAATTGAATATTTTTTTGTTTAAATTGATGGGTGTACACATTGGTACAAACATGCCCAAATTATACGCGCTTAATTAACTGGTTAATAAATATTTATTGGAACAACAAGTCAATGTCATGTTTAATATGCTTTGGAATCGCTATTTTATTATCATTTCCTCGTCCGTTCGGTTTATATGTCCGAACCATTTCATTTGTCCTTCCCTTATTTTTATCTCTATTGGTTTTATTCCGAGATTATTCCTATATGCTGATGTGGTCTAGCCCAGTTTTATTCTCTATCTTTCTCAGGAATCTCATTTTTGTTACGCTTATTCTCGATCTGTGTTTCTCGGTCTAGTCCATGACTCACTGCTACATATCAACGTTGATCTTATTACTTTCTTGCCTATTTCCACTTTCACACTCTTCGGTGCCTCTTTCTTATTAAAGAATGAATTCTTCATTATATTGAAGATCATTCCAGTTTTTCTTAGTTTGTAGTCTATTTCCCTGTCAATTCGTCTATTGCTCAATATATATATGTCCTCAGGTATTTGAAATAATCTACTTTGTTTGCCTTCAACCGTTATTTTATGAATCTTTTTTTTCGCTGCTATTATCATATATGCTTGTCATGAATTTGTAACGGTCCGGAAACGCCTTCGACAGAAACTGCCTTATAATAATTAATTGGCGCACAGACCTCCACGGTAGGCGACCATACTCACACTTTTTTGTTGTGATGACGTGTCCCCTATATTTGTGCGAGTTTTAAAATCGCCGGCGAGACGCCACCATAAAGACAGAAACTAGTCGCCTTCCTGATAGTGCGGACGTGCCAGAGGAACCGTTTAATTGGTATACCACCACCCGGATTCCGGGATAATAAACGGGGGCTCATTTAACCACCCTTGAGGGGATTGAGGCACCAAGTACAAGGCAAGGTACTATCCTACGCTCACAACATCCGAGTAAGCCCGATATTTTTTTTCCTTTTCGTAAAGCCACGTGTCCGGCCATTGTTACTAAGGCCATGTGCTTTACAGGCGTTTTTTACGGGGTAAGGGCTAAGTAGCTCAGCCAACCAGTTCTTGGCTAGAGGCAGCGATCATCCTGCTCTGAGGCCTGGAATCGAGTGATCGGCGTCCCCGACGCATACCGCCGCCGTCCAGGAGCCGAACTCAGCCCGCCAGCGAAGACAGACTAGGAACTCAGGCCAGATCTTGATATTTTATTTTTTTTGTTCTCCTTTGAGTTTAATTCCATATTGATATATCGTTTATTTCTTTGGTGTAAAATTTGCGTTACGTGTTTCGTGCCGTACGTGTTTTGTGCTTGTGTAAGAGAAAGGTCGCTCCGACAGCCCTTTGAATCGCGCGATAAGGAGCTCGCGATATTCGGCCGAATATGGTGAACCCTGCGTGATAGGGTTGCGTACGGAGGTATTTATTTCAGGAAGCGTAGGCACGGTGTCCTGTCGTTTGTGTGAATAAACGCCGATATTTTACACTACAAAATTCACACCTGTTATTGCTTTATTCCCCCCACGTTTTGTCGATCGGGCATTCGTTTCAGTTTTCAGATCTTACTCTCCCTGCGAGATTTAAATCTGGTGGTGTTGGCGCCATATGGTCAGCGTTGTGACAGTTCGTGATTTCTGAGCTTCGCTGACTGTCTGCCGTCCACCCACGCAGGTAGGGTGGAGCCACCCTTTGCGACGAAGTAGGGACGAGGATAAATTACGTGGAGCCTTTTTTTAACCTCCCCCACTCTCTGACACCGAGAGCCTGGCCCTCGTCACTGCTTCGAAGGGACCCTCCACTCGCTCCACGGCCTAACGCGCTGATTGCCCTTCAGGTACGTCACAAATTCATGACATTATCATGTCTTTTCGTTTTTTCTTTATTTATGATCATATTTATTTTCTTCAATTCTCTATTCACTTATTCACTATGTGCATATTCTGTTCTAGGTCTTGTTCAGTTTCTGCTATTATCACCATGTCGTCTGCAAATATCATTTCTACTACCTTCGTTTCTTCCATTTTCCAGTGTCTCACTTTCAGTGTTTTCATGGCCTTTTTGCCGATTTTATGGCTTTGTCACTAATATAAATTGCATTGGGCTGAGTAATCTCTGTTTTACTCCTATTTTTGTTTCAAATTCTTCTGATTCTTCGTTATTGGTTCTCACTATATTCTTGTTGTTCTTGTACATTGCTTTAATGATTTCGATAATCTTTTTTTTTACTCCTCTCGTTTCTAGCTCTTTCAATGAGCGTAAAATAGAAAATTTTGCATTCAAACTATTCAATTTTACAAACATTTCATATTACATACTAAGTAAGCCTCGGCCTTAAGATTATTTTGTCTAATTTAACTAACTATCTATCTCGTACTATTTGCAAAATCCTGTTTAGCACGATTACTGGGACACCCGGTATAGAACATAATGTACAATCACGGACTCTGGGAATGACGCGCTCAGTAAGAGCGAGCAGTCTGCTATCCGTGTCTACCGTGCCCCTACCGTGCGGGACCAGACAAGGATAGCAGACTGCTCGGTCTTACGGAGCGCGTCATTCCCATAGTCCGTGGCTGTACATAGTAGTGATTGTACGTGTGGGAAACTTCCACGAAATTACGAGGAAATTCAAAACACTTACCAATCTTTATTACTACAATTTATACAATGATACATGCATGGATGTTCCAGATTATTTTATCGTCTGATAAGGAACAGTAAATATTAGTGTTAAACAAATAGCGGGATTTGTTTGAGATATTTTTGGTATTTTTATGCGGTGCCTTTGCGAGCTCCTCTTCGGAACAAACTATGAACTTGCAGTTATAACCTGGTAATTATTGTCTTGCCCGAGTTTTCTAATGTCGGTTTTTCTAATAGGCATATATTTTTTATACATTTAATTATAAGCATTGCAATCAATTTAAATTTATATTTTCTATTTTATATTAAAGTAAAAAAACTATAAAACCCCAGAAAAGCCCAAAAAAAAAACATAAAAGCCCAGAAAAACCCGGAAAACGCGCAAAAGTCCAAATGTACTGTATTTTTGCAAAGTGTCCCGTCTTTTTGTCAACCCTGAGGAGAATACGCAGATTTGAGAGAATTTGCTTTACAGGATGATAGGAGACATTATCATCCTTACAGATGATATGAGATATTCAAAAGAATGAATGATTAAAGATTTTAATGGAATCTAGCGAGTCCATCGTAACTTGCACTTTTTTTCTAAAAATATCTATGTCGATACTTTGTTTTCCATGTGTCTGGTTTGGTGAAGGAAGTAAAAGAGACTATGCAATCTGCAAACAAACATTTTTTTGTCGTTTTCATACGAGCTTCATGTCAAAATTATAAAATATTACGTTTTTACTTCTTAAAAATGTCACATTTTGGTATTATCATGTCTGCAACATGCCTTAATTTTGTATTTTCGTTCTTACACTTATTACTGGATAAAATTAATTGTCCTCAACTCTATTAGATTGTAAAATCCAGGTCACAATTTGAAAATGTTATTACGTTTTTTTTTTCAAATTGCCACATTTAGTATTCTCATGTCATAAATTTGTATTTTCACGTTTACTCTTACTCTACTAGCCAAAATGAAATTGGTATCATCATAATCATCATAGGAAGTTCATATGAGCTTCGTGTCATAATTATAAAATATGAGGTTTTTTTCTTCTTCAAAATGTCACATTTTTGTATTCTCATGTCTATTGCATGCCATAATTTTGTATTTTCATTCTTACACTTATTAGTGGATAAAATTAATTGTCATCATCTCTATTAGATTATAAAATCCAGGTCACAATTTGAAAATGTTATTACGTTTTATTTTCAAATTGCCACATTTAGTATTCTCATGTCATAATTTTGTATTTTCACGTTTACTCTTACTCTACTGAAAAAATGAAATTGGCATCATCATCATCATAGGAAGTTCATAGAAGCCACATTTAGTATTCTCATATCATAATTTTGTATTTTAACGTTTACTCTTACTCTACTAGCCAAAATGAAATTGGTATCATCATCATCATCATAGGAAGTTCATAGGAGCTTCGTGTCATAATTATAAAATATGACGTTTATTTCTTCTTCACAATGTCACATTTTTGTATTCTTATGTCTACTGCATGCCATAATTTTGTATTTTCATTCTTACACTTTTTACTGGATAAAATTAAGTGTCGTCATCTCTATTAGATTGTAAATCAAGGTCACAATTTGAAAATGATATAACGTTTTTTTTTCAAATTGCCACATTTAGTATTCGCATATCATAATTTTGTATTTTCATGTTTACTCTTACTCGACTAGCCAAAATGAAATTGGCATCATCATCATCATAGGAAGTTCATAAGAGCCACATTTAGTATTCTCATGTCATAATTTTGTATTTTCACGTTTACTCTCACTCTACTGGCCAAAATGAAATTGGCATCAGCATCATCATAGGAGCCACATTTAGTATTCTCATGTCATAATTTTGTATTTTCACGTTTACTCTCACTCTACTGGTCAAAATGAAATTGGCATCATCATCATCATAGGAAGTTCATAGGAGGCACATTTAGTATTCTCATGTCATAAATTTGTATTTTCACGTTTACTCTCACTCTACTGGTCAAAATGAAATTGGCATCATCATCATCATCATAGGAAGTTCATAGGAGCTTCGTGTCATAATTATAAAATATGACGTTTTTTTCTTCTTCAAAATGTCACATTTTGGTATTCTCATGTCTACTGCATGCCATAATTTTGTATTTTCATTCTTACACTTATTACTGGATAAAATTAAACGTCATCATCTCTATTAGATTGTAAAATCCAGGTCATAATTTGAAAATATTATTTTGTTTTTTTCAAAATGCCACATTTAGCATTCCCAAGTCATAATTATGTATTTTCACTTTTACTGTTACTCTACTAGCCAAAATAAAATTAGCATCATCATCATCATCATAGGAAGTTCATAGGAGCTTCGTGTCATTATAAAATATGACGTTTTTTTCTTCTTAAAAATGTCACATTTTTGTATTCCTATGTCTACTGCATGCCATAATTTTGTATTTTCATTCTTACATTTATTACTGGATAAAATAAATTGTCATCATCTCTATTAGATTGTAAAATCCAGGTCACAATTTGAAAATGTTATTACGTTTTTTTTTTTTCAAATTGCCACATTTAGTATTCTCATGCCATAATTTTGTATTTTCACGTTTACTCTTACTCTACTAGCCAAAATAATATTGGCATCATCATCATCATAGGAAGTTCGTAGGAGCTTCGTGTCATAATTATAAAATATGACGTTTTTTTCTTCTTCAAAATGTCACATTTTTGTATTCTTATGTCTACTGCATGCCATAATTTTGTATTTTCATTCTTACACTTATTACTGGATAAAATTAATTGTCCTCATCTCTATTAGATTGTAAAATCCAGGTCACAATTTGAAAATGTTATTACGTTTTTTTCAAAATGCTACATTGAGTATTCTCATGTAATAATTTTCAATTTTCACTTTTACTCTTACTCTACTAGCCAAAATGATATTGGCATCATAATCATCATAGGAAGTTCGTAGGAGCTGCGTGTCATAATTATAAAATATGACATTTTTTTCTTCATCAAAATGTCACATTTTTGTATTCTTATGTCTACTGCATGCCATAATTTTGTATTTTCATTCTTACACTTATTACTGGATAAAATTAATGGTCATTATCTCTATTAGATTGTAAAATCCAGGTCACAATTTGAAAATGTTATTACGTTTTTTTCAAAATGCCACATTTAGCATTCCCAAGTCATAATTTTGTATTTTCACTTTTACTGTTACTCTACTGGCCAAAATGAAATTTGCATCATCATAATCATCATCGATATTAATACATATATTGTCAAATTTTTGTATAACAGTAAAAATTCGATAAATGCTACAGTAACATTCACATACTTAAATGGTTGTTTTCTTCATTATAATGGAGTTGGATTAGAAAATTAAAACAACTGAACGTGAGATATGTCAAATGTCATACTTATGGAAAAAATGATTCCAAAATAGCTGCCCTTATTAGAGAGCTGCTGATAGGGAATGTTGCGTTTAAGGAGTTGCATTCATTGCATTTTTAATGTATTATCTTTTCAATTTTGTATTATTTTCTTCCTTTATTATAAAAATATAATAACTGGTATCCAAAATGAATGACACTATAACAAAAATCTTTTTAATTATTCAGGTAATATGCACATTTCAATACTTCTATCTTTCAAATAACCCAATTATTGTATTCTCTGGCATCATTATTTCAATACTTTTGTTCTTCAATGCAAAATATGGCCGTTTTCATAACAACTTACTTCATGTCATAACTTAGAAATGTCATATTTTCAGTAAGTATTTTTTGTGCATCTGCATATCATAATTTATATCAATTATCATTATATTTCTTAGATTACAAGCATAATTTAATAGTACAATCTCCACAATTATTAAAAATGCGGAAAACAGTTTAAAATGATAGTTACTTGATTCGATGGAACAAACTTCAAAGAACACAAGAAACAAACAAGAATCAAGTCAAAATAAAACTGAAGATGTCGGTTTCCGAGATATTAATAGCAACTTCCTTATTTTAAATGGCCGCCATATTTGATTTTTACAAGTCCAAGTAGACTTTGGTTTCCACTTCCTTCCTTTTGTTAGAAAATGGCGATTTTCGCTTTTTTAGAATAAATTCGAAACTGCTGGGAATTTTGGTAAATGTTTAACATAATCTGAGCCAGCATACAAAACTGCACAATATTGCCCATTTCACCAGATCTTAGCTTTAAGAATAATGCCCATTTCCCCAGATATTTAGCTTTAAGAATAAGTAAGATACCCATGCAATCCTACTCTATTTCGGACACCCTATATATGAATTAACGACGGAAATTTTTATTAAATTTTACTGGTAAGTACCATTAGGAACTATAGTGTCTACAGTTTACGAAAAACCTTGTAAGTAATTTTGTTATTAATAAATTTAATTGTTAAATGAAGAAAAATGAGAGTTTTTCAATAGTGAATTTTATATTAATATTTATAAGGTTTAAATCTTTTAAGAAATTATCTAGCTGTCTTTCTATTCCATTCCAAATACAAAAAGTGTCATCTACATATCTAAACCAAAAATGTATATTTTTGTTTTTATTTGATTTATTAAAAATCTTTTCATCAAAATAAAAAATTATTCCTGCCATTATTGGTGATAATGGAGAGGACAAAGATCAGGGTTGACAAAAAGACGGGACACTTTGGAAAAAGACAGTACACATGGACGTCTGCGGGGTTTTCCGGGTTTTTGTAGGTTTTTCTGGGTTTTCAAGTTGTTTTTTTTTTTGCTGTTAATATAACAAAACGAACAATATAATATGGAAGAAATAATTTTAAATTGATTGTAATGCTTGTAATTAAATGTACAAAATATATATATATATATATATATATATATATATATATATATATATATATATAGACATATGCACGGTCATTGTGAAGCCCTTTGAATATATTAACCGACATTGTGCAGCCCAAAAGTACGTTGTTTAGCCCGGTCCCGGGCTACACAGCGCATCGTTGTTTATTTCAATACCACACATGGTAGGAATATCATGTTATCGCAAATATACATTTTTGTGTGGGCGACATTAGGACATATTTACATATACAAGATACACCTTGTAGTTCATATTAGTGGACTCAGAGGGCGCGTCAGTAGATACTTATATACAGTGTATACCTATGCGCACATGGATGGAAACACTGCGTTATGTAGCCCGAGATCTGGCAACGCTGAAGTGTCACCTCGTGACTACTCGGTAGCTCATTCAAGGATATTTTCTTATATTTTGCCGCGGCAATGCACACTTCTCATTATTTCGATTTTATTTATTCTGCAAGAACCTGGCAAAAACGGAATGATGGAACGAAAGAGCTAATATAGTATCGTTAATCTGAGATCTGGCAGTACATTTCAATTTTTGTCAATCATTTCAAAAATATTAGATAAATGAAAAATACTTTAATAAAAGCAAAACGAGAATCTTCAAGTGAATATTTTTTTCAAAAATACTATAAACACAAAAAAAATTTAAACTTTTTTTTCCCCTTAATATATATATATTTAAAACGAGACAAACATTGCTATTTATTTATTGCTATTTCATTCTCAGAACATAAAAATGTGCCTTTATGTTAAGTATCTCATAAATTAGATATTAAACATATAATAATAACAGCTATTAAAAGTAAAAGCATATCACGAATTTGGTACAACAAAATATGGTTTATTATATAAATACTACATAGGTATTAAACACACAGAAAAATTGAAGAAATCCTATTTACGAGTGAACACTATTACAGAGATTACACTATCAGGTAAAGTTAAAGTCGGTCTTTAGTTTACAAGGACTAGTTTAGACCAGGGGGTGATGTCGATCGTCCAAATCTTTATTTAACCCCAAGAAATTATAATAAGAATTGGTGAAGGTACATTTCTGTTGTACCTGTAAATGTACTAATTCTTATTAAATTTTTTTGGTGTTGAATAAATATTTGGACGATGCTGATGACGACCCCCGGTCGAAACTAGTCCATGTAAACTAAAGACTGACTTTATCTATACCTGATAATGCTAACCTTCACTCATGAATTCACCTATAATCAGAATGGATCTATATACTTATTAAAACCTATTTATTTTTGTAGCAATTGTAAACGAAGGCTTTGATTTTGACCCAATTTTTTTCTTTGAATAATTGCTTGTGTTTTGCAAGGAGCTCTTCAACTTCTTTTTTCTTGGGGGGTTTTTTCGATTGTATATGATTTCTAAAAAAATTAGTTATTATAAGTCTTTGCTCTTCGGTCCATCTGATTCTTTCGATTTTTGCCTTCTTATATTTATCTTTAAAAGTCGTATCTGTAAATTAAATAGATGAAAATGATTGAACAGAAAATTATTAAATAAATAAATAATAGATAAATTATAGATTTATATATTAACTTTACGAAGATTAATTATCCCAATTTTTCCCAGTCATCCCAACATAATTTATTTTATTACGCTACCTGAAGGTGTAGAAGAAGAGCAGGCAATTTCATCTTCTAGCTCAACGTCATTTTGTGGTCCACTCGCAAGAACATCCGTGTTTTCAAAATTATCGCCATCCATTCTAGATATATGCTGAATAGAATCGGAGTCTGAGTCTGAAACTGCAGCATCTGAAAACTCTATTTCGTCCAAGGATCTACCCTTATAAAGTGCAATATTTCCTTTATTTATCGCCATTAATAGTTTAGATACCTTTGCAGTTTGATAAACGTCTTGTGGCAATCTAAAAAATAATATAAAAATTCATTGTATTTTAATATTTGATTCACTTTCTTCTTGTACTGAGAGTACTTTCTTGCGCATTAAGTGTAGTCAATATTTACCTATAGTATGTTTCATGAGTTTTTTTTGTATGACCCATGAATGCCGCAAACTGCTCTATTTCTGCCTCAGTTAGATTCATTACTTGCAATACAGTGGCTATTTGTTTTCTAAGCCGTGTTGAAGTAAACAAATCTGGATCCTTTACACCAGATCGATGCGCTATTTTTTTTATTACATGATATCCACTCAACGAACTATTTTTAGTCGCTGGATTTCCAAACAGGTATTCATTGGTATCCGATACACATTTATTTCTAGCATTTAACATTACACGAATAAATTTCTGAATATTCTTTGGAAACAATAAAGGGACTGGTTTCGAGCCTTTTCCTCCACTTATAATTCGTTTGAAGCTCTTAGTGAGAATCTTTTCACTTTCGGACAGTGTTTGTAAAAATTCTTCTTGCTGGCTAGGTGGGACCTCGGAGTTATAAGTTGTAACCTTTAAATATTGAACTTCGCCAATTCGTTTTCTATTGAGAAGTAATGTTAATGCTAAGACATTTTCAGAGAGTATTCTATAGTTCCTCTTAATTAGGTTTCCTTGTAAAATATTTTCACTTGCTTCCTCAGCTTCTTTTAATGCAAATTGTTGAAAGTGTATCACATCACTTGTTAGCGGCATCAATTTTTGCTTTTCCCAATGCTTTTCGTTTAAATCTTTTAATGCTAGACTAGACACTTCCGAATTCCAATTATTAATAATTAGGTTTCTAAGCCGTTTTATACATTTTAGTGCACTTTCGGGTTCGTCGCAAAGTAGAAAGCGACTCTTTTTAATAATTAATTTAGTCGCTATGTCGCAAACTTGTTTTAATGTTGTGCCCATATGCAAAGCTAAGCTGCTTGCTTTGTACGTTTTAGTTTGCTCATCATACCCACTTATGACTTTCGTAGCCGAAACTATGTTGTCAAAAAAATCAGGTTTTAATATGTCAACAAACCGTTTTACACCAGTCATTTCTCGTAGTATTATTAGAAGTCTTCCAAGTTCTCTCATTTTATTAGATATGGTTGTTCTAATCTGAGGACGTTTATGTTTACGTAATATACTTTCAGCGTAACTACAAATAAGTACATCGTTCATTGCCACCTGTGACTTCTCATCCGCTCTCATAATTTTGAACACCTCTTCTTTTAGTCTTAAGGTGTTATAAAATTCACTGTATGCACCTGCACAAATTGTAAACATTTGTGACTCTGATAAATGATTTTTACGTTTAGATAAATCTTTATTCCCTGAACGTAATTTGCAGGAATTCCTATGTCTTCTTAAAAAATTTCGTTTGTAGTATCCGAAACAGTCTTGGCATACAACATATTGATCTTTTCCGTCTTCCTTATTTTGAGATGCAACCCTATCAACATTTCCATCATAAGATTCCCTAGGTCTTCTCACCGGACGCACTACATTCGTTTGATTACTGAGAAAATAATTTTCTTGTCTTCGAATAATGTTGAGTAAATCTTTTCTTTTGGGATCTTTTAACGATAAAGCTAATAATTCTTTAACTGCACCTTCGCTGGCATGGTTTCGCTCTAAATGACGAGGAAAATGTGTTACTTCTTGAAAACAATAAGGGCATGCATTTTTCTTTGTCCACGGTCGTGCATTTCGATAATGCTCAATACCATCTAGAGGTTCCTGCAAATATTATTATTACATTATTTTATATCCGATAAACCAGATTTTTAATCCTGCAAGTAAATTGTTACAATATGTACTTGTACTTCTCTAGTAATGTAAGAGGTTTGAACATTTTTAGCAGTAATTACGAGATTCGACAACAAAAATTAAGAGAGAGTATCATATTATTTATTTTGGCAACTTACTTGTACTATTTTACCAAATTTCATAATAACTCCATCAATGTTCTTTTTTAAAGTACTTGTAATTTTGCAAGGCGTCTTATTTACGTTACAGTTGTTTATTGGTAGATTTAGATTATCTACGATATTGACAGAAATCTGAAATTATAACGTATTAAATATTGTTGTAAATACAAAACAAATTAAGTATTTACTTCTTTTATGCATGGAATTGGGAGATCTGATGTATGTGATTCTGGACTAACTGAATCTGAACAAATTGACATCACGTCATTCGGACCCGTTTCAATATATGTTAAAAGATTGAATGAAGTCCCATCCAAATTTTCACTGTTGTGAATATCTGATTCATTTTCCTCCTAGAAAGTCAATAAGTTATAACAAGTTATTACAATCGTTGTTTCTGTCTCAGTAAAATATTTAATATTATTCATACAGTATTCTTACTGGTGATCGAATTTATGGTATGGTTGTGGCGACTGATAACAAATTTCGCAAGTATTGTTTCCAAAAGTGGTATCATGTTCGCCGTTAAATAAGTATTACAGTTAGTTAATTACTTGATTTGACCTGAAACAGCGTATTATTTGTTTCAAATTCAATTGGCAATGCCGTTAATAGATCATGTCGGATTGAATATGATATAAAAAAATATTTCAAAATTCTAGAACTAAATTACAAATTTTATATAAAATAAATTGCAAAATCAAATTATATTTTAACTTACAAAACTGTTCCTCGATTGTAACAGTAAACACAGCTGTTGACAAAAAATAATGTCGAAAGATAATTTTCTAGAAGAAATGTATATATCACCCGAGCATACCACTGCGAGAATTTAAATTACGTACCGTTTGTAAATGTGATGAAGGCACATCTGACTGATATGATTCAGAAGTTTCATTTGATAAACAAGAGTAGTCAACATCTTGTGATGAATCTGCAACGCTTTCTGGACTGTCAAAATTATTTATGGCATAATTTATCTAAAAAAATGTTCTTATATGTATTATTATGTATTATTATATTCGGAAGAAAAATAGTTATTTGTAGGACTATTATCCGTTTCAGGTTTTGACAACCGTGTTTGAAACAGATCGGAGAAAAGAGTTTGAAACAAAAACAGGTTTTTTTTTGATTGATTTTTCCAAAAACTTTTCTGCGGAATTAATTTAGACTTAACAAGTGATTTGTATTTTCCTACAAAACCTTGTTTTTCAAAATTATAAAAATCAAAATAGTGCTAATTTTACGAAATCACCCAACGCAATTTTACGATCATATCAATGAGATTTTTTTATTGCATGTTAGGTTTAGATTACTGAATAATTTAAAGGTCATATCTTTTTGTTTTCTGTACCTTTTGCAAAATACATATACTGATTCACATGGGAAAATCGCAATTTTCTTATTTAAAATAAATGTACATTTCTTTACATTATTAACAAGAAATAATAAACTCACCTGTGTTTCTTCTCTTAAGTTATATTTCTTTGTTGGAGGAGAATTTTCTAAATAAAAGAAAATGTGTGTAGGTACTTTTAGAAAAATCTAAAAAGGTAATACATGAACTTTTTGCTAAAAGTGCGTATGAACATCAATTTGGTTGTTAACCTGTATAACTACCTTAACCTAATAAATATGTTTTAAACTTCTAAAGTGTCGCTTTGATATTGTTTTAATTGAAGGGTCGGCCGGCATAACGTTATATGAAGCAAAAACATTGAACGGAGTAAATCGACAAAAAATTGCCCAGGTAACAACTAAGAACTAGACCTTCATGATTATACACCTATTTGCATACAAAGTATGCAAATGTTGCAAATTTGAAAATGCTGCAAAATCACATTCCAGAAAAATGTTACTGACAACTTTGCCTGCTGACCCTTCTAACTAATTATATATCTAATGTAAAATGCGAAACAAGCGTAAATAGTAATTTTTATAGATAACCCTAAGTTATATATGATCTAATTACTTACCTTTGTTCATATTCGCTAGATGCACTAACATTTTACCTCGACTCTCGTTCATTTTTATGCATTCACTTGAAACTACACCGCGCACGATGAGGGTATATTACGAATGAATATTGCGAATATTGTGCACAATCAGCATTTTACTCTAGCAACGCTGTCGGGCTGTACAACGTGCTAATAGTTTGTATTATATACAACTGGGCCACAGAAGAACCTATTCCTATATCGGGGATTCGCAGCGTACTATAATTATATAGAATAAAATAGATGTGAAAAAAGTTTCCCCTCATTTGATGCCTTTAATTTCACAGAGAAGTAGTTCTTAAAAATGAAATTCCCACAATTTTATACACAGCTAAAGTGCCGGGTGGAAGAACGACCTGTTTATATAGTGGGCCACACAAGATACCGTTTATAAGTATATATATATATATATATATATATATATATATCCCCATTAGAAAAACCCGCAGTAGAAAAATCCAGCGGCTTTTCTAATCGGTTTTAACCGGTTAAAACTACCACGGTTTTTTCAAAAGCGGATTTTTTTAAAACAAGCCTGCCATAGATAGGCCTTCTTTTTGGTTATAAAATTTGTTATTGAATCTAAAGTAGTTTGATTTTAAATAAATATTAATCATATTAATCATTACATTATCTACGTATTTATATTTTAATTCCTTAAGTTTTATTCTCAATATCTCTTATAACTCTAATATTGGTATGCAAGTAAATAAACTTACAACATGAAAAGAAACTAGTATGTTTTATTTGGTATTAATAAATCTTTGTTTATTCAACAAATTCTGGCCTATATTTGATAGGACATTTTGATTTAATTTCAAAAATTCTAGAAATAAACTTATTTAAGAACCTATTTATTTTATATGTAAGAGCATTTTTGTAACAGGTCTTCTTATACTGGATTTATTAGCATTTGTTTCTTGTTTTGATCTCTACTATGACCTGTCAAAGCGTTAAAGTTTTTTTTTTGTAACACTGTATATTCTTAACATAATTCTTTCACAGGGTAGGCCATCTTAATCAATCCACGAAAATCACTCTGAAGGAACGTTCGATAGCAAAAATTGTCCCCGACAAAAGTTGCATGGCTACAAGGAGGCATTCTGATGATGACCTTGAACTCGACCTTCAAGTTGACTTTCAAGGTTATTTCAACACCAACTTGAAAATTATAAATGGCAACCCTCAGGGTTGGGTAATGACACGTAGAAAACAGTTTTCAACATTACACGTAGAAAACAGTTGTCTACATTACAAGTAGAAAACACTGTAGGAAACTGTATTGATGTAGATTAGGTAGAATACTCATGTGTAGAAAACTGTTTTGCCATCAAAGCGAAATTCTTACACTTACTCTTTACGTTAGTTATTAAAACGTGTTTATTGGTGAAGAGTAGTTTGTGAAATTATTTTTTAAATGAGTGGAGCTCGACCCAGGCATGCAAGTTAGGAGCAAGAAAATTTTATTTTGCACAAAGAAAACAGAACGTGTCAATCACTTAGCACGGTGTGCAATAAAATCCTAAAATACAGCTAGAAATAGATTAAAAGCATTCTGGTAAAAACAGTATATAAAACTTCTATTCTGTTTACTTGAAACAACAACTGTTTTATTGATGAATATCAGTTATATGATTACTATTATATGATTTGTAAGTCTCAAATTACAACCATGTATATTCTTTATAAACAATTCCTTAGTATTGGTTTGTTTTTTTTTTAGTTAATGCTTATTGAATAATATATTTTTAATGTTAATGTTAACCTTAACTTACATTTATAAACTAATTAATGAATAATAAAACGTTTTTTTACAAGTTCTGGATTGTTTAAAAATATTTACAACCTTTTCTTACAGTTAGTAGATTTCTACGGTAGAAAATGTAGAAAACTGTACATGTAAATTACCTAGTTTTCGATGTGTAGAAAACTGTGTAACTTACGTGGTGTATTCTACCTACCCAACCATGGCAACCCTACATTTTGAATTTTTATCTTGAAAGAGGGTCGTCAAATGAGTTCCGTCAACATATCAACATGTTACATAAGATAATTTTTAAGAGAAAAATTAAAGAACAGTTTACTCTAAGACTAATTAAAAACTCCAAAAGTTCACTTTTAAAGGAAAGTAAACGATATTTCCTGTTACCAACATAATGAAGCCGTATATGCAGTGACAGATTTAAGGCGGGGGCTATGAGGGCTACAGCCCAGGGCGGCAAAATCCAGGGGCAGCAAATTTTTGGAAAGATGCCAAAGGCACAAGTTAGAATAAAAAATATATATTCAAATAAATGAGGAACGAAAAAAGGCAAATACAAGAAGTGAAGCATCTAACTACCTCCTTCAACTTCAAAGATTAGAAACGACTTTTTTGTCAATTTTATGCTGAGATATGTTAGCTCGATTTAACGTATAAAGTAATAAGCTACAATAGTCTGAGATCGATCTATCAACCGTATCAGTATCCAATGTATAAGAATAAAATTTAACATTTGTGAAAATTGAGCACTAATGAAAGCGAAAGTAACTTAGTATGAATATGAAACGAATAGAAAACTAAAAGGAAAAATCCAGTCAGATGAAATCAGAGCAGGAGATATATAATTGATTGGTAGAGAAAATTTCAGAATCAATCAAGAGTACTAAAATTCTTACCGTTAGAATATTTTAGTTTTTCGAAAAATTTCACTTTAAATTCTATGAACATTTTATACCGACGGGAAGTTAGCCTTAAATTTTTGTCCTTAAATTATGGCGGCCGCGCGATCAAATAGAAGTTAGCCTTCAATTATTCCCGCTCTGCGCTACTTAGATTAAAAAATAAATAAAAATTACTTTGGGGTGATTTAGGTGCGACTTTTTGCTACCCTCGTATTTTTACTATTCTCGAGAACAAATTGTGAAAAGCGCAAATTGTTACTATGTTTTATTTATGTTTTACGGCTATCCATAAATTGACCTACACCACATAGCGTACGCGATATCATAAATAAATTAATTAAACTTATTTTGGGGTAGTTTACATGCGATTTTTTGCTACCACCGTATTTTTTGTAGTCCCGAGAAAGAATAGTGAGAAATTCAAATTGTTACTATTTTTTGTTTAAATTTTACGGCTATCCATAATTGTCCTACTTCAAATGCTGGAAGAGATATCATAAATTAATTAATTAAACTTGTCTTTGGGTAGTTTACATGCAATTTTTTGCTACCCCCATATCTTTTTGGTCTCGAGAAAGAATAGTGAAAAATGCAAATTGTTATTAATGTTTGTTTAAATTTTACGGCTATCCATAATTGACCTACTACAAATGCTGGAAGCCATACCATAAATAAATAAATTAAACTTGTTTTGGGGTAGTTTACATGCGATGTTTTAATACCCCCATATTCTCTGTGGTCTCGAAAAATAATAGTGAAAAATGCAAATTGTTACTAATTTTTGTTTAAATTTTACGGCTATCCATAATTGTTCTACTTCAAATGCTGGAAGCGATATCATATATAAATTAATTAAACTTGTTTTGGGGTAGTTTACATGCAATTTTTGGCTACCACCGTATTCTCTGTGGTGTCGAGAAAGAATAGTGAAAAATGCAAATTGTTACTAATTTTTGTTTAAATTTTACGCTATTCATAACTGATCCACTTCAGATGCGGGAAGCGATATCATAAATAAATTAATTATATTTGTTTTCGGGTGGTTTACATGCGATTTTTTGCTACCCCCCATATTCTTTGTGGTCCCGAGAAAGAATAGTGAAAAATGCAAATTGTTACTAATTTTTACGGCTATCCATAATTGTCCTACTTCAAATGATGGAAGCGATATCATAAATTAATTAATTAAACTTGTTTTGGGGTAGTTTACATGCGATTTTTTGCTACCCCCGTATTATTTGTGGTCTCTAATTTTTGTTTAAATTTTACGGCTATCCATAATTGTTCTACTTCAAATGCTGGAAGCGATATCATAAATAAATTAATAAACTTGTTTTGGGATAGTTTACATGCGATATTTATTGTTACTAACTTTTGCGACTTGAAGAATTTCTTCAACTATAAGAACAAACACAAAATGGTACATTTTTTAATGAGCAACGCGTCTAGCCAATTTGCTGTTGCATCAGATATCCGTTAAAATATTCTAAAATTGTCGGATGTCGGATATGTTAATTTAACTGCCCTAATGGCATAAATATGATTTACCATCATTCTTAATTTATCTTCTGTTCTACTATCATCGGCCATAATAGCAAAATAATATGCATCAATAGTTTATTTTATCAACATTTTTAATAAGCAATTAGCAGTACTGTCTATAATTTCATTTAGATACACATCATCTAGGCACAATTCTTGGGAGGATTATAACTTTGTAAAAATGGTAAATTTTTTTTCAAAACTTCTAGAACTTCTTCTAAACAGTTTCCACGATTTGTACTTTCGGCCTTTCATTATGGCCTTTAAACGAAACAAATTTTGTGTTTGTAAATTTTGTAATAAAACAACTTCTATAGTGATCATATTTGAGAGAGCTATTATAAAGAGACCATTTTTGCATACCGATTCTGTGATACTCAAAATCTCGATGTACTTAATATTTTGTCAAACTTCATTCCTAGTTTTAACGCCGAATGAGATAAAAACTGGTTCTCTAGAATTTAGATAGATATTATTAATGAAGAAGACGGGAACCACTGTACTACACAATAAATATCTATTAATGTAGAAGACAGGAACCGCTGTACTACACAATAAAGATCTGTTAATGTAGAAGACAGGTACCACTGTACTACACAATAAAGATCTATGCATGTAGAAGATAGGAACCGCTGTACTACATAATAAAAATCTATTAATGAATTAATGTAGAAGACAGGAACCACTGTACTTCATAATAAAGATCTATTAATGTATTAATGTAGAAGACAGGAACCACTGTAGTACATAATAAAGATCTATTAATGTATTAATGTAGAAGACAGGAACCACTGTACTACATAATAAAGATCTATTAATGTATTAATGTAGAAGACATGAACCACTGTACTGCATAATAAAGATCTATTAATGTATGAATGTAGAAGACAGGAACCACTATAGTGCACAATAAAGATCTATTAATGTAGAAGACAGGAACCACAGTACTACATAATAAAGATCTATTAATGTATTAATGTAGAAGACAGGAACCACTGTAGTGCACAATAAAGATCTATTAATGTAGAAGACAGGAACCACTACACTATACAATAAAGATCTATTAATGTAGAAGACAGGAACCACTGTACTACACAATAAAGATCTAATTATGTATAAGACAGGAACCACTGTACTACATAATAAAGATCTATTAATGTATTAATGTAGAAGACATGAACCACTGTACTGCATAATAAAGATCTATTAATGTATGAATGTAGAAGACAGGAACCACTGTAGTACACAATAAAGATCTATTAATGTAGAAGACAGGAACCACTGTACTACATAATAAAGATCTATTAATGCATTAATGTAGAAGACATGAACCAGTGTACTACACAATAAAGATCTATTAATGTAGAAGACAGGAACCACTATACTACATAATAAAGATCTATTAATGTAGAAGACAGGAACCAGTGAACTACACAATAAAGATCTATTAATGTAGAAGACAGGAACCACTGTACTACACAATAAAGATCTATTAATGTAGAAGACAAGAACCACTGTACTACACAATAATGATCTATCAATGTAGAAGACAGGAACCGCTGTACTACACAATAAAGATCTATTAATGTAGAAGACAAGAACCACTGTACTACACAATAAAGATCTATTAATGTAGAAGACAGGAACCACTGTACTACACAATAAAGATCTATTAATGTAGAAGAACTTCAAAAGGTCTAATAAGGCGGATAATTATGAATATGCGACAGACAAATAGTCGTAATTAGTCGAGGACATTGTGCAGATTCATGTCGAATCGCTGACCTTGGTCGATGTCTTCAGCAAACTCAATTAGAATCTCAACTACTATAGCGCGCTCACTAAAATTATAAAACGTAATTCCCACTCTGTTGTCTTAAGCTTCAGAACCTCCAAGCAGATATTCAAAATCGTCGATTTAATGCAATCCATCATGCCTTTGAATGCGATTAGATGAAAAGCTGCAAACGCTGCAAGATTCAAACTAACTGCATCAGCCCCATTTGCCCAAGTTAAACGTTCACGCCTTTACAACCCCCTTGAAAGGGTCGTTACTGCAATTATGCAGGAGATTCGCGCACGTCAATACTGATTACTATAAAATCGAGAGTGTTCCCTGGGGGTGTGCAATTTGAATCTCCGAATTCCGCGATTGAAAGTAAACACAGGCACGCAGTTACTTCCGAGTCGGCACTTCAAAGGCGCGGGGGATGTTCTGCTCTCGCGAACCTCGTTACTGGGAACTTTCACCCAGGAAGATTGAGGGGGCTGGCGAGTGGTGGTTACGAGCGGAAGCACCCCGAGCGTGGGAGGACACGAGCGGGGGCGGACTTTCAATTATTAACCGGGGCGAATCGATAGGGGGCGCGGGGCGCATCTCTGCAGATGAGCCAGATTCGCAGCCGACATAACCTCAAAGCGGCGATCTCGCACGGGATGTGGGACAATCACCTCTTCGCCTTGGCTCTGCCAGCAGTCAATTCTTAACCACATGCTGTTCCTGATTTCTGCGCGATTTGCGTTGCGGTAGGAGGTAATAACATGCTAGAACAAATGAAGCTAGCACCACCAAAACGTGACTCACCTTCGCGTCGTCTTCCTATGCGGCACATCCCTTGTACGATCGCTAGAAGGTGAGGAACACGCGCACGACAGGCACTGCGAGGTCCATACTTTGTACGTAACGCGCACGTAACTCCAGCTGTGACCACCACCACACTGGAGAAATGCGAGTTGGTTCGGAAAAAATTCACGGGAATCCCCACTACTTTACATAAATTACTGCGGTCCAGGGCTAGCAAAGACGTGCGCGCGGCTTTAGCCGCCGTCCGTGGGACGCGGGGGCGGCGCCTGCGAGCGCCCCCCGGCGCCTCCGAGCGAGGCGTGAAAACTAGCTATTAAGTTGCGTAATTCGAGCGCAATTTACCACACGGTGTCACGTTTCGTCCCAAAGGACCACCAGTCACTTCAACAACGACTGTTTTAACCCAACTATAAAATAACAAGCTCTGCAAACACTTCCACTGCTTTCATTTATTTAGATGTGTGAATGCGCTGAACATTAATCAAGACTACTAAGCAAACTAGGCAACCAAATATACACAGTACTTAGATGGCGTGGGAAGCGAACCCAAGCAATTATTATTAGCGCTCAGCAGATTTTGTAATCCATATTAACAAACATCCAGACTGTTGGTAGATTTCATTTAAAAATCCAATGAGTACAGATGTTTGACCATAACCATGACAATCAAAGATGTAAATCCGATATGGTCTAGTGGCTAGGATACCTGGCTTTCACCCAGGAGGCTCGGGTTCGATTCCCGGTATCGGAATATTTTTGCAAAATTTTTGAATTCCAGTATAAAAACTGACGTCAAGACAGAAAGAAGTAAACACAAATGTTTTCAAAAAAAAATCTTGGAGTTTGGAGTGACCTCCACGGGGAAGGCTGCAGTGACTGAGATATTTGATATCTGGTGCTACAACTGTACAGAAGTTCCTTTCAAACATGCACACACATCAATATTAATTTTCATCAAAATTGAAGGTGGTCGAGCGGGGACAATGGTCCAGTTGACATGGAATGACCCACAAATATTTTGGAAATAATCTAACAGAAAATACTTTTCAAGTATACGCATGCACAGAATAATATAAAACACCAATCCTCAGAAAGGCCCAAAGACGCAAAAAATAAAACACCACGGAAACCGTGCAAGTCTGCAAGGTCGTGTCAGATAGACATGGAAGAAGTGGACACTGGGCTTTCACGCTCAAAATTGGAAGCTAGGATGCGAAAAACCTACTATAACATCTGTATGAAAACCGCTGCTATACATTTTTCATTCAATGACTACTGATATAATACTATATGGGCTGCGTTTTCTCTAAGACTAAACTTCTAATGGTCGAGACAATCTGGAAAAATTTTAAGCGAGGTTGGGAAATTTTGGTAAAAGCAACGAGCCACAACGGAACTTGTTTGTTTTAGCAAAAGTACGAAAACCCTGGGATTTTGCAAAAAATATTCCTTGCAACCCCTTTTTTTGGCCAAAAAAAGGGCCATTTTTGGCGTTTTTGGAGTTTGTTTTTTTGTTTTAATTATTTTCGACCACTTAAATCAGTAGCTAAGCTACAAAAATGGGATCATTGTGCAACGATTCGGACCCAGGTATTATACAAATTCTTATAATTAGTAATTGACATTGAATAAGTGGACAGTTAACTTGACAAAATTGGAAGCTAGGATGCGAAAACCCACTGCAATATCTGTATGAAAACTTCCCTTCCGTTTTCTTGCCCTTCAATTGTAGTAATTTTCCTTCAACACAATCATATTTTTTTAACCTCGACCGCTATTGTCTCATGTGTTTGCTTCGTTATATTGGTTGGTTTGAAATATTTGACGAACATTACAAGATAAATTTGGTTTTGTAGTTATTTATTTAGTTTTGCATTTTATTCATTTTCGTTTTTCGAATTTTGGCGCCCTTTCCCATTGTCCACGTTAAGGGTGGACTATGGCACTTGCCTCGTTTGCCCCACCCTTACCATACTCCGCGCCTAAATTACTTCATCCCACTTATGTACAAACCATACTTCCACCTGATTTAACCATAATTGAAATGAATCGTTATTTACCTATTAAAAAGTATTATTAGATTACAGTCCATATGCTACCATTGAATAGCTCATTAGGTGAGCACTCAGAATATGATGCTATATACAGGGTGTTCATACGACATAGTTACGATAACCATAGTTACGTACGTTGGCGTAGTCACCATGTGTTACGTTACCGAAGGTACCAAAAGATCAAAATGCCTTCATAAGCATCTTAATACCGTAATACTATACTGTTATACCGTTTTATCAGAACTAAAAAAGCGCTGTAATGGCATGCTAAACGGTCAGCAGCCGTTTAGAATTCTTAACGGACGCCGGCCGTTAAGGGGAACGCACGCCCGCCATGGTTAAACAATTCAAATTTAAAATTGCTCAGGCCATGACTGACAGATGCCTGTCGGCCATAGTAAATAGTTGCATAGTTAGTTGCCGGTCCGTCAAAATGGATAAAGAAAATTTTAAAATTTCTGCCGAGATATTGGAGGCAACATCGACTGCAAGTATTGACTTGCTGACCAAAAGAACGAAGAAACGATACCAGAAAGAGTATGAAGATTTTTTACAGTGGCGCAAAAGTAAACAGATTAAATTGGTGAGTGAAGATGTACTACTAGCCTACGTAAAGGGAAAATCAGAAATTTATTCTCCTACATCTATGTGGACTAAATATTGCTAAAATATTCGTATTACGAAAAATCTTGAACGACACACGGCCGATACGCAAATAACAGACTTGGTTGAAGTTTAAAAACCTCAACCTGCGTCCGTTATTTGCTGCATATCGGCCTAATGACGTTAATAACTATTTTGTAATACCTCTGTGTTATTGACATTTATCAGTACTGTCTGCTTGATCGATATGACAGGCGTAAAGGCCTTGGCCGTTATAATAACGGCCGTGGACGTTATTTAAATGACAACGCAAATTTATGAGCAATAAAGTCTTCATATTCTTTCTCATACCTGCTGCTGCTTTTTTGGGGAAGTAAATCGATTGTGGCAGCATTTGCTTCATTTAGTACATCTTCGGGGATACCACAAAAAAAAGAACTTTGCACATCTGACATTTTCTAATTTCACTTTGATTTGTTTGTTTGTATTTGAACCGTTGATGTTGCTATGGTATCAAATTGCGCCTGGATAACTAGTTTATTAATTTTAAAATTTAATATTGATAAATTGACCAGTTTTTGTAATTTAGGTATTACAAAAAGTATCGAACAACATACGGCCGATATGCAAATAACAGGCTTGGTTGAATATAAACCTCGGCTGCGCTCCGCTCCGCTTCGCTTCGCCTCGGTTTACAAACTTCCGCGCCTGTTATTTGCTACATATCGGCCTAATGGCGTTATATACTATAACACTAATATTTATTGTTCCTTATCAGACAATAAAATAATCTGGAACATCTATGCATGTATCATTGTATAAATTGTAGTAATAAAGATGGCTAAAACTTATTGAAATTCATCGTTATTTACCTATTAAAAAGTATTATTAGATACAGTCCATATGCTACCATGCTACCATTGAATAGCTCATTAGATGATGCTATATACAGGGTCTTCCATTTGAAAAAAAAAGAGTTTCCATGCATTTTAAAATAGCAAAATTGTATCGTTGTTTCAGAACACCTTGTGTATTCTACGTAACTCAAAATATTGTGTATGTTTTAGCACATTGCTTGGGTACTGCATACGCAGATTCTTTCATTGATCTCTTATACTAAGGTTGTCCTCATAATAAGGTTTTGTTCATTTTTTTTTTCTACATCCATGATTTTTCGTTAAATTTGATTAAAATGTGAATAACTTGGCAACGTTGGATCTGATCCCAAAAAAATAAAAATGTGAAGCCTACATAAATCAGATTCTAAAAATGAAGGAATATACAGGGTGATCCATTTAAAAACGAGACTAAATGTTGTGTCCCTGGTTTAAGGTACACTCTGTACACTCGAAAATCATTTTAAAAAGTAGCACATCAAGTGTCCAATAACTTCCAATCAGATTTTGTCCTCAATTTTCATTAGTCCTCAGCAATGGTCCGAGCGAGGATAGGTAGATCACCCTGTATATAAAAAATTCAAGGTTTTTAATTTTTTCCGCGAACTTCACACAACGCGGAAGTTTTTCTTCGCTTTGCAGTTTTCTAAAATACTTTTGCATATATTAGTAACATGTCGTTGAAGCTGTACGAAAAAAATCATAATCTTCTAGAAAAGTTACTGCCTTTAATCCGAAGATCAGCGGATATCTTTTTTCAAAATTTACAGGGTGTTCAATTTTTTTGCATTTTTGTCATATTTTTGCATATACATGTAACAAATCGTTAGTGCCGTTTACTACTTCCGGAATAAAATCATTATCTTTATGTATAAAAAATGTACAGCAGATGTTGTAATATTGTAATATTGTAATACAATAATAAAGTCAATCAGAATTGACAAGCACCAAATTAAAACGTTCTAAAGCCTCGTTTTGTAGTAGTAATTTTTGTTAGTAAGTAAATCACAGATATATGGATTCAATGAGCTTTATTCATTTTGAAAGATTATGCAAACATTAATTATATCAGTATTCCATTGTTTCGAAGTAGGAAAAGGAAGAAATTTACAATATTCTCATATGAAAATATTGCGAGGACAAGGTATGAAATGTACTTAAGCTCGACTACGCTGATATAGCGATAGGAACCCACATTTCTACCTTAATTAATTTCGTTCCACTTACAAACGCCATCGCGATATAGTGTCATTAGATAACTATTATCATTAGTAAGGAAATTGACTTTAGACTTGGTGTATAGAAGCTGTTATGACCGCCAATACATTCTCCCCTAAATCGATAAGATGGTTCAGTTATGTTTCTAATCAATGGACACATACGATTATCTAATGTTTTGCGACGAGGAAAAGGAATGAAATCTACAATATTCTACTGTCATCTGAAATTATTGTCAGCACAAGTATGAAATGTAGTTAAGCTCGACTACGCTGATACAGCGATAGAAGCCCACATTTCTACCTTTATTAAATCCATACCACCCACAAACGCCATCGCGATATAGTGTCACTAGATATGTGTTATCATTAGTATGGAAATTGACTTTAGAATTGGTTAATAGAAGCTGTTATGACTACCAATATTTTCTCCAATGAATCAATAAGATGTTTTAGTTATGTTTCTAATTAATCGACACATACGATTATCAAATGTTTTGCGACGAAGAAAGGAATGAAATTTACAATATTATACTGTCATATGAAAATATTGTCAGGACAAGTATGAAATGTAGTTAAGCTCGACTACGCTGATACAGCGATAGAAGCCTACATTTCTACTTTTATTAAATTCATACCACCCACAAACGCCATCGCGATGTAGTGTCACTAGATATGTGTTATCATTAGTATGGAAATTGGCTTTAGAATTGGTTAATAGAAGCTGTTATGACTACCAATATTTTCTCCCATGAATCGATAAGATGTTTTAGTTATGTTTCTAATTAATCGACACATACGATTATCAAATGTTTTGCGACGAAGGAAGGAATGAAATTTACAATATTCTAGTTATATGAAAATATTGTCAGGACAAGTATGAAATGTAGTTAAGCTCGACTACGCTGATACAGCGATAGAAGCCTACATTTCTACCTTTATTAAATTCGTTCCACCCACAAACGCCATCGCGTTGTAGTGTCACTTGATATGTGTTATCATTAGCATAGAAATTGACTTTAGAATTGGTTAATAGAAGCTGTTATGACTACCAATATTTTCTCCCATGAATCGATAAGATGTTTTAGTTATGTTTCTAATTAATCGACACACACGATTATCAAATGTTTTGCGACGAAGGAAGGAATGAAGTATACAATATTCTACTGCTATATGAAAATATTGTCAGGACAAATATGAAATGTAGTTAAGCTCGACCACGCTGATACAGCGATAGAAACCTACATTTCTACCTTTATTAAATTCATACCACCCACAAACGCCATCGCAATGTAGTGTCACTAGATATGTGTTATCATTAGTATGGAAATTGACTTTAGAATTGGTTAATAGAAGCTGTTATGACTACCAATATTTTCTCCCATGAATCGATAAGATGTTTTAGTTATGTTTCTAATTAATCGACACGTACGATTATAAAATGTTTTGCGACGAAGGAAGGAATGAAATTTACAATATTCTACTGTCATATGAAAATATGGTCAGGACAAGTATGAAATGTAGTTAAGCTCGACTACGCTGATACAGCGATAGAAGCCTACATTTCTACATTTATTAAATTCATACCACCCACAAACGCCATCGCGATGTAGTGTGCCTAGATATGTGTTATCATTTGTATTGAAATTGACTTTAGAATTGGTTAATAGAAGCTGTTATGACTACCAATATTTTCTCCCATGAATCGATAAGATGTTTTAGTTATGTTTCTAATTAATCGACACATACGATTATCAAATGTTTTGCGACGAAGGAAGGAATGAAATTTACAATATTCTACAGTTATATGAAAATATTGTCAGGACAAGTATGAAATGTAGTTAAGCTCGACTACGCTGATACAGCGATAGAAGCCTACATTTCTACCTTTATTAAATTCGTTCCACCCACAAACGCCATCGCGTTGTAGTGTCACTTGATATGTGTTATCATTAGCATAGAAATTGACTTTAGAATTGGTTAATAGAAGCTGTTATGACTACCAATATTTTCTCCCATGAATCGATAAGATGTTTTAGTTATGTTTCTAATTAATCGACACACACGATTATCAAATGTTTTGCGACGAAGGAAGGAATGAAGTATACAATATTCTACTGCTATATGAAAATATTGTCAGGACAAATATGAAATGTAGTTAAGCTCGACCACGCTGATACAGCGATAGAAACCTACATTTCTACCTTTATTAAATTCATACCACCCACAAACGCCATCGCAATGTAGTGTCACTAGATATGTGTTATCATTAGTATGGAAATTGACTTTAGAATTGGTTAATAGAAGCTGTTATGACTACCAATATTTTCTCCCATGAATCGATAAGATGTTTTAGTTATGTTTCTAATTAATCGACACGTACGATTATAAAATGTTTTGCGACGAAGGAAGGAATGAAATTTACAATATTCTACTGTCATATGAAAATATGGTCAGGACAAGTATGAAATGTAGTTAAGCTCGACTACGCTGATACAGCGATAGAAGCCTACATTTCTACATTTATTAAATTCATACCACCCACAAACGCCATCGCGATGTAGTGTGCCTAGATATGTGTTATCATTTGTATTGAAATTGAGTTTAGAATTGGTTAATAGAAGCTGTTATGACTACCAATATTTTCTCCCATGAATCGATAAGGTGTTTTAGTTATGTTTCTAATTAATCGACACATACGATTATCAAATGTTTTGCGACGAAGGAAGGAATGAAATTTACAATATTCTACTGTCATATGAAAATATTGTCAGGACAAGTATGAAATGTAATTAAGCTCGACTACGCTGATACAGCGATAGAAGCCTACATTTCTACCTTTATTAAATTCATACCTCTAACAAACGCCATCGCGATGTAGTGTCACTAGATATGTGTTATCGTTAGTATGGAAATTGAATTTAGAATTGGTTAATAGAAGCTGTTATGACTACCAATATTTTCTCCCATGAATCGATAAGATGTTTTAGTTATGTTTCTAATCAATCGACACATACGATTATCAAATGTTTTGCGACGAAGGAAGGAATGAAATTTACAATATTCTACTGTCATATGAAAATATTGTCAGGACAAGTATGAAATGTAGTTAAGCTCGACTACGCTGATATAGCGATAGAAGCCTACATTTCTACTTTTATTAAATTCATACCACCCACAAACGCCATCGCGATGTAGTGTCACTAGATATGTGTTATCACTAGTATGGAAATTGACTTTAGAATTGGTTAATAGAAGCTGTTATGACTACCAATATTTTCTCCCATGATTCGATAAGATGTTTTAGTTATGTTTGTAATTAATCGACATATACGATTATCAAATGTTTTGCGACGAAGGAAGGAATGAAATTTACAACATTCTACTGTCATATGAAAATATTGTCAGGACAAGTATGAAATGTAGTTAAGCTCGACTACGCTGATACAGCGATAGAAGCCTACATTTCTACCTTTATTAAATTCATACCACCCACAAACGCCATCGCGATGTAGTGTCACTAGATATGTGTTATCATTAGTATGAAAATTGACTTTAGAATTGGTTAATAGAAGCTGTTATGACTACCAATATTTTCTCCCATGAATCGATAAGATGTTTTAGTTATGTTTCTAATTAATCGACACATACGATTATCAAATGTTTTGCGATGAAGGAAGGAATGAAATTTACAATATTCTACTGTCATATGAAAATATTGTCAGGACAAGTATGAAATGTAGTTAAGCTCGACTACGCTGATACAGCGATAGAAACCTACATTTCTACCTTAATTAAATTCATGCCACCCACAAACGCCATCGCGATTTAGTGTCACTAGATATGTGTTATCATTAGTATTGAAATTGACTTTAGAATTGGTTAATAGAAGCTGTTATGACTACCAATATTTTCTCCCATGAATCGATACGATGTTTTAGTTATATTTTTAATTAATCGACACATACGATTATCAAATGTTTTGCGACGAAGGAAGGAATGAAATCTACAATATTCTACTGTCATATGAAAATATTGTCAGGACAAGTATGAAATCTAGTTAAGCTCGACTACGCTGATACAGCGATAGAAGCCTACATTTCTACTTTTATTAAATTTATACCACCCACAAACGCCATCGCGATGTAGTGTCACTAGATATGTGTTATCATTAGTATGGAAATTGACTTTAGGAAGAGGAGTACATTTGATTTCGTCGTTCGTATAATTAGCTGAGAAAATAATACTCAAGCTCTTGAGACTTCGTCGAGCAGAGTAACGTTCTACGTTGGTGGTTATTTCTAACTGATCTGAGTAAATGCCGACATTCTGAGTTTATACCGTTTCTACCTCCACATTGTACCACTCCGATCTCTATTTTTGCTTGTTGCCCGTGTCCTCTCGAACATGAACATATGCCTTTTTGTATTATACGTTTTGTATTATACGATCAGGTCCTTACAATTGTTATTGTCATTGCAAATGTTTATTGTTATTGTGTTATGGTTTTTTCAAATTTTTAATTTATTGGGTTATCATTGCAAGTGTGATAATGCAAAAGGCTTGAAAACTGCTTTCAGCTTTTTGTTTGTCCAGTAATTTAATTTATCTGCAGTATAGTGTCTTGGATTGGACATCAAACTCTAGGGACATTCGTAATGATCCGAGCCAGAGTTGGTGCCTCTTTAACGGTTAATTACGCTAACCTAAGGAGGTCTTCCTGCATGGGTCATTAAATTGCTATCGAGTCATTAACTAGGCGTGTCGCGAAATAATTAGCCGTGCGTTGTCCCTGGTCATTAATATTGTATGTATCAGTTCAATCCTCGTACATTGGAATAGTTTGATAGAAGCAGAATGGAATAATTATGCAATTCAATGCTGATGTATACAAACAAAGGAGAAATTCGATAATGTACTTCGTTTGTTTTTCAAAGTCAATTCGCTTCTGTTTTATTAACGTTGTCAACGTTTATCAACTTTAGGTTGGTTTAGGTTAGGTATAAGTACTTAGTTTGTTTTTCAATGTCAATTCGCTTTTGTTTTATTAACGTTGTCAACGTTTATCAACTTTAGGTTGGTTTAGGTTAGGTATTTTAATATAATCATAATATGAATATAATTAATTATTTTTATAAATTTATATATATCATTTTATATAAAATACTGAAATATTCAAATCGTCTAAAGTTTTCTTAATCTGCTGTAGAGATTTTAAAATTTGATATACTTTTTATTCATTTATTTATTTATTATGTCTTTTTCACCTGACTAGTTTCGGCTACCTTTCAGCCATCTTCAGAGGTGTTAATTTTTTTGAGTTCAATATATATGATGATAGGTTTGAAAGGTTTTCCAAGCAGTGTCTATCAATTTAGATTATTTTAATTGATTATTTTTATAAATTTATTGTCATCAATTTATAAGTATAAAATATTGAAATATAGGTTAGAAATCTTCAAAAGTTTTTTTTAATGTGCTGTAGAGATTATAAAAATTGATGAAGTTTTTATTCATATTGTAGAATTTTCGTAATGTTTTTATCAATTTTGATGTTTTTTTAATTAATTATTTTTACAAATTTATTGTCATCAATTTATAAGTATAAAATATTGAAATATAGGTTAGAAATCCTTAAAAGGTTTTTTTAATGTACTGTGGAGATTATAAAAATTGATGTAGTTTTTATTCATATTGTAGAATTTTCGTAAAGTTTTTATCAATTTTGATGTTTTTTTATTAATGATTTTATATAAATTGATTGTCATCAATTTATATAAAATAGCACAAGACAGATTTTCCAGCATCACCTTAACTTGCATCACTTCCTGAATATCCTGGAAAGCGTTGCAAGTTATAGGTTCTGTCTGTGAATGGAAAGTTGTATTTCCATCGCAGAAAAGTGTTCTATGATTAACACCGATGAATCTCTTATTTGCAATGACTCTTTTGAGGTCCCAAAATCTAATCAGCTGCTGATGCAAATACAGCTGTCCGATTCACTGATGCCGTTATCTTTTTATTTTAGACATGAGAGATCTCGCCATAAGCCCTATTTTACTCATGTAGGAGAAATAGTAAAGTGTGCACTGGTTAAAGTGCGAAAATATAGATTTATTGTTTTAAGGCCCTACCTAATTGAATGTTTAAGTGTGCAGCTTGTGCACGTGGAGTACGCATTAATAGAAAACCTGTGAATAAAAACCCTAAAGTCGCTGAGCATCATTATAAACAAAATCTAAAACATGGTTTTGTGTAGAAAAACCTTAAGCGAGTGATGCATGGGCGCAAGCGTTTATAGTGCATCTCTTATGGTGAGGAAAGCGCCGACAATACACAAATACATAAATGGCGCACCTGCAAGAAAAACCCTACTCACTCAAGCGATGCACTTTTATTAACCTAATGGCGTTCTTTGGCGCAAAAATACCAAGGTTTGTGCGCATAAAAGGAACCTTACAACAAGTAAGGTTCTAAAATGGGGGTTTTATCGAAGCGTTACAACAAGTAAGGTTCTAAAACTGTTGTTTTTTACGAAACCTTACAACAAGGAAGGTTCCAAAAACTGTTGTTTTTTACCAAACCTTACAACTAGTAAGCTTCTAAACCCGCTGTTTTTTACGAAACCTTACAACAAGTCAGGCCTAAAACAGTTGTTTTTTACGAAACCTTACAACAAGTAAGGTTCGAAAATGGGGGTTTTATCGAAGCCTTACAACAAGTAAGGATCGAAAATGGGAGTTTTATCGAAGCGTTACAACAAGTAAGGTTCTAAAACTGTTGTTTTTTACGAAACCTTACAACAAGTAAGGTTCCAAAAACTGTTGTTTTTTATCAAACCTTACAACTAGTAAGCTTCTAAACCCGCTGTTTTTTACGAAACCTTACAACAAGTAAGATCTAAAACAGTTATTTTTTACTAAACCTTACAACAAGTAAAGTTCTAAAACCACCAAATATTTTACGAAACCGTACAACGAGTGTACTAAAGGCGCTGTAATACCGCTGTAAATGGGAATAAAATGGCGATAAATGAGTTGGGGCGCAAACGGGGGAGACCTACAAACCTTGGTTGCGAGGCGGTAATCAAAAATGGTACTCACTGTGGGGCGTCTTGGAGCTCTTCTCAAAAAAAGACCTACCTTAGAATTTACGTTTAAAGTTGCATTGGCGAAGATCCAGAATTCTGACGTACCTCTTCGGAGCAGCCTGGGCGTGGGATGGGGATGACCCGCCCGGGCAGATCACTCCCCCGAAAAGGCATCCAAATCAACCAAACCCGGCACTACTGCGCACTTTTGATTTAGTTTGGGGCCTCTCGCAAGTCAACAAGAGCAGGGAGAGGCTCGCTTACAAAATGACTTACAAGTTTATTGACGCCAGAAGGTAATCTGGACATTGAAAATACTGGCACTTGTTATTTAAACGCACAAAAATTGATAGTTTTCGCGAAAACCGTGCATAAATAAATTCGGCAATTTACGTTTGACCTGGGAAGGTAATCCCAAGGTGAAACCGCGAAGTTAACACTTGCTGAAAGAAATTTCAAAATTAGTGACAGAATATCAGTCAAGTGCCCACCTGATTCGAGGGCGCGAGCCTCCGAAGAGGTGGGAAATCGGCGGAAGATCATACCTCGTGATTCACCAAGAAGATTTCTTGCACTGTTGGCCTGAAAAATTTATAAAACAATGAAATTCAGTTCAATAATCAGTGGAATAAGAAACTCTTAATTGTTATTTGAAATGCAACACCATCACTCAAGAGGGCTCAACAAGGAACCCCAATCCTTATTCTACAATGTTACACTCAAATGGGTTATTACAGTGTTACAGGAAAATCTGAATTTGGTTCAAAATTGTTGCTCTTTCACGCATTTACATTTTTGAATGTACGTATTTTGCAATTTCTATTATTATTTTATAGGGTGTATTAATAATATAACGACAAGGGATATATGAATCTATAATATTAATGAAAAAACAGGATACTGCTTAAATTCAGATACGAATTCCTACACCTTTGAGAAAAATATATAGCAAACTATACATTTTTGCTGATTTTAGCTTCTGCTGGAGTCTGGCATAAATATATGCAGCCCATTCTGCTCAAATTCAAATAATTCCTAAACCTTTAAGAACAAATATAACAAACAATAATAGAAACTGCAATAAAAACAAAAAAAACGCAAGAAAAATTTACCAAGTAAAAACCAACGAAAAATAAATCTACAACAATGAGCTAAAGAGTAGCAACAATAACAAAAACAGTAATAAGTTATAATTATGTAAAATTATGTGATTTGGGATTTGATGATAAATTAAAATTAAACTGCAAAAAAAAAACAAAAAAAGTAAGAAAAATTTACCAATTAAAAAAACGAAAAAAAAAAACCTACAACAATGAGCTAAACAATAGAAACTATAACAAAAATAGTAATAAGTTATAATTATGTAAAATTATGTGGTTTGGGATTTGAAGACAAATTATTTATTAAATACTTACATGGAGTTTTGTTCCACCACAAATGCATGGTAGGCATGTACAGTCGTGTTCATTAAAGTGTTGTACAGTAAAAGTGTCAAAGTGTACAGCATTTCTGCTGTGTAAATGTGACTTAATTTCACAAAGTTCATAAATTTGTTGTACATTTTTTAATGCTGTAGGTATGCTCACATAAATCTAGTACAAGAAATTAGGTTACAATAGCAATTTTATGTAGCAATGTCAATTTGTTTGTACTAGATTTATGTGAGCACGACTGTACAATCATACTCACATATAGTACAAACAAATTGACATTGCTATATAAAATTGCTAATATAATATAATTTATTGTACTAGATTTATGTGAGCACAGTCATGCTCACATAAATCTAGTACAAGAAATTATGTTATTACATACAAATAGTTTGAAAAGTTAGATCTAGGTCGATTTACTTAATGATACAGTGTGAGTCTTGTGTTCAGTAAAAACATAACCACCGATAAACTTTTAATGATAGCATAAATAATATACTAAAGATTTAGAGTAATTAATTTGCATCTAAAGAATTCAATAATAATAATTTTTGTCACTGTTAGTTGACACTTTGACAGTTCTGAAATGCATCTATCATTGACAAAATATACAACCAACTGCTTATTTCTGTATAGCACATTTTTAAACATGACTTACAACAGCCAATTATTTGTGTACAACATATTTTTGAATTCGACTGTACATCCATTGCTAGCGATGGTATTACTGTCAGCAAACTGGAGTACCAAATGATGGTGAACTACAATAAGGAAATATATGTAAAAATTATGCAAAATTTTATAATTTGAGATTTCAAAACCAACCAAATATTAAATTTTGTGAACTACAATAAGGAAATATACGTAAATATTATGCAAAATTTTATAATTTGAGATTTCAAAACCAATCAAATATTAAATTTTATTAACAATGGAGGCTTTTACTTCGTGATACATTATGTATAAATACATAATGCAATTTTTACCTTGTGAATAAAACCTACAAAGTAAAAATTGCAATATTTATTCAAATATTAAATACTTATGACTGGGTAAATAATGCACGTTTTGAGTTTAAAAAAATATTGTATTGTCTGCAATTTTTAAACTCAAAACGTGCATTATTTACACAGTCATAATAGTTTAATATAACAAGTATCCACCAAATATATTTCCATATTAAATACTTACATGGAATTTTGTCCCACACACAAATAGGAATGTACATCCATAAGTATCAATAATATTGTTATCTGCAGACTGGAATACCGAATGATGGTCAACTGCAACAACAAAAAAAAGTATGTCAATATTTTGTAATTTGTGATAATAGTGATAAACTTAACGCGATATTTTGGGGACACTTTTCATTTCTAGTCCTCAATTTTGCTGCATTACAAATTAAGTTATTATTATAGGCTATAATGCAGATAATAATAATTAAAGATAATTAAATAATGTAGATTGTGAATTTAAAAAAATATTATATTGTCTGCAATTTTTTAAACTCAAAACGTGCATTATTTACACAGTCATAATAGTTTAAACAAGTGTCCACCAAATATATTTCCATATTAAATACTTACATGGAATTTTGTCCCACATACAAATAGGAATGTACATCCATAGGTATCAATAATATTGTTATCTGCAGACTGGAATACCGAATGATGGTGAACTGCAACAAAAAAATGTATGTAAATTTTTTGTAATTTGTGATAATAGTGATAAACTTAGCGCCAATTTTTGGGGAAATTGTTCATTTCTAGTCCTCAATTTTGTTGCATTACAAATTAAGATATTATTGATTTGATTACAGACTAAAATTGTGTATAAACATTTTTTTAAACGACATTAAATTATCGTTAATTTTGATGTATTGCAAATAGAATTATTGTCGGTGTGATATCAGTACAAACTATATTACATTAACACTAACAAATAATTAATAATAATAATAAATTGGACAGATTATATCCAAGATTATCTGGTTCTGATTATAAACAGTTGTTACGTCATTTACGATATACGGATTGCAATCAGACATTTAAGGAGTTATGATTAATTAATTCATGTTTAACATCTATTTTTCTCCCATTCTCCTAAATACAAAATTTTTTTCACATGGCAACTTACATATTAGCTGTCCAAAATTTAAAGCGTTGCATAATATTAGATTTAGAAAAAAATATGTACCAGACAGGAAAATATGTACTAAAAGATCTAAATAAATTTATTATCACTTTCAATTAAATTGGTCGAATAATATTAGAAAATAATTTTAAGCAAACTAAGCAAAAAGTAATTTTAGGAATTTATTTTTCTATCTTACAAGGATATGAATTTATAGACCAGACAGGATAAAATATACAGGGCCATTTGAAATATAAATGTGGGCAGTCGTTTGACCTTGCAGGTAATTAAAAAAAAAAAAACACGGATCAGTGTGATAGAGTAAAATCAAGGATTAATTAAAAATTAGTGTGATTTAATTCTATTGATTTAAAAATTAATCATGAGTTTTAAAATAATCATTAATTTTTTATTTTTTAAATTTCGAATCGCAGAATTGACATTATGTGTTATTTGCTGTGCAAAATTTAAAGCATTGCACATTATTACATTTAGAAAAATATAATGTACCAGACACGATAAAATATACAGGGCCATTTGAAATATAAATGTAGGCAGTCGTTTGACCTTGCAGGTAATTAAAAAAAAAACACGGAGCAGTGTGATAGAGTAAAATCAAGGATTAATTAAAAATTAGTGTGATTTAATTCTATTGATTTAAAAATTAATCATGAGTTTTAAAATAATCATTAATTTTTATTTTTTTAAATTTTGAATCGCAGAATCGACATTACGTGTTATTTGTTGTGCAAAATTTAAAGCATTGCACATTATTACATTTAGAAAAATATAATCTACCAAACACGATACAATATACGGGGCCATTTGAAAAATAAATGTGGGCAGTCGTTTGACCTTGAAGGTAATTAAAAAAAAAACAAGCAGTGTGAGTAAAATCAAGGATTAATTAAAAATAAGTGTGATATAAATCTATTGATTTAAAAATTAATAACTAATCATTAAATTTTTTTTTTTTAATTTTTATTCGCGTAATCGACATTCTGTGTTACTTGCTGTGCAAAATTTAAAGCATTGTACATTATTAAATTTAGAAAAATATTATCTACCAGACACGATAAAATATACAGGGCCATTTGAAAAATAAATGTGGGTAGTCGTTTGACCTTAAAGGTAATTAAAAATAAAAATAAACAAACAACGGAGCAGTGTGAGTAAAATCAAGGATTAATTAAAAAAAAAGTATGATTTAAATCTATTGATTTAAAAATTAATAAATAATCATTAATTTTTATTTTTTTAAATTTTGATTCGCATAATCGACATTCTCTGTTACTTGCTGGGCAAAATTTAAAGCATTGTACATTATTACATTTAGAAAAATATTATCTACCAGACACGATAAAATATACAGGACCATTTGAAAAATAAATGTGGGCGGTCGTTTGACCTTGAAGGTAATTTAAAAAACCATGCACTTTATAGCATTTTTAGTCTTATTTATAGATTTTTTATTAATAAAATTGGTTCGTAAATAATGGCGTTTTTCGTAAATCAAACAAACTACTTCAACAACCTTTTCAACTTCAACTCGGCACTAATCATAATAAACGCCTAGTTGGCGTTAATTATTATTAGTTTGGCATTTGGTATTTGGCAACAATGACAGCATGCAACAACATGAATTAAAATGAATGGAAATTTGACAATTTTAGTACATAATAAATTGCATATCGTTCTTAAAAGGGCCATAAAACAATTCCAAATGGAATTTTAGTTCTAAAAAGCTGCAAAATCAATGCCTACAGTTTTGTAGAACCAACATTCCAGTTTCAAAGTTTATATGAAGAATGCCGAAACATGAAAACTTTATACATTATAGTATTTTTAGTCTTATTTATATATGTTTTATTATTAAAATTGGTTCGTAAATAATGGCGTTTGTCGTAAGTCAAACAAACTATACCTTTTCAACTTCAACTCGACACTAATCACAGTCCAGTTGGCATTAATCATTATCAGTATCAGCATTTGGTATTTGGCAACAATGACAGCATGCAACAACATGAATTAAAATGAATGGAAATTTGACAATTTTAGTACAAAATAAATTGCACATCGTTTTTAAGAGGGCCATAAAAAATTCCAAATGGAATCTAAGTTCCAAAAAGCTGCAAAATCAATGCCTACAGTTTTGTAGAACCAACATTCCAGTTTAAAAGTTTATATGAAGAATGCCGAAACATGAAAACTTTACACTTTATAGTATTTTTTGTCTTATTTATATATTTTTTATTATTAAAATTTGTTCGTAAATAATGGCGTTTGTCGTAAGCCAAACAAACTATACCTTTTCAACTTCAACTCGATACTAATCACAGTCCAATTGGCATTAATCATTATTAGTATCAGCATTTGGTATTTGGCAACATAAAACAACATGAATTAAAATGGAAATTTGACAATTATAGTACAAAATAAATTCCACATCGTTTTAAGGAGGGCCATAAAAAAATTCGAAATGTAATCTTAGGTCTACAAAACTGCAAAATCAATGCTTACAGTTTTGTAGAATCATCATTCCAGTTTTAAAGTTTATGTGAAGAAAGCCGAAGCATGAAAAAATCGCACGATTACAAAACTTGACCACGGAGCAGTGTGATAGAGTAACACCAAGGATTTATAAAAAAAAAGTGTGATTTAAATCAATTGATTTAAAATTAATAAACAAAATCATGAATTTTAAAAATTCATTGATTCTTCTTGTATTTTAAGTCCTACATAGTTGACTTATTTACTTTTTGTTTTCTTTATCGTAATTTTAATGTCATTTGTTGTTTGATCATTTGAAAACATCGTAAATTCAGTTTTATGAGGGCTATAGCTTAGCACGGCAAAATCCAGTGGCGGCAAACTTTTGAAAAAATCCAAAAGAAATTATCCAAAAACAAATTTGTCAGTAAATTTGTACCTGGGAAATCGACTGTCGGTACATTTGAGCGGTTCAAACTCCAGTTTAAAGTATTTATCAATCTTGAATTGTTTTAAATTTGCACATAGTATCAATTCAGTAAAAGTATACCAATGTCAGGTGTGAGCTCATTACTTTCTTCCTATATTATGAAAAGTAACTTAGTAGATAATCGAATTCACCCAAAGACAAATCATTGAATCTCAAAATTTGCAAAGATGATTGATAGGAAGAACATTTGATGCGAAGCCTAATCATAATGACGCATCATACATAGACAAATCAAGCGTAAATCAATCATGAAAAAATTATACAATTATACAATGATCAACGAACGTACAAATAATGCATCACGAAACGACAAATTATGCATCATACCAAGACAAATCGAGCAAAGACAAATCATTAAAAAAAAAACATATGTCTGCTTAGAAAAAGATATTGTGTGAAGAAAATTCATCCAAAAATATTCATGTAATGACAAAATGTGCAAATGGTATCAAGAATATTTGATTCATAATTATACATCATACAAAGATAAATCAATCATGACAGAATTTATACCCACCGACAAAAGATTCAAAAGATGCACAAACATGCGATGCTAAGAAAAAGACAAAGACAAAAAAATGTCATACAAAGACATCATGCATATACAAATCATGCACAGAGAAATCATTCGAAGACATATCGTGCAATGACAAAATTTGCAAAGATAAATGATGACTTTCATGATGATTCATCATACAAATACAAATCAAGCCGAAATCTAAATCATCATAGACATGAGATGTATTATACAGAGAAAAATCATGCATAAATCATTGATGAAAAAATAAATACAAAGACAAATAATGCATTATATAAAAACAACTCATGAATATACAAATCGTGCAAAGAGAAAGCATCCAAAGTCAAATCATGCAATGATAATATTTGCCACATAAAGACATATGATAGCCACAATAGTTGATGAGAAGCCTAATGATAATGAGGCATCATACAAAGATAAATCAAGCATGAATCATATGACACAAAGACATGAGATGCATCGTAAAAAGACAAATCAAGCGTAAATCAATCATGAAAAAATTATACAATTCGTACCCAATGATGAACGAACGTACAAATAATGCATCACGAAATGACAAATTATGCATCAGACAAAGACAAATCGTGCAAAGAGAAATCAGAAAAAAACATATGTCTGCTTAGAAAAAGATATTGTGTGAAGGAAATTTGTCCAAAAATATTCATGCAATGACAAAATGTGCAAATGATACCAAGAATATTTGATTCATAATTATACAACATACAAAGATAAATCAATCATGACAAAATTTATACCCACCGACAAATGATACAAAAGATGCACAAGCGTAAGTCAATCATGAAAAAATTATACAATTCATACCCAATGATGAACGAACGTAGAAATAATGCATCACGAAATGACAACTTATGCATCAGACAAACACAAATCGTGCAAAAGAGAAATCATAAAAAAACATATGTCTGCTTACAAAAAGATATTGTGTGAAGGAAATTCGTCCAAAAATATTCATGCAATGACAAAATGTGCAACTGATACCAAGAATATTTAATTCATAATTATACATCATACAAAGATAAATCAATAATGACAAAATTTATACCCACCGACAATAGATTCAAAAGATGCACAAACACGAGATGCTAAGCTAAACACAAAGACAAAAACATGTCATACAAAGACATCATGCACATACAAATCATGCACAGAGAAATCATTCAAAAATTTGCAAAGATAAATGATGACTTTCATGTTGATGCATCATACAAAGAAAAATCAAGCCGAAATCTTAATCATCACAGAGATGTAATGTATTATACAGAGACAAATCATACATAAATCAATGATGATAAAATAAATCCAAAGACAAGTAATGCATTATACAAAGGCAACTCATGAATATACAAATCGTGTAAAGAGAAATCATCTAAAGTCAAATCATGTAATGATAAAATTTGCAAAGACATATGATAGCCATAATAGTTGATGCGAAGCCTAATCATAATGATGCATCATACAAAGATAAATCAAGCCTGAATCATAATGACGCAAAGACATGAGATGCATCATACAAAGACAAATCAAGCGCAAATCAATCATGAAGAAAATTATACAGAGACATTCATGATAGCCCAATGATAAACAAACGTACAATTCATGCATCACGATACTACAGATTATGCATCACACAAAGACAAATGATGTATCTTACATACAAATCGTGCGAAGAGAAGTCATCAAAAGACATATGTTTGGCAATGATAAAATATGCAAATATAAATGATAGCAACAAATATTTGATTCAAAGCTTAATCATAATAACGCAAAGACATACTAAGTATCATACAAATCATGCATAAAGCAATAGTGAAAAAAAAATTACACAGACAAATGATGCATTATACAGAGACAACTCATGAATATACAAATCGTGCAAAGAGAAATCATCCAATGATAAAATTTGCAAAGATAAATGATGACTTTCATGTTGATACATCATACAAAGAAAAATCAAGCCGAAATCTTAATCATCATAGAGATGTAATGTATTATACAGAGAAAAATCATGCATAAATCAATGATGAAAAAATAAATACAAAGACAAATAATGCATTATACAAAGGCAACTCATGAATATACAAATCGTGCAAAGAGAAATCATCCAAAGTCAAATCATGTAATGATAAAATTTGCAAAGACATATGATAGCCATAATAGTTGATGCGAAGCCTAATCATAATGATGCATCATACAAAGATAAATCAAGCCTGAATCATAATGACGCAAAGACATGAGATGCATCATACAAAGACAAATCAAGCGCAAATCAATCATGAAGAAAATTATACAGAGACATTCATGATAGCCCAATGATAAACAAACGTACAATTCATGCATCACGATACTACAGATTATGCATCACACAAAGACAAATGATGTATCTTACATACAAATCGTGCGAAGAGAAGTCATCAAAAGACATATGTTTGGCAATGATAAAATATGCAAATATAAATGATAGCAACAAATATTTGATTCAAAGCTTAATCATAATAACGCAAAGACATACTAAGTATCATACAAATCATGCATAAAGCAATAGTGAAAAAAAAATTACACAGACAAATGATGCATTATACAGAGACAACTCATGAATATACAAATCGTGCAAAGAGAAATCATCCAATGATAAAATTTGCAAAGATAAATGATGACTTTCATGTTGATACATCATACAAAGAAAAATCAAGCCGAAATCTTAATCATCATAGAGATGTAATGTATTATACAGAGAAAAATCATGCATAAATCAATGATGAAAAAATAAATACAAAGACAAATAATGCATTATACAAAGGCAACTCATGAATATACAAATCGTGCAAAGAGAAATCATCCAAAGTCAAATCATGTAATGATAAAATTTGCAGACATATGATAGCCACAATAGTTGATACGAAGCCTAATCATAATGATGCATCATACAAAGATAAATCAAGCATAAATCATAATAAGGCAAAGACATGAGATGCATCATACAAAGACAAATCAAGCGTAAATCAGTCATGAACAAAATTATACAGGGACATTCATGCTTAGCCCAATGATGAACAAACGTACAATTCATGCATCACGATACTACAGATTATGCATCACACAAAGACAAATGATGTATCTTACATACAAATAGTGCGAAGAGAAGTCATCAAAAGACATATGTCTGGCAATGTTAAAATATGCAAATATAAATGATAGCAACAAATATTTGATTCAAAGCTTAATCATAATAACGCAAAGACATACTAAGTATCATACAAATCATGCATAAAGCATGATATGCATTACACAAATAATGCATTATACACAGACAACTCATGAATATACAAATTGTGCAAAGAGAAATTATCCAATGATAAAATTTGCAAAGATAAATGATAGCTAGAATATTTGCTGCGAAGCCTAATCATAATGATGCATCAAACAAAGATAAATCAAGCGTAAATCATAATGACGCAAAGACATGAGATTCATCATACAAAGACAAATCAAGCGTAAATCAATCATGAAGAAAAGTATACAGACACATTCATGTATCGCCCAATGATGAACAAATGTACAATTAATGCATCACGAAACTACAGATTATGCATTACACAAAGGCAAAGACAAATTCAATTATTCACCAATTTATCGTTTTTATTTTATTTATATAGCAACAATTTTCTCAAAAATCAATGATTATTAACAAAGTTTAACGACGAAAATTAAAATGTTATTAAACGATGTATAACTTTTGGAAAACAAAAAGGCGTAATTTTAAAACAAGGCTGATATACGGATACATATTTATGTTGGGTTTTAACATACTTCCTCTTCCGATTGTCGATTTACAGGGCCTTTTCAAATCTAAATGTTTCAAAAATCTTGATTTCAAATATGAATTTAGCTTGAGTTATTGTGTCCAAAAATAGTTTTCACTCGCAGACACAGTAATATTCACATTCGTATACCAAAAAGACTCGCTTTTTGTACACTTGTACAAAACATTGTTGTTTTGTACATTTGTTATTTTTGTACATGTACTTTGTACATATTGTCTGCGAGCAGCAAACATCTAAATCTTCACATTCGTATACCAAAAATTCGCTTTTTGTACACTTGTACAAGACATGGTTGTTTTGTACATTTGTATTTTTGTACATATACTTTGTACATATTGTCTGCGAGTAGCAAACACATAAATCTTCACATTCGTATACCAAAAACTCGCTTTCTGTACACTTGTACAAAACATTTTTGTTTTGTTCACTTTGTACATTTGTATTTTTGTACATGTACTTTGGTACTGTTTGTACTTTTTTGTACATTTTGTACACTTTTGTACCAAAACAGCTGTAATATTTATACTATATGCGATATTATTAATATCGTTCCCTTCGTTCAATACAAACACAGAAACATTCCATCGTCTATTTCTTAAAAGTAATCCACTTTCGATACACACACAAACGATGAAATAGATCTATTAATATTATAATAAACAATTAATATTATAGCGTTTCATCATATTACATAACTAACTGCTTGATCAAGGAATAACTCTCTAAAAACTTCCATCGTCCGGTATGGTCTAGTGGCTAGGATACCTGGCTCTCACCCAGGAGGCTCGGGTTCGATTCCCGGTACCGGAACTTTTTGTTTTTATTGGCAATGATAATTTGCCATGAATAATGTAATACAACTCAACTTCTTTTAGTTCCGGTATTTACAAAGTAAAAGTTTATCTTGTTATCTGCGTAAAAGCAGAGTACAAAACAATGTTTCGTACAAAAAGATGTTGGTTTAGAAATCTTTATGCCGTAAAATTATTTTCAAATAGACAGGCTGTCCCAATTTTGCGGTATAACAAAAACAAATATTTTTTTAAATGGAACACCCTGTATTTATTCAAGTTTTCTGATGACATTTTTCAACCTCTACATTATTATCTATTTAGTTTTGGATTATGTTACAGTGTTGTCAATTTTCATTTTTCATTTTTTTCTCCAAATATCATGCATAAGCAAGCTCAACTTTAAAAAATCGTAGCGACCTCGTTTTTTGTAGGTAAGAATAATAGCAATATTCTCAGTGTGGTTAATAAGAAACATGTTGGTAATAAGCAATATGAATTTAGTAATACAGGGTGTTCAGAAAAAAATGTCAAAGTTTACAAATTTCAAAGCGGTATAACCCATCTTTTTTAAACGGAATGCCCATCATTTTATGTTATTATTCGATGGGTATTTTTCTTCTCTTCAATTTGATGGGGCATATCTTATGTCTGAACCCCATAGTTGTTGAGATATTCAATATTTTTCACAAATGTAACTATTTAATTACATTTCTATGCACTGAAATAGGTCATGCTGAGACAAAACAACTGTTAAAATGTAAGTAAGAATCAATGTGAGATGAACGAAAATAGTAAAATAGTAGATAGTACTTCTGCAATACGATTAATTATTTTATTCCAAAACCATGAGAGATAACACAATTATTAATACAAAAGAGAAACGATCCTACAGCAATGTTCAAAATGTTTTTGTTCATCTCGCATTGATTCTTACTTACATTTTGGCAGTTGTTTTGTCTCAGCATGGCCCAGTTCAGTGCATAGAAATGTAATTAAATGGTTACTTATGTGAAAAATATTGAATATCTCAACAACTATAGGGTTCAGACATAAGATATGCACCATCAAATTAAAGAGAAGAAAAAGACCTACCGAATAATGACATAAAATATGGGGCATTCCATTAAAAAAAAGGGTTATACCGCTTTGAAATTTGCAATGTTTGGCATTTTTTTCTAGACACCCTGTATTACTAAATTAAAATTTCTCTATACAAAAAGGTTACTTATTAACCACACTGCGATTGTTGCTAAAACTTATTCTTACCTTCAAAAAATGAGGGCGTTACGACTTTTTAAAGTTGAGCTTGCTTATGCATGATATTTTGAGAAAAAAATTGTAAGTTGGTAACACTGTAACATAATCCAAAACTAAATAGACCACAATGTAGAGGTTGAAATATGTCATCAGAAAACTTGAATAAATACAGGGTGTTCCATTTAAATTTTGTTTTGTTTTTGTTATTCCGCAAAATTGGGACACCCTGTATGTTTGAATACAATTTTACAGCTTAAAGATTTTTAAACCAATAACTTTTTGTACGATACATGTTTTTCTATCTCTTACGGGAAAGGCGCTAGGAAAGCCCGACGCACTGTTGCAGGACCCTGTATAACGATATTAGGCCGATATGGGTTATATAACAGACGAGGTTGAGATATTATAAAATCGAGGCGTAGCCGAGATTTATAATCAACCGAGTCTGTTATATCCATATCGGCCGTATGTTATTTTAAAGTTTTCGTGATACTAAAATAAAAAGGATTAAATTTTGCGAAATTATTTTCATAAACCATAATGACATATTTCAAGTATTCTGTGATGGTTGTGTAGTAACACTTGTGAACACCAATTGTGAACACACTTGGGTCAAAATTGGTACTTTCTGAAAACTGAAAACTAGAGAGGTTTCAAAATCAAGTGTGTACCTGCAAAACCCTAGTTCAACATTAGGCCATTGTGACATTCAGATTTTGAACGAATTTTCTAGATTCTAGATTAGATTTTCTACGAAAAATGCGTCAAGATATCTAATTTCACTTTTTGGGCGATTCTGATAGACCTTCTGAAAAGTATTCTCAGTGTTATAAGTGGTTGGATAACTACCCAATCGAATCAAAAACACACATTTGCTTAATTTTGTGAGCAAAGGGTACAAAAATTATCATTGGAATATTATGTGAGAGTGAGTCTCACTACATTTCTTAGATAAGGTAAATTCTGCAAACGATAAATCGTTTTTCTTTCAGAGAAACGACGTAAAGTAATAAAGACATAAGATGAAATCAGTAGTGTTATGGCGAAACATGCTATCTGCTTTTTTTTTTCAAAATGCATTTTTGGCATTAAATGGCCACAAATAAAGTATACTTCAAGTTGATCAAAGGGTTTAGTGTTGTATTGTATCTTTATTCGAAAAAATAAAGAGGATGATTTTGAATGATGCCAACGATTTAAAAACTTTCAAAGAAACACAAACAAAACAACAAAAACATTAAAAACATTTGTTTTAACAAATATCGCGAGTATTTTTATAAGTGATAAAATGCAATGGAAATTGTTGAAAAATATTCATAGACACAAAGTAGATGCTTCAATGCGGTCAAATGGGACAACAGATAGCAACGCAAACAAATGATAATATATCCTGCGGATAAAATGGCTTGCTTAGGTAATAGTAATAGTAATTAATTGGTATTGATTCAGTCCTCAATTATTGTGCACGAAGGAAATGGAAGAATAATTGGTTATTCTGCAATGTGCATTTACACATTTTTATCACAGTCAAACTAATTAGACAGATCAATGGCACCCAAGTTTATCTGGCCCCAATTATAAACAAAAGCTACATACTGCTGTTATAAGTTTATCGAAATGAATCTATTGTTAGTTAATTGTTTTGATAGGCGAGGCATATAACATATATGGCTCCTTATTAACATTGACGCTATTTTATATAGTCGGAACCAGATTAACTTGATTCACTCCTCAATATTTGTACACGAAGGAAATGGAACAATAATTGGTTATTCGCAATGTGAATATAATCATTTTTTATCACAGTCAAGCATATGAGAAAGATCAATGGCACCCAAGTTTATCTAGTCCCAATTATAAACAAAAGCTACAGAATGCTGCTATAAGTTTATCGAAATGAATCCATTGTTATTTGATTGTTTTGATAAGCGAGGTATATAACATATATGCCTCCCTATTAACATTAACGCTATTTTATATAGTCGGAACCAAATTAACTTGATTCAGTCCTCAATTTTTGTACACGAAGGAAATGGAACAATAATTGCTTATTCTGCAATATGAATATAAACATTTTTATCACAGTCAAGCAAATGAGACTGATCAATGGCACCCAAGTTTATCTGGTCCCAATTATAAACAATAGCCACAGATTGCTGCTATAAGTTTATCGAAATGAATCCATTGTAGTTGACTGTTTTGACATGCGAGGCATATAACTAGAGACCGGATTCTAAGCTTTATGCTTTTTGTCAATATCTAAAGCATTGACAAATGAATTAAATTTTCATTCGATATGAAAATAAATGGATCATTTAACAATTTTTTGTGCTTTCTTGCTTTTTTGCAATGTTGTGCTTATTTTACACTTTTGCGCCTATTTAGAGCTTTTATCAGCTGATTCTGGATTGAAACAAAATTTAACTATCGTGGTGATTATAATTTATACATATATCAACACTTATGCATACTGATAAAATTAAATGAAGTTTTTTTTTTTTAAATGAAGGTTTTCAAACGTTAAATAATTTTGGGAAAATTTTCAGTAAAAAAATGTGAGTGATTTTGAAAGTAAGAAGTTTTTCTGTCTATAAATAAATTTTGAGCGATAGAAGACACAATTTAATCATGGAAAATTTAGAGCAATATTTAATTGTAGATTGTTTTCAAAGAAACTAGTAGTTTAGAATGTGATTTTGTAAATTACTATGTACCTACCTACATTTAGGATATTTTTGTATTTTTTCCACAAACATATATTTTTAAATTTAAAATTAAATGTACTTTTATAAAAAAAAATGCTTTCAATTGAATTCATTGTTCTGTCTATGACTCGACGCTCTTTTAGTCAATGTTTCAATTGTCCTATGTTGTGGACAAAAAAAAGGCACATTCATAATCTGGGTTACTTTTATAATCTATAATCTATATATTTTTAAAAATAAACTTATTTTTTATTTTGTTTGGGGTTTTGCAATTTTTTTGAGCTTTTTTAATCTAAATTAATGCTTTTTTGCCTATATTAATGCTTTCTTTCAAAAATATGTGCTTTTTTAAGTGTTTTTTTAATGTTTTTTTAATGCTTTTTTTTCGGTCTTTACATATAACACACATGCCTAGCTATTAACATTAACACTATTTTATATAGTCGGAACCATATTTGATTCAGTCCTCAATTTTTGTACACGAAGGAAATGGAACAATAATTGCGGATTCTGCTATATGAATTTAAACATTTTTATCACAGTCGAGCAAATGAGACAGATCAGTGGCACCTAAGTTTATCTGGTCCCAATTATAAACAATAGCTACAAATTGCTGCTATTAGTTTATCGAAATGAATCCATTGCAGTTGACTGTTTTTATATGCGAGGTATATAACATACAGGGTGTTAATACTAAGTTGTAACAGCCGAAAATGGCAGTTAGAACTCATTGAAACTAACAACTTTTCTTAGTTAAAATTTTTGAATTATAGCCCAAGTTCATAGTTATTGACGTTCTTATGTTTTTCGAAAAATCGTCATTACTCCCTTATTTTAAGGAATATTTGAGAAATACAAAAACGTTTAACATGCGCTTTCGTTTCTCTAAAACATTTGTATTTACAATTATTTTCTATTTTATCAAATAACAAAATAGCCACCGATCAAAAATTTCTAAGCAAGATATTTTGAAAACCAATCGATCGATTTTTGAAAATAAAACATTTATAAAATCCTTGAACTATCTTATAACATTTGTCTGTTTTGATAATTATGCATTTTTATACACAAATTATGCAAAATACGCACACAAATGATAAACGTGACAGAAACTTTTCAAGATGAAGCAGAAATTTCTGAAGAACAAGATCAAAAAGTATTTAAATTTGAACGTACAAACTAGAAAACACGTGCCTCAATTTGTTTAAAGGCCTAACTTAAGGTTAGCCTACTTTTTTTTTAAATGATTGTTGTAGTTTGTTAAAATTTATCTTGTAATTTAATTTGAATAATAACTTTTTTGGACAGATCGAAATAAATGTTTCAGACAAATGTTATAATATAGTTTAAGGATTTCATAAATGTTTTATTTTCAAAAATCAATCGAGTGATTTTAAAAATATCTTGTTTCGAAATTTTCTTCGGTCGCCATTTTGTTATTTGATAAGATAGAAAATAATTGTAAATACAAATGTTTTAGAGAACCGATAGCGCATGCTGAACGTTTTTGTATTTTTTAAATATTTCTTAAAATAAAGGAGTAATGACGATTTTTCGAAAAACAAAAGAACGCCATTAACTATGAACTGGGGCTCCAATTCAAAAATTTTAACTAAGAAAAGTTGTTTGTTTCAATGAGTTCTAACTGCCATTTTCGGGTGTTACAACTTAGTATTAACACCCTGTATATGACTCCCTATTAACATTAACGCTATTTTCTATAGTCGGAACCAGATTTACTTGATTCAGTCCTCAATTTTCGTACACGAAGGAAATGGAAGAATAATTGCATATTCTGCAATGTGAATATAAACATTTTTTATCACAGTCAAGAAAATGAGGCAGATCAATGGCACCCAAATTTATCTGGGCCCAATTATAAACAATAGCTACAGATTGCTGCTATAAGTTTATCCAAATGAATTCATTGTTAGTTGACTGTTTTGATAAGCGAGGCATATAACATATATGCCTCCTTATTAACATTAACGCTATTTAATATAGTCGGAACCAGATTAACTTGATTCACTTCTCAATTTTTGTACACGAAGGAAATGGAACAATAATTGCTTATTCTGCAATATGAATATAAACATTTTATCACAGTCAAGCAAATGAGACAGATCAATTGCACCTAAGTTTATCTGATCCCAATTATAAACAATAGCCACAGATTGGTACTATAAGTTTTTCGAAATGAATCCATTGCAGTTGACTGTTTTGATATGCGAGACATATAACATATATGCCACCTTATTAACATTAACGCTATTTTATATAGTCGGAACCAAATGAACTTGATTCAGTCCTCAATTATTGTACACGAAGGTAATGGAACAATAATTGCTAAATCTGCAATGTCAATATAAACATTTTTGTCAGAGTCAAGCAAATGAGACAGATCAATAGCACCCAAGTTTATCTGGTTATTATTATAAACAATAGCTACAGATTGCTGCTATAAGTTTATCGAAATGAATCCACTATTAGTTGACTGTTTTGATATGCGAGGCATATAACATATATGCCACCATATTAACATTAACGCTATTTTATATAGTCGGAACCAGATTAACTTGATTTAGTCCTCAATTTTTGTACACGAAGGAAACACAACAATAATTGCTTATTCTGCAATGTGAATATAAATATTGTTATCACAGGCAAGCAAATGAGACAGATCAATGGCATCCAAGTTTATCTGGTCCCAATTATAAACAATAGATACAGATTGCTGCTATAAGTTCAACGAAATGAATCCATTGTTAGTTGACTGTTTTGATATGCGAGGCATATAACATATATGCCACCCTATTAACATTAACGCTATTTTATATAGTCGGAACCAGACTAACTTGATTCAGTCCTCAATTTTTGTACACAAAACATATGAAACAATAATTGGTTATTCCGCAATATGAGATCAATGACACCTAAGTTTATCTGGTCCCAATTATATACAATAGCTACAAATTGCTGCTACAAGTTTATCGAAATGAATGCGCTGAAACTACCTGCTTGAGTGAATAAAACCAATTTACGTGGGGTGGAATTAAAAGAATCCAAACTGGCAGCTTTATGTTTAATAAAACCAACATAGAAATGCCTCAATTTATGTTAGTAATTTTTAGTTTTGAGATAAGGTACGTAAAACGAATTTATTCATCAGTAAAGCCAAACGCATTTTGGTTTTGTATGCGAGACGAATTAATAAATTTTATCATAATTTCTGTATATTGGTTTATTATACTACAACGTACATGCCAATTACTGTTTTAAAACACCAACAGATTTATTGTCTACTCTATTGATGCAAGAAGACATGCATTAGCGTCAATAAATGGTTATTACTGTTGATAATTAATTAATTAATTGCGGAAAATTTTGGTTTATTTTGATCAGAGGACGCGATTTGGCTACCAGCGAATGCAATTTAGGTGTCGTGCACTTTCGGCTGTTACCGTCAACTATTCGTTTTTGCACTTGTACACGGGCTCACTTTGCTTGCAATCATGGCCTCCATTTACCACCAGCAATGTTTAATTAATTACACACAAATCAATTATCGGCTAATGCATGCATGCCAGCATTCATACTAAGGACTAACCTTATCAATCTCGGTGTTAACGTGTCTTCGTATCCTCGCCAGCTTTTGCAAGCCCAATCGTCGGCTCTTGCATCAGCCAAGGGCGCGACCTGTCCATTCTTGCATACGGCTGGGCCTCGCTCCTGAAGAAATCGCATGAAGCCTGGCGCCTTACACTAGAGTCTCCAGATTTTCACTACACTTTACCGGTACCACTAGGCACTCATGAGAGCCTTCCACCCCCGCTAAGGCCCCGATGACCGCCCTAAGGCTTTTTAAGCCTGCCATGCGTGAGGGTGCGTGCAAATTTTCGGGCGAAACGACGCCCACTGCTGGCAATTTCCGCTGGACGTAATAATTTCCTCTGATTGGTCCGCGCGGGATAATGCAGATTTCACCTTATTTGCGCATCCCTTTATTAGTTGTAAATCTCATTAGGCATAAGATTTATTGCGCATATTATTTTTTTTGGACTGATGAAGCGTTGTGTCACGTGTGCTTTGAATATCGATTTTTTGGGTCCAAGTCAGGCGTGCGCAGCCAACATCATGCAAATAAATTAACGAGTCTAAAGCGATGCGAAATGTTTATACAGGCCCTCATATAGGGCTGATAAGGGTCTTATAAGGTCTTATATATTATAAGGTTTTATAGGGTCTATAAACACAATGATCAAACACATGTGACACAAAAGGACAAGGCTACAGGAAATAACAAGGAAAATGGAGAAAACACCGAGGGACTGGCAGACAGCACTCATACTACCGATATTTAAAAAAGGGGACAAGAAGGAATGTAAAAAGTACATAGGAATAACCCTATTAAACACAGCGATGAAAATATACGAAAAAATCATAGACAAAAGGTTAAGAACAGTAATAGAGAAGACACTACAACACTAACAGAGCGTATTTAGAAGCGGAAGAAGCGTATTCACGCTCAAACAAACATACGAAAAACAAGATGCAGACACAAAAATATACATAGCGTTTCTAAATCTAGAGAAAGCATTGGATAAGGTACCAAGAGCGAAACTATGGGAAACACTGAAACAAATGAACGTAAATGACAAAATGATAAGGATAATACATAATATGTAGGAAAACAACACCAACACAGTAATATGCAACAATACACAATCGGAAACATTGAAAATCAAAAATAGGCTAAGACAGGGAGGGAGTCTAAGTCCCACACTATTCATTACTTACATGGACGACATAATAAAGAAATGCACACCAGAGAGCAACAAGAAATGGATAGCAGGCTACAAAAACATGGACAAAATAGGAATATCGGAAGGAGCATTTGCAGACGATGTAATAATAATAATAAGAACATCAAAACAGCTACAAGAAAGAGTAAACTTATGGAACACAGAACTAAAGGCAAAAGGAATAAAGCTGAACATAAACCAAACAAAAGTAATGGTAGTAGGGAAACAGGAGCAGATACAAATAGAAATTGACAACAAAAAACTTGAACAAGTAGAGACATACAAATACCTGTGAGTAAACTGAATGCAGACGGAAATGAAGAGACGGAAATAAACGGCAGAATAAGAAAAACTCAAAAACTATACCAGGCAATAAAAAACACAATCATAAACAAAAAAGAAATAAGTAAAGAAACAAAGATAAAAGTGTACAAAAAAATATACCGACCAATACTAACATGGGGAATTGGGGATTGGAAACGTGGAAGCTGGACATAACGGGAAAAAATAAAATACAAGCAAGCGAAATTAAAGTCCTAAGAAGAATCAAAGGAGTAACGAAAATAGACAAAATAAGAAGCACAAAAATAAGAGAAGTATTAGACATTGATTCCAAACAATACATGGAAAAACGACGGCTCGGATGGTGGGGACATATGTAAAGTATGACCACCAAACAATAGTGAAAAAAGTGTGGGAAGCAAAGCCAAACAAAAAGAAAAGGAAAGCAAGACCGAGAAAGACATGGGATGAAAACTATAATAGAAGAGAGAAAACATGGAAAGAAGCGAAAGAACTAGCGAAGACTGGACTAAATGGAAGAACTTCATGAACGAAAAACACTAACAGAAGAAAAAAAGGAGAAAACAAAACAACACACCTACACCATTGTTTTAGAAGGTGGACTGTTCTATGTTTTTACTAGAAGCTCCGTTTGTTTGTTTGCACATAATCAATAAGTAATAAATAATTGCAAATAGGCAAATAAATGTTTCAAACAAGAATAATCTTCCATATCTCCGAAACCGTTACCTTAAAGACCCATGTTTATTAAGACTTTTTTCTTTATTGTGGTTCATACTACTACCCCCTTAAATAGTTTACACTCTTTTTTAACACCCTGTATATATATAGGTTGTATAAAAGGCTTGCGCGGAAAAACGTAGGGTTTGATTTAGATCGCCATACAAAGTGACGATAGGCCTAACCTAATTTTTAAGAAAAATAACGACATTTATTTCTCTAAATGTACATTTCAACCACTACGTGGTCATCTTCATGGTCGTGGTAATCTTCTTTAGAGAAATAAATGTTGTTGTGAAAAAGGATAATTTGTTATTTTTCTTTAAGTATTAATATTTCACAAGCTCCAACCGATTATTCTAACCTAACCTAACCAAATCTAGGTTCAAATTGTGAAATACATGATATGCCAATAAATGATCTATTGGTAATCCCAACAACTTAACTGACGCTGGATCATTCAATTTTGCGTTATGTCGAAGTGTAAACATTAGATTTTAAGTTTTTGCATCATTTAATTTGTGACTATTGCCACAAAACCAATTATTTACTATAGACTGAGAATTCAGACTCGTCACAATCGTACTAACCAGATCACCAGAGGAGGATTCAAGTGTCATCGGGAAACTGTACTGCCACAATGCTCTCCAATCAAAGACGTCAACTGAATGGGGGGGTTGTGATGGGGTGATGGGTGGGGGGCAAAAGTAATTAAAACTTTTTTTTTCTGTAACGAATATTTCATCAAAGCCAACTTGTTATACATCTTTGGGTTCAGAAAAATAATCTCTACCAGAAAAACAATAAGAAAATATATGTAACCGTTTGAAAAATAAAAGTTGACTATCGCTGAAATGAAAGTTGATTTTGCAAAAAAACAAAATCAGGGCCCCTTTGTAGAACATGGACGTGGAGAACGTGGAGTCATTTAATCTTGTTTTTGTTTTTTTTTTAAATCTGCCAATAAATAAAGAAGTTATGGCCAGCGGCGTTTTTTAGGAGATACCCTGTATATATTTTTTGGCCACGTTATCAAATCATAATTTTTACCCGTAAATAACAATATGATAGAAAGATTAAAATTAGAAATAGTTGCGAAAAATACCATTATGGTGTTTTTTTCATGATGGTTTTTTCATGGTGATTTTTTTGTTTTTAACAAAGTAAACACATGCGCAAAATGTTTGTTAGTTTCAAAAATGAAGTAATATGTGTAAGAGACACAAATACACGTTTGTAAAGAATATCATAACAATGGGCAAAAAACGTAATAAAATACAGAGTGTGTCAGAAAAACAAGTATTTTTGTGAGTATCTCGTCGACAAAGGTTTTATCTGACTTTTTAAAGCCATCATTGTATTTTTAGTAAAATTTGAAGCTAATATGCTATCTTTTTTTTAAATCTTAATAATAAAAAGTTTTGTGAAGCTCCAGCATCAGTTTTGCATGACCCATCCCGAGCCCCAAGTGCATATACCAAATTTCAGACTTTTGTCCACCTAAAAGCACACTTTCTCCCACTGTGCAGCGGGCCTGTAACGGTTTTGAAACTGTACTAACTGTAGTTAGATTATAATTAGAATTTCCAACGTGATCAAATGTCGGTGAAGGTACTGCAGAGTGTCCATCTAGCAGCCATAAAAAAGGGAAATTTCTCCGTAATTGGGAAAATCAGATTAAGTAAGTGGTTCGAAAATAATCCAGGAAGAGACAAGATATTTTGCAAAATTTGTAAATCCTGTGAGGAACTGGACATTCTAATTATTCTTTGTCGTTATAACGAGAACAAATCTTTTCTTTATATCATAATAAACTCTTATCATATTCTTGAAAGTTATTGTGGTCTGCTTCACCATTTTATTATTTGTGAGACCGATTTCAGGTTGATTGAGTCATCAAAGACAAACAAGGTTACAGGTACTAAGCAACTACAACTAAATTAAATACAAAGAAAAAAATGGTACCACTTGCTCAATGGATTAAAAATTAACGAATTCAGAAATGTCAAAATTAAATAAGAACGAATTTCAAAATTGGTGCAAAATGGCCTATTGAACAAACAATAAGAACAAGAACAGTTAACAATATTTGTGTACGCGAACGACAGTTTCAAAATAAATAAATGAGCTATTTTCAATGAAATAATCATTAAATGAACAAGCAATCTAAAAAAGCGAATTTGCCAATTTTTCAATAGATACTGCCTGAATCTGTTAAGTTTTGTCAATTTTTATATCCCAGTTTAAAAATGTATCAGATTTTTAAGTGCAACAGTTCATGTACATCAAATTCTCGATAAAAAACGTCTAAATGTGTCAAATTTTCAATTGCAACTGTCAAATATGTCAAATTGTGATCTTCAGCTGTGAAAACCTGTAAATTTTTTAATAGATACTGCCAAAATTTGTCTATTTTTGATGTCCCAGTGCAAAAATGTAAAAATCTATCAGATCGCACGTTGAAAATAACAGTGACACTACACAAAAATTAACATTTTTCGGTAGAACTTGTTTTGCTGTTTTTTTTTTGTCATGAAAAGATTGCTATTAATACAGGGTGTCCAAGATAAGGATCAACAGCTCGGAAACCGTAAAAGTTACAAAGGCGCAAAAAAGTTGCGCAATTTAGTGGTCAGTATTCTGTTGAGAAAACCAGAAATTTACGCTTACTTCCAGAGATATTAGATAAAATCCGAAATCTTGCGATTTCGTTTTTATTTATTTCTGAAGTTATTTGAAAAGGTATAAAAAAACAACAGGCACTTTCTCATTGCCACATTTTTAGCTCTACGAGATAGCGTTTACAAATTTTCAGTACAACGTTTCGTTTCGAAGAACCCATCATTAACTTTTGTTTATATGGCCCTTAAAAAATGTACACCTTGCATTAAATAGCATTTTCTATTACGAATTCAATGATTTATATGACAGTATGGTTTCTCATGTTTTTAATCAGAAAAAGGCTTGATATTCATATAAATTTCGTATATATTTAATTCCCCACTAAGGATTGCATGTTGGGTGGCCTAATTTAAACCGCAAGAATTGTGCAAAGTTGTACTCCTATATTTTATATAGCGTTATAATAATTAATGGGGCCATAATACGATGGCAACGAAAATCCCATATATCGCCCTCCGGACTATATAAAATAGATATGCTGACATGTACATAGCAAAATATATGTCATATTACTTATAGCATTTGAAGATTCTGTTTTTTTCAATAAAAACAATCGTTAACAAAATAATTTCAATAATCAATCTGATTCATCAGTAATATTGATAAACTATAAATTTGGCGAATGATTAAAACTTGCATCAAAAAAAGATATAATTATAATTGAGAACAAATAATAATTTAATAAGTTGCATTCGGTTACCAAATACATTCAGAAATAATTAATTATTTTGGCCCCTGGCCCCCGTAGGGGGGGGGGGGTAAACAGGGCCTTAGGATGGGGGCCCGGGATCAGAGGGGCCCGGCTTGGCTTGTCATTCTGTAAAGTACTAAATATTATACACAACAGAAAAACTGAATGTATGAACAAAAGACAAAATAAGATTTGACATGACAAGTGACACTATAGAAAATATGTTAAGTTGTTGTCAAAGACAGTTTATAGTTTTTTATATAATTTTATTTTTAACCTTATTGTTAACAAATAAATTAAAAAATCATAAAAAATATTATTAATAGCAAAAGATTTGCAATAAACAATACATTAATAATAATCTTTTTATGACAAAAAAATATCAGCAAAACTTCAAACTTCAAACAACACAAATTCTACTGAAAAAAGGTATATTTTGTGTAATGTCACTGTTGTTTTCAACGTGCAAACTGATAACTTTTTACGTTTTGGCACCGGGACATCAAAAATAGACTAATTTTGGCAGTATCTATTAAAAAAATTACAGGTTTTCACAGCTGAAGATAAGAATTTGACATATTTTGACAGCTGAAATATAAAATTTGACAGATTTTGACTGTTTTAAATAAGAATTTGATGTATGTGAACGGTTGCAATTAAAAATCTGATAGATGTTTACATTTTAAAACTGAGATATCAAAAATTTACAAAATTTTACAGATTCAGGCAGTATCTATTGAAAAATTGGCAGATTTTCACAGCTTTGCATTTTATAGATTTTAAATGTCTCAGACGGGAATTGGACCCATTTAGACCCATTATTCATTTAGAAAGTTGTTGAAAATTTAATAGATTTTGACAGCTATAATTATAAGTTTGGCAGTTGATTGCGACAGTTTTGAACTAAATTTAAAGTAGAAGATTTATGGGTCAACTTCAAACATATAGAAAGAAAGGCAACAAAACACGCCTGTGGAAAAACTATAAGTACACCAAACAAAAAACAAAGAAGCTGGTGGAACAGAGAAGTGCAGGAAGAAGTTAGTAAAAAGAAACGAAAATGGAAAAAATACCTAAGCACAAAAAACGAAGAAGACTATAAAATATACAAGCAGCAAAGAAAGAGAGTAAAAGCAATAATAAGGAAGGAAAAAGACAGAGAATGGGAGGATTTCGGAATCAAATTAGAGGAACATTTTAAAGGAAATCAAAAACTATTCTACAGAACACTGAAAAGCTGCAGAAAGGGAAAAGAAACAAACCTAAAGCTACTCAAAAATATACATGGTGTACTAATGAAAGAGGATAAAGAAATTATGAACAGATGGAAAGAGAACTTATAAGAGCTTCTGTCTGGAAAATAGACAACCAATGAAGGAAATGAAAACGAAGAGGAACAAGAAAATAGTAACGAAACAGAAGAAGAAGAGGGATCTATAACTGAAGAAGAGTTAGAAAACGCACTAAAGAAGTTAAAGAACGGAAAAGCCCAAGGTCATGACTAAATCAATACTGAACAGCTTAAATACATAGGAAAGGATGGGAAACAACTACTACTACAGTTAACAAATAGAATATGGGAAACAGGAAAAATACCAGCAGGCAAAGAGCAGTGATCTTCCCAATACATAAATAAGGAGACAGTAGAAATTGCAACAACTTTAAGGGAATATCCCTGCTGTGAACAGCGGCAAAACTGTATGAATCAATACTAGAGAACAAACTAAGAAAGGAAATTGAAAAAACAATGGAAAAGTCACAAAGTGGATTCATGAAAGGACATTCAACACAAGACCATATCTTCACAATTAAAAAGATGACAGAAAAAATATTAAGACAAAACAACAAACTATACATGATATTCGTGGACTTAGAAAAGGCATTTCATAGAGCCCCAAGAACGAAAGTGTGGGAAATACTTGAAGAAAGGAAGATAAAAGTGCATTTAATAAAAGCAATCAAGAGTATGTATGAAACCACAGAAAACTACGTAAGGACAAATAATTCAGCATCTAAGAAGTTCACAACCACACAAGGGCTTTGACAAGGGGGCGCTTTAAGCCCTCTGCTCTTTATTATATTCCTAGACAACATAATGAAAAAAATTAAGGATAACACCAAGAAGGTAGAAATAGGATACCACAAAATGAAAAGAATAGTGATAGCAGAATGTGCTTTTGCTGATGACTTAGTCATGCTAGCCAAAAGTGAAGAAGACCTGCAACACAATATAAGCATATGGGAGGAGGAACTGAAAAAACACAACATGGTAATTAATATAAACAAAACAAAAGTAATGGTAGTAGCAAAAGAGGAAACAAAAGCAAAAATACTAATAAATTTGAAAAGTATAGAACAAGTTGAAACCTTCAAATATTTAGGTACAATAATACATAATAAAGGAACCATGGAAAACGTAACAAATAACAGAATCATGGCCGCAAATAAAACCTACTATGCAATGAACAAGTACATTCTAAACAATAGAAGTATCTCCAAAAACACGAAAATTAATCTCTTCAAGACGATTTATAGACCAACACTCTCATATGGAAGCGAAACCTGGATAACAAATGAAAAGACAATGAACAAAATACAAGCAACCGAAATGAGATACTTGAGAAAAGTTGAAGGAGTCACGAGATTAGATAGAGTAAGAAACGAACAGATCAGGGAAAACCTACAAATACAAAGTGTGCATAAATTAATACGGAAACGGCAACTAGGATGGTTCGGGCACCTGATAAGAATGCCAGAAGACAGACAAACAAAAATAGTACGGACATCAAAAGGCGAAAAGAAAAAGAAGGAAAGAGGAAGACCAAGGAAAAGATGGGAAAATAACATGGAAGAGATCCTAAGAAGAACGACCTCGTTCAACAAGAAGCAAGGCAAGGAGATCATTGGAAATATTACGTCGAAAGGCTAGAAAATATACTTCAAGATAATATTTGAATATTCTGTGGTTTTGAGACTGTCTCAAAGATTTTTTTTTCTCAAAAATCACGAATAACAAAGCGATTCTTATTTTGAAATCAGTGGACGTGATAGCTATTTGTGTTGTTTTGTAGATACACTGAACAGGTACATTCGTTTTAAAACGAGATGAATCTGTGGTGCATTGTTTTTTTGGAGCTAAAACACATGTTTACTAAATATGTTTATGGATGTAGTGGAATCACACCCACTTCTGCGATTTTTTCCCGAAAACCGCGACAGTCAAAAATTCACTGCACCTGGAATCTTGAACCGCATCTCATCCATAACCGTAACGTAAAAGATAAACAATCTATCCTTAGCTCATTTTCATTTTCATACAAATCTGTTGATAAACATAACTCCGATATAATTTTAGCCACACGCAGTTCATTCACGACTTTGTTGTCATGCTTTGCGTCATCGCCTCCTTCTGGATGGATTCCATCCATCTGCACACAAACAATATCAAAGGCGCGGTTTTGCAACTCAAAGCAAGCAGATGACTTACTACGCTGCAAAGCGTCGGAAGTTGCTGCAAGGAATTCAGAAAAAATTAGGATCAATCTGGTCAGGTCGTGTCCTGATAACGCACAAACTGCGCCGTTGGTGCAGTGGTTTGTAAAAAAAAAATCAGGCACACACGCGGAATAGAATCAATGGCGTTGTATAAATAGCCACAACATTTACGCCTCGAGGCGCCGTGTCATCACAAGTCCTGAGAAAAATACATTTTTGTTTTGACTCGTGTTAGTCTGCAGATTTTGCGCAGCAGAATAAACGCATGCGAAGCGTGGCGTCTAGGCTCTAGGCCCAAGAAGGCACGAGGAGATAAACCGATTTTACGTGGTTGCGAAAGCAAAAATATGAAACGCGATAAGAAATGCTTGAAGGACAAAAACGTAATATGTAGATTATTATATCAAATGGCATAAGTTTATGTATACATAGAAATACGTTTAATTTTTAGTATTACCATTGAGTAAGGAAGTAAGGAGAATAGTTCCATTGAGTAAGGAACTATTCTCCTTACTTCCATCTCCTTACTTCCTTCTCCTTACTTCGTTCTCCTTACTTCCTTCTCCTTACTTCCTTCTCCTTACTTCCTTCTCCTTACTTCCTTCTCCTTACTTCCTTCTCCTTACTTCCTTCTCCTTACTTCCTTCTACTTTCTTCCTTCTCCTTACTTCCTTCTCCTTACTTCCTTCTTCTTACTTCCTTCTTCTTACTTCCTTCTGTTTACTTCCTTACTCAATGGTATTACAGAGAAAGGTTTTACAAAGCGCGGTACAGATCGGCGTCAAATTGCCAGCCTGCATTTTTTTTTGTACATATTGTTTTCCAAATGCACGCGACATGTATCAAAAAAGTTACAATGCTTTTGGGCAGTAACATTCGGCAACAATTGTGGCAGTAAACACGAATATTGCGGCAGCAACAAAAAATTCAGTGGTAGAAATAAATCCTGCAGCAAAATGATATTGGGACATTTACAAAAAGTAGCAGTACAAACAAAATCGCGACATTAAAAAAAATTCAATAAAAATAATATTTTCGACAGTAAAAATAATATTACGACATGAAAAACAAAGCAGTAGCAAAACATATTTCGATATAATATTTTCGATTGTAAAAATAATATTACGACATAAAAAACAAAGAAGTAGCAAAACATATTTCGATAGTAAGTAGAATATTGCAAAAACCAGCAATGTTGGTGATACAAATATTATTGTCGGCAATCAAAAAATATTGCGGCAGTCAAACAAATATTGCGACATTAATAATTCTAGAGTAAAGATAGGACATGACTTTGATAGAAAATCAGCATTAAATAAAAATAAGTAATACAAATAATGAGACATTTTGCAGTTTTTCATAATTGTGGTAGAAAACTTGATAGTTTAAGACTTTAAGAGATTATATAAACCCCAATAATAACACTAAATATTTTATGAGTATGACAGGTTTTTTTTTGTTATGGTTATTAAGTTTTGACAGTTAAAGTTAAAAAAATGATGGCTTATAACAGGTACAGTTGATAACTTGTACACGCAGTTAAAAATTCCATTTTTTTAAATTGAATTTGCAGATTCAGTTAAAAAATTAATGCTTATTGACAGTTGCAACTTTTTAGCAGTTGTAGTTTAAACTTTGACAGGTTTTGACAGTTGCTGAGGAAAATATGACAATTTCTGACAGTTGTAGTTGACAATTTAGCAATTTTTGATAATTGTAGTAGAAACATTGACAGATTAAGAGGTTATACAAACCCCAATAATAACACTAAAAAATAATAAGTAATACAAATATAGAGACATTAAAAAAAATGGCAAACGTACGTATAACTCTTATTCGTTTTTCGCTCTCTCCATAAGAGTATTAGGTCTTAATTTAACGTAGTTACAAAATAAATAAATTTTGAAAAAACTGTCATCTGTTTTCTCAGTACTGGACGTTTTGGGAGTTGCAGTTATTAATTTAACACTTTTTTATGATGTGATATTGTTGTAGTGAAAATTTGATAGTTTTGGGTGGTAAATTTGACAGAATATTTGATAGAATGACGCAGCTGACGTTAAAAATATAACTTTTCAGTGGTTGTAGTTGATACTGTGACAGATTTTGACAGTTGCAGTTGGAAATATGACAGGTTCTGGCAGTGGTACTTGAAAATGTGACAGTTTGTGATAATTGTAGTAGAAAAATTGACAGTTTAAGAGTTATACATAAAAAATTTAAAACTTGACCTTTTATAACAGGTACAGTTGATAACTTGTAGACGCAGTTAAAAATTCCATATTTTTTTATTGAATTTGCAGATTAATGCGTTTTGGCAGTTGCAGCTGAAAATTTGCAGGTGAGGTTAAAAATATAAAACTTTTTAGCAGTTATAATCGAAATTTTGCCAAATTTTTGTCAGTTGCAGCGGGAAATATGACATTTTCTGACAGTTTTAGTTGACAATTTGGCAATTTTTGATAATTGTAGTAGAAAAATTGACAGTTTTGGAGGTTATATAAATACTAAAAGTAACACTAAATATGTTTTCAGTATGAAAGATTTTTTATTGTTATGGTCATTAAGTTTTGACAGTTAAGTTAAAAAACTGACGGCTTTCAACAGGTACAGTTGATAACTTGCTGTTACAGTTAAAACTCTCAAATTTTTGATAGAAGTTGCAGATTCAGTTAAAAAATTAATGCTTTTTAACAGTTGCAGCTAAGAATTTACAGGTTAGGTTAAAATATAAAACTTTTTAGCAGTTGTAGTTTAAACTTTTATAGATTTTAAAAGTTGCTGAGGGAAATATGACATTTTCTGACAGTTTTAGTTGACAATTTGGCAGTTTTTGATAATTGCAGTAGAAAAATTGACAGTTTAAGAGGTTATACAAACCCCAATAATAACACTAAAAAATAATAGGGAATACGAAGATTGAGACATTAAAAAAAAGGCAAATGTACTTATTACTTTTATTCGTTTTTCGCTCTCTTCATAAGAGTATTAGTTTTCATCTGTTTTCTAAGTACTGGAAGTTTTGGCAGTTGCAGTTGTGAATTTAACACTTTTTTATGATGTGAATATGTTGTAGTGAAAATTGTAAGTTTTGGGTGGAAAATTTGACAGAATTTATGATAGCATGATGCAGCTGACGTTAAAAATATAAAACTTTTCAGCCGTTGTAGTTGACACTCTGACAGATTTTGACAGTTGATGTTGGAAATATGACCGGTTCTGACAGTTGTAGTTGAAGGTTTGACAGTTTATGATAATTGTAGTAGAAACTTTGATAGTTTAAGAGTTATACATACCCCAAAAATGTTTAAAACTTTTTAGCTGTCGTACCTAGTTGAAAATTTGACAGATTTTAACAGTTACAGTTGAAAATATGACATTTTTTGACAGTTGTAGTTGAAAGTTTAAAAGTTTTTGATAATTGAAGTAGACAATTTGACAGTTTAAGAGATTACACGTACCCCAAAAATAACACTATTTTTTTTTCAATATGAAGGTTTTTTTTGTTATGGTCTTTAAGTTTTGACAGTTAAGTTAAATAAATGAAGGCTTTTAATAGGTACGATGAGGTACAGATGAGGTAAAAAATTTAAAACTTTTTAGCAGTTATAGTTAAAACTTTGACAGATTTTGACAGTTGCAGGAGGAAATATGACATTTTCTGACAGTTGTAGTTGAAAGTTTGATAGTTTTTGATAATTGTAGTAGAATATTTTACAGTTTAAGAGGTTATACGTACCTCAAAAATAACACTAAATATTTTTTCAGTATGAAAGCTTTTTTTTTCTTATGGGCATTAAGTTTTGCTAGTGAATGTTAAAAAATTGACGGCATTTAACAGGTACAGTTGATAACCTGCAGATGCAGTTAAAAATTTCGGAATTTTTGATAGTATTTGCAGATTCAGTTAAAAAATTAATACTATTGACAGTTGCAGCTGAACATTTTGCAGATGAGGTTAAAAATTTAAAACTTTTTGGCAGTTGTAGTTTTGACAGATTTTGACAGTTGCAATTGGAAATATGACAGTTTCTGGCAGTTGTAGTTGAAAGTTTGACAGTTTTTGATAATTGTAGTTATCAGTTCGACGCAGCTTATGTTAAAAATATAAAACTTTTCAGCAGTTGCAGTTGACACTTTGACAGATTTTGACAGTTGCAGTTGGAAATACGACAGTATCTGGCAGTTGTACTTGAACGTGTGACAGTTTTTGATAATTGTAGTAGAAAATTTGACAGTTTAAGAGTTATTCATAATAAAATTTAAAACTTTTACCTGTCGTACCTAGTTGAAAATTTGACAGATTTTAACATTTACAGTTGTAGTTGACAATTTGGCAGTTTTCGATAATTGGAGTAGAAAAATTGACTGTTTAAGAGGTTATACAAATCCCATTAATAACACTAAATATGTTTTCAGTGTGAAAGATTTATTTTGTTATGGTCATTAAGCTTTGACAGTTAAAGTTAAAAAATGACGGCTTATAACAGGTAAAGTTGATAACTTGTAGACGCAGTTAAAAATTAATATGTTTTGATTGAATTTGCAGATTCAGAAAATTAATGCTTCTTAACAGTTTCAACTGAAAATTTGTAGGCGAGGTTAAAAATATAAAACGTTTTAGCAGTTATAGTTGAACCTTTGACAGATTTTGACAGTCGCAGATGGAAATATGACAGTTTCTGGCAGTAGTAGTTGAAAGTTTAACAGTTATTGATAATTGTAGTAGAAAATTTGATAGTTTAAGAGGTTATACATACCCCAAAAATAATACTAAATACCTTTTTAGTATGAAAGGTTTTTTTTGTTAAGGTCAATAAGTTTAAGTTAAATTTAAAAAAATGACGGCTTTTAACAGGTACAGTTGATAACTTGCAGATGCAGTTAAAACTCTCAACTTTTTGATAGAATTTGCAGATTCAGTTAAAAAATTAACACTCTTTGACAGTTGCAGCTACAAATTGGTAGATGAGGTTAAACATTTAAAACTATCAATTTAAACATAAAAAACATCAATTTGCATTGGACTTGCACCAGTGAGTATAGAAATGTATTTAGTTAATCAATGCTTGCACTACAACTGCGAAATAGTTAACTAGATAGATAACTTGACGATGTAGTTAAAAATTTCAGATTTTTTGCTAGAATTTGCAGATTCAGATAAAAAATAAATACTATTGACAGTTGCAGCTGAAAATTTGCAGATGACGTTAAAAATTTAAAACTTTTAACAGGTACAGTTGATAACTTAAAGATGCAGTTAAAAATTTCAGATTTTTTTATTGAATTTGCAGATTCAGTTAAAAAATTAATGCTTTTTGACAGTTGTAGCTGAAAATTTGCAGATGAGGTTAAATATTTTGAACTTTTTAGATGTCGTAGTTGAAAATTTGACAATTTTAACAGTTACAGTTGGAAATATGACATTTCCTGATAGTTGTACTTGAAAGTGTGACAGATTTTGATAATTGTAGTAGAAACTTTGACAGTTTAGGAGGTTATACATACCCAAATAAAAAATACTAAATACCTATTCAGTATGACAGGTTTTTTTTTTGTTATGGTCATTAAGTTTTGACAGTTCAGTTAAAAAATAATACTTTTTTAACACTTGCAGCTGAAAATTTGCAGACGCACTTAAAAATTTCATATTTTTCTATTGAATTTGCAGATTCAGTTAAAAAATTAATACTATTGACAGTTGCAGTTGAAAATTTGCAAATGAGGAATTTCAAACTTTTTGGCAGTTGTAGTTGAAACTTTGACACATTTTTACAGTTGCAGTTGGAAATATAACATTTTCTGACAGTTGTGGTTGAAAGTTTGACAGTTTTTAATAATTGTAGTAGAAAATTTTATAGTGTAAGAAGTTACACGTACCCCAAAAATAACACTAAATATTTTTTTCAGTATGAAACGTTTTTTTTTGTTATGGTCACTAAGTTTTGCTACTAAATGTTAAAAAATTGTCGGCGTTTAACAGGTACAGTTGATAACCTGCAGATGCAGTTTAAAATTTCAGAACTTTTGATAGAATTAGCAGATTCAGTTAAAAAATTAATACTATTGACAGTTGCAGCTGAAAATTTAAAACTATTTAGCAGTTTTAGTTGAAAATTTGACAGAATTTAATAGTTACAGTTGGAAATATGATATTTTTTGACAGTTGTAGTTGAAAGTCTGACAGTTTTTGATAATTATAGTAGAAAATTTGACAGTTTAAGAGGTTATACAAACTCAAATAATAACATGAATTATTTTTTCAGTATGAAAGGTTTTTTTGTTATGGTCATTAAGTTTTGACAGTTTATGTTAAAACATTTACGGGTTTTAACAGGAACAGTTGATAACTTGAAGATGAATTTTTTTTTTGTTATATGCATTAAGTTTTGACAGTTTAGTTAAAAAATGACGGCTTTTAACAGGTACAGTTGATAACTTGCGGATGCAAGTATAACTCAAAATATAAAACTTTTCGGCAGTTGCAGCTGTCACATTGACAGATTTTTACAGTTGCAGTTGAGAATATGGCAGTTTCTGGCAGTAAAAAGTTTGACAGTTTTTGATAATTGTAGTAGAAAATTTGTCAATTTAAGAGGTTATACATACCCTAAAAATAATACTGTAAAAAGAAAATAATACAAAACTGTAAATTTTGACTGTTAATGTTAAAAAATTAAAAATTAAACAAGTACAGTTGATAACTTGAAGATGCAGATAAAATTTTTAGAATTTTTGATAGAATTAGCAGATTCAGTTGAAAAATTAATACTATTGACAGTTGCAGCTGAAAATTTGCAGATGAGGTAAAAAATTTAAAAGTTTTTAGCAGTTGTAGTTGACAATTTGGCAGTTTTTGATAATTGTAGTAGACAAATTGACAGTTTAAGAGGTTATACGTACCGAAAAAATAACACAAAATATTTTTTCAGTATGAAAGGTTTTTTTTTTATTATGGTCATTAAGTGTTGACAGTTAAAGTTAAAAAAAATACGGCTTTAACCAGGTACAGTTATAAATTTCAGAATTTTTGATAGAATTAGCAGATTCAGTTAAAAAATTAATACTATTGACAGGTGCAGCTGAGAATTTGCAGGTGAGGTTAAACATATAAAACTTTTTAGTTGTTGTAGTTGAAACTTTAGACAGATTTTGACAGTTGCAGAAGGAAATATGACACTTTCTGACAGTTGTAGTTGAAAGTCTGACAGTTTTTGATAAAAATAGCCCCAAAAATAACACTAAATATTTTTTCAGCATAATATGTTTTTTTTTTGTTATGATCATTTGAGTTGAGTTGAGTTGAGTTGAATTGAGTTATGGTCAACTTTTGACAATTAAAATTGAAAAAATTACGGCTTTTAACAGGTACAGTTAATAACTTGCAGACGCAGTTAAAAAAATCATATTTTTCCATTGAATTTGCAGATTCAGTTAAAAAATTAATGCTGTTTGACAGTTGTAGCCGAAAATTTGCAGGTAAGGTTAAAAATATAAAACTTTTTAGTAGTTGTAATCGAAACTTTGACAGATTTTGACAGTTGCAGAGGCAAATATGACAGTTTCAGGCAGTTGTAGTTGAAAGTTTGACAGTTTTTGATAATTGTAGTGGAATATTTGACTGTTTAAGGGGTTATACATACTCCAAAAATAATACTAAATACTTTTTCAATATAAAAGTTTTTTTTTTGTCATTAAGTTTTGACAGTTAAGTTAAAAAAATGACGGCTTTTAACAGATACAGTTGATACCTTGCAGATGCAGTTAAAACTCAAAATATAATACTTTTCAGCAGTTGTAGTTGACACTTTGATAGATTTTGACAGTTGCAGTTGGAAATATGACATTTTCTGACAGTTGCAGTTGAGAATTTGGCAGTTTTGATTATTGTAGTAGATACATTGACAGTTTAAGAGGTTCTATAAACCCCAATAATAACACTAAATATTTTTTTAGTATGAAAGGTTTTTTTTGTATGGTTATTAAGTTTTGCCAGTTAAAGTTAAAAAAAATACGACTTTTAACAGGTACAGTTGATAACTTGAAGAGGCAGTTAAAAATTTCAGATTTTCTTATAGAATTAGCAGATTCAGTTATAAACTTAATACTATTGACAGTTGCAGTTGAATATTTGCAAATGAGGTTGAAAATTTAAAACTTTTTAGCTGTAGTAGTTGAAAATTTGACAGTTTTAATAGTTACAGTTGAAAATATTACATTTTCTGACAGTTGTAGTTGAAAGTTTGACAGTTTTTAATAATTGTAGTAGAAAAATTGACAGTTGCAGTTGGAAATATGACAGTTCCTGGCAGTTGTAATTGAAAGTCTGACAATTTTTGATACTTTTAGTAGAAAATTTGACACTTTTTGCTGAGGGAAATATGACATTTTATTACAGTTGTAGTTGAGAATTTGGCAATTTTTGATAATTGTTGTAGATAATTGACAGTTTAAGAAATTATACAAACCCCAATAATAACACTAAAAAATAATAATTAATACGAAGATTGAGACATTCAAAACATGCCAAATGTACTTATTACTCTTTTTCGTTTTTCGCTCTCTCCATAAGAGTATTAGGTCATAATTTAACGTAGTTACAAAATAAATAAATTTTCAAACTCCTATCATCTGTTTTCTAAGTAGGTACTGGAAGTTTTGGCAGTTGCAGTTGTAAATTTAACACTTTCTTATGATGTGATAATGTTGTAGTTGTAGTGAATTTGATAGTTTTATGTGGAAAATTTGACAGAATTTTTGATAGAATGACGCAGCTGACATTAAAAATTTTAAAAAACTTTTCAGCGGTTGTAGTTGACACTTTGACATATTTTGGCAGTTGAATTTGGAAATATGACATTTTCTGACAGTTGTAGTTGACAATTTGGCAATTTTTATAAATTGTAGTGGAAAAATTGACAGATTAAGAGGTTATACAAATCCCAATAATAACACTAAATATTTTTCCAGTATGACAGGTTTGTTTTGTTATGGTCAATAAGTTTTGACAGTAAAAGTTAAAAAATGACGGATTATAACAGGTAAAGTTGATAACTTGTAGACACAGTTAAAATGTAATATGTTTTGATTGAATTTGCAGATTCAGTTAAAAAAAAGATGCTTTTTGACAGTTGCAGCTGAAAATTTGCAGGCGAGGTTAAAAATATAAAACGTTTTAGCAGCTGCAGTTGAAACTTTGACAGATTTTGACTTTTGCAGAGGGAAATATGACATTTTCTGACATTTGTAGTTAAAAGTTTGACAGTTTTTGATAATTGTAGCAGAAAATTTGACAGTTTAAGACGTTATACCAACCCCAATAATAACACTAAATATTTTTTGAGTATAAAAGGTTTTTTTTTGTTATGGTCACAGTTGATGTTAAAACATTGACGAGTTTTACAAGTATAGTTGGTAACTTGAAGATGCAGTTATTTTTTTCAGAATTTTTGATAGTATTAGCAGATTCAGTTAAAAAATAAATACCATTGATAGTTGCAGCTGAAAATTTGCAGATATGATTAAAAATTTAAAACTTTTTAGCTGATATAGTTGAAAATTTGATTCTTTTAACAGTTACAGTTGGAAATATGACATTTTCTGGCAGCTGTAGTTGAAAATTTGACAGTTTTTGATAATTGTAGTAGAAAAAATGACAGTTTAAGAGGTTATAGGTACCCTAAAAATAACACTAAATATTTGTTCAGAAGTTAGGTTTTTTATGTTATGATCATTAAGTTTTGCCAGTTAAAGTTAAAAAATTGACGGCATTTAACAGGTACAGTTGATAACCTGCAGTTGCAGTTAAAACTTTCAGAATTTTTGTTAGAATTTGCAGATGCAGTTAAAAAATAATACTTTTTGACAGTTGCAACTGAAAATTGGCAGATGATGTTAAAAATGATGATGTTTGGTGGTCCGGAGCAGCTGGATAAAACGAATGATATGGATTTACATGGTAACATTTAAAACTTTTAATCAGTTGTAGTTGAAACTTTGACAGACTTTAACAAATTGACGTTTTCTTATATTTGTACCAATTTAAATTGATACTTCCAAATTTTCATGCAATTTCCCCAAAAGCTCTTTTGCGGATGAAAACTATTTTATTACTGCAACTGCTTTAAGGCTTTGCAATACAAAGTGTCTTTATTCCTTACGAGTACCTCAGAACTTCTTCGAATTTCATCAAAGTTCAAATGTGTGTAGTTTGTCATATTATCAATTTATCATAATTGATACTTCCAAATTTTCAACCAATTTTCCCAAAATCTCTTTTGCATACGAAAACTACTTTATTACTGCAACTGCTCCAAAGTTTTGCAAATCAAAGTCTCTTTATTGCTTATGAGTACCTCAAAACTTCTTCGAATTTCATCAAAGTTTAATTGTGTCTAGTTTGTCATATTATCATAATTGATACTTCCAAATTTTCATGCAATTTCCCCAAAATCTCGTTTGCGTACGAACACTATTTTCTTACTGCAACTGCTCCAAGGCTTTGCAAGGCAAAGTTTCTTTATTACTTACAAGTACCTCAAAACTTATTCGAATTTCATCGAAGTTTATATGTGTTTAGTTTGTCATATCATTAATGTTTATATTTTGAAAATTCGTTGTATAACTGTGTTTACAAATACGATAAGAAAGCACATGTGTGTACAAACACAAAACTAGAGTGATGCAAAGAGATGATCATATTTGCCAATAAATACCAGCAAACTTAGATAGATCCACGGTCACAAGAATTGCATATCCAGCTGAATTTCTTTTCAGGTCTTTTATATTTGATTTAGGACTATGGATTTTCAGAGCTGAAAATAGAGGATTGATCTTTTTTTTATGGTCATGTACAATAGTCCGCAATTATAAGTTTTTATACCTAATCATCTATTTATTTGTCACTAAAAACAGTTTTTTGCAATTGATCATCTGCAAACACCTGTTTTCTAAGTACTGGCACGAGTCCAATGCAAATTGATGTTTTTCAAACTTTTACCAATTTAAATTGATACTTCCAAATTTTCATGCAATTTCTCCAAAATCTCTTTTGCGGAGGAAAACTATTTTATTACTGCAACTGCTCCAAGGCTTTACAATGCAAAGTCGCTTTATTACTTACGAGTATTTCAAAACTTCTTCGAATTTCATCAAAGATCAAATGTGTGTAGTTTGTCGTATTATCATAATTGATACTTCCAAATTTTCTTGCAATTTTCCCAAAATCTCTTTTGCTGATGAAAACTATTATATTACTGCACCTGCTTCAAGGTTTTACAATACAAAGTCTCTTTATTGCTTACAAGTACCTCAAAACTTATTCGAATTTCATCAAAGTTCAAATGTGTGTAGTTTGTCATATTATCATAATTGATACTTCCAAATTTTCTTGTAATTTTCCCAAAATCGCTTTTGCTGATGAAAACTATTATATTACTGCACCTGCTCCAAGGTTTTACAATACAAAATCTCTTTATTGCTTACAAGTACCTCAAAACTTCTTCGAATTTCATCGAAGCTCAAATGTGTGTAGTTTGTCATATCATCAATGTTTATATTTTGAAAATTCGCTGTATAACTGTGTTTACAAATACGATAAGCCAGCACGTGTGTGTGCAAACACAAAACTAGAGTGATGCAAAGAGATGATTATATTTCCTAATAAATACGCAGCAAACTTGGATAGATCCAAGGTCGCAGGAATCGCGTACGCGACCGAATTTGTTTTCAGATCTTTTATTTTTAATTCAGATCATTTGTTTTTCAGAGCTGAAAATAGCAGATTGATATATCTTTGTGATATGTACAATGGCGGATTTACACTCGGCCCAATTATAAGTTTTGGTACCAAATCATGAATCTATTTGTTATGGAAATAGATTTGGCGGATATTTGTTTAAACTCCATTGTCAATAGTCACTCTAGTCCATATGTCCGTATTAATAAAAACAAAACCACCTTTTTCACAAAACATACATTTCGATCGCTAGGCGACCATCTTCAGTAGAAATATTACTGATCAAACTTACTTTTTTACAAAACACATTTATTTTATCTAAATGTACATTTCGATCGCTAGGCGACATCTTCAGTAGAAATATTACTCTATTACTACCAGTAATATTTCTACTGAAGATGTTCGCCTAGCGATCGAAATGTACATTTAGATAAAATAAATGTGTTTTGTGAAAAAGGTGTTTTTTTCTTTATTAATACGAACCTTTCACAAGCTCCAAGATACCACTCATATGTCAATCTATTTGTTACTAAAAAAAAGTTTTGGCCAGTTGTTATCAAGTAATAGTTATTTATAATATAAGTTCGTAAAGCACTACTTTTCGAAAATGTATCATACAAAGTTTTTTTCCAGAATAGTTATTATCTTTTGATTAGTATTTGATATGCAAGTAATTGGATGAAATCAAACTTGGCATCGTGTTTTTCTTATGGGAATCGTTCTGTGGCACTCCATAGTAACATTAATCGCAAGTTCAATGTGTTTTCACGGACAATAACCGATAACAACCCCAAGGAATTATTATTTACAGCATTTATCGCGGCTTTATCAGGTAGCGTGCATAGAGGATTATCATCGTCGCGTCCAACGTTACGCTCCACGATTTGTCGCCGTCTCCCTCTTTCTCTCCTTCGCAATGACGATAACGCTGGCTCGTAGGTAAAGGTGGACAGGGTTATCGGAATTTAATTATGTGGCTCCTATTTTCTAATCATACTGTGTGTGACTCGCGTTACTATCAGGCGCAAGTTGATTGAGCTATTTTTAGAACTCTCTTCAGTTACACTTAGCTTATCGTTAGCACAGTTTAATGAAATCAAGAAAGTGTTCCTTCAATGCAGCTGTGCTCAATTTGAGTCTTTCATTTCTCTTCGATATATACACAATTATATCACTATGATCATAATATAAAAATGATTTATCAATTAAATTCAATTCAATAATCTTACAACTATCTACATCGTGTTTTATGAGTCGGCGGACGTAATTCTTTTTACAATTTTACAATTCGATATAATTACAAGACTACAGACGCCAGTAGATAATTAAGAGCCGTCACCTAGGAAACGGTTTTAAAAGGATTATACATTCGCCCATGCAATTAAGGTTCATTGTACCTTAATTGCTGGGCGAATATGCAGTCCAGGTAGACAATCAGTTAAGGCTGCCTCAAATAGTATTTTTCTCAAATAGTCTACATCTGTCTTTCAGTCGGTGTTAACCTTTACATTGCAACAGTACTCATTTTACATACGTGTGCATATTATCATTTATAAACATGTGAAAAGGTAGAGTTTATTAAGATGGAAACGTCGTTAAGTGAAACTGCAACAATTATTTCATTAATTTATAATGACACCCAGTTCGACGATTTATTTCAATTATGTGAGGAAAGAAGTCATTCCGAAAGTTTTGTTGAAGAATCCCTTCGACAGTCTACAGAGGGAAGCTGTTCTCAAATTGATTTTGATAAATTTCAAAACAACCATCAAATGGACACATCAACTATCGAAAATGAAAATCAGGGATTAATAAAGCATGCTTTTCTTTTAACTGATACTAAAAGGATAGTCGTAAATATTTATAACACCCTTATAAGCGAGAATCATGCATCTCCACTGCAAAGAATTTCCATTCTGACAGGAATATCATATTCAACGGTTTGGAGAATAATTACGAAAGGACCGCTAGAAAGGAAAAGAAGAATAAGTTCCAAATTTACCGAAATAAATGATGCCATCGCCAAGAGGATCAAAAATATAATTTACAATTCTTATAAATCAGGTAACGTTCCCACGGTCCAATTTATTTTGGAAACTCTTGGAAATAATTTTCCATATAAGGAAACTACTTTGTATAAATGCCTACTTAGTCAGGGTTTTAAGTATAAAACTTTAGACAAACGAATTGACATCATGGAATCGCCGAGATTGCAAAAAGAGCGATTAGAATATTTATCTGAAATAAGCGAATATAGAAATGGAGGGAGATCGATAATTTATTTGGATGAAACATGGTTCGATACTCACGACGTCGTTTCCAAGGGATTGGTTGATAATACAAATAAGTGTCACCTTAGAGCACCGTGCAATAGACGAAAAAGATTGTTATTCTTCATGCAGGAGGAGACGCAGGTTTTGTGTCAAATAGTTTGCTCTTATCAGCCAAGAATATTGCATCAAGCTCGTTAGACTATCATCAGGATATGAACGCCGAATTATTTGAAAATTGGTTTCGCAATCAATTATTGCCCTACATACCCAATAACTCAATTGATAATGCAACTTACCACTCAAAGCAAATTAATAAAATCCCAACCGCCGCTTCCAAAAAAGACGATATTGCGGATTTTTGCATTCAAAATGGTATTGTTATTCCCTTAAGTGCAAAGAAAAAAACATTATTAGAACTTATTAAAAAACAAAATTTAAAAAAAAACGTATGTGGTTGATAAGATGGCAGAAGAATTTGGTCACCAAGTGTTGCGCCTTCCACCTTATTACTGTATCTTCAATCCAATTGAGCTGATATGGTCAACTTTAAAAATAAATATGCGGAAAAATAATGCACATCCCAAAATGAGTGAAGAAACAATTCAACTTGTTCAGCGAGAATGCAACAACATTTCAAGTACCATTTGGAAAAAACTGCATCGATCATATGATTAAAATTGAAAACGATTATAGGACGCTTAGTGTACCAAATCTAATTATTAATGTTCAAAGTGAAAGTGATAGCTGAATCTAGTTGTGCGGAATAATATTTGCTTGTTACATTACGATTCATGAAAAAATTAACTGATGTTAACGTCGTTAATTTTTTAACGCAATGAGCAAGTCAATAATGTTATGGGTAACTTAAGTTATTTGTTTCGCGAATCATACTGTATATAAATTTTCTATGAAATTATAACTACATTTGTAAAACACAATTAATTCTATGTACACTTAAAAATACAATGAAAAGTATAATTTAATGTTAATGAATCACTAATGTACATTTTCCACGGTGCACTGAATCTGTATTTTCTGATGCCGGCTCTGGACTCTGTTCTCTTCCCGTTACCTGTAATAAAATTCCGTTCGCACAATGGAGCGCAATAAACACCCTTCGTAGGTAGATTTTCAATTTCAAGTAAAAATACAATACATATGTTAATCTTAAAGATGCATTAATAAGATATGTAAGTATTACGTTTGCTTTACGAGGAAGTTGTTTGAGAATTTCGCCAGTAATTAAGTCAAATCCTGGAGCTTTCTTGGTGTTAATGTTTTTTTTTTTAATTTCCATTGCAATTTCTTTAGGCGTAGAACTTCTGATTTCACCTTCTTCCTGGGTAATATTTTCTTAGCCTAGAATGGCTTCACACGCATTCGGTTGGAAAGTCCTTTCAAGATATTCGGCAAATCTATTATAATTGGTTACACTTCTAATTGGAGAATTCTGCAAGATTGGTCTCTTAAGTCTCTTGGTAGCTTTCCAAAGTGAATAATCAGTTTTACTGTCGTTTGATAGTCCAATTAGAGTTATTTTTAATTTTTTGAATCTCCATTTTGAGTTGTTGTTTTACGTTGTTTGCTCTAGTTTTATATGCTGGACATCTAGATTGATGCCAGATTCTTCTGAGTCTTCTCTTTTCGGGAATAAGGGTTCGAATTTCTTTGGGGTAATTGTTACGTTTTGTTCGTGGGGTAATATAGGGGTGTTATTCTATGTAGCTTGTTGGATATTATCAACAATTTTTTCCGCTTCATTGTCTAGCTGGTCTTCGTGTCTTATTGAGGATGATAAGTTGATAGTGTCTTCAAGTTGAAGTTTATAGCTCTGCCAGTCGGTTAATCTGTTAGTCAATCTCGCAGGTATTTCCTTCTGTATACTACTATTGCTTAGGATGACAACAATCGAAGAATGGTCAGAGTTCATATCCCAAGCCTCTTCCACGTACATATAGTTTACAGACACATTTCGTGTTATAACAAAATCAATTAAATCTGGAATTTTATTAAGATCTGTAGGCCAACATATAAAATATTTTGTATTTTCCACAGATATTCGTAACTGGAATTCACTAATTTATATCCCAGTTTATTTTCTGTTACTAGTTTATTTGCAAATATTGTGACTCTCTTCGTTTACAAAGAGTTTCCTCTGCAATTTCCTCCCCATTTATCGATGAAAGCGAGCCGACGATCGCGAGAGCGCAGACAATAAACCCCACATTTGCAAGTTTATTTATACACCAGATACACTCCCATCCTTCCATTAGAGTACGTCCTCTCCTAGTAATGCGGAAAATCAGCTTTCTGTTTGCACAAAGAATGCGTTATTGCGGCGGAAATTAGAAGCGCTTGTGCACGTAAACGACGGAAACAAACAGACACGTGGGCGGCCATTTGTTTGCACGGCGCTTTTCTTGGCACTCGTGATTAAAGCGCACGTTTACACGATTCGGTTAATGAACGAGTTATTTGTCGGTTATGTGTCATTATTTGTCCTTGGGGAAATCTGTCTAATATTAGATTCACAATTATACAAATTATACAAAAACAGATGTCATAATAGTATATTTCGAAATTAGTTTATAATATATAGGATTATGGCATGAGCGAATTTCACGAATGCCATAATCCGGAATTATAAACGAATTTCGTATACTATTTTGTAGCCGACTAGAGCATTATTATAAATTTCTGATAAATAATTGTTCAAAACCAATCCGCATATAAAAAAACTGAGAAGAAGTGGTCTGTGCTGACATAGTTTTTTTCTATGATGATCTGATTGATGCGGTTACTAAGCTGTTCTTTATGGTAAACATTTTTCTCAAATTCTGCCAAAATGAATAGTTGTGACGAAAATTTAATAAGTGATGAAATTTTGAATAAAGCTGCGGAAGCTGAGCTGACTCTGATTTTTTAAAAGTCGGAAGATGTTTATAAGAAAGAGCTGCCCATAGAATAACAGACGTAATTGAAAAATCATTAGAAGAAAGGTTTCTCAACTATTTTTCTTGATGTAGCGCAAGCTTTTGACAAAGTGTGGCACGAGGGACTTAAATACAAATTAAGAAAACTGCTGCCCAGACCATATACACAGGTATCCTACGCTGATACAGCAAAATATTTTATTATATGCCAACTTAATTGGCATTTTACTGGCTCAAGGAGGAGAACAGTGAAATCCTCATATCGCCAGTAAAAACTGTTTTACGGTGCCTGTACTGCAAAACACTACAAAATATTACAAATAAAATTTGAAATTGCAAAGTGCAACATCTATTATACTGCATTATAGCCAAATATACACCTGTCTTTGCAAAAGAATCGACTGGCTGATGCAATAAAAGGTATGCATTGGCATCACCTGGAACGTGATGTAATGGATCACATGTATTAACTCACGGAGAGATTGGGCGAAGGATAGACGCGAATCCATGTCAAAGAACCGTGCCTCGGGCAGCAGAAAAAAAACAAGTGCAATTATCTAAAAGGATACGGCAACTTCTATGGTTTCCGAAGCGAATGCGGCAAGTTTCCATTTTCTTACGTGCATTTCCCTCAAAAATCTGTGTGAAGTGTAGAAATTCATCAAATTTATGTAAAGTGAAGAAATTCATCAACATTTGTCCCATTTAGCTACTTTTTATAATTTGAAATTTGAAAGATATGATGTGAAAGAAAGATAAAGAGAAAGTTTTAGTCAATTAACTAAAACTTCAAATTAGACATCTATAGCTTTCAAATTTCAAATTATAATTCAAATAAGTTCAGGATATGTACACATCAAAATACATATGCCTCTGAAGATGGTTGTTTATAAACAGAAATCAGTCAGGCGACAAAAATAAATAATAAAATAAATAAAAATAAATACCAGTAAGTACTTATTAAAACAACCCTAAATTTAAAAAAATGGTATAATTAATTTAAAACTCAATGTGGCAATTTGAGTTTACTCTATTAATCCTTATGTACCTACAGATGGTTTTGAATTGTACCAAAAATCATTTTAAAGTTGCCAATAAGAGATTATTACAGCTGCCAAAAACAGTTTGTCGGGTGTTTGACAGTTTGTCAGATGCTAAAAGCATATACAAGTTGTCAACACAAGATTTTGACATTTGTCAAATGCATTTTATAGCTGACAAAATGGTTTGATGCTGCCAAAAAGATTTACAACTGTCAAAAGCATTTGATTGATGCAAAAAAAAATTACAATTACCATAAAAAACGATTTTGAAGCTTTTAATCATCCAATGATTCTATAATGATCTAATGATCCAAAAAAAGATCATGACAGTAGCCAAAAACAGTTTCTCAGGTGTTTGAGAGTTTATCAGATGCTGAAAGCATATACAAGTTGTCAACAGAAGATTATGACATTTGTCAAATACATTTTGTAGCTGCCAAAATGGTTTGATGCTGCCAAAAAGATTTACAACTGTCAAAAGCATTTGATTGATACCAAAAAGAGAAATTACAATTACCATAAAAAACGATTTTGACGCTTTTAATCATCCAATGATTCTATATTAATAGAATCATCCAAAAAGGTCATGACAGCTGCGAAAAACAGTTTGTCAGGTGTTTGACAGTTTGTTAGAAGATGAAAGCATACACAAGTTCTCAACAGAAGATTATGACATTTGTCAAATGCATTTTATTGCTGCCAAAATGGTTTGATGCTGGCAAAAAGATTTACAACTGTCAAATGCATTTCATTAATGCCAAAAATAAAATTACATTTGCCATAAAAACGATTTTGACGCTTCTAATGCTATAATGATCTAATCATTCAAAAAAGGTCATAACAGTTAAAAAAACAGTTTGTCAGGTGTTTGACAGTTTGTCAGATAATAGCATGCACAAATTCTCAACAGAAGATTATGACATTTGTCAAATGCATTTTATCGCTGCCAAAATGGTTTGATGCTGGGAAAAGATTTACAACTGTCAAATGCATTTTATTAATGCCAAAAATAAAATTACATTTGCCATAAAAACGATTATGACGCTTCTAATCAACTAATGATTCTATAATGATCTAATCATCCAAAAAAGGACAAAATGGTTTGATGCTGCCAAAAAGATTTACAACTGTCAAAAGCATTTGATTGATGCCAAAAAAATTTTTACAATTGCCATAAAAACGATTTTGACGCTTTTAATCATCCAATGATTCTATAATAATCGAATCTTCCAAAAAGGTCATGACAGCTGCGAAAAACAGTTTGTCAGGTGTTTGACAGTTTGTCTAATGCTGAAAGCATATACAAGTTGTCAACAGAAGATTATGACAATTGTCAAATGCATTTTGTAACTGCCAAAAAGATCTACAACTGTCAAAAGCATTTGATTTATGCCTAAATTTTTTTTACAATTGCCATAAAAACGATTATGACGCTTCTTATCATCTAATGATTCTATAATTATCTAATCATCCAAAAACAGGTCATGATAGCTGCCAAAAACAGTTTGTCAGATGTTTGACACTTTGTCAGATGCTGAAAGCATACACAAGTTGTCAACAGAACATTATGACATTTGTCAAATACATTTTATAGTTGCCAAAATGGTTTCATACTGGCAAAAAAGATTTACAACTGTCAAAAGCATTTGATTGATGCAAAAAAAAATTGAAATTGCCATAAAAACGATTTTGACGCTTTTAATCATCCAATGATTCTATAATAATCTAATCATCCAAAAAAGGTCATGACAGCTGCCAAAAACAGTTTGTCAGGTGTTAGACACTTTGTCAGATGCTGAAAGCATACACAAGTTGTCAACAGAAGATTATGACATTTGCCAAATGCATTTTATAGCTGTCAAAATGGTTTAATACTGGCAAAAAAGATATACAACTGTCAAAAACATTTGATTGGTGCCAAAACTAAAATTACAATTACTATAAAAACAATGATGACGCTTCTAATCATCTACATACATACATACATACATATGCACATACATACATACATGCATACATATATACATACATACATACATAATCCGCTGCTCTTGTGCCCTTAGCACTAGCGTGTCGAGGGTCTAATCATCTAATGATTCTATAATGATCTAATCATTCAAAAAGAGGTCATGACAGATTTTTAAATAATATATTTTTCGGCTGCTATATTCGAAAGTACAATTTTATCGTACCCATTCAACGCGAGAAAGCGGCACTTTGTCTGTCTAGGCAGGTAAAGTATTTACCTGACTGAAACGTAAATCACATCGCCGTTGATGCAAGTAATAATGTCATATAACTATCGGAATAATACTATAACATATTGTCTTGATTGTGCCTAATTTAGACGTTCAAATTAACGAAAATAGATTTCTAGTATCTTGATACTCTTTGATAATGATTACTTAAGTAGTCGAAACTGGCAACAAATCAATAAATAATTTTATGTGATACTAACAAAGTAATGTGTTTTATTTATAATTAATTATTTAATTTGTTAGGTGTTCAGATAGGCAACTAAAATCACAAATCAGTGTTTTATAATTGATAAAACACGAGTGTTTCGGGAAGCGGATTAATTGTCTAAATAACAAACGTATTATTCAATTGCTTTAGCAAAGATAAAAATGATTGCATTAATGAGATATGTTGGTTTTAAAATGATTTAATTTCTGCCTCTTTACGTTTAGCTACGACATCGAAGAGTCGCATAACAATCAGTGTAAATAAATTCGTCGATAATTTCAAAATATTTACAAATACTCGCCAAAATCAGCATCAATATTTATCGTTGAAGGCGTTTACAATCAAAACAGAATAGCAGAGAGATACTTCAGGAGATCTCATAAAAACATTCTTCGAATATTGGAAAAACAGCGTTAATGTTCAAATTATAATACATTGGAGAAGCACAAAATACTTGTTTTCGACATATAATATTTTATTTTTCACTTTACTATAATTGAATTATAACTCCTAGGATTCGAGATATGTAAACATGTCCATAACAACCTAAGAGCTCGTAATGAATTCGTTACGCCCTGGAGTGTATTTTCATATAAACATGTCCATAAAAACCGGGGCGTAATAAGAGGACGTAATGAATTCAATACGCCCCGGAGTGTATTTTCATGTAAACATATCCATAACAACCGGGGCGTAATAAGAGGGCGTAATGAATTCCTATAGAATATGCCTATACAATGAATTCATTCAAAAATAAAAAATACAATCTTGTATGCTCCACGGCGTCACCGAATCATTACGCCCATCGAACGATATCCATCTCTCGGGTCTAAGCCCTCCAGCTGGATGTCATCGTTCTCCGGGCGTAATCATCCTAGTAACGCCCTTGGTGCATAAATAGCTATGTGATGCATATATTTTCGTATTGTCTCCTTCAATAATTTATATAAATAAATTAATCAATTGCCCTTTTAGAATATACCTATGCAATCAGCTGTTTTCCGAATCAACATATATAAAGTGTTAACAGTAACTTGTACGTTATTTGACAGCATCACATTCAAATATCACAAAACAACAAAAGGTGGAGTATTGGAGAGAAATAAAGCAAATGGGGATAGCAACCTTATTATAATCTTTAAGAACCATTGGATATTGATCTTCGACAACGTGTATAAAAGTACGGTGTCTTAATATACAAAGTGTTTAGTGCATCATGCCATAGTTTAAAGGTGCATCTGTGAGGCAATTTTAAGAAAATTTGTTTCAAATCCGTTTTGTTTCCTTCAATAACTTACATAAATAAATTAATCAATTGCCCTTTTAGAATATACTTATGGAATCAGATGTATTGGGTATTAAAAAACGTTAACAGTAACGTGTGCGTTATTTGACAGCATCACATTCAAAAATCAAATGCTATTATGTCATAATTGCATTTGACATTTGACTGTGTAGTCACATAACGAACACGTTACTTTAATAGTAACATGTACGTTATTTGACAGCATCACATTCAAATATCAAACGTTACTATGTCATAATTGCATTTGACATTTGAATGTGAAGTAACAAAACGAACACGTTACTATTAACTTTTGTTTTTAAGTTTGTACTGATAAATTAATCCTTCGTAAATAAAATAATCAATTGCCCTACCTTTTCATTCTTGCATTTGACATTTGAATGTGAAGTCACATAACGAACACGTTACTTTAATAGTAACGTGTACGTTATTTGACAGCATCACATTCAAATATCAAACGTTACTATGTCATAATTGCATTTGACATTTCAATGTGAAGTCACATAACGAACACGTTACTTTAATAGTAACGTGTACGTTATTTGACAGCATCACATTCAAATATCAAACGTTACTATGTCATAATTGCATTTGACATTTCAATGTGAAGTCACATAACGAACACGTTACTATTAACGTATTTTTTTATAGTTTGTACTGATAAATTAATCCTTTGTAAATAAAATAATCAATTGCCCTATATTTTCATTCTTGCATTTGACATTTGAATGTGAAGTCAAATAACGTACACGTTACTTTAATAGTAACGTGTACGTTATTTGACAGCATCACATTCAAATATCAAATTCTATTAAGTCATATTTGCATTTGACATTTGAATGTGAAGTCACACGTTTTTTTTTTTAAATTTTGTATTGATAAATTAATCCTTGGTAAATAAATTAATCAATTGCCCTACCTTCTTTTCATTCGTAGCAGTCTTCTTGGAGAAATTAATCAATTGCCCTACCTTCTTTTCATTCGTAGCAGTCTTCTTGAAGAGAGCTGATCCTGTAACAATAATTTTAGGTTAAGTTGGACAATCGCTTTCATTTTACACTTATACTTAACATATTGAAAAAATTGAAAACTTTGGAAAGCAATAAGCCAAAAACATGTATTTTTCGCAATAAGACTTCTCGCTCGGTATTAAGGAGATAATTATGAATATACAGGGTGAGTCACAAGGAAAGATATTTTTTTTAGAGAGGTATTAAGGGTCAAATAAAAATTTGAAAATTGGGAAAAGCATTAAGTCAAAAACATGTATTTTTCGCAATAAGACTTCGCTCGGCATTAATGGATAATTATGAATATATAGGGTGAGTCACGAGGCACGATATTTTTTGTTTAAAGAGAGGAAGTAAGGGTCAAATTAAAAATTTGAAAATTGGGAAAAGCAATAAGTCAAAAACATGTATTTTTCGCAATAAGACCTCGCTCGGCATTAAGGAGATAATTATGTATATACAGGGTGAGTCACCAGGAAAGATATATTTTTTTAAGAGAGGTATTAAGGGTCGAAATAAAAATTTAAAAATTGGGAAAAGCAATAAGTCAAACATGTATTATTCGCAATAAGACTTCGCTCGGCATTAATGGATAATTATGAATATACAGGGTGAGTCACGAGGAAATATATTTTTTGTTTAAAGAGAGGTAGTAAGGGTCAAAATTAAAAAAATAAAAATTGGGAAAAGCAATAAGTTAAACATGTATTATTCGCAATAAGACTTCGCTCGACATTAATGGATAATTATGAATATACAGGGTGAGTCACGAGTAAAGATATTTTTTGTTTAAAGAGAGGTAATAAGGGTCAAAGTAAAAATTTGAAAATTGGGAAAATCAATAAATCAAAAACATGTATTTTTCGCAATAAGACTTCGCTCGGCATTAAGGAGATAATTATGAATATAAGTATAATATAATAATAAGTCACGAGCAAATACATATTTTTTAAAGAGAGGTAGTAAGGGTCAATATAAATACCAATCGTTTTAATATGTTAGAATTATCTGATTATTATGATATGTATTGTGATTATAAATAATCCAGTACATTTTGTGGACTTTATTTTCACTTAAAGAAGTTACGAAATATATTGAAACAAATATTTTTATATACTTTATACTTTAATTTAGTAATAATCTAATAATCAGAGCTCGGAAGTTTAGCACTAAATGAAATGAAAAATAGCCAGAAAATGGTAGTATAAAAAGCTGAAAGGCAGTAAAAAAAGGCAAAATAGGCAGTAAAAAAGGCAAAAAGACAGTAAAATGTTCACAAGTTTTTTACGAATATTGTCAATTTTAGTATGTACATATTATCTGAATGTTGGTACGACTTTGCTTAATTTCGATCAATAACTTTTCTACTAGACATAAAACATAATAGAAATTAAGCAAAATGAGTCAAGAGGATATGATTATTAAGTATCATTACAAGGATTACTTGTTGACAAAATCTCCTAAATTTTGTTAAGAATCTCTTCAATTTGTGTCCAAGTACACAAGTCAACTATTGACAGTAACCAATTACAATTACAATGCCATAGGTGGAGGAGTAGTTGGAACGATTATTATTATTATTATTATTATTATTATTATAAGCATAGCTATAATTCCTATTTTTATAAATTTTTGTTTTCATGAGTTGACTAGTGTATTGTCGTGTATTGTTATGTATTGTTATATAAGTTCAAGGTTCTATTTTTCAATATTTGCTTCCTAATAATAATAGGCAATAAAACTCTGCAAAGTACAAACAGCGGTATCTCTGAAACTATTGAGATTTGTACCATGTTCATATGATTTATTTTTAATATTTTGACTCATACTAGCACTGCTTAAAATATTTACCTTTCCTCGTGACTCACTCTGTGCATCGTATACTTTCATATATCCGAGTCCTGAAACTGACAGGTATTGTGATACTAAAATATTTCATTGGGTTATTATCTTATCAGAGTTTGGGTAATACCAAAATATTTCATTGGGTTATTATCTAGTCAGAGTGCATCGTTGTGTATTGTTTGTGTAAAAGTCTACGGTTCTATTTTTGAAAATTTTCTTCGTAATAACAATAGGCAGTAGAACTCTGCAAAGTTCAAACAGCTGTATCTCCAAAACTATTGAGATTTATACCATGTTCATATGATTTTTTTAAATATTTTGACTCATACTAGCACTGCTTAAAATATTTACCTCTCCTCGTGACTCACCCTGTACATCGTATACTTTCATATATCAGAGTCCCGAAACTGACAGGAATTGTCATACCAAAATATTTCATTGGGTTATTATCTTAACAGAGTTTGGGTGATTCCAAAATATTTCATTGGGTTATTATCTAATCAGAGTGTATCGTTGTGTAAGTCTACGGGTCTATTTTTGAAAATTTGCTTCCTAATAATAATAGGCAATAGAACTCTGCAACGTTCAAACAGCTGTATCTCCGAAACTATCGTTGTCTATTGTTGTGTAAGTCTACGGTTCTATTTTTGAAAATTTTCTTCTTGATAATAATAGGCAATAGAACTCTGCAAAGTTCAAACAGCTGTATCTTCGGAACTATTGAAATTCATACCATGTTCTTATGGTTTTTTATTTAATATTTTGACTCATATTAGCACTGCTTAAAATATTTACCTTTCTCGTGACTCACCCTGTACATCATATACTTTCATATATCAGAGTCCTGAAACTGACAGGTATTGTGATACCAAAATATTTCATTGGGTTATTATCTTATCAGAGTTTGGGCGATACAAAAATATTTCATTGGGTTATTATCATATCAGAGTTTTACGCCCAACGAGTGGGGCATGCATAAATATACGAGGGATGTTCAAATGAAACTGTACGAACGACACTGTTTGTATAATTGAAATATTTAGTCACAAGTAAACACCAGAAAATTTAGAGAATGGTTCGGATTAACATCAAGCCAACTATTTAGAACAGTTCTTAATAAAGTTAGGATGGTCATGATGATTTCCAACCTTCGATAGGAGATCGGACTTTAAGATGAAGAAAGACCAGATGCCCGAGCACAATGATCCCACTGTTTCACGAGCCGAAGAATTCCCTGTTCCCAGAAGTCCTGTGGGTGTGACAGGAGCCAGTCCTCCACTGTATCCTTCAGTTCGTCGTGTGAGTTGAAGGGCTTCCCTTTGAAATGTTTTCCCTTTAAGATGTCTGGGCTGTAGGGCGGATACTCAAGCTTCTCCTACATAAACTTGGTCATTACACTGTGTGTGACCTAGGAGCAGAATCACTCCCTCCGTAAGCAACCCAATTGGACGAAACGCACAACTGACTGCTGCTCTTTTGCACAATATTCTATGGCTTCGTAGTTCTGTGCAAAAATTACTTGATCGTCCTCAAAATTTAATGGATTTAGCATATACTCATTTACTGGGATAACCATCATTTGGCAATTAGTCTTCCAATTTTTAAATACCTGTTGCAACTATATCTAAAGGAGCGTTGGAGTTATGCAGCACCCTTGCAGATATATGCAGACATTTTTGTTACATTCTCTATATAGGAGTAGAAGAAAATGAAAGAGCAAGCGGAGGGGTAGGAATAATAATAGCACCGGAAAGAATAAAAGACCTGATAAAGGAAAGGCATATACACGAGAGGATGATGACTATAAAAATGAACTTGACGGAAGACGAGATATGTACATTAATTATAGAATATGGAGTAAACGAAGATGCAAGGAAAGAGGAAAGAGATAAGTTCTACGAGAACCTACAAATAGAAATAGATGAGGGAACTGAAAACATAATAATAATGGGAGACCTAAATGGAAGAGTTGAAAGTCAGAACGTAGGACTAAATGAAATCCTGGGAAAAGAAGGAGAATATACCAGAAACAATAATGGTCAAATAATTATGCGTAAAATACAACATAATAATAGCAAACACAAAATTCAAACACAAAGATAAATAAATTATATATAATTAAATAAATAAATAAATAAATAAATAAAATATATACATAAATGCACGAGAACTCAACCATCTAGATATGAGAGATCCATAATTGACTACGTCCTAATAAACAAAAATAACTGGAGCAAAATAAAGGACATAAAGGTATTAAGACAAGCAGAAATCTGAAGTGGCCACCACTTGCTAAGAATGGACATGCAATGGAAACATAAACTAAGACCAGACAAAAGAAGAACAAAAGTGAAAGAGAAGATAAGATCTTACAAACTAAAAGAAACACAAACACAAGAAAAATATCGGTATATATTACAAAGAAAGCTCAAAGAAAAAGAGAAAGAAAAAAGACTGGACATAGAAAGGGAATGGGAGGCATTTAAAAATATTATACTGGATGCTGCAAGGGAGTGTGGTGGAACAACAAAAATAGGAAACAAAAAGGTGAAGAAAACAGAATGGTGGACAGAGGAACTGAAGAACAAAATTAAAGACAAAACGGATAAATGGAAGAAATACTTGCAGACCAATAGAAGAGAGGACTATGAAGAATACAAAGATAAAATTAACGAAGTAAAACAAGCAAAACAAAAATCATGGACACAATTTGGAAAAACAATGAATGAGAACTACAGAGAAAATAAAAAATTATTTTACGGAACATTAAAACAGCTAAAACAAAGAAAAGAGTACAACATGATGAATATAAAAGACAAAGACGGAAGAATAATTACAAACGAAGATAAAATCATGGAAAGATGGCGACAATATTTCGAAGAGCTTACCAAAGAAGAAACAGAAGAGAACGAACCACAAGAAGTTGAAGTTGAATTAGGTGAAGATGGAGAAGATAAAAGAAAAGGAAGCAGAAGAAGCAATAAGAAAACTAAAAAACGGAAAGGCGCCAGGAGTAGACGAAGTAACAGCAGAAATGTTGAAGTACATGGGAGACGAAGGAATAACACAATTAACAGAACTACTGAATGAAAAAATAGAGAACGAATAAACACCAATAGAATGGAACACGGAAATAATACTCCTAAAAAAATGAGACAAAAGAATGCACAAATTACAGAGGAATTACATTAACAAGCATACCGAGCAAGATCCTGACAAGAATCTTAGAAATAAGGCCAAGAAACAAACTAGAAGAAACAATAGAGATAATCACGGGGGGTTCAGAAGAGGGAGAGGCACTCAAGACCAAATCTTCATATTAAGACAAATAAGCGAGAAACTGATAAAAAAGAACAGAAAAATCTACATTTGCTTTGTGGACTTGGAAAAGGCATTCGACAGGATTAACAGAGAGGACATTAGGAAAGAACTAGAAAAGAGAGAAGCGGAAGAGGCAATGATAAATATAATAAAAAAACATGTATAGTGATAACAAAAACAACGTAAGAACAAACAATGAAGAATCAAGAACATTCGCCACATAAAAAGGACTTAAAAAGGCATGCTGAGCCCATTGCTATTTACAATAGTACTGGACAAGGCAATGAAAAAAATGAAAAAAATCTGAGACCGCTACAAATCGGATTCTGGAAAATGGAATAAATACGGCTAGCAGAGTTATTATTCGCTGACGACATGGCTGTAATTGCAGAAACAGAGGAGGACCTTCAACACAACATGGAAATATTGCACAAAGAACTAACGGAAATTAACATGAGGATAAACCTTTACAAAACGAAGACCATGATAATAAATAAGGAGAAGGAAAAACACGAAATAAAGTTACAAGGAAAGAAATTAGAACAAGTTGTACACAACAGATATCTAGGGACTATAATTGAGAGTAACGGAAAAATAGAAAAATAAATAGACGACAAAGTAAGCAAAACAGGAAAGATTTTTAATATGCTGAAAAATACATTTTTCAACAGGAAAGAAATAGCAAGCAACACAAAAATAGAAATCGTCAAAAAAGTTATAAGACCAACACTACCGTATAGCAGCGAATCATGGATTATGACAGGAAAGGAAAAAAATAGGATTAACGCGATGGAAATGAGATTTCTCAGAAAAATTGAAAATCAGACCAGAGGGACAGAATAAGAAACGAGACATACAGAAATAACCTAAAGATAAGACCAATCAATGATAAAATAAAAGAAGGACAGATGAGATGGTTTGGACATATCTGCAGAATGAACGAGGAAAGCATTACCAAGAGAGTATATGAGGCAAGAGCAACAGGGAGACATCATAGAGGAAGACCAAGAAAATAGTGGAATAACACAACAAGAGAAGAGGCGAGGAGAAAAGGGAGATCCAGGGTAGAGCTAAAGGAACGGACAAATTAGGAAGAAGTAGAACGAATACTTTCGAACAGAATAAATATAATGTAAATACTATGATGCAAAAAAAGCCTTACACCGAAAGGTATAAAGGTGACTGATTAAATAATAAAATAAATCTCTATATACGTAGATGGGGAAAGTATTGTTTATTATTTTTTAGAATTCCCGATTTCCACAAAATTCCTTTGAAGGTTCCCCTAATCAATGAAGACCATTTGTGAAAAATGTCTGTCTGTGTGACCTTAGAGACGTTTGGACGCGCGTTATCGTCGTGGGGCAGAATCACTCCCTCCGTGAGCAGCCCAATTGGACGGGCACTATTTTTTGGCACAATTTTGCATTTTTTCGCCCAATGTGGGGCATAATTTACAAACACTTACGATTACGATTGTAGTGAAAAAATATGCGGCGCCGTGGAGATTGGCGTGTGTGCCTAATGCGCAAACAGACCGCTTCTTGTAATAATGATAAGGAGGATTTCAACAGCGCAAGGGCGTCGAAGAAAAAAAACAAAACATCAACACCAGGACGAGGACTAGGTGCAGACGCTCGAGCATCGCAGTCGCATTCCGCTCGCATAAGCCGATCAGAAAAGACGTACATTCAGTGCTCACTAACACGCTCACGCGCAACCTAATCGACGAAGTGATTACAACTTATCGAGTTTATTAACACCAATCCGTGTCTGTAGTAAATAATTTAAAGAGACAATTCCGAATCCGAATCCAGCAAGCTCCGTTCGCGCCGACCTATTTCAACGACCCCTTGGAAATTATGGCGTTCCTAAAGAACATGTGGAAAGTTAACTCGAGGCACACAAGTAAGTAGTTTCAAACCATTTTTTAATAACAATTTTTTGGTATATCAAATCAATTTTTAGTTTTATTAAATTTCAAACAATTTTTAAAAACAATTTTTTGGTATATCAAATTATTTTTTTTAAGTTATACAATTATATAAAAAAAATTATATACATTTTTTTTTGTTTCAAACATTTTTTTAATAACAATTTAGTGGTATATCAAATTATTTTTTTAAGTTATACAATTATATTAAAAAAAATTAAATACAATTTTTTTGTTTCAAACATTTTTTTAATAACAATTTAGTGGTATATCAAATTATTTTTTTAAGTTATACAATTATATAAAAAAAATACAATTTTTATGTTTCAAACATTTTTTTAATAACAATTTAGTGGTATATCAAATTATTTTTTTTTAGTTTCAAACATTTTTTTGGTATATCATATCATTTTCTTTAGTTTCAAACAATTTTTTAATAACAATTTTTTGGTATTTCATATCGACGCATTATTTTTTAAAGCGACAATACAAACATTTTACAACAAACAACATAAATCGATTAATTAACGTAATTTCAATAAAATTGGAAGCTTCTTTCAACATTTGTGTTACAATTTAGTCTTCATTATTTCCAATTGGCCTGTCGTATTAACAAAATATTGTATTGTAATTTGCTGTGTTACAAATGTGTAAAGTAAAACTTGTATTTTTTGTGCTTATCCCGTTTAAAAAAGAATGCGTCGATATTGTATGCTATGTTTCCAGCGTTATAAATACATTTGATTAAAAATCAATGTGGGAAGTCCACGTGTGTAATGTTTTTTTCAAGGTACAATTTAATTATGAACTTGCCGCAAAACTATTGTATTTATGTACATGAAAAGCATTAATATTTATTAGCATCTCGTTATTAACTATTTTAAGTGCCCAAATATGATCTCATGTGCTATTATTATAATATTTCTTTACACGATTGATTCGAAGGAAATTCTAACTTATGGTACCATGCACGGTTAATTGTGTGTGCACGCAAAATAATGCAAGTGATTTAAATATATAAATATCTGAAAATCATTTTCACCGAAATATCAAATTTGACTTTTTATTTATTTGGAAAATTTTATTTTCAAATATATATTTTAAATAATTAAACATTTGGATATTTTAACTTGTGGTACCATTCATTGTTAATTATGTGTGCACGCAAAATGAAAGTGATTTCAATAAATAAATATCTGAACATCATTTTCAACAAAATATAAAATTTGACTGTTTTCATTCGTTTTTTTTAATTTCAAAATTTTTATTTTCAATTATAATTTTAACTAATTGTGCATTTGGATATTCTAACTTGTGGTACCATTCATTGTTAATTATGTGTGCAAGCATAATGAAAGTGATTTCAATAAATAAATATCTGAACATCATTTTCATCGAATATCAAATTTGACTTTTTTTACTCTTTTTTTTTCACGGTTTTTTTATTTGGACATTTGTATTTTCAATTATAATTTTAAATAATTGTACATTTGGATATTCTAATTTGTGGTACCATTCACTGTTAATTATGTGTGCACTCTTAATGATAGTGATTTCAATAAATAAATATTATTATTATTATTATTATATTATTATAATAAATATTATATCATTTTCATCGAAATATCAAATTTGATTGTTTTTTTCACTGTTTTCTTTTTTATTTGGAAATTTTTATTTTCATTTAATATTTTATATAATAGTACATTTGGATATTCTAACTTGTGGTACAATTCACTATTAATTATGCGTACACGCAAAATGAAAGTGATTTCAATAAATATATATCTGAACATCATTTTCATCGAAATATCAAATTTGATTTTTTTCACTGTTTATTTATTTGGAAATTTTTATTTTCAATTATAATTTTAAATAATTGTACATTAGGATATTCTAACTTGTGGTACTGTTACTTACGTGTGCTCGCATAATGAAAGTGATTTCAATAAATAATGATTTGAACATAATTTCACCGAAATATCAAATTTGACTGTTTTTTTACTGTTTTTATTTGGAAATTTGTATTTTCAGTTATAATTTTAAATAATTGTGCATTTGGATATTCTAACTGGTGGTACCATACAGTGTTAATTACGTGTGCACGCATAATGAAAGTGATTTCAATAAATAAATATCTGAACATAATTTTCACCGAAATATCAAATTTGATTGTTTTTTTCACTGTTTTTTTTTATTTGGAAATTTTTATTTTATATTTTAATTTTAAATAATTGTACATTTGGATATTCTAACTTGTGGTACCATTCACTGTTTATTACGTGTGCACGCATAATAAAAGTGATTTCAATAAATAAATATCTGAACATCATTTTCAACAAAATATAAAATTTGACTGTTTTCATTCGTTTTTTTTAATTTCAAAATTTTTATTTTCAATTATAATTTTAACTAATTGTGCATTTGGATATTCTAACTTGTGGTACCATTCATTGTTAATTATGTGTGCAAGCATAATGAAAGTGATTTCAATAAATAAATATCTGAACATCATTTTCATCGAATATCAAATTTGACTTTTTTTACTCTTTTTTTTTCACGGTTTTTTTATTTGGACATTTGTATTTTCAATTATAATTTTAAATAATTGTACATTTGGATATTCTAATTTGTGGTACCATTCACTGTTAATTATGTGTGCACTCTTAATGATAGTGATTTCAATAAATAAATATTATTATTATTATTATTATATTATTATAATAAATATTATATCATTTTCATCGAAATATCAAATTTGATTGTTTTTTTCACTGTTTTCTTTTTTATTTGGAAATTTTTATTTTCATTTAATATTTTATATAATAGTACATTTGGATATTCTAACTTGTGGTACAATTCACTATTAATTATGCGTACACGCAAAATGAAAGTGATTTCAATAAATATATATCTGAACATCATTTTCATCGAAATATCAAATTTGATTTTTTTCACTGTTTATTTATTTGGAAATTTTTATTTTCAATTATAATTTTAAATAATTGTACATTAGGATATTCTAACTTGTGGTACTGTTACTTACGTGTGCTCGCATAATGAAAGTGATTTCAATAAATAATGATTTGAACATAATTTCACCGAAATATCAAATTTGACTGTTTTTTTACTGTTTTTATTTGGAAATTTGTATTTTCAGTTATAATTTTAAATAATTGTGCATTTGGATATTCTAACTGGTGGTACCATACAGTGTTAATTACGTGTGCACGCATAATGAAAGTGATTTCAATAAATAAATATCTGAACATAATTTTCACCGAAATATCAAATTTGATTGTTTTTTTCACTGTTTTTTTTTATTTGGAAATTTTTATTTTATATTTTAATTTTAAATAATTGTACATTTGGATATTCTAACTTGTGGTACCATTCACTGTTTATTACGTGTGCACGCATAATAAAAGTGATTTAAATAAATAAATATCTGAACATCATTTTCACCGAAATATCAAATTTGTCTGTTTTTTACGGTTTTTTTATTTGGAATTTTTTATTTTCAGTTATAATTTTAAATAATTATACATTTGGATATTCCAACTTGTGGTACCATGCACTGTTAATTACGTGTACACGCATAATGAAAGTGACTTCAATAAATAAATATCTAAACATCATTTTCAATTTTTGTTTCAAATAATTGTACATTTGGATATTCTAACTTGTGGTACCATTCACTGTTAATTACGTGTGCACGCATAATGAAAATGATTTCAATAAATAAATATCTGAACATTATTTTCACCGAAATATCAAATTTGACTATTTTCACCACGGTTTTTTTATTACGAAATATGTATTTTCAATTATAACTTTAAATAATTGTACATTTGGATATTCTAACTTGTGGTACCATTCACTGTTAATTACGTGTGCTCGCATAATGACAGTGGTTTCAATACACAAATCTGAACATCATTTTCATCGAAATATCAAATTTGACTTTTTTTCACTGTTTTTTTATTTGGAATTTTTTATTTTCAATATAAGTTTTAAATAATTGTACATTTGGATATTCTAACTTGTGGTACAATTCACTGTTAATTATGCGTGCACGCAAAATGAAAGTGATTTCAATTAATAAATATCTGAACATCATTTTCATCGAAATATCAAATTTGACTTTTTTCACTGTTTTTTTATTTGGAGATTTTTATTTTCAATTATAATTTTAAATCATTAATAATAATTGTGGTACCATTCACTGTTAATTACAAGTGCACGCATAATGAAAGTGATTTCAATACACAAATATCTGAACATAATTTCACCGAAATATCACTTTTTCCCCCTGTTTTTTTAATTGGAAATTTTTATTTTCAATTATAATTTTATATCTAAATGTACAATATCATTGTACATTTAGATATTCTAACTTGTGGTACCATGCACTATTAATTATGTGTTAATGCATAATGAACATCATTTTCATCAAAATATCAAATTTGACTTTTTTAATAATTTTAAATAATTGTGCATTTGGATATTATCTCCGCAGACAACGCAAAAACCGGTTTCGACCTGTTAGGTCTTATCAGTCCAGTGCGTCCGGAGTTAATTCCCAAATATACAATTTTATGATGGGTCTCATCAGTCCAATGCATCCGAAGTTGATTCAAAATATATACAATTTTATTAAATAATTTTATTTTTATTGAATAATTTATGAACTTATATTAAAATTTGTGTACAAGGTATTCCACATTTCAATGACCACCATTGAGATTTCTAAATATTTATCTGTTTTTGTAGTCATATATTTCATAATAAATTATCAATATGATCAATGTAAGCTGAATTGTTATCAATAAATATTAATTGTTCGTAATTAAGGACGAGATTCCAATCAACAACTATTGATTAATCGTAGCCTTAACCATTGAGTAAGGAACATGGTTCCTTACTAGTTCCTTACTTATTATATGAATTAAATATGCCTTATATGAATATGTCTTATAAATATAATAATGACTAACTCAAATTCAAAAAGGTATAGGGGCTGTATTTTTCTTGGCAACGACAGTACTATTAAAACATTCACATTTTGAAGATATTTTCAAAGTAAAAAAAAAACAGACATACCAACGTCAGAAAATTGGGTTGAAAATCGTAAGTTTTAATTTTCGCAGTTAAGGACGAGATTCTAACCAACAACTATTGATTAATCGTAGCCTTAATCATTGAGTAAGGAGCATGGTTCCTTACTAGTTCCTTACTTATGATATGAATTAAATATGCCTTATAAATATGATAATGACTAATTCAAATTCAAAAAGGTATAAGGGCTGTATTTTTCTTGGCAACGACAGTACTATTAAAACATTAACATTTTAAAGATATTTTCAAAGTAAAAAAAATAGCAGTCATACCAACGTCAGAAAATTGGGTTGAAAATAGTAATTTTTAATTTGTAAACGTAAATTTTCAAAAACAGACAATGTTGATGAGAAAAAAACAATGTAAAATTGAGTTGAAAATATATTTTTTTAATTTGTAAACGTAAGTTTCTCTAAAACAGACATCAATTTTCATGAAAAACAAACCAATGCCGAAGTGTACATTATGACCTAACCTAACCTAAGGCTGAGATTTAAACCTAGGACCATTGATTAATCGTAACCTTAACTTACATACCTTACAACTTTTATTCGATTTATAGTTTTACTGATTTAAGAAATTCTTTAAGAAGTCTTGTTCTTGGCAACAACAGTACTATTAAAACATTAACATTTTAAGATATTTTCAAATTTAAAAAAAAATAGGAGTCATACCATCGTTAGAAAATTGAGTTGAAAATCGAAATTTTCAATTTTCAAACGTAAATTTCTCAAAACCAGACATCAATTTCCATGAAAAAAAAAACAATGCTGTAGTGTACCTTATGACCTAACCTAACCTACGGCTAGATTTGAACCTATAACCATTGATTAATCGTAACCTTAACTTACATACCTTACAACTTTTATTAGACTTATAATTTTTCTGATTAAAAAATCCTTTATAAAGTCTTGTTCTTGGCAACGAATACTATTAAAACATTTACATTTTAAAGATATTTTCAAAAAATAAAATAAAAATAGGACTCATACCAACGTCAGAAAATTGAATTGAAAAGCGAAATTGAAATTTTTAATTTTTAAACGTAAATTTTTCAAAAACAGACATCAATTTTCATTTTTTTAAATGCCGTAGTGTATCTTATGACCTAACCTAACCCAAGGCCGCGATTTCAACCTAAGATCATTGATTAAACGTAACCTTAACTTATATACCTTGCAACTTTTATTCGATTTATAACTTTTCTGATTTAAGAAATCATTTAAGAAGTCTTGTTCTTGGCAAGGACAGTATTAAAAGATTTACATTTTAAAGATATTTTCAAATAAAAAAAAAAACATAAAATTGAGTTGAATATCAAAATTTTCAATTTTCAAAGGTAAATTTCTCAAAAACAGAGTCGTATCGATTTTCGACATGAGTACCCTACAACTTCAGAGAGATTTTCTGCTCCCCATAAGTTTTTTTAACTGTCTGAAGAATAATATACTCTTAAATTACTTGATCAAAAAATTCATTTTTGCCAAATTTTACGGAAAAAAATAAGTCTTACATACTTACATTTATTGAAAAACTAATCAAAGCAATGTTTTGAAAATCCCGCAAAGAATTGTATTCATTTTTGGCCAATTTTTAAGTTGCTTGGATCAAACTTCAGTGCCCAATAAAAAAAATGTATGCTCCTCATAAGTTTTATACCAGTTTGATAGAAACATTATATAATATTAAATTTCTTGATCAAAATATTCATCTTTGCCAATTTTACGAAAACAAATAATATTGTATAAAGACAATATAGTTCTATTTATTAAAAAGTAATTGAAGCAATTTTTCTAAAATCCCGCAAAGAATTGGATTGGTACAACTTATTGTACCATCACCAATAAATTATGAATTATGAATTATTTATTTTTGGCCAATTTTTATGATGTTTGGAGCAAACTTTAAAACAAGTGCCTAATCTATTTTAAATATTTTTATTTTTAGACACCCTCGTGTAGCTAAAAATAATTGAAAACGTCTGTAATTTTAATTAAACAACAAATATACCTTATCAAAGCACATTCAAGCCTTTATAGGTTCAAGACTATAGATACAGTATTAATTTTTAACAACAATATGAACATATAAATAAAGTTATTGACGTTTCCTGTGGCAAGATGATATCTTAATTTTTTTTATATCTACATTTCCATGGGAATAATTTTGATCAATTTTGCTTCTAATTCTTCTCAAACTTAACTAATATATTTTTAATATAATTATTTTCGTATGCTGCTAGCGGGAAGCTTTTTTAGCAACCAATTACACATTATTTGTTGATAGTGAGAATTGGGTTCTGATCAATTTTGTTTTTTCATGTTATCTTGCATAGAAAATATGATTTCAATGTTGTAAAACTTTAAAACTAGTTAGTGACTTGATTGAATTTTTCAACGAATCAACAATTCGTCAACAAATATATAAATAAAACATGAGTTTGCTGTTGTCTCTAGCAAATGTGATTTCATTTTATGATTTATTTCTTTAAAATTTAGACGTCTATCAAAAATTATAACATATCTTAATAAATCACACCCAAAAATATATCAAATATTATGAACTATATAATTAAAACTTATTCTTAAAAAAAATAATATAAATATTATTAATAATATTTTATATTATTAATAATATAAATGAATAAAAATAAAATAAAATATTCATAACCGAAACTAGTCAGGCGAAATAAATAAATCATAAAATAAAATAAAAATAAATATTATTTAACAGTAAGTAAATATAACAACCTTAAATATATAACTGGTAATTTGTGGATAAAACCTTAAACTTAAATGTGATTTCAATGTTTTAAAACTTTAGTCAACAAATATAAACAAAAACATTGATGTTGTTGTCTCTAGGTGCATGAAATCTTAACTGAATCTTCTGGATATCTGGATGTTTAGCTTTACATTTTAATTTAGATTAATTTTCCCTCACATTTTCTAAAAATATCTATTTTGATTTCATTTCAAAATTTTTGACTATTACTGCGAATATTTTTTCAGTAACAAATAAATAAATAAGTAAATAAAATTGGCTTATGTACTACAAGCAATTTCATTTACTTATACAGGATGTCTCAAAAATGGTGTCCATCCTATATACGTCACCATACTACTACTAACCAATATGATCCTAAATCTACAAACAAAATTGACAAATAAGTCAATTGTCAAGATGAAAAAATTGAGAGAACACTTTCATGGCCTGGGTTATAAAAGCATAAAACTAAGTACTTACGTAAGTACGTACTTGCTTACTTACAGAAGTACGTAAGTACTTCCGTAGTTGCCAGATGTGTTCCTGCCTTGATCAAAATTTGAAAATACTCATAATGTTCTCAAAATGTGTGTTAAAACATTGATTTCAACATATTTGTTATTTAACTTTGGACCGTTATAAATGATTGACATCGAAATTTTTGGAAAAATGTCATAAAGAGAGAATCTGCAACTTCATACCCCTATAACTTCAAAAATAACCATCACAGGAAAATTGTGTTTGTGGATTTAGAGTCAGATTGGTTAGTAGTATATGACGTATAAAGGATGGATACCATTTTAGAGACACCCTGTATATAAATTTCGAATGAAATTGGGATAATTTTGAAAAAAAATGCTATATATTTTTTTCTTAAAATGGCTTCACATAATTTCAATATTATTATATTTGTATCTACTATAGGGAATCATACGCGTATAACTTCAAAAATAACCATCACAGGAATTTTTATTGTGGATTTAGAGTCAGATTGGTTGGTAGTATGTGATTTACAAAGGATAGACACCATTTTAGAGACACCCTGTATATAAATTTAGAATGAAATTGGGATAATTTTGAAAAATATATTTTTCTTTTCTTAAAATAGCTTCATATAATTTCTATATTATTATATTTGTAACTACTATTGGGAATCATACGTTTATAACTTCAAAAATAACCATCACAGGAAAATTTTGTTTGTGGATTTAGAGTCAGATTGGTTGGTAGTATGTGACGTATAAAGGATGGACGCCATTTTTTAGAGACACCCTGTATATACATTTAGAATGAAATTGGGATAATTTTGAAAACTTTTGCTATATTTTTTCTTAAAACTGATTCATATATTTTCAATATTATATTTGTATTTGTATTTGAGGGAATCATTTTTAGCAACAATGAAATGAAAAACGTGTCTGACGCTACAAGCACATATTTTTTTGTTAATAGCTAGAATCAGATTTTGACAATTTTCGTCAACTTCGTTGTTTCTTTGCTTAGACTTTTTTAGCTATGTGATTTCTTAAGTTTTTAAATTAGAGATTAGTGGAAATTCATCGATTTAACACGTCGATTTTAAATTCGTCGAAAGGAAATTATTATTTTATCAATAAGTATAAAAAACGTGTTTTTGCTATTATCTCTCGCTACATGATATCTTCACTTTGAATATTTAGGTTTAAATTGGACAAATATGTTTAATTTTGATACATATTTTCATAGTTAGGTTTAAATTGGACTAATTTGTTCAATTTTGATTCATATTTGTTAAAATATCTAAAAGATTTTTTGTTGTTTTTTTTATTATACTATTATAATTATACAATTATAATAATTTGATGTTTTAAGCAACAAAATCTATGATCTATGTTACAGAAAATTTCACTGCAGATAATTTCATTTTCATATTTAGGTTTAAATTGAAATTTGTTCAATTTTGATTCATATTTGTTAAAATACTATATGATTTTTTATTGTTTTTTTATTATACTATTATAATTATACTATTATAATATTTTGATGTTTTAAGCAACAAAATCTATGATCTATGTTAGACAATCAGACAATTTCACTACAAACAATTTCATTTATATATAAACTAATAATTAAATTGTGTTAATTTGTGCTACTTGTGATTTCTTGAAAAGAAAAGTTTAATACGATGGTTACCTAATAATTGTTTGTTTACCACACTATAAAAATCAACAAATAACAAATATAATATTACAATAATATTAATAACAAACATAAAATCGAACAATTTTTAAGTATTATCCTGAACGAGATTCTAACCTATAACTATTGATTGGTTGGCATCTTAAACAACTACACAATATTGGCTTAAATTTTACTACATATTAATTTTTTTAATTACTACATCTATTTTTTTTAATGAAGTGTCGTGAACAAATTGAATATAACTTCTGTGGACAATTGGAGACCGGTTTCTACCTGGTGGGTCTCATCAGTCAAGGCGTCCGAATTAATTTTTGGTAATTTTTGAAGAACGTTTTCTTTGTTTTGAAGTATAAAAAAGAATAGACTGTAACTTCTACTTAAATATTTTTATGGTTTGCACATGTTTTATGATAAAATATGCCAAACTATGTACAATATTTTTATTTTTAGTAATCTAAGTTTTTCGTTCATTTTTAGTCTCCTTCGGACTTAAATAGTGATATTTTATCAAAACCTGCCCCCTTAAAACTATTATTATTGCATATTTAACTCCCAAAAAAATCTAGATTCCTGCTTTTATTAAATTTCAAATACTCAAATGTACAAAAACTAGCAAAAGAATTCCACGTTTGGCCTCATATTTAAAATGTTTTGTGAAAAAAATTGCATTTTATTAAATATAAATAACTTTAATAAATAAAATACATTTTGTTTCAAATGAATAATATCCCAAGCATTTTTTTTTTTTTAATTGGATTATATAATAGTACGATCATATTGATAAAAGAACATATAGACCAGCGGTTTTTCTGCATAAAATTTTATATTTACTATCAAACTACAATTATTCCATGCAAATTTCCCAACGAAATGAACATTTGCACATTTGTACCGTACAAAAATGTAAGTTCTTCTATAATACTATAATACTACTACAATACTATAATTCTATAGTATTGGAAGTAGCACGATCATATAATAAGAGTACATAAAGACCAGCTACCTTTCTACGTAAAATTTTATAGTTGTTATAAACTATAATTATTCCATGCAAATTTCCCAACAAAATGCAACATCTGCACTATAACTATAATACTATAATTCTATAGTATTGGAAGTGAAGTGAAAATTTTATATTTGTTATCAAACTGCAATTATTATTCTATGCAAATTTTCCAACGAAATGCAACATCTGCACATATGTGACGTACAAAAATGTAATTCTTCTATAATATTATAATACTACTACAATACTATAATTCTATAGTATTGGAAGCAGCACGATCATATTAATAAGAGTACATAGAGACCAGCGGCCTTTCTGCATAAAATTGTATAGTTGATATAAACTACAATTATTCCATGCAAATTTCCCAACAAAATGCAACATCTGCACTATAACTATAATACTATAATTCTATAGTATTGGAAGTGAAGTGAACATTTTATATTTGTTATCAAACTACAATTATTCTATGCAAATTTGCCCACGAAATGCAACAACTGCACGTATGTGACGTACAAAAATGCAAATTCTTCTATAATACTATAATACTACTGCAATATTATAATTCTATAGTATTGGAAGTAGCACGACCATATTAATAAGAGTACATATAGACCAGTGGTCTTTTTGCATAAAATGTTATAGTTATTATAAACTAGAATTATTCTATGCAAATTTTCCAACAAAATGCAACATCTGCACTATAACTATAATACTATAATTCTATAGTATTGGAAGTGAAGTGAAAATTTTATATTTGTTATCAAACTACAATTATTCTATGCAAATTTCCCAACGAAATGCAACATCTGTACATATGTGACGTACAAAAATGCAAATTCTTCTATAATACTATAATACTACTGCAATATTATAATTCTGTAGTATTGGAAGTAGCACTTTCATATTAATAAGAGTACATAAAGACCAGCGGCCTTTCTGCATAAAATTTTATAGTTGTTATAAACTACTATTATTCCATGCAAATTTCTCAACAAAATGCAACATCTGCACTATAACTATAATACTATAATTCTATAGTATTGGAAGTGAAGTGAAAATTTTATATTTGTTATCAAACTCAAATTATTCTATCAAAATTTTCCAACGAAATGCAACATCTGTACATATGTGACGTACAAAAATGCAAATTCTTCTATAATACTACAACAATACTCTAAATCTATAGTATTGGAAGGAGCACGATCATATGAATAAGAGTACATACAGACAACGGTCTTTCTGCATAAAATTTTATATTTGTTATCAAACTCCAATTATTCCATGCAAATCTCCCAACGAAATGCACAATCTGCATACAAGTGACGTACAAAAATGCAAATTATGTGCACTTTAATTTCACAGCGAATTATTGATTATCCCTAGGTTAAGTTTATTATGTATAATCGATTGTGCTGCTAAGGAACGACTAAGCGAAGGTTGCAATGCAGAAAGGCAAAAAACGCGAAACCTCTTAATGGCTCGTAAATACACCTTACAGGATCCTTAATTACTGCAGGAAATTAATTATTGGCCATGATCGAATTTCGATCGCCAAACTTTGCGCAACGGTATCTTGTGAAATGGGTGTGCTCGTACAGTTGTGCACCCAAATTTGTTATAATTATCCGCTGCCCTAATTATATATTTAAATTCGCCGCTGTGAAGGTTTACAATTTCTCGTATTTGTTTTTAAATTACAAAAAAAATCATAATTTTTGTTATGAATAAAATTGTGATTGTTATAATTGTTATAATTGTAAGGGAAAAAATATTGCTGTTTTTGTTGTTAATAAGAAATTATATTTAAAGTTAATTTTTAGAATTTATTTTATTTATTACACACACACATATATATATATATATATATATATATATATAATCGATCTTTATTGGGCTATCGACCCCATATGGGGTCTTTCCGCCTTATTTATTATATTAGTATGAAATTTATATTAATTATTATTTATTAATATTTATTATTGATTTAGTAGAATTTTTAGTAAGGATGAATTTTTTATTAGGTATTTTATATTGATAGATTATAATTTTAATTTATTAATAATTTTTTTAAATTTATAATCATTTTAAGTTTTTTTATGATTATATTTAAAGATAATAAATTAGTAATTTTGATGGAATTAATGGAAGTTGAAATTAAAACTAAAACGTTGAAATGTCATCATCACATTTTTCATGGCAACTTCTCCTTTTGAAACTCATCTTCTTTCGATCCTCATATCTTTAATTATAGTTGGGATAAGATTAATTTAGGTAAGATCAGACATTGCATAGGTAAATATACATCCTGTCAAGCTGACACAATATTTCAAAAATACCAACACCGCGTTTTATGGCGAACGAGCCTACCTATGCAAACTGACCTTAACCGCGGCGCGGCGCGTTTCTGTCCTCTTGGACGGACAGCTTTATACAACAAAATATGTTACAACTAATTTTATGGCGAACGAGCCTACCTTTGCAAACTGACCTTAACCGCGGCGCGGCGCATTTCTGTCCTCGTGGACGGACAGCTTTATGCAACAAAATATGTTACAACTAATTGTATGGCGAACAACCCTACCTTTGCAAACTGACCTTAACCGCGGCGCGGCGCATTTCCGACCTGGTGGACGGGCAGCTTTATACACCAAAATATTTAACAACTAATAGACTGCAACGTTATGGTGAAATTAATACTTTAAATGCCGCCAAGTAATTAATAGAAAGAAAGTTTCTCACACTTCAATTTATTCATATTTCCAGTTTTATACACGTGGGTCACGATTCTGCGATTAAGTCACACAATTTTCGCGGAATTTTCTTTTCCTATTGCATAGCAAATCAAGCGCTAATAAGATACGGGTTTCCCAGATATAATTAAATTAAATACCGGATTGTGTTTTACTGCGATTGCATATTAAACTTGTTAGTAACCTCCAGTAATAGCCGAGTAAAAATACTCACATTCACTAGAAACTTTTTCCACAGAACGTAATAGTAATAAACTATGTGAGCATTTTTGACCTCTTACAAACTGAATTACAAATTTAGCGAATTAAAAAAAATCAACTTAATTTTCTTATGAAGGCTGTATGAAATTTAGTCTGATACAAAAACATACAGTTTAAGATTTTCTTTGACCTTTCTTTGAGCTTTGAGCATTTTTGACCTATTAGAAACTGATTTATTACAAATTGAGCGAATACAAAAAATAAAATAAAAATGAACTACATTTTCTTATGAAGGCTGCCATGAAATTTAGTCTGTTACAAAAATATACAGTTTAAGATTTTCTTTAAATTTTCATTAAAATATTTTTCACACATTTTCGAAATTATGCAAAAATGAAAATTTGATATTAAAGAAACAATTTTTGTTGTCGATTTTTGTTTTCAAAACGTTGAAGACTGAATTTTTATTAAAATATGTTATAATTTTAAGATTTTTCAGTATAAGATTTTCATTGACCTTTCTTTGAGCTTTAAGCATTTTTGACTTATTACAAACTGAATTACTAATTGATTCCAATTGAGCGAATTACAAAAAAAAAAACAAGTTAAGTTTCTTATGAAGACTGCTATGAAATTTAGTCTGTTACAAAAATATACAGTTTAAGATTTTCGTTGACCTTTCTTTGAGCTATAATCATTTTTGGCCTAATACAAACTGAATTACAAATTTGTTACAAATTGAGCGAATACAAAAAACAAAATAAAAATGAACTAAATTTTCTTATGAAGGCTGCTATGAAATTTAGTATGTTACAAAAATATACAGTTCAAGATTTTCTTTAAATTTTTATTAAAATATGTAACACATTTTCGAAATTATGCAAAACGAAAATTTGATATTAAAAAAACAATTTTTGTTGTCGATTTTTGTTTTCAAAACGCTTAAGACTGAATTTTTATTGAAATATGTTATAATTTTAAGATTTTCATTGACCTTTCTTTGAGCTTCAAGCATTTTTGACTTATGACAAACTTAATTACAAATTGATTTTAATTGAGCGAAATATAAAAAAAACAACGTAAGTTTCTTATGAAGACTGTCATGAAATTTAATCTGTTGTACCTAAAATGTAGTCAAAAATATACAGTTTAAGATTTTCTTTGGGTTTTGAGCATTTTTGACCTATTACAAACTGAATTACAAATTTATTATAAATTGAGCGAATACAAAAAAAAAGAAAATTAACTAAAATTTCTTATTACTGCTTTGAAATTTAGTCTGTTACAAAAATATACAGTTTAAGATTTTCTTTAAATTTTTATTAAAATATTTTTCACACATTTTCGAAATTATGCAAAAACGAAAATTTGATATTAAAGAAACAATTTTTGTTGTCGATTTATGATTTCAAAACGAGTAAGACTAAATTTTTAATAAAATATGTTATAATTTTAAGATTTTTCAGTGCAAGATTTTCATTGACTTTTATTTGGGCTTTAAGCATTTTTGACCTATTGCAAACTGAATTACAAATTGATTCTAATTGAGCGAATTACAAAAAAGAACAACTTAAGTTTCTTATGAAGACTACTATGAAATTTAGTCTGTTGCAGTCAAAATGTAGTCAAAAACATACAGTTTAAGATTTTCTTTGCCTTTTCTTTGAGCTTTCATCATGTTTGACCTATTACAAACTGAATTACAAATTTATTACAAATTGAACTAATACAAAAAATAAAATAAAAATGAACTAAATTTTCTTATAAAGGCTGCTATGAAATTTAGTCTGTTACTAAAATATACAGTTTAAGATTTTCTTTAAACTTTTATTAAAATATTTTTCACACATTTTCGAAATTATGCAAAAACGAAAATTTTATATTAAAACAAACAATTTTTGTTGTCGATTTTTGTTTTCAAAACGTATAAGACTGAATTTTTATTAAAATATGTTATAATTGTAAGATTTTTCAGTATAAAATTTTCATTCCTTTCATTGAGCTTTAAGCATTTTTAACTTATTACAAACTGAATTACAAATTGATTCCAATTGAGTAAATTACAAACAATAAAAAGTTTCTTATGAAGACTGCTATGAAATTTAATCTGTTACAAAAATATACAGTTTAAGATTTTCTTTGAGGTATAATCATTTTTGGACTATAAAAACTCAATTACAAATTTATTACAAATTGAGCGAAGACAAAAAATAAATAAAAACGAACAAAATTTTCTTATGAAGGCTGCTATGAAATTTAGTATGTTGTAGTAAAAATGTAGTCCAAAATATACAGTTTAAGATTTTCTTTGACCTTTCTTTGGGCTTACATCATTTTTAACCTATTATAAACTGAATTACAAATTTATTACAAATTGAGCGAATACAAATAATAAATAAAAATGAACTAAATTTTCTTATCAGGGCTGCTATGAAATTTAGTCTGTTACAAAAGTATTCACTTTAAGATTTTCTTTAAACTTTTATTAAAATATTTTTCACATATTTTCGATATTACGCAAAAACAAAAATTTTATATTAAAAAAAACAATTTTTGTTGTCGATTTTTGTTTTCAAAACGTTGAAGACTGAATTTTTATTAAAATATGTTATAATTGTAAGATTTTTCAGTTTAAGATTTTCATTGACATTTCTTTGAGCTTTAAGCATTTTTGACCTATTGCAAACTGAATTTATAAATTGATTCTAATTGAGTGAATTACAAACAAAAAAACTTAAGTTTCTTATAAATACTGACATGAAATTTAGTCTGTTGTAGTCAAAATGTAGTCAAAAATATACAGTCTAAAATTTTCTTCGACCTTTCTTTGAGCATTGGGCATTTTTGACCTATTACAAACTGAATTAGTTTAAGATTTTACTAAAATTCATATTAAAATGTTTTTCATCATTTTCGAAATTATACAAAAACGAAAATTTGATAATAAAAAAAGCAATTTTTGTTGTCGTTTTTTTCTTTTCAAAATGTTAAGAGTGAATTTTTATTAAAATATGTTTCGCACATTTTCGAAATTATGCAAAAACGAAAGCTTGATACTAAAAAAAATCCATTTTTGGTTGTCAATTTTGTTTTTCAAAATTTTTAGTCCCGGGAGTACCTCAAAGTCAACATAGACATTTCATAATAATAATAATAACAAAGAATATTTATTAGCAGAAAAGCTACATTCCGGTGAAATCTAGATTTCAAATATTCTTACAATTATCCCAAATTTGAGAAAGTGAAAAATTAAAGATCGCGAATTCTTCGATTATTAAATATAAAATTATTAAATATCAAATAATTAGTATTATTAAATATAATAATACTAATCCTAACGGTTTCAAACTCAATGGCATTTGCACTTCAAAACTTGAGTTAAATCAAAGATTAATAGCACAACAACAATTAATTCAAACTACAGCAAACAATTTCCATAATGAAATCGATTTGTAGGGCAATTTTCCGCTGCAACTTTCAATTCCGCGAAACTAACCTTAATCACGCGTGAAATTGACGTCAATTTTCATAACTTTTTCATGCATTGTCATTTTTATCAAACTCCACCGAGACAGGTTTCCCAACCAGTAATTACTCATAATTATAAGATAAACATTTTACATAATGCTCACACACATATAATTAGCAGCCGGTTGCTTTTTATTTTTTCCAACAATAATTGGCGATTGCAAATTTTGTCCAGTGCAGAAGAAATTCCTGAATTACGCGTAAACTGCCGCTTAAGGGGCAATATTTCATAAGCGCGGGATAATTATCTGTAGGATATACGCACCTAAACATAGTTCACGATTATCGCCATTGTTGACTGTTATATTTATATTGCATGCAATATTCCATAAGCTGTGGATAACTATCTGTCGAATAGAAGCACCAAACACCGTTCACGATTATCGCCATTGTTGGCTGTTATATTTATATTGCATGCAATATTTCATAAGCTGTGGATAATTATCTGTCGAATAGAAGCACCATACACCGTTCACGATTATCGCCATTGTTGGCTGTAATATTGCATGCAATATTTCATAAGTTGGGGACAATTATCTGTCGGACAGACTCACCAAACACCGTTCACGACATATATTCCCAGCTTATGAAATTTCACATGCAATATTACAACCAGTAGTTAAGCAAGGAGAGTTCTAGACCACCCCCGCATAGATTTCGATTAAATTAATTGGCGGTTTTAATCGCCGGTCTCATCGCCGCGGGCGATTACAATAGGATAATTACTGCAATTGCGGGTACTTTAATTACAATTACAGGATTACAATAGGATACTTACAGGTTAATCTGCGATCCGCGGTTTTAATCGACAATCTCGTGGTTTTAATCGACGATTAACCTGTAAGTATCCTATTGTAATCCTGTAATTGTAATTAAACTACCGGAAATTGCAGTAATTATCCTATTGTAATTGAAACCGCGATCCGCGGTTTTAATCGGCGATCTCGTGGTTTTAATCGCCGATTAACCTGAATTTATCCTATTGTAATCCTGTAATTGTAACTAAATTATCCGCAATTGCAGTAATTATCCTATTGTCATTGCTCGCGGTGATTAGACCGCCGATTAAAACCGCCAAATAATTTAATCGAAATCTATGCGGGGGTGGTCTAGAACTCTTCTTGCTTAACTACTGGTTGTGATATTGCATGCGAAATTTCATAAGCTTTTATTACAATTACAGGATTACAATAGGATACTTACAGGTTAATCGGCGATCCGCGGTTTTAATCGGCGATCTCGTGGTTTTAATCGCCGATTAACCTGTAATTATGCTATTGTAATCCTGTAATTGTAATTAAAGTACCCGCAATTGCAGTAATTATACTATTGTAATTGCTCGCGGTGATTAGACCGCCGATTAAAACCGCCAATTAATTTAATCGAAATCTCTGCGGGGGTGGTCTAGAACTATCGTAGATTAACTACTGCTTGTGATATTGCATGCCAAATTTCATAAGCCGGGGATAATTATCTGTCGGATAATCGACAATTGACGATTATCGCCATTGTTTGCATACTGCATGCATAACATCACTTCACAAAAATGTCTGGCACCGTATTTATGTATCCACAAATCATCAAATAAATAGCAAATATTTATATGAACGTGATATCAGTGAGGCAAAATTAATTATGAACAAGATAATCGAACTGTAATTAATTACTTAATACAATGAATCGTTTAAATTCTCTGTCCGCAATTTGCTCTGCTGACAGCAAGAAAACAGGATCCTGTGAGTCATATCGCTGTACAGCAATCCTGTTTATTGCATGCAAATTAATAAGAGACTAATAACAAATAACAATTACTGCCTAATTAATTAAGCAAACAGATTCGGGACTATCTCGCCCAGCAGCTGATACTTGTTCCTAACGCAAACATATTTCATCCGAAAATGTAATCATCAGTTCTTCGGTTTACCATACATTCAATATCCTAAATGACCACGGGCCATATAAAAATATAAAGTTGATGATGATTTCTTCGAAACGAAACGTTGTACTGAAAATTTATAAACGCTGTCTTGTAGAGCTAAAAAAGTGGCAATGAGAAAGTGCCTTTTGTTTTTTGGTACCTTTTCAAATAATTTCAGCAAAACATAAAAACAATATCGCAAGATTTCGGATTTTGTCGAATATCTCCGGAAGTAAGCGGAATTTTCTGGTTTTCTCAACAGAATATTACTGACCACTAAATTGCGCAACCTTTTTTTCTAATTTAACCGCTTTTGTAACTTGTACGGTTTTCGAGATCCCCATGCTATTGATCCTTATCTTGGACACCCTGTATATGATATTAGATTAAAACAAATATTAAAAAATTATCAGCCATTTTAAAATCATTTTTTTATAATTTTTCATCTAATATCATATATATTGAACACAAATAAATTAACACCTCTCAAGATGGCTGAAAGATAGCCGAAACTAGTCTAGTAATTTGAAGCATAAATAATTTAATGAACCCCATGCTATTGATCATTATCTTGGACACCCTGTATATGATATTAGATAAAAAAATTATAAAAATGTTATCAGCCATTTTAAAATCAAAATTTTTATATTTTTTTTTTATCTAATATCATATATATTGAACTCAAATAAATTAACACCTCTCAAGATGGCTGAAAGATAGCCGAAACTAGTCTAGTAAGGTGAAGAATAAATAATTTTAAAAAATAATAAAAACAACAAAACATCTTTATATCTAAACAATGCCAGTAAGTACTCCAATAAAGAAGGAATAAAAAATAAAAAATAGAATAATAACTGGTATCCAAAATGGATAAAACTATAACAAAAATGTAACAAGAATGTAATTATATAGCCACGATGTTATTTTCGTATCCTTGCGATAGGAGTATTTGCTAGAGTCTATAAACAATTATCTGTCTAAGTAACCAAACATATTGGATTACTTAATTATTTAAATATGATTGTCGAGCTTATCACATAGCGCCAACAACTTTTAATTATTGTACGGGACTTATCAGTATTCGTTTTTTTTTGTTCAAGCAATATCATACTTCCTTATCATCTGCAGGAGTGTAAATGGAGCTTGTAATGGTGTCATAACCTTTTTCAATAATTTGTGTTGTTGCTCTTAATTAATTAGGCATATTCGTAACACATCAGTTGCCAAGGCCTTATCAATGTCCACGTAACTCTATTTATCATTATGCCGGACACATAATTTTGATTGCAATTACCACAAGATTGGCCTATTTTCGTTTTGCTCCTTTTTTTTAATCGTGCTTAAATGTAATGTAGATAAAGTATTACAATCGTATGTGTAACGCTCTATTATGACGTTTAAGTTGGTACACCTGGTGCTTGATCGACTGCCGCATGTGAGAGCATGATTAGAAAATTTGCTTCGACTAATGATGTTACATTTAAGGTTTATTTTTTAATCGCGCTTAAATGTAATGTAGATAAAGTATTACAATCGTATACAGGGTGTATCAGCCAAATGGAATAAATTCAATAATAAATAAATGGGGGCGTGTTCGAAAAAACGCTCGGACAGGTCGATTGTTATTTTTAGTTGCGCATTTTTTTCAACAAAAACTTTTTATACAGGGTGTGTCATGTGACCGTGGCCAATACCAACTTTCTTATTTTAAATGCAACACCTGGTATATTATTCAATTTTTGGATTCTTCAGAAAATTCTAGACATATTTCATGTACAATGTCCTATACCTATCTTCAACTGTTTCGGAAATATTAAGTGTTTTCAGATTTATTGCAAAAATTAACATTAAAAAAAGAAAATTATTTGATTACAGAAATTCGTTACAACACACTCAAAAACTAATAAGTAATACTGTTTATTTCTTGATAATGTAAAATAACAAAAAAAAACAATAAATTTCAATGGAGGAGATGTTCAAAATGCTCGCCGTGAACGTCTTGGCAACATCCTAATCTTAAATAGAAATTTCTTCTAACGTTACTCAACATCTCAGGCGTGACCGATCTAATCGCAAGCATTATTCGTCTTAATATACACACTTAATATTTCCGAAACAGTTGAAGATAGGTATAGGACATTGTACATGAAATATGTCTAGAATTTTCTGAAGAATCAAAAAATTGAATAATATACCAGGTGTTGCATTTAAAATAAGAAACTTGGTATTGGCCACGGTCACATGACACACCCTGTATAAAAAGTTTTTGTTGAAAAAAATGCGCAACTAAAAATAACAATCGACGTGTCCGAGCGTTTTTTCGAACACGCCCCCATTTATTTATTATTGAATTTATTCCATTTGGCTGATACACCCTGTATATATACCTGCTACAACTAATAAAACTCAACAAAGTTAATCAAACCAGCGAAATAAAAACAAGATTTAGGCTTGGATGGGTAGCTTTCGGAAAGCTCAGTTTTATCCTAAAAAACAAGAAGTACCCACAGTACCTAAAAACAAGAATTTGTAATCAGTGCATACTTCCTGTCTTTACATACGGGGCACAAGTATGGACATTCACAAAGGCCAATATGGAGAAAACTGCTGCAGTTCAGAGATCTATGGAAAGACAGATGCTCCACATACGACTTTCAGATAGGAAAAGAAACGTATGGATCCGAGAAAAAACTAAAGTTAAAGATGTAAGAGAGGAAGCTGCAAAGCTAAAATGGAAATTTGCTGGTCATAACATCAGACAAATCGATGAAAGATGGAACAAACTTTTGTACACTGGACACCATGGCAAAATACGAGAGGACGAGGAAGGCCACAAATGCGTTGGGCAGTGGTCATTAAGAAACATGCAGGAAATAAATGGGCTGAAATAGCAAGTAGTAGAGAGGAATGGAAACAACTTGGGGAGGCCTACGTCCAAAGATGGACGGCAGAAGGCTGAAAAGAAGAAGAACAATCTCCCGTCTGAATGAGAATGAAACCGGAAAGATTACCTTATCAACCTCCACGACATCGCTCAAAGCGTATGCCAGAAATTAATAAAGCTCTCGAAGACCCACGTATATGAAACCGGAAAGATTACCTTATCAACCTGCACGACATCGCTCAAAGCGTATGCCAGAAATTAATAAAGCTCTCGAAGACCCACGTATATGAAACCGGAAAGATTACCTTATCAACCTGCACGACATCGCTCAAAGCGTATGCCAGAAATAAATAAAGTTCTCTAAGACCTGCATATACTGTATCGACGTTGCTTTTAGCATGGCGCCTATAATATATTGAGAGGGAACATGATTTTGGTAACGCAAATTATACATAATTTACGGGGTATTATTACGTGTTTTCAATTTTATACCTGAGTATGAAATTGTTTTAAAATTACTACTAAACGTCTCAATTAATATCAGTCATTTTTCGTGGTTTTATGTTTAATTAATTTATACGAAATATGGATATTCCGAACCCTTAGTGATTTTTGCACACCAAATTACGGGCATTTTTGTAACGTGCGATAATTTTTACAGCTTGAAGGAAGCAATAATTTTAATCGCTGTATCGCTCGTAATCGTCGAGGAAAGCGCAGCGTGGCAAAAAAACTGTTCTCAATTGCTCGTGTTTTTTTTTCTTGCATTCCTCGATGGCCGGGAAAGCCGCGGAATCGCCAGACAGACCACACATTGCCCCCTCTTTGGCGCAACCTTTCCTCAATTTCTTCTTGCATGACGCAACCTACGCGCCGCGTTGCGCTCTCCAATAACCGATCGATCGGGCTAAATAATTGTCGAGTTTATAATAATGGTGATTAAGCCCTAGGCGGAAGACGGCCGATCGATAATATAGTTATTGATCGAGCACCAGGAAGTGAACGTGCCACGCACCACAATGCGGCCGACAGGCCTTGCGTGGGAGCGTCGCGACGCATCGCTAATTTTTGGAGGTGGAGGACAAAGAAGTTGGGCGGATGGGATTCTGGTCAATCGCCGCGATCTTTAAATTTGCGGAAGGTTGCACCGGATGAATGATGAAATTGCTTGCATAATGAACCGCACGCAGAACCTTGAGGGATACCTGCTTTAGCATAATCACTTTACTGAGTCTCATTTGTTTCATTATTACGAAATGTTTATCAAGCACAGATGATGTAATTGGATAGACTTTGCCTTTGTCACCCCCAATGTCAACAATCTATCTAGCAAAATAAGACTGACATAATAAGCAATCATCTCTTAGAAAAAAGAACAATTATCAAGATTTGTCTAGCAGCACACCAAATGAAAAGGTTATATTATTTTCTTGTATCCTAGGAAACATTTCAGCATTCTTGCACGACGTATTTATTTTGCATATTGAACAGTGCCATCTATTAGTACCTAGCCATCGTAAAAGTTAAAAAAAAAACAACTCATATTTGACGATACCTATATATACAGGGTGTCTACGCTAAACCGTTCGTTAAAAGCTTACGGGGTTGCCGTTGTACTAAACATTTCAAAAAAAATCCTCGTCACACGGTTGAATCAGTTGTTCTTATGTGAAATATTTTTAACTTTCTATCACTTCCGGTTCCACCGGAAGTAGCACCAACTTTCTTATTTTAAATGGAACACCCAATATATTATAATATTTTTGAATTCCCCGCATAAATTGGAACATATTTTGTAAGAACGTATGTACACTTATATCTTCTAGTTTTCAAGAAAAAAATGTTTTTCTAAAATTTTGACCTCTAAAAGGTAACCAGAAATCTGCTGTGAAAAAACTTCCTCAATTTCTGAAGCCTTTAAAAATGTTGTGTAACAATATTAAAACTTATCATATTTTATTGAAAATGCTGAAAATTTAGAGTATCTATTTATTTGTATATTTTATTACATTTTCTATAACTAGATATTTTCAATCTATATACAACTTCTATAACATTTTCTGGTTTTTAATTCTCTGCTGTTTCAGAACGCCAGGATTAGGTTTTTGAAAGTTACCTTCTAATAAGTTTGATATTTTGATAACATATTTTGGAAATTTCCAATCTCTATAAAAAATTTCCACAATTTCTGAAGCCTTTAAAAATGTTGTGTAACAATATTAAAACTTATCATATTTTATTGAAAATGCTGAATATTTAGAGCAGCGGTTCTCAAACTTTTTGAGCGGCGGAGCCCTCCAAAGGCATACAAATTTCCACGGAACCCCACTGGTTCAATAAGCATATGTATGTGCATATGTATATATATATATATATATATGTATTTAAATATATTTTATTTTTAGTATTTTTATTTATATAAATAAATATAAACAAAAAGAAAGAATGAAATTATTTGTTCTTCAATAAAATCATTTATTTATCAACAAATAATTGCTAAATATTATAAAAACAAACTTCATTGTTAGTGGGACGCATGGACTTGTTTCCTATTTTTACATAGTTCTTTTATGTCTGGCTTTATAGAGGACAGTTGAATCCTCATATCAGCTTCTGCATAGAGTCTGTTGCGGTATTTGGTTTTTGTTGCAGCATATGAAGAAAAGCCAGATTCGCACAGATAAGTCGCAGCGAAAGGAAGAAGTATTTTAAGAGCTTTCATTGATAAATCTGCAAATTCTTCTCTCAAAGTGCACCAAAATTCTGGCAAAGATAGCTTTTCAAATATGGCTTGTAGTGAGGAATCTGTAATCATGTCAACGAACATTTCGTACTCCTTAGCTGTGAATGTGTCTGGCCTTTTCTGAACTATGAATGGGTTTCTAATCCATGTATAATTTTTAAGCTTTTCATTCTCTTCATCTGGAAAATATTGTTTGACCGAGTTTAGAATATCTTCCAAATGTTGACAAATTTCATCACACAACATAGTAAGGTCATTTGCATCAATGTCTCCATTAATTTCATCGCAGAAATCTTTAAGTATTGGGAAGCTATCTAGCTCACGAGAGCGAATGCAAGTGATCCAAAATTCCAATTTCTTTTTGAAAGCTTGAATTTTATCATTGGCTGTGAACACTGTTACTTGTTTTCCTTGAAGTGACATATTCACATTGTTTATCTTTGAAAAAAAGTCGGCGAGGTATCCAAGTCGAAACAACCATAGTTTATCTGTCAACCTTTCTTGTAAATCCATATTGTTTTTCATGAAAAATGTGCCCAATTCGGAACGCAGCTCGAATAGTCGAACAAGTACTTTCCCTCGAGACAGCCATCGTACTTCGGTATGGAGCAGTAAAGCTTTATGAACGCTTCCCATATCTTCGCATAGAATTTTAATTTTGAAAAGCCGTCCTTGACTCGTCAAGGACCTTGTGGCTATTTGTGCAGTTTGGTGCCATATTCTTGATTTTTGCGACAGCGCCAGCAGTTTTTCCTACCATTGCCTTTGCACCATCAGTGCAGATATCAACACATTTTTTCCAATCTAAACCCTGAGCATTAAAAAAGTTATCCACGATATTAAATATTTCGGCACCAGTTGTATTGGTTGGCAATGGTTCACACAAAAGTAGATCCTCTTCAAGCAAATTTAGATGCTGATATCGGACAAATACAAGCAAGACTGCAAGTCCAGCTACGTCTGTGCTTTCGTCCATTTGTAGAGAAAAATTACAACATTGTAGACGAGATATCAATTCAGCCTTTACGTTGGCTGCTAAATCCTTAATTCGGCGAGCTACCGTGTCATTGGATAGTGGCACATTAGTTATTTCTTTTGCCAACCTTTCATCAAGCATACATTTAGCTATATCGACTGCACAAGGCTTGATCAATGTCTCAGCTATTGTATGAGCTTCGCCTGCCAGTGCAATACGATAACTGACAATGTATGATGCTTCAGTGGCCTTCTCATTGCCAGTTTTAAAAGTTGAAACAATTAGGTTTTGTCGCTTTAAGAGTTCATCACGCCTACGCATAAAATAGCGATAGAGCGAGCAAACTGATGCAAACTAAACCTAAGAAAAAGCTGAAAAAGCAAACGGCCACGCGGCAGACCGCATTATTGTCTTCCTAAGTAATGTATAGAAATAAATAAAATAAAACACCTCAATATTCTTCCACTTCACTTTATAAAAATTTCACTTAATTTCAGTTTGTAAGACCACTCTTGGCGCAATCTGCGGACGGTGGAGACAATGGTCTGCACGGGCCGACTTTTGACTATTTGTACCCGGCCCGGCCCGATACGTCTCCAGCCCGAGTCGTCCAAGTCGCTTTTCGCTTTCGGGCGTACGAACAAAATTAGGGTGACTCAAAGCCACTCAAGTTAGCAACGCGCACACACTCACACACGCTTCACACTTTAGGACAGTGTTTCTCAACCGCTAAAAATCTTTAAAAAATCTATAATCTAAATTTTTTAGTTCATTTTTTATTAATATATATTAATGTTTAGCGGATTTCAATTTATAATTCACGGAGCCCTTTGGGGTAGCTCGCGGAACCCCAGGGCTCCGCGGAGCACACTTTGAGAAACGCTGATTTAGAGTATCTATTTATTTGTGTATTGTATTACATTTTCTATAACTAGATATTTTCAATCTGTATACAACTTCTATAACATTTTCTGGATTTTAATTTTCTACGGTTTCAGAACGCCAGGATTAGGTTTTTGAAAGTCACCTTCTAATAAGTTTGATATTTTGATAACATATTTTTGAAATTTCCAATCTCTATAAAAAAAATCCACAATTTCTGAAGCCTTTAAAAATGTTGTATAACAATATTAAAACTCATCATATTTTATTGAAAATGCTGAAAATTTAAAGTATCTATTTATTTGTATATTTTATTACATTTTCTATAACTAGATATTTTCAATCTGTTCACAACTTCTATAACATTTCCTGGTTTTTAATTTTCTACGGTTTCAGAACGCCAGGATTACGTTTTTGAAAGTTGCCTTCTAATAAGTTTGATATTTTGATAACATATTTTGGAAATTTCCAATCTCTATAAAAAAAATCCACAATTTCTGATGCCTTTAAAAATGTTGTGTAACAATATTAAAACTTATCATATTTTATTGAAAATGCTGAAAATTTAGAGTATCTATTTATTTGTATATTTTATTAAATTTTCTATAACTAGATATTTTCAATCTGTTTACAACTTCTATAACATTTTCTGGTTTTTAATTTTCTACGGTTTCAGAACGCCAGGATTAGGTTTTTGAAAGTTCCCTTCTAATAAGTTTGATATTTTGATAACATATTTTGGAAATTTCCAATCTCTATAAAAAAAATCCACAATTTCTGAAGCCTTTAAAAATGTTGTGTAACAATATTAAAACTTGTCATATTTTATTGAAAATGCTGAAAATTTAGAGTATCTATTTGTATATTTTATTACATTTTCTATAACTAGATACTTCCAATCTGTATACAACTTCTATAACATTTTCTGGTTTTTAATTTTCTACGGTTTCAGAACGCCAGGATTAAGTTTTTGAAAGTTACCTTCTAATAAGTTTGATATTTTGATAACATATTTTGGAAATTTCCAATCTCTATAAAAAAATTCCACAATTTCTGAAGCCTTTAAAAATGTTGTGTAACAATATTAAAACTTATCGTATCTTATTGAAAATGCTGAATATTTGGAGTATCTATTTATTTGTATATTTAATTACATTTTCTATAATTAGATATTTTCAATCTGTATACAACTTCTATAACATTTTCTGGTTTTTCATTTTCTACGGTTTCAGAACGCCAGGATTAGGTTTTTGAAAGTTACCTTCTAATAAATTTGATATTTTGATAACATATTTTAGAAATTTCCAATCTCTATAAAAAAAATCCACAATATCCGAAGCCTTTAAAAATGTTGTGTAACAATATTAAAACTTATCATATTTTATTGAAAATGCTGAAAATTTAGAGTATCTATTTATTTGTATATTTTATTACATTTTCTATAACTTGATATTTTCAATCTGTAAACAACTTCTATAACATTTTCTGGTTTTTCATTTTCTACGGTTTTAGAACGCCAGGATTAGGTTTTTGAAAGTTACCTTCTAATAAGTTTGATATTTTGATAACATATTTTGGAAATTTCCAATCTCTATAAAAAAAATCCACAATTTCTGAAGCCTTTAAAAATGTTGTGTAACAATATTAAAACTTGTCATATTTTATTGAAAATGCTGAAAATTTAGAGTATCTATTTATTTGTATATTTTATTACATTTTCTATAATTAGATATTTTCAATCTGTATACAACTTCTATAACATTTTCTGGTTTTTAATTTTCTACGGTTTCAGAACGCCAGGATTAAGTTTTGGAAAGTTACCTTGTAGTAAGTTTGATATTTTGATAACATATTTCGGAAATTTCCAATCTCTATAAAAAAATTCCACAATTTCTGAAGCCTTTAAAAATGTTGTGTAACAATATTAAAACTTATCATATTTTATTGAAAATGCTGAAAATTTAGAGTATTTATTTATTTGTACATTTTATTAAATTTTCTTTATATTTAGTATCGCCACTGTGTGATATTATTTTTATTTTGCTATTGTTAGTAGTTAAACTATGGGGATTCTAACGCACCCCCCGCAGAGATTTCGATTATCCCATTAAATGCAAATTTCGCCGATTAGACACGAATCCGTCGATTCCTCGCGAATCAAAAGTTCGATTAAAACGCGGATTAAATTAATCGAAATCTTTGCGGGGGGTGCGTTAGAATCCCCATAGTTTAACTACTATTGTTTTTCTCGGATACGGTATAATCATTACTTTATTTTGTATTTTTAATACATAATTCATTTATTAATAAATTCATGTATACATTAATTCATTAATTCATGTATAATTCATTCATTCATTAAATTATGTATAATTCATTTAATGTATAACTATAATAAATTAGTAGGTAGATTGCAGTTAATTAAATAGATAAATATTTTGATAATGAGAACAAGTTTTCTGCAACTTCACTAAATTTTTTACTTACATATACGTAGTTCGGTTTCAAATCGCCTCTTTTAAGATTTTAATATTTGCCTTCTAAAATGTTTGATATTTTGTTTGAAATTGTTTGATGGCACATTCTAGAAATTTATAAAATTTCAATGTAACTTTTTGGCACGTTCTAAAATTCTGTTTCACATCGCCTATTTTAAGATTTTAATATTTGCCTTCTAAAATTTTTGATATTTTGTTTGAAATTGTTTGATGGCACATTCTAGAAATTTATAAAATTTCAATGAAACTTTTTGGCACGTTCTAAAATTTTCTGCAATTTTCTATTTTTGATATCTTATTTCTTTTTGGAAATTATTCTCGGTTTTTGGTTAATTTAGTATCACTGGACCTTTGTTAAGTTTTTTCATATTTACTGAACTGTTTTTAGAAAATTTAGACACATTTCTGAAATTTCTAAAAATTTTATTTGTAGTGTTTTAATTACTATCTTTTACAAATTGCATATATATCCTGCGAATTTTTGTTTCTTTTTATTAAACTTTCATTAGATAGTTTCAAAAATATAATACGTCTCTCTACCAAGAATAAACAGTCACCTTATACATCTGACAATCGACACATACTAGACTAATTTATTCCCGGAGGGAATAAAATATCAACTTTCTCTCGGGAATAAAGTGAATCGCGTGAAGTTTATTTTTAATTTATTTTGTAATAATAACAGTAACATTACATGAATTCACAATATTTACATACAGATAATCATCTGATATATTGGAGGTTCGATGTTACTTCAGGTAATGGGTGGGATGTGTATGGTCGTGCGTTGATACTCACCTTTTAAATACAACAGATATGAATTTATTTGACATTAAAAATGGTCAAGATGACAGCTGTAACTATGCTGTCGCTATGAGAATTTTCAACAAGCGTTTCAACTATGAATTTAAAAATCAAAATAAATATGTAATCTCAACGGTCGAGAGAAAAATTTTGGTTTTAAACCCGATCAATTCGGGTTTATACGAAGGTTTTAATCCCGAAGCCGTAAGTTATCCCTGAGCGACCGTTGGGAGCGAAGGCAGTTTCGGCTGAGGTCGCGAGATATTTTCTCGAGATAAAGTTAACCTCGACGCTTCCAGTCTCAGCTAACTTTTTTATGTCGAGACACATCATTACTGTACACATTCCACCTCGGTATGTAAAATACTATCAATTGTAAAGTTTACAATTTTTGAGTTGTGTCACTATTAATGCCAAACAGCAATATAAGAATGCGAATCTAAGTCTTGGTATATTAACCTAACCTAACCTCACATGCCCACATAGTATAGTTTATATAGGGGAGAATTGGGTAAAACCGGATACCTAGTACATAATTGGTTAAAAAAATTGTTTTTAAGCTAGAAATGTTCTTCAAAGTTGAGACACTATTACACTTTCGAAAGTTCATGATATCTTATTTTTTCAATAAACGTCATAAGTTATAACTTGCGATTATTTGCAAAAGGTGAAAGTATCCAGTAATATAAATCGTAAATCGTAGTAAAATCAAATAGATGGGTTTTACCCATCTGGTTGGGTAAAACCGAGAAGGTAACTGATTAAATGGAACAAATAAGAATAAATTGAATTTTATTTCAAAATTTTGACAAATTATTATCAGAATAATATTTAATTACTTATAAAAAAACACAAACATTTATTTTATGCAATAATCGCAAACATAGTGGTCATCATCATAAGTAAAGTAAAGTAAAGTAAAATGTTGACAAATGATTATCGGAATAACATTTAACCACTAATCAAACAAAACAACACAAACACTTATTTTATGCAATAATCGCAAACTAAGTGGTCATCATCATACTTTTATCCGACCACCCGGTTTTACTCAACTCTCATTTTTCCATTTTCAAATATAAAAATGTGAACTGAAGTCTTGGTACATTAGATATAACAAATATGACAACAATAACTTTTTTAATCAGTCTACATGTACATTGTAGTTTAGCTATTAATTTTGGTATATTAACCTAAACTAACCTCACATGCCTTTATGTAATCTTAAGTAGCATAATGATGTGTATATTTAAGCGTCATGAAGATAATCCGTACGAGGACTTCGATTTGCATAATTGATTTCGAAAGTAAAACGAGAGCGCGTGCGACTTTCGGGAGGATCGAGGTCTAATCGCGATTCGCCGCGATTGAAAAGTGTCGGATGTTTATTTTTTTGTTGTTGTTATAATTGGTGGCGGCGGTCCACGGGTCAAAACATTGCGCGATTTCGCAAATTGTAGTGCGACGTCGATTCGCCAATAGTTTCACAAGAACTCTCATCGGGTTATCGCACTATGAAACTTCAAGGATCCGCGGGAAATCCGAGGCGCAGTTGCTTCTAAGAAGTCTAAGAACTCGAATGGAAGTAAATATATTTCCCATCTGTGTTTACGTCGTGATTATTGCCTACTTTCAATTTCTGGTATTTATGATTTATTTATGCAACGTTTTGAAATTGTAATGAATTATTCTACGCTTGATCTTCAAAATCAAATCAAAATTTGTTTATGATCAATAAATCAAATAAAAATTTGTTTTTGATCAGTAAATCAAATCAAAATTTGTTTTTGTTCAATAAATCAAATCAAAATGTGTTTTTGATCAATAAATCAAAATCAAATTTTACCTACTTTGACTTGTGTATGCTGTATAGTTTTAAACACAATAAATATTATTATTATTATTATTAAAATTTGTTTTTGATCAACAAATCAAATAAAAATTTGTTTTTGATCAATACAATATAAAAAATCTGATGTACCCCAGCATCTTAAAATGATGAATATGAATGAAGATAAATTTCAACGTAGTTTTGTCTATAATGCTTTAAGCTAAGATGAAGCCTACTTTCATTTTCTGGAATTTATGATATATTTATGCAACGTTTTCAAATTGCTATGAATTATTCTATGCATCTTCAAAATCAAATCAAAATTTGTTTTTGATGAATAAATCAAATCAAATTTGTTTTTGATCAATAAATTAAATCAAAATTTGTTTTTGATGAGTACAATATAAAAAAATCTGATGTACCTCAGCATCATAAAGTGATGAATAAATATAAATTTCAGCGTAGTTTTGTCCATAACGGTTTAAGTTAAGATCAAATTGTTTCTTTGTTGTTATTTTTGTCATGCTAATATCGCTGTATTATTTTGGAAAATTGGACAAAAAATAAAAGAGACAAAACGATATTTCTGTAATAGCAGCTTTTTTTTACTGGAGATACGATTAGATGTGCCATATTTTATGCTGCATTTTCATGGAAAATGTTTAAAATTTGATTGGAAAATAGGTGGCATTTGGGGGCAAAAAAATACATCACAGCACGATCGTTCTGGAATGGAGTAGCATTTATTTATAATTGGAGGCACGATTGCAATATATTCAATTCTTATTTTTAACATTTTTCTGCAACTGGAAATTATCTGTAGAAAGATAAACATCGAAACAATCATTCAGTCTAGAATTTTGGTGCAGACTTCTGATGAGTTTTAACAATTTTGAGAATAATGCAATTTTGAGTTTATTTGAAACGACTCTAGATAATAATATTTAGTTCCCAACAGAGAATGTGCAAATTTCCTGTATTTGCAGATTCTCTATTTCTCTATTTGCAGAGATATTAAAATTTGATATTGAACACATTACACTCGTATTACCAGATAAATAGAATGTATTACCGACGATTACTGTTAAGATGGAATGGTCATCAAAATAAAAAGAAAAAAGAAGAAACACTATAACAGTCTCTTATTTATAAGAGAAAGGAGAATCTCCAGATACAGGAAAAAATAAAAATTGATATTGAACGTATTACATGCGTACTAATCGATGAATATAATGTTATTAGTATTTATTAGTAATATGGCCTAAATGATAAAAAAATATCTATGGAGTGGTCTTCAAAATAATAAACAGGAAAATAGTAATTTTCCTGTACTATTAATTTAATAGTCATTTTTTGAAATTTACTTTCATATTCTGAAATTTATGATTTATTTATGGAACGTTTTCAAATTGTGATATTCTACGCATATTTATCACAATTTGGTGATTTGATTTTTTTGTGGCGCAACGTACAATTTTCTATTAACAAATTTGATAGTTTTTTTCTCTTAAAGAATATCTAAGAATGCCATACTTATTATCCCCAATTTGATGATTATATATTTTTGTGGCGCCACTCTTTTTGATAATGACATCATCAATACTTTTTTTTTAAAGCAACATATTGTGAATAATTATGGTATTTTTAGATATTCGTTAAGAGAGAAAAAAACTATCAAATTTGTTAATAGAAAATTGGTATTTGATTTCGTAACTTAAATTGTTCTACTAACAAATGTCATAGCCTTTTTTCTCTTAACGAATATCTAAAAATACCATGAGGATGCATAACAAAAATTTCAAAAAAAAATCGATAATAATGCCAAAAATATGAAAAATGAAAGACTGTATTGCCAGTGGCAATAATGTTTTGTTACGGAACCTCATTTTATTTTTATATATTCGCGAAGAGAAACAAAAATGCTATCAAATTTATTAATATAAATAAATAAGAAATAAAATATAAAAATATAATAAATTAATAGAAAAATGTAGGTTCTCATTCAAAAAAAGGTAAAGATGATGTCATTTAAAAAAAATATATCGCGCCACTAAAATTTAAATCTCAAATTGTGGCAAATAAATTAGCTATCAAACTTTTGCAAAAACTTATTTTCTAAAAATAATAAAGACTTTAAGGGGGAGGTTCCTAACTTTTTACTCACCCTGTATAATATTATTTTAGATGTTATTGCTTCAGTATACAAAAATGTCGCACCACAAAAAAATTTAAATCTTCAAATTGTGGCAAATAATTAGCTATCAAATTTTTGTTGAACACCTTCTTTTTCTCTAAAACTAATAAAGACTTTATGGGGGAGGCTCCTTACTTTTTACTCACCCAATAGAATGTTATTTTAGATGTTATTGCTTCAGTGTACAAAATTGTTGATAATTAGCGATTCATCGTCAGCAAGAATCGGTAATTATCAACAATTTTGTAAAAAAAATTAATCAACAATAAATAATATGCTAATAGAATCTGTTGGCTTTTATTGATACTTGTAGCCAAAACAGTTTAATTGATATTACATGAACCATTCCAATTTCAGGTTAGAGGTTACGAAAATTGAGGAATATGCAAAATGTTGATGATTTCGCGATTATCTCACTCTGTATAATGTTATTTTAGATGTTATTGCTTCAGTGTACAAAATTATTGATAATTAGCGATTCATCGTCTGCAAGAATCGGTAATTATCAACAATTTTGTAAAAATCTTTAATCAACAATAAATAATAAGCTAATAGAATATGTTGGCTTTTATTGATACTTGTTGCCAAAACAGTTTAATTGATATTACATGAAGCATTCCAATTCCAGGTTAGAGGTTACGAAAATTGAGAAATATGCAAAATGTTGGGGATTTCGCGATTATCAGTTTTCCTTACAACATGATGAGCAATTAGTAAATACAGAGATTATACCAGTGAAACAAAACAATTTAGAAATGTGTTTGCTAAACATGTCTAGATTGTTTTGTATTATCAATACGGGAACATACTTTAGGAATGCTTGATATTATTATTTACAAGAAATTCGGACGACGTCATGTAATTTTTTTATAATAATAATCATGTGTTTGCTAAACATGTCTAGATTGTTTTGTATTATCAATACGGGAACATACTTTAGGAATGCTTGATATTATTATTTATAAGAAATTCGGACGACGGCATGTAATTTTTTTATGATAATAATTACTACTACTAGATGACTTGAAATGACAACTGTACCTTTTTTGATTTACTTTTTTTGATTTTCGATAAAATGGCATTCATTGCGAAAATTTTTGCTTGGTTTCAAAAAGTTTGTAGTTCAAAAACTCGAAAAAACGATGCTAAAATTCACAATATTTTCGTTCATCTATACCTTTTCAACTTCAATTTGCCACTAATCACAGTGAAATTGGCATTAATCAAAACCATGTTGGCATTAAACAAATTCATGCTGTCATTAAACAATATCAAATTGGCAAATACATTAATCAACAACTATTTTGTAATGTTTGTAACAAAACTTAGGCCTATTGTTACTTTTCAATTTTAATTTGTCTCTTTGATATTGTGTAATGGCAACATGAACTTGTTTAATGCCAACATGGTTTTCATTAATGCCAAATTGATAATGATTAATGCCAACTTGACAAGATAACTACTACAATAACACAATAACTATAATAAAATACTACAATAACTACTACTAGATGACTTGAAATGACAACTATGCCTTTTCAATTTCAACTTGGCACTAATCACAGTCAAATTGGCATTAATCATTATCAATTTGACATTCATCAAAACCATGTTGGCCTTAAACAAATTCATGCTGTCATTAGACAATATCAAATTGGCAAATACATTAATCAAAAACTATTTTGTAATGTTTGTAACAAAACTTAGGCCTATTATTACATTTCAATATTAATTTGGCTATTTGATATTGTGTAATGGCAACATCAATTTGTTTAATGCCAACATCAATTTGTTTAATGCCAACATGGTTTTCATTAATGCCAAATTGATAATGATTAATGCCAACTTGCCTGTGATCAGTGGCAAATTGAAGTTGAAAAGGTATAGATGAACGTGAATTTTAGGATCGTTTTTTCGAGTTTTTGAACTACAAACTTTTTGGAAACAAGCAAAAAAATTCGCAATGAATGCGAAATTTTATCGAAATAAAAAAATATTAAAAAAAGAATAAAAGAGATAGTAGATGGGACGATAAAATATAAGCATTGTGGGTTCAGAAACGGAAGAAGCACGCAAGATCCAAATTTCTCAATCTGACAAATCAGAGAATTAAGAAAGATGAGAAAAGATGAGAAACTTTTATTCCATTTGACCAACTCTGTATATATTTCCGTTTAATAGATCTTAATGGTGGCCGTCGTAAAAGTGACCACCCTGTATGCTTCGTAGACTTGAAGAAAGCTTTAGACAGGATAAGAAGACAAGATATATGGAAGGAGCTAGAAAAGAGAGGAGTAAAAAAGAAGATTGTCGAAATCATAAAAGCGATGTACAAGAACAACAAGAATATAGTGAGGACCAAAAACGAAGAATCAGAAGAATTTGAAACAAAAATAGGAGTAAAACAAGGGTGCATGCTCAGTTCAATGCTATTTACATTAGTGCTAGACAAAGCCAGAAAAAAAATCCATAAAAACACTGAAAGTGGGACACTGGAAAATGGAAGAAACGAAGGTAGTACAAATCATATTTGGAGACGATATCGTGATAATGGCAGAAACTGAAGAAGACCTATAACAGAATATGGACATAGTAAACAAGGAATTGAAGAAAATAAATATGATAATAGATCAAGAAAAAACGCAAAGTATGATAATAGTGCTAGACAAAGCCAGCAAAAAAAAAACCATAACAACACTGAAAGTGGGACACTGGAAAATGGAAGAACGAAGGTAGTAGAAATCATATTTGCAGACGACATGGTGATAATGGCAGAAACTGAAGAACACCTACAACAGAATATGGATATAGTGAACAGAGAATTGAAGAAAATAAATATGATAACAAATCAAGAAAAACCGAAAAGTATGATAATAGCAGCAAAATAGAAGATACATAAAATAACGGTTTAAGGCAAACAAATAAAACAAGTAGATCATTTCAAATACCTGGGGACATATATAGAGAGCAATAGACGAATAGACAGCGAAATAGACGACAAAGTAAGAAAAACAGGAAAAATCTTCTATGTATATATATATATATATATATATATATAGATGTAAATTGATTATATATATATATATATATATATGTATATATATATATATATATATAATATCAATTTACATCTCCTATACCCTTTCAGGTGTCGAGATTCATGTCACCGCTAAATTATGTTGTCTACGAAGTCATTCCATTCCTTAATATTTGTGGCCTTTTTCCTTGATTCTTGTTTATCGAGGTCGTTTCTTCTTAGGATCTCTTTTATGTTGTTTTCCCATCTTTTCCTTGGTCTTCCTCTTTCCTTCTTTTTCTATTCGTCTTTTGATGTCCATACTATTTTTGTTTGTCTGTCTTCTGGCATTCTCATCAGGTGCCAGAACCATCCTAGTTGTCGTTTCTGTATTAATTTTTGCACACTTTGTATTTGTAGGTTTTCGCTGATCTGTTCGTTTCTTACTCTGTCTAATCTCGTGACTCCTTCAACTTTTCTTAAGTATCTCGTTTAGGTTGCTTGTATTTTGTTCATTGTCTTTTCATTTGTTATCCAGGTTTCGCTTCCACAAAAGAGTGTTGGTCTATAAATTGTCTTGAAGAGTGTCATTTTCGTATTTTTAGAGATTATTTTATTGTTTCGAATGTATTGCATAGTAAGTTGTACTTGCGGCCATGATTCTGTTATTTATTTCGTTTTCCATGGTTCCTTTATTATGTATTATTGTACCTAAATATTTGAAGGTTTCAACTTGTTCTATCCTTTTCAAATTTATTAGTATTTTTGCTTTTGTTTCCTCTTTTGCTACTACCATTACTTTTGTTTTGTTTAAATTAATTACCATGTTGTGTTTTTTCAGTTCCTCCTCCCATATGCTTATATTGTGTTGCAGGTCTTCTTCACTTTTGGCTAGCATGCCTAAATCATCAGCAAAAGCACATTCTGCTATCGCTATTTTTTTCATTTTATAGTATCATATTTCTACCTTCTTGGTGTTATCCTTAATTTTTTTCATCATGTTGTCTTGGAATATAATAAAGAGCAGAGGGCTTAAAGCGCCCTCTTGTCGAAGGCCTTGTGTGGTTGTGAAATTCTCAGATGTTGAATTATTTGTCCTTACGTAGTTTTCTGTGGTTTCATACATACTCTTGATTGCTTTTATTAAATGCACTTTTATCTTCCTTTCTTCTAGTATTTCCCACACTTTGGCTCTTGGGACTCTATCAAATGCCTTTTCTAAGTCCCCGAATATCATGTATAGTTTGTTGTTTTGTCTTAATATTTTTTCTGTCATCTTTTTAATTGTGAAGATATGGTCTGGTGTTGAATGTCCTTTCATGAATCCACTTTGTGACTTTTCCATTGTTTTTTCAATTTCCTTTCTTAGTTTGTTCTCTAGTATTGATTCATACAGTTTTGCCGCTGTGCACAGCAGGGATATTTCCCTAAAGTTGTTGCAATTTCTACGGTCTCCTTTTTTATGTATTGGGAAGATCACTTCATTTTGCCAGTCTGCTGGTATTTTTCCTATTTCCCATATTCTATTTGTTAACTGTAGTAGTAGTTGTTTCCCATCGTTTCCTATGTATTTCAGCTGTTCAGATTTGATTTTGTTGTGACCTGGGGCTTTTCCGTTCTTTAACTTCTTTAGTGCGTTTTCTAACTTTGCTTCTGTTATAGATCCGTTATCCTGTTATAGATCTGTTATCATTGTGGTACCTATATATGTTTGATGTAACACTTGATCTCGTATTCCAAATAGAATCTGAATGCGACACACGAAATCAACAAGTTTATAGTTCACAAACGCGAATTCGCAACTTATCATCGCCAATATCATAATGATCTGTGCATGACCCGATTTCTGATGCAATCCCACACAAGGCTTACAAATTCCTCCGAATTTTGCAACTGGAGCGTGAACTCCTTCTACGCCTCTCGTCGGGATCCAATTAATTTCTTTCAAAACCCCGAAAAAACGCCGGGCATTTCCAAACCTAATCGCTCGTGACGCCAAAGCACAAACTAGACCGCCTAGTTGCATAATGATAAGAGCGCTCCCGATGCGCATTTGTCTGTCGTAACGCGTCACGACGCCGGCGTCGCGTGCGAAAAATTATCACCAGTTCATGGGCACTGAAGAGATAACCAGGAACTACTATGAATGGATTGGTTACGTACGCCGAACTTACTACGCACCATGGCCAACGTCCAATTCCTAATTCGTGTTATTTTTTAGCAATCTTGATAACGCGGTTGCATAACGAACGAAAATAAACACGCGGTGTTTATAAATAGAGCAGATATTAAAATTGTAGCGTATCTATGGTATATGCGTAATTTTAAAAATAGCGTTGCAATAAAAAGCACTCTACTACTAAATATAATTTCAAGATAAATATTATAGTATAGTGTTTTCACTTGAAATTGAAAATGTACCTGCAATGAGGGTTTATTACGGTCAAGGGTTCTCCATTGTATGGCGTGCTGCGAAGAGGCGGGCGTCCAGGAACGTAACCAATAATTTACTTTCGACGAAGATGCTACTTAATTGTTTTCTCTTCGATATATACACAATTATATCACTATGATCATAATATAAAAATGATTTATTAATTAAATTAAATTCAATAATCTTACAACTATCTACATCGTGTTTTATGAGTCGGCGGACGTAATTCTTTTTACAATTTTACAATTCGATATAATTACAAGACTGCAGACGCCAGTAGATAATTAAGAGCCGTCACCTAGGAAACGGTTTTAAAAGGATTATACATTCGCCCATGCAATTAAGGTTCATTGTACCTTAATTGCTCGGCGAATATGCAGTCCAGGTAGACAATCAGTTAAGGCTGCCTCAAATAGTATTTTTCTCAAATAGTCTACTTCTGTCTTTCAGTCGGTGTTAACCTTTACATTGCAACTCATTTTACATACGTGTGCATATTATCATTTATAAACTCGTGAACAGGTAGAGTTTATTAAGATGGAAACGTCGTTAAGTGAAACTGCAACAATTATTTCATCAATTTATAATGACACTCAGTTCGACGATCTATTTCAATTATGTGAGGAAAGAAGCCATTCCGAAAGTTTTGTTGAAGAATCCCTTCGACAGTCTACAGAGGGAAGCTGCTCTCAAATTGATTTTGATAAATTTCAAAACAACCATCATCACATGGACACATCAACTTTCGAAAATGAAAATCAGGGATTAATAAAGCATGCTTTTCTTTCAACTGATACTAAAAGGATAGTCGTAAATATTTATAACACCCTTATAAGCGAGAATCATGCATCTCCACTGCAAAGAATTTCCATTCTGACAGGAATATCATATTCAACGGTTTGGAGAATAATTACAAAAGGACCGCTAGAAAGGAAAAGAAGAATAAGTTCCAAATTTACCGATGCCATCGCCAAGAGGATCAAAAATATAGTTTACAATTCTTATAAATCAGGTAACGTTCCTACGGTCCAATTTATTTTGGAAACTCTTGGAAATGATTTTCCATATGAGGAAACTACTTTGTATAAATACCTACTTAGTCAGGGTTTCAAGTATAAAACTTTAGACACACGAATTGACATCATGGAATCGCCGAGATTGCAAAAATTGCGATTAGAATATTTATCTAAAATAAACGAATATAGAAATGGAGGGAGATCGATAATTTATTTGGATGAAAAATGGTTCGATACTCACGACGTCGTTTCCAAGGGATGGGTCGATAATACAAATAAGTGTCACCTTAGAGCACCGTGCAATAGAGGAAAAAGAATTGTTATTCTTCATGCAGGACGAGACGCAGGTTTTGTGTCAAATAGTTTGCTCTTATCAGCCAAGAATATTGCATCAAGCTCGTTAGACTATCATCAGGACATGAACGCCGAATTATTTGAAAATTGGCAATCAATTATTGCCCAACTTAACTCAATAATCGTAATGGATAATGCAACTTACCACTCAAAGAAAATTAATAAAATCCCAACCGCCGCACAGTATGGTATTTGTACGTTCTAGCGGGATTATATTCCTACCAAGAAAATATTTGTTTTATTCTTAATTTATAGAAAATTATGGAATAAATAGGCGCAAAACCAGGAATGTACACAAAATTAAAACTTTTTTTTTCAGTTTTATAATAATTTTTCATTTTAAATACTGACGTCAAGAATTAAAATTACAATTTTATACATATTTCGCTATCGATCCCATGTCCCATATATTTGACCACATATATTTTTATACATTTTTCACAAAAATAAAATATTTTATTAATAAATAAAGTTACTAGTAAAATACAAAACAAATTGAAATTCAGTTATGTAGTAGAAGATGCCAGATAAACGGTTTAAAACAGTTAAAACAGCTGCGGAAAAGAGGCTCTACTCTCATTTAATCTTCTTGTTGCTCACTAATGGCTGGTCCTTCAAGTAAGTTTAAAACTTCGGGTTTGATTTTTCCATGTTTTGTTTTTAGAGTTGCTCGCATACTTGATATGAGCGGATCTGATGTTATTAGAAGTCTATGCAGCAGATATGTATTTGTATGAATTCTGGACGTTTTTCTAGTGAACAACTCACGATATTGTCTATTGTCTTTATTTCTCGCTTCTTGCGCTTCTTCCGAAAGCTGACCTATGGGAAGAATGTAGGAAGCTATTATGTCCCTACCATGATAGAGCACTTTATGTACACTTACTTGCATCCCACAAACCGTCTTGAAACGGTTTGTTTGGCTTTCCTGCCAGATTTTTAGATCCAGCTTGTGAATTTTCTAGAAGAGCTTCAAGTACTACATCCCGAAACGTTACATAACTTTCGAGCCACTTTAGATTTGCAGTAAAAAATCGATCTCTGTATCTTGCACCTTTCGAATATTTTTCTTCAATTTTTTGGCAAGCACACCGTAATGTCATTTTTATATACTTGAGCACTTCATCCAGACTTCATCTGGAAACGATACTTCTCCAAACTGATGCAAAACATATGCATATATGGCATCAAATTTGCCGCGTTTACTGCTTTCCGCCCATATGTCGAAAACAGCCCTCCGGGAAATGCAAGCATTCATTCTAGAATAGCAATAATATATAAGTTGCGCAAGTGTGCGCATGTTTTTTTTTTCTAAAACGATTCATCAATGAGTGAATGTTTAATGCTAAACTAATGGCAGCTCTGTATAATGCAGTATACTATAAGTAAAACGTTACTATTTGCGAATGTTTTGAAAAAAAATCAGCAGTTTTAATGTATTATATAAAAAATATAATATAGCTTTATACTATTCTTTTCTATAAAATAAAAATCTGAGAGCTTACCTTAAACAATTGAAGATACACGTCAAAAAAACATAAAATTTGCTAATCAAATATGCACAATAAACACGTCAAACGAACTAAAACATGAGAGCGTAACGAGTCGATTTCATGCCCTACATGGCCGGACAGCAGCAGAATATTGCTCAGATCTATCGAACTGAGCAATTCTAACTAATATATTACCAAGCATCTTTATAAAGGGATATTCCTTTCTCCATTAACAACCACATAACAAAATTTAGAATATATATATTTTTTAATTAAATCCTCCTAGAATGTTAAAATACCACACTGTGCGCCGCTTCCAAAAAAGGCGATATTGCGGATTTTTGCATTCAAAATGGTATTGTTATTCCCTTAAGTGCAAAGAAAAAACATTATTAGAACTTATAAAAAAGCAAAATTTCAAAAAAACGCATGTCGTTGATGAGATGGCAGAAGAATTTGGTCACCAAGTGTTGCGTCTTCCACCTTATTACTGTATCTTTAATCCAATTGAGCTGATATGGTCAACTTTAAAAATAAATTTGCGGAAAAATAATGCACATCCCAAAATAAGTGAAGAAACAATTCAACTTGTTCAGCGAGAATGCAACAACATTTCAAGTACCATTTGGAAAAACTGCATCGTTCATGTGATTAAAATTGAAAACGATTATAGGACGCTTAGTGTACCACATCTAATTATTAATGTTCAAAGTGAAAGTGATAGCGAAGAATCTAGTTGTGCGGAATAATATTTGCATGTTACATTACGATTCATGAAAAAATTAACTGATGTTAACATCGTTAATTTTTTAACGCAATGAGCAAGTCAATAATGTTATAGGTAACTTAAGTTATTTGTTTCGCGAATCATACTGTATATAAATTTTCTATGAAATTATAACTACATTTGCAAAACACAATTAATTATATGTCCACTTAAAAATACTATGAAAAGTACAATTTAATGATAATGAATCACTAATGTTAATTTTCTACGGGGCATTGAATCTGTATTTTCTGATGCCGGCTCTGGACTCTGTTCTCTTCCCATTACCCGTCATAAAATGTCGTTCGCACAATGGAGCGCAATAAACATCCTTCGTAGGTAGATTTTCAATTTCAAGTAAAAACACTATACCACTACTACCAAGTCGTACCATTCTGATTGCGACCATAAACACGGCTTATTATTGTTACCCAAAATTAGTACCACTAGTACCAAGTCGTACTATAAACCGATAGATGAGTAACATATGCACCCACTAATACATGTTTGTTTTGTTGCAGAACTATCTGAAGAACTTGCCCTGCAGAACTGCAAGGAAGCAGACGATGAAATCGAGGTGGAAAATGATGTCGTCACGTTCAAACTTAAGTACCTAGGTGAGTAGCTTACGACGTATTTTCACAATTTATTTGGCATCCAACGTGGGACATGCATATCGCAAAATAATGCAACCATCGAAGTACAACATACCTGTACATACAGGGTGTCCTAAATAGAGTAGAATTGCATGGGTATCTTTGTTATTTTGAAAGCTAGAGATCTGGTTAAATGGGTAATGTCATGCAGTTTTGTATACTGGTTCAGATTATGTTGAAAAATTTTCAAAAGTTTTTAGAAATTCGCGAATTTTATTTTTTTTTAGATTAACTTCTACACTGCTCCGACTTTTGAAAATTTTTCATCATAACCTGAACCAGCATATAAAACTGCACAATATTGCCCATATCTCTAGCATTAAGAATAAGAAAGATACCCATGCAATCCCTCTCTATTTAGGACACCCTGTATATTCTAACTATATTATGGTTTGAGTAAAAACTTTTGGAAAATTGCGAATGTTTGGGATATACTAATCAGAAGAACTTCGTAAAAAAATATATATCAAGGTGATTTTGATATCGCACGTTGAAAACAAAAGTGACACTATACAAAAATTATTGCTAAAAGACAGTTTATTTTATATACTTTTATTTTTAACGTTAGTGTTAACAAATAAATTACAGTAATCATAAAAATTATCATTACTAGCAAAAGAGTTGCTATAAGCAGTATATTTGTTTGCTGCTTCTACATTACTTTTAAATGTGACCCTTCTAACTTTGTTAACTAAATCAAATTGAACGTTTGAAACTTTAAAACTACAAAAAAAATGCTCCTTGAGGTTACAAATGAAATTTGTAACTGACAGTAGATATATTTTATTGTTACATTACAGTCATGTTATTATCTAATTCAACTGTTCACAAGTGTTAATGAAGGAACACTGCTGTACTATAATAAAGAACTAGACATTAGTAAATCCTATTTTTTTAACTTGTATCGTTTGTTTTCCACAGTAGTCTTTAATTTTTCACATTTTTGTCATCAGGCTTTAAACTCGATTTTCTTAGAAATATTTGTTATTCAACCCCGTGATATTTTTAGATATTCATGAAGAGAAAAACAAATGCCATAAAAAATTGATTTGATTGTTATTGAAAAAATAGGATATCATTTAAAAAAGTTTTGAAATTTTTATACATACTCTTGAGTACTCGAATATCGAATCGAATATCTGTCGAGTTTCTCCTACAAAAATGGATGGGAACAAAATTTTTAACAAAAATTATATTACTCAGTTTGGCATTAAAGCTGTAGTTCGCAAGGTATAGAGGCTCCATTCATTCATTTGCTCATCTTGCTCCCTGATTCATCCCTAGAAATGTTTCTGTCGACTTCCCTAACACCCTGTATAGTGTCACTTGTTTTCAACGTCTGATATAATGATCAAATTGTAGTATCTAGATGAGAAGTTTACACAATATTTATACAAATTATTAGAGAGTTAGTCTATTATTGATGTTTGATTTATGAATACATTAATGATCTTTGTTGGTTCCTACCATATCCACATACTTTATCATTTCGGGTGGTTATATTGTCTATTCTTTCATGTCTATTATTCCTTCTCCTTTATTTGGATTGTTTATGTCAGTTCTCCAAAATATCAGTTTTCCAAAATATGGTCACCATTTATCCATTATTCTCTTCCATAATTGTGTTGCCTCCTCGTCTTTTATATTTGTTATGATATATATGATATATTAATTTTTCATTAACTTTTGTTTCAATGTTCCGCAAAACAATTTCTGGTGGTTGGTCATTGTAATTTGATGCCACCTTCTTTACAAATTCTTGTCCATGATTATTGTCTAGCTTTCTTGACTTCTATATTTCCTTTTTTCTTTGTACTCTTCACAGTCTTCTTCCACTTTTGTGTTTGAATAGCTTGTCCATGTATCTTCCGTAATTATGTTGCCTCCTTGTCTCTTATATTTATTATGATATATTGATATTTCGTTTACTTTTCTTTTAATGTTCCGTAAAACAAGTTCTGGTGGTTGGAATTGTAATTTTCTGCCACCTTATTTCCAACTTCTTGTCCATGATTATTCTCTGGCTTCCTTGACTTTTTTAATTACTTTTTGTCTAAATACTTTTCACAGTCTTCTTCCCCTTTCTTGTCCATGATTATTGTCTAGCTTTCTTGACTTCTATATTTCCTTTTTTTTTCTTTGTACTCTTCACAGTCTTCTTCCACTTTTGTGTTTGAATAGCTTGTCCATGTATCTTCCGTAATTATATTGCCTCCTTGTCTCTTATATTTATTACGATATATTGATTTTTGGTTTACTTTTGTTTTAATGTTCCGAAAAACAATTTCTGGTGGTTGGTCATTGTAATTTCCTGCCACCTTCTTTACAAATTCTTGTTCATAATCATTGTCTGGCTTTCTTGACTTCGATATTTCCTTTTTTCTGTGTACTCTTCACAGTCTTCTTCCCCTTTTATGTTTGAATAGCATTTCCATGTATCTTTTGTAATTATGTTGCCTCCTTGTCTCTTATATTTATTATGATCTATTGATTTCTCATTTGCTTTTGTTTTAATGTTCCATAAAACAATTTCTGGTTAGCATTGTAATTTGCTGCCACCTTATTTGCAAATTCTTGTCCATGATTATTGTCTGGCTTTCTTGACTTCCATATTTCCTTTTTTTCTTTGTACTCTTCACAGTCTTCTTCCCTTTTTGTGCTTGAATAGCTTTTCCATGTATCTGTTTTGTTTTTAATTTTTAATCTTCCTTCATTACTCCTCCACTCTGTTTGTTTGTCTCCCTATTCGTTATTTTATGTTGTTCCTAAGCTTTCTTTCGCTGTTTCTAGTGTACAAATTGTTTTTTTATTGTTTCCCGCGATTTTATTCTTGGTATTTTTATTAATATTGTATTTCCTTTCGTATACACATTTTTGTTTTCTGTTTTACTTTCTATCTTCTTGTGTCTGTTTTGCTTTTCGTTTTCCTCCTCATGTCCATACTTACTAAGTAGTGGTCACTTCTGATCTCAGCTTATTTCAAAGAGTAAGAATTGTTAATCTTAAAGATTATAAACCCTCTAAAATTTCCTCTATGTATAAGCATACCAAAAAAGTTGCCCATTACCCATTATTCTGATGACTTGTTTTTTCTTTTTCTTCGTTCTTTCTTCTTTTCTTTGTACTTTTCTTCCTCTTTTGTGCTTAACTAGCTTTTCCATATATCTGTTTTGTTTTTAATTTTTAATCTTACATCATTATTACTCCATTCTGCTTCTTTATCTCCTTCGTTATTTTTGCTGTGCCTAAGCTTTATTTCGCTGGTTCTAGTATACAAATTGTTTTTTATTGTTTCCCACGATTTCATTCTAGGTATTTTTATTGTTACTGTATTTATTTTGGAATACAGCTTTTTGTTTTCTGCTTTACTTTCTATCTTCTTGTGTCTGTTTTGCTTTTCTTCTTCCTCCTCATATCCATACTTACTAAGTAGTGATCACTTCTGGTCTCTTGTAGCTTGTATCAAAGAGTAAGAATTGTTAATCTATATGATATAAAGCCGAATAAATCTTTAAAGCAAAAATATGGGTGTATTTTTATAGTAATATGGGGAACTGTCGTGATAGTTTCCCCCATTATTATTGTCGCTTCTAGTCCCTCATCTAATTATCTTTGTAAGTATTCAAAAAACTTTTTTTTCTGTGTTTTATTTGGTCGTTTTCTGCGAAGGCTATTATCATTATCCATGTTTCTTCTTCAAATAGGTAATTTAACAATATATGTCTTATTTTCCTTTTCAATTTATCTCTATTCATGATATTTAGCAGGAATATTTCCAATTTTATCAAGAAACTTTCTGAATCGTCTTGAATATTCACTGAATCGTCTGTGAAATTCTAATTTCTAGAAAAAAATCTAATTTCTAGAATTTACTTCGTAAATTTAACAATTTTATTCTTAACATTGTAGCGATATTTTTCGATATTGGTCCCTCATCTATTTATCTTTGTAAGAATTCAAAAAACTTATCTTTTTTGTCCTTTATTTGGGTCGTTCTCTGCGAAGGCTATTGTCATTATCCATGTCTCTTCTTCAAATAGTTAATTTAACAATATATTTCTTATTTTTCTTTTCAATTTATCCTTATTTATGAAATTTAGAAGGAATATTTCCAATGTTATCAAGAAACTTTCTGAATTGTCTTGAATATTCACAATTTGTCTATGAAATTCTAATTTCTAGAATTTACTTCGTAAATTTAACAATTTTATTCTTAATTTTGTAGCGATATTTTTCGATATTGTCTAAATTAAGACATTAGCATGGCGATGATATTTATTTTGGAAAAAAGGAAATTCCTTTAATTGCCTTTGATTTTACTAGACGGGTATGACCACGACTAGATGGGTATGACCATATATTTGAACGTTTCTTAATTTTTTATATAAGTGTACCATAGTGAAAAAAACCTTTTTTATACAAAACACAGTGAACAAATATCATATTTAACAAAACAATAAATATTTTGTATTGATATCTTGTTAATTGCAGTACTTACTGGTAGTTTATATATAAAGATGTTTTATTAACAAAATAAAAAAATAATAAAAACAATAAAACATCTTTATATATAAACTACCAGTAAGTAGTTTATATATAAAGATATTGTATTAACAAAATTAAAAAATAATAATAAAAACAATAAAACATATTTATTTATACCAGTAAATACTCCTATTAAGAAGAAAACAATACAAAATATAATAATAACTGGTATCCAAAAATGGATGAAACTATAACAAAAAAACAAAAACTTTTTACTCATGGAAGCTTTTTTTATTTTATTTTCTTTGTAGAAAAGTAAAGAAAAACATTTTCATACAAGTGTATCACAGTGAAAATAACTTTTTTTATATAACACAACAAATGATTTAAGAATAAGAAAATCTTTTACTTCACTGAAGTTTATCAGTTTAATTTTTTTATCAAAGTCTTTTTTTCCTTCATGCTGATTGAAGCTTTAAATTTTAATTTATTTCTAGCAAAGTGAACAAAAAATGTTTTTATACAAAACAATCAATTTAAATTATTAAAATCGTTTACGTTTTACTGATAGAAGTTTTTTTTTACTTATCTTTTACTTCTTCTGAAGTTTTTCATTTTTTTTTTTAATCACAGTCTTCTTTTACTTCACACTGATTGAAGCTTTTAATGTTAATTTCCTTCTAGCAAAGTGAACAAAAAACATGTTTATCCACAACAATTAATGTAAATTAATATAAACCGTATGAAAATCGTTTACGTTTTACTGATAGAAGTTTGTTTTTAATTATCTTTTACTTCTACTGAAGTTTTTCAGTTTCATTATTTTTATCAAAGTCTTCTTTTACTCTATACTGATTGAAGATTTTTAATTTAAATTTATTTCTAGCAAAGTGAACAAAACACATTTTTATACAAAAAAATTAATGCAAATTAATATAAACGTAAGAAAATCGTTTACGTTTTACTGATAGAAGTTTTTTTTTACTTAGCTTTTACTTCTACTGAAGTTTTTCAGTTTCATTATTTTTATCAAAGTCTTCTTTTACTTTTTACTGATTGAAGCTTTTAATTTAAATTTATTTCTAGCAAAGTGAACAAACAACATTTTTATACAAAACAATTAATATAAATATATAAACTGTATGAAAATCGTTCACGTTTTACTGATAGAATTTTTTTTAAGTTTCTTTTCAATGCAAAACTTATTGAAACATATGAAAATCATTTACGTTTTAATGATTGAAGTTGAGATTTCTTTATGAAATTGAGATTTTCTTTCTATCAAAGTAAATACAAAGTATCAGAGAGAAAAAAATGTAATACAAAATAATAAATTTAAGGTTGTTATATTCAGTACTTACTGGTAAATAATATTTATTTTGATTTATTTTATGATTTATTTCTTTCGCCTGACTGGTTTCGGTTATGAACAACCATCATCAGAGGCATATGCATTCAATGTTCATACATCTTGAATTTACTTGAAATGTAATTTTAAAATTTTGATAGATTTCTAATTTGAAGTTTTAGTATCGTGCCCGATGCCTTAATCGAACAAAATACTCATGATTTATGGACAAAATTAGGTAGAAATTTCGATGTTGAGACATCGATTTTTTGAACCTCAAATCACTACAAGGACTTCTGCTTATCCTCCCATTACCTAATTACTTTGTGCTGTGTATTCTATGTAATTTTTGGAATATTTGTGTGAAGCAAACGCATGACTACATCGAACTATTTTATTGCAAAGACTGCACAATTTTGCGAGTGTGGATCACTACAAGATCTTCTGCTTACCCTCCCATTACCTAATTACTTTGTGCTGTGTATTCTTTGTAATTTTTGGAATATTTGTGTGAAGCAAATGCATCACTATTTCGAACTATTTTATTGGCAAGACTGTACAATTTTACGAGTGTGGATCACTACAAGATCACTGCAAGATCTTCTGCTTACCCTCCCATTACCAAATTACTTTGTGCTGTGTATTCTATGTAATTTTTGGAATATTTGTGTGAAGCAAATGCATGACCACTTCGAACTATTTTATTGGCAAGACTGCACAATTTTACGAGTGTGGATCACTACAAGATCACTACAAGATCTTCTGCTTACCCTCCCATTACCTAAATATTTTGTGATGTGTATTCTATGTAATTTTTGGAATATTTGTGTGAAGCAAATGCATCACTAATTCGAACTATTTTATTGGAAAGACTGCACAATTTTACGAGTGTGGATCACTACAAGATTACTACAAGATCTTCTGCTTACCCTCCCAATACCTAATTACTTTGTGCTGTGTATTCTATGTAATTTTTGGAATATTTGTGTGAAGCAAATGCATGACTACTTCTAACTATTTTATTGGAAAGACTGCACAATTTTACGAGTGTGGATCACTACAAGATCTTCTGCTTACCCTCCCATTACCTAATTACTTTGTGCTGTGTATTCTATGTATTTTTTGGAATATTTGTGTGAAGCAAATGCATGACTACTTCGAACTATTTTATTGGCAAGACTGCACAATTGTACGAGTGTGGATCACTACAAGATCACTACAAGATCTCGTGCTTACCTTCCCATTACTTAATTACTTTATGCTGTGTATTCTATGTAATTTTTGGAATATTTGTGTGAAGCAAATGCATGACTACTTCGAACTATTTTATTGGCAAGACTGCACAATATTACGAATGTGGATCACTACAAGATCACTACAAGATCTTCTGCTTACCCTCCCATTACCTAATTACTTTGTGCTGTGTATTCTATGTATTTTTTGGAATATTTGTGTGAAGCAAATGCATGACTACGTCGAACTATTTTATTGGCAAGACTGCACAATTTTACAAGTGTGGAATGTTTCCAATTTAATCATACGAGCTGTCGTACTACGTATTACCGAATGATCATATATTTCGATTGAATTTTGGATTCGCGCCAATTCTAGCAATGATAGAGTTTTGACCATTTACAATTTTGCAGGAAGCACAGTGGTGGAGAAGGTATTAGGCGAAAGCATCAGCACCGAGGCCGTTAAGAGCATAATCAAGGTAGCCAAGGCTTCGAGGAAGAAGATATCCCGCGTCAACCTCAACATCTCCCTCAAAGGCATCGCCGTCACTGACCTTCAAGGAAACGACATCATCAAAATCTCCATATACAGGTAAACAAAGAAATTAAGACCAACGTCTGGCTGGTGTATTAAAAAGATGCATGATCTGGATTCGAGCCAAAGTGCTGGTGTAAGAAGTATATTTGTATTGAGGAACTGATACCCTTCACCAGAAGGGCTCTAAGAGAATCTTGGCTAGAGCTACTTCCAATTTCCTAAAAAATATCACGTTTTACCATATAAGTATTTATAGGCAAAATACACATACAGAGTTCAAAGATCTGGATATTCCAATATCTGGGTTTAGACTTGCTATTCCCAGCCCAAGAAAAACTGCAATACAAATATCGAAGGCTTACAAGAAAAAGTAACCAAGTCAAAAAAGACAGTTTCGAGATAAATGCATTTGAAAATTCAACACTTTATGATAACCCTAGTTTTCAATATTTATTGTTTTTGCAAAGTTTTTATTATGCATACCAGTGAACCATGATAAAACATAGAAACTTTTTCCTTATAAATACAACGAACTTTTATGGTACAGTCAGGCTCAGATAAATCTAGTACAAGAAGTGTACAAAAAGAAATAGTACAAGAAGTAGTTCAAGAATTGTATTAGGTTACAATAGCAATTCTATATAGTAATGTCAAAATGTTTGTACTAGATTTATGTGAGCATGACTGTACCTAGTCATTTCAACTCATCATCATAGTCATCAAATTTTGATTGGTCACTTTTTCTTATATGCCCATGACATCTGCAATAACATATAAATACTGCCGAACAACTTATAAAGTGTTCTAATGGCATAAAGCCTAGAAAATTATTTCCATACAGAAGATCAAAAACTCTTTAAATCTGAACGCACATCTCCATCTATGCCATTCCTCATGTTTCATCTTTTGATTTACAGAATATCGAACTGCTCGACGGACGCATCGCACAGACAGGTTTTCTCCTTCGTGTCCACCGACAGCCACGAAACCACAGAATGCCACGCGTTCATCTGCTCCAAACGCAAACTGGCAGAGACAGTCACATTGGCAGTGGCACATGCCTTCAGTACAGCCTATGAAGCCTGGAGGATACTGCCATCAACTAGACAGTTCGAAACCAAAGCAGTCGACGAGGAGAACAAGAAGAACACGAGCAACGACGCCCATGATGAAGATGTAGAGATTAAGAACATCGTCGATGAGAGAAGAACGCTGGAGAACAATATTATGGATCAGCTGATAGATTTGAGTTCGAATGGTGTTGAGGACGGATACTGCTCGAGTGCGTCGTGTGGAAGCCAGAACCAATGGGTAGGTACCAAAAACTTAAGGATGATGGAACATCTGAAATTTGGTGTATTTTGTATATCAAAGGTCTAAATGTGATACCTCCTATCTAACAAGCCATAACAAAAAAAAAATTGATGAATCTAAATGGGGGTGTTTGTATCATCTGAAATTTGGTGTATTTTGTATATCGCCGGTCAAAATGTGATACCTCCTATATAAAAAGCCATAACAACCAAATAACTGATGAATCTAAATGGGGGTTTTTTGTTATTCTTAAAGTTAAAGATCAGAGTATCATTTTGGGTTCAGCAAAATGGGTTAAAAACTCAGAAATCAGTGTTTAGGTATCACTCTTACAAGGACGATATTTTTCATTAGAAGTATGTGAATTTCCATATTAGAATTCAAACCCAAAACGACTCTGTTAGACTAAGCAAATGTTTAAGGGTCAAGTGGTCTTAAGGGTCATTTTATGTCAAGTGGACTCAATGTCTTATGGACTTATCTCAAGTGGATTAGTGATCCCTTTCGACCATCTTCAATTTTGATGAAAATTAATATTGTCAATATACAGGGTGTTCAAAAAAGAGTGTAAAATATTTGAGGGGGGTAGTAGTATAAACCATAATTTAAAAAAAAGTCTTAATAACATGGGTCCACAAAGTAACGGTTTCGGAGATATGGAAGATTATTCTTTTTTACCTTCTTTTTTTATTTTGCTAAAACTTGCATTTTCTTATCATAGTTGGCTAATGTTTTGTGAAATAAACGTTCACAATTTGACAGTTGTTGTTAGTGCACAAGTTTTCATTGCTATGATTGTTTACTCTAATGCAGAATTAGCCGACATGCATTTCATGTATGGCTCGAGGACCATGTCATTCCTCGAGGAGATATCTTCTAAAAATTAATCAAAAGTGCCAACAAATCCGAGCCAATTAGAGCTATAATTTAGTTGGCTCTGTTAAAAATATCGAAAACTATTTTTATTAATGTATTACATTATTATTATTAATTTCAAATCTATCTAAATTTATCAAACTCTGCATCACAGTTGCTATGCCTAACCTAACCTAACCTAATATGCAATTACAATTGTGTCAAGTTTTAATTGAACTGCCGAAACCTGCCACGGATATAATTGGAAGTGTTCAAAACTAAAAAAAAAATCGTATGAAAGTCTAATAAATTGCCAAATTTTCATTTTATAAAACTCTATGTCATAGTTTCTCTACCTAATCTAACCTAGCCTAACCTATTAAATTTATAACGACAACTGTCAAAATCCCACATATTTTCAACTGATACTGTCAAAATCCGTCATAGTTTCAAATGCAACTGTCAAAATATGAAAGTTTTTACTTTAAGCTGCGAAAATCTGTACGATTTACAACAACTGTTAGATTCAATAGGATTTTGAAAGTTTATAGGAATTGTCAGTTGCAATTGTGTCAAAGTTTTAACTAAACTGCCCAAACCTGCCCAATTTTTAATTAGAATAAATTGAAAATCAATACACAATTGAAAGTTGGTGGGTCAAATTTGCCAGTTTCAGTTATGTCAAAGTTTTAATTGAACTGCCGAAACCTGACAAATTTTTAATTCCAACTGCACAAAACTGCAACATTTCCGATTGTAACTGCCAAAATCTCTACAATATTCAATTTCATTTAATTAGTTCTGTTAAAAATATCGAAAACTATTTTTATTAATGTATTACATTATTATTATTAATTTCAAAACTATCGAAATTTATCAAATTCTACATCACAGTTGATCTGTCTAACCTAACCTAATCTGCAATTACAATTGTGTCAAAGTTTTAATTGAACTGCCGAAACCTGCCACGGATTTAATTGGAAGTGTTCAAAACTAAAAAAAAATCGGATGAAAGTCTAATAATTTGTCAAATTTTCATTTTATAAAACTCTATGTCATAGTTTCTCTACCTAATCTAACCTAGCCTAACCTATTAAATTTACAACGACAACTGTCAAAACCCCACATATTTTCAACTGCTACAGTCAAAATCCGTCATATTTTCAAATGCAACTGTCAAAATATGAAAGTTTTTACTTTAAGCTGCGAAAATCTGTACGATTTACAACAACTGTTAGATTCAATAGAATTTTGAAGGTTTATAGGAATTGTCAGTTGCAATTGTGTCAAAGTTTTAACTAAACTGCCGAAACCTGCCCAATTTTTAATTAGAATAAATTGAAAATCAATACACAATTGAAAGTTGGTGGGTCAAATTTGCCAGTTTCAGTTATGTCAAAGTTTTAATTGAACTGCCGAAACCTGACAAATTTTTAATTCCAACTGCACAAAACTGCAACATTTCCGATTGTAACTGCCAAAATCTCTACAATATTCAATTTCATTTAATTAGTTCTGTTAAAAATATCGAAAACTATTTTTATTAATGTATTACATTATTATTATTAATTTCAAAACTATCGAAATTTATCAAATTCTACATCACAGTTGATCTATCAAACCAAACCTAATCTGCAATTATAATTGTGTCAAAGTTTTAATTGAACTGCCGAAACCTGCCACGGATTTAATTGCAAGTCTTCAAAACTAAAAAAAAAAGTCGGATGAAAGTCTAATAATTTGCCAAATTTTCATTTTATAAAACTCTATATCAGAGTTTCTCTACCTAATCTAACCTAGCCTAATATATTAAATTTACAACGACAACTGTCAAAATCCCACATATTTTCAACTGATACTGTCAAAATCCGTCATATTTTCAAATGCTACTGTCAAAATATGAAAAGCTTTTACTTTAAGCTGCGAAAATCTGTACGATTTACAAATACAACTGCCAAATTCAATAGGATTTTGAAAGTTTATGGGAATTGTCAGTTGCAATTGCGTCAAAGTTTTAACTAAACTGCCGAAACCTGCCCATTTTTTTATTAGAATGAATTGAAAATCAACACACAATTGAAAGTTGGTGGGTCAAATTTGCCGGTTTCAGTTATGTCAAAGTTTTAATTGAACTGCCGAAACCTGCCAAATTTTTAATTTGGACTGCAAAAACTGCTACACTTACGATTGTAACTGCCAAAATCTCTACAATATTCAATTTCATTTAGTTAGCTCTGTTACAAATATCGAAAACCATTTTTATTAGTGTATTACATTATTATTATTAATTTCAAAACTATCGAAATTTATCAAATTCTACATCATAGTTGATCTGCCTAACCAAACATAATCTGCAATTACAATTGTGTCAAAGTTTTAATTGAACTGCCGAAATCTGCCACGGATTTAATTGGAAGCGTTCAAAACTAAAAAAAAATCGGATGAAAGTCTAATAATTTGTAAAATTTTCATTTTATAAAACTCTATATCAGAGTTTCTCTACCTAATCAAACCTAGCCTAATCTATTAAATTTACAACGACAACTGTCAAAATCCCACATATTTTCAACTGATACTGTCGAAATCCGTGATATTTTCAAATGCTACTGTCAAAATATGAAAAGTTTTTACTTTAAGCTGCGAAAATCTGTACGATTTACAAATACAACTGCCAAATTCAATAGGATTTTGAAAGTTTATGGGAATTGTCAGTTGCAATTGTGTCAAAGTTTTAACTAAACTGCCGAAAACTGCCCAATTTTTAATTAGAATGAATTGAAAATCAATAGCAATTGAAAGTTGGTGGGTCAAATTGGCCAGTTTCAGTTATGTTAAAGTTTTAATTGAACTGCCGAAACCAGCCAAATTTTTAATTTCAACAGCACAAAACTGCAAAATTTCCGATTGTAACTGCCAAAATCTCTACAATATTCAATTTCATTTAGTTAGCTCTGTTAAAAATATCGAAAACTATTTTTATTAATGTATTACATTATTATTATTAATTTCAAAACAATCGAAATTTATCAAATTCTACATCACAGTTGCTCTGCCTAACCTAACCTAATCTGCAATTACAATTGTGTCAAAGTTTTAATGTAACTGCCGAAACCTGCCATGGATTTAATTGGAAGTGTTCAAAACTAAAAAAACGGATGAAAGTCTAATAATTTGTCAAATTTTCATTTTATAAAACTCTCCGTTTCTCTACCTAATCTAACCTAGCCTAATATATTAAATTTACAACGACAACTGTCAAAATCCCACATATGTTCAACTGATACTGTCAAAATCCGTCATATTTTCAAATGCTACTGTCAAAATATGAAAAGTTTTTACTTTAAGCTGCGAAAATCTGTACGATTTACAAATACTACTGTTAGATTCAATAGGATTTTGAAAGTTTATGGGAATTGTCAGTTGCAATTGTGTCAAAGTTTTAACTAAACTGCCGAAACCTGCCCAATTTTTAATTAGAATGAATTGAAAATCAACACACAATTGAAAGTTGGTGGGTCAAATTTGCCAGTTTCAGTTATGTCAAAGTTTTAATTGAACTGCCGAAACTGCCAAATTTTTAATTTCAACTGCACAAACCTGCAACATTTCCGATTGTAACTGCCAAAATCTAGAAGATTCAATTTCATTTAGTTAGCTCTGTTACAAATATCGAAAATTATTTTTATTAATGTATTACATTTTATTATTAGTTTCAAAACTATCGAAATTTATCAAGCTCTACATCACAGTTGCTCTGCCTAACCTAACCTAATCTGCCATTACAATTGTATCAAAGTTTTAATTGAACTGCCGAAACCTGCCACGGATTTAATTGGAAGTCTAATAATTTGTCAAATTTTCATTTTATAAAACTCTATGTCATAGTTTCTCTACCTAATCTAACCTAGCCTAACCTATTAAATTTACAACAACTGTCAAAATCCCACATATTTTCAACTGATACTGTGAAAATCCTTCATATTTTCAAATGCTACTGTCAAAATATGAAAAGTTTTTACTTTAAGCTGCGAAAATCTGTACGATTTACAAATACAACTGTCAAAATCAATAGGATTTTGAAAGTTTATGGGAATTGTTAGTTGCAATTGTGTCAAAGTATTAACTAAACTGCCGAAACCTGCGCAATTTTTAATTAGAATGAATTGAAAATCAACACACAATTGAAAGTTGGTGGGTCAAATTTGCCAGTTTCAGATATGTCAAAGTTTTAATTGAACTGCCGAAACTGCCAAATTTTTAATTTCAACAGCACAGAACTGCCAAATTTCCGGTTGTAACTGCCAAAATCTCTACAATATTCAATTTCATTTAGTTAGCTCTGTTAAAAATATCGAAAACTATTTTTATTAATGTAATACATTATTATTATTAATTTCAAAACTATCGAAATTTATCAAACCCTACATCACAGTTGCTCTGCCTAACCTAACCTAACCTGCAATTACAATTGTGTCAAAGTTTTAATGTAACTGCCGAAACCTGCCATGGATTTAATTGGAAGTGTTCAAAACTAAAAAAAACGGATGAAAGTCTAATAATTTGTCAAATTTTCATTTTATAAAACTCTATGTCATAGTTTCTCTACCTAATCTAACCTAGCCTAACCTATTAAATTTACAACGACAACTGTCAAAATCCCACATATTTTCAACTGATACTGTCAAAATCCGTCATATTTTCAAATGCAACTGTCAAAATATGAAAAGTTTTTACCTTAAGCTGCGAAAATCTGTACGATTTACAACAACTGTTAGATTCAATGGGATTTTGAAAGTTTATAGGAATTGTCAGTTGCAATTGCGTCATAGTTTTAACTAAACTGCCGAAACCTGCCCATTTTTTTATTAGAATGAATTGAAAATCAACACACAATTGAAAGTTGGTGGGTCAAATTTGCCGGTTTCAGTTATGTCAAAGTTTTAATTGAACTGCCGAAACCTGCCAAATTTTTAATTTCAACTGCACAAAACTGCAAAATTTCCGATTGTAACTACCAAAATCTCCACAATATTCAATTTCATTTAGTTAGCTCTGTTAAAAATATCAAAAACTATTTTTATTAATGTATTACATTATTATTATTAATTTCAAATCTATCGAAATTTATCAAACTCTACATCACAGTTACTCTGCCTAACCTAACCTGACCTAATTTACAATTACAATTGTGTCAAAGTTTTAATTGAACTGCCGAAACCTGCCACGGATTTAATTGGAAGTGTCCAAACTAAAAAAAAAACGGATGAAAGTCTAATAATGTGTCACATTTTCATTTTATAAAACTCTATGCCAGAGTTTCTCTACCTAATCTAACCTAGCCTAACCTATTAAATTTACAACAACTGTCAAAATCCCACATATTTTCAACTGATACTGTGAAAATCCGTCATATTTTCAAATGCTACTGTCATGAAAAGTTTTTACTTTAAGCTGCGAAAATCTGTACGATTTACAAATACAAGTGTCAAAATCAATAGGATTTTGAAAGTTTATGGGAATTGTTAGTTGCAATTGTGTCAAAGTATTAACTAAACTGCCGAAACCTGCGCAATTTTTAATTAGAATGAATTGAAAATCAACACACAATTGAAAGTTGGTGGGTCAAATTTGCCAGTTTCAGATATGTCAAAGTTTTAATTGAACTGCCGAAACTGCCAAATTTTTAATTTCAACTGCACAAAACTGCAACATTTCCGATTGTAACTGCCAAAATCTCTACAATATTCAATTTCATTTAGTTAGCTCTGTTAAAAATATCGAAAACTATTTTTATTAATGTAATACATTATTATTATTAATTTCAAAACTATCAAAATTTATCAAATTCTACATCACAGTTAATCTGCCTAACCAAATATAATCTGCAATTACAATTGTGTCAAAGTTTTAATTGAACCGCCGAAACCTGCCACGGATTTAATTGGAAGTGTTCAAAACTAAAAAAAAATCGGATGAAAGTCTAATAATTTGTCAAATTTTCATTTTATAAAACTCTACGTTTCTCTACCTAATCTAACCTAGCCTAACCTATTAAATTTACAACGACAACTGTCAAAATCCCACATATTTTCGACTGATACTGTCAAAATCCGTCACATTTTCAAATGCTACTGTCAAAATATGAAAAGTTTTTACTTTAAGCTGCGAAAATCTGTACGATTTACAAATACAACTGTAAAATTCAATAGGATTTGTACGATTTACAAATACAAGTGTCAAATTCAATAGGATTTTGAAAGTTTATGGGAATTGTCAGTTGCAATTGTGTCAAAGTTTTAACTGAACTGCCGAAACCTGTCCAATTTTTAATTAGAACTGCACAAAACCGCAATATTTCCGATTGTAACTGCTAATTTTACAATTTCTTTTGGTCTATTAAACAATCGAAAATTATTTTTATAAATATATTAGTTATTTATTACTTATTTCGAATCTATCGAAATTTATCAAACTCCACGTCATAGTTGCTCTACCTAACCTAACCTAACCTATTAAATTTATATTGACAACTATCAAAATCCGTCATATTTTCAAATGTTACCGTCAAAATTTGTAAACCTTTAACTCTAAGCTGTGAAAACTACAACTGTCAAATTCAATAGGCTTTTAAAAGTTTATGGGAATTGTCAATTGCAATTGTGTCAAAGTTTTAACTGAACTGCCGAAACCTGCCAAATTTTGGATTGGAACTGCTCTAAACTGGAAAATTTTCGGATGAAACTGTAATAATTTATCAAATCTTCATCTTCTCTTGGTTAAATCCAAGGCTAAATATGTCAAATACGATGTTTCGACATAGAAAATGTGTACAATTTTCAACTGAATTTGTTCTGTGTATTTTTTTTTTTAAATAAACAAATATTTTTTAATATTTGTAAGTGCAGTTATCCAAATATGTAAAATTTATATCTCCAGTACTAATAAGCTCTTCAATATAACAATGTAACAGTTATAAATGTATGAAATTTGCTGGTTTTAATAAAAATTCGGCAAATTTCCAAAACCAACTGTCGAAATTTTGCAAATGCTAAGCTCCAACAACATTCATGTACGATACGGTTGGTTGAAATTTTGAATTTGGCAATTTTTTTAAACTAGATATTAATAACATCTTTAGTGGTGTGTATATATTTAGGTAGACTCCGAAACAGTTACTTTCAGGACCCATGTTTATAAAGACTTCTTTCTTATTTTGGTTCATACTACTACCAGCTTAAATATTTTACACTCTATTTTTTAACACCCGGTATATGTTTGAAAAAAACTTCTGTGAAGTTTTAGCTCCAGATATCAAATATCTGAGCCCCTGCAGCCTTTCTAGTGGAGGGTCATTTCTTGTCAAGTGGACTAGTGATTCCCACTCGACAATCTTCAATGTTGATAAAAATTAATATGGTCAATATACATGTTTGAAAGAAACTTCTGTGAAGTTTTAGCTCCAGATATCAGATATCTAAGAAACTGCGGGCTTTCTAGTGGAGGCCTGCCATGAGAATTTTGCAAAGTTTCGTATATGTTCTTTCAGCTCATCTTGATTAGCTACGAAGTTGAAATTCAACATCTAAGCTCAATGTTTGCTGATGAACACAAAAAAAAATAGTACCAAGACTGGGAAAACAATACACAAATTACAATTTAATCGGAAACTGGATAAAACACTGTTTACTCTGAAGCGTTTACTCTTAACACCACATATGAAGCATTTACTCTGTTAGATGTTAGATTATCCTGTCTCTAATTTTATTTCTAATGTATTCTAATGTAACATGGAAACAAAATTCTAATTTTTTTTGTTCATTCCAGGTTTCGTTTGAAGATGAGTTCAGTGCACTGTCCCGCCGCAACGACTACAACCAAGTCGACCTGATCCTGGCGTAATCATCGAGCATCGAGTCTCTAACAATCTAAATTATTATTTTTTATATTAAAAAAGAATCTTATTAACCCTAGCTGTACATTTTTTATACGCATCTCTTAATATTAGTTGTATATATTTCTATGATCTATGTGTTATAAGTTAATGTAGTATATTTGTAGATTGTGTATGTTATATAATTTAAAAATTAAAACAATATAGAAACTTATTCAATGAGATTAAAATTATTATATAGGTAATGGATCTTTCGGTAGTTTTAGAATGGAAATTTTTGGAATTTTTGGAATTAGAAATTGGAAATTTTAGAATTGGAATATTTAATGAAATTAACCTAAACCGTTGCATACAAAGACTGATTCGGCCTCAAATGATCTATATTGCCTCTATGGGCTATATTTGATTAGTTGTTTTCCCAAAACCTTTGGCAAATATTTGCTGCATGCACAAGAATTGTTGAGCGATTTCAATTCTGAAAGACTAAAAGGATTGTTCCTTCAGATAAGATCTGAACAGCTGGCGGACGCAAGAAGTGCACAATAATGTACATTCAAGAACCCGATAAGGATAAAATTACACCTATAAATGTAAACTACACCAGGTGTAATCTGTCGCAACTGAACAAATAAAGTTATCATTATGAATATGGTATTATGATAATGTTATTATAGCAAACAAATTATATCAAATGGTTACCACTTATTTGTGCAACAATGGTTTTATATGTTAAAGTACCTAACGTTGGTAAATGAACAATATTTCAACAATTGAGCCGTTGATTTTAAAAGTGGGACAAGTCCATTCTATTTTAAGATTGAGAGAAGTCCAGAAATATACAAGGGACACATGCATTGTGTATTCCTGGACTTATCTGAATTTAAACAGAACGGACTTTCAAAATCAACTACTCAATTACTTACAACATTGCAGCAAGTTTATATGATGTACTAAATTAAGAACATTGTGAATCTACGATGTACAGTGAGGCAGAAAAAAAGTAGGACAAACGTGACGGCATCACATTCAAATGTCGCATGCATTTATGTCATAATTGCATTAGACATTAGAATGTGATGCTGCCCTTACATGTGTCCTACTTTTTTCAGAGTCAACTGTGCCTAAAAGTACTAGTCTAGATTAAGACTCTAGCAGTCTAAGTCTAGGACTCTAAGACTAGGACTCTAGTCTAGAGTCCTAGATTAACGTTTATATAGTTTGTAATAAATTTTTTTAATGTTTAGTACCTCCCCATTAACGGTGGAGAAAATTAGCCAGCTGAAACAAGCCGGACATAAATAATATAAGAAAAAACAACGCTTACAATACTTAACACCTGCTAAAGCAGGCAAATATTAGATAACAGGACCAGAAACACACAGTGCTTTCGAAATGACTCTAAAATATTATTATAGGTAATAGATCTTTCGGTAGTCTTTGAATGTAAGATATATAAATAAATAAATAACCAAGGAAGAACAAATATAACAGCGAACAACGCTTACAATACTTAACGACAGCTACTAAAGCAGGCCACTGCTATCGAACGGGCCCAGAAATGCAACGTACTTTGGACCTGACTCCTAAGCCCTGCTCGATAAATTTACCTTAAATTGTGGCTTGGCTTAGGTTACGATGGGTAAATTGTGAACGCATCAATACATGCTCGCTTAGTGAATTAGTGGAACGAGTCGTTTTGCAAGCATGAACCTTAAGAAAATGTCTTCTGTACAATAACTCAGTGTAATATTTCTGAGCTCTGCTCGATAAATTTACCCTAAATTGTGGCTTGGCTTAGGTTACGGTGGCTAAATTGTGAACGCATTAATACATGCTCGCTTAGTGAATTAGTGCAACGAGTGGTTTTGCAAGCATTAACCTTAAGAAAATGTCTTCTGTACAACAACACAGTGTAATATTTCTCTTCGGAAACAAAAGTTAGAAAACCGAAAACTGTTTAAACACATAAGCACTTACATTAGGTGATCACCGGCAAGGGGGCCTTCCAAGTACGTTGGTGATGACTATCTTCAGCACCAGGGCTTGGTACAATTGAAGGCAAGCACTTAATACACTTATAGTTCTGAACACATTTGAATCCATCGCGAAATATGGTCTAACCTCATTAACGGCTATTTTAAAAGATCTGCCAACAATAACTTTTTCGCCTTCATGCATCGAATTGTCAGTACATAGAAAACGCAACGCATCGAACTTTTGATTTTCTCACTTATTTAATACTGAAACTTTGTTAAATTTTCAGGAGAATTGGCTTCAAGTATACTAAACCCTAATCTAATATTAAATATGCAATTAATAAACTTTCAAAAATTTCAATATTGACTAATTCATACTTGTCATTGCATAGTTATAGTGTTGATTTTCTCACTTATTTAATACTAAAACTTTGTCAATTTTTTATGAGAGTTAGCTTCAGGAATACTGAACAGATATCTGATAATTAATATGCAATAAATAAATTTTCAGAAATTTCATTATTGACTAATTCATTCTTGTGATTGCATAAAGTTATAGTGTTGATTTTCTCACTTTTTAATACTGAAACTTTGTCAAATTTTCAGGAGAATTAGCTTCAAGTGTACTAAACACAAATCAAATGTTAAATATGCAATTCATAAATTTTCAAAATTTCAGTAATAGCTAACAAGTACTAGTCAATGCAGAAAGTTATACTTTTGATTTTCTCACTTATTAAATACTGAAACTTTGTCTAACTTTCAGGCGAATTATGTTCAGGTATACTAGACACAAATCTAATATTAGATATGCAATTAAGAAATATTCAAATATTTCAGTAATAGCTAAGCCATACTAGTCAATGCAGAAAGTTATACTTTTGATTTAGTCACTTATTTAATACTAAAACTTTGTCAAATTTTCAGGATAATTAGCTTCAGATGTACTAAATACAAATCTAATATTAGATATAGAGTTAATACATTTTCATAAATTTCAGTAATAGCTAACCTGTACTAGTCAATGCAGAAAGTTATACTTTCGATTTTATCACTTATTTAGTGCTGAAACGTTGTTAAATTTTCAGGAAAATTAGCTTCAGGTATACTAGACACAAATCTAATATTAGATATGTAATTAAAAAATGTTCAGAAATTTCAGTAATAGCTAACCCATACTAGTCAATGCAGAAATCTATACTTTTGATTTTCTCACTTATTTAATACCGAAACTTTGTCAAATTTTCAGGATACTTAGCTTCAGATGTACTAAATACAAATCTAATATTAGATATAGAGATAATGCATTTTCATAAATTTCAGTAATAGCTAACCTGTACTAGTCAATGCAGAAAGTTATACTTTCCATTTTATCACTTATTTAGTGCTGAAACTTTGTCAAATTTTCAGGAGAATTAGCTTCAGGTATACTAGACACAAATCTAATATTAGATATGTAATTAAGAAATGTTCAGAATTTTCAGTAATAGCTAACCCATACTAGTCAATGCAGAAAGCTATACTTTTGATTTTCTCACTTATTTAATACCGAAACTTTGACAAATTTTCAGGATAATTAGCTTCAGATGTACTAAATACAAATCTAATATTAGATATAGAGTTAATGCATTTTCATAAATTTCAGTAATAGCTAACCTGTACTAGTCAATGCAGAAAGTTATACTTTCGATTTTATCACTTATTTAGTACTGAAACTTTGTCAAATTTTCAGTAGAATTAGCTTCAGGTATACTAGACACAAATCTAATATTAGATATGTAATTAAAAAATGTTCAGAATTATTAGTAATAGCTAACCCATACTAGTCAATGCAGAAAGCTAAACTTTTGATTTGCTCACTTATTTAATACCGAAACTTTGACAAATTTTCAGGGTAATCAGCTTCAGATGTACTAAATACAATCTAATATTAGATATAGAGTTAATGCATTTTCATAAATTTCAGTAATACCTAACCCGTACTAGTAAATGCAGAAAGTTAAACTTTTGATTTTTTCACTTATTTAATACTGAAACTTTGTCAAATTTTTGTACATACATATGACCTTACCATTATGGCAGCGACATTTAGGTAGCAATAAAAGTTTATGTTTAGAAATTGCATTCTATAAATATACATCTAGATCAACTGTCTTCAAACCGGGATATGTTACAAATATATTTTGACTAACACTAATTGAATTATTTGTTTTTAATCCTACAATATTCAGAATTTAATAAATGAGTACTTCTGGTATAGAGATATGGTATTGTATTAATATACCTGGTATATCTGTTTAATAAGTGTAATTTAATTAATAGAATGTGTTGTGTAGACAATTTTAGTTTTGAAAACCATTCCCCGTATCGTCAAAGTTTGATAACCATTGGTCTAAATTGTCTACGAAAAGTTCTGGACGTAAAGGGCTTCTGAGATTACACTTCGCTAAGCCTTTGGTTTGCTTTATTATAAATTACTATTGAATCGAAAGTAATTCCGTTTGTAACAGGTATCCAAAGGACAAATAATTTTCAATGTAATTACTGGATTATAATTGGGGATAATCTGGATTATATAGTGCCGTTTTCGGCTTAACAATTCATAACGATTCCTACTATATCGTTAAGGAGGATTATTCTCGCAAACAATTTGGAGGCACCATGGGATACCAATTTTCCGGTGGTAATGTTATCCTAGATTGATTTTGAATTACTTCTATTGAATTTATGGTACTGAATTTTTATATTTACTCTAAATATAACATAGGGATTATAATATAAGGATTGAGATTAAATTGGCAAATTTCTAGAAGGACCTCAATATAAGAACACCACCGGTATGATCGGAATATGACGTTACAATGCAATTTTTGTTTGTTTTGGATTCATAAAGGTGAATCCCATGTGTAATAGATGTATGTAATATAGATGTAATGATGTAATATATGTAATGTATGTACCTTAGAGGTAAAGAAGGTTGTCTAACCTACCGCAACGACCACGCATAGAAGTTTAATAAAGACAGTATACACATGGCAGTTGTGTTGTTCAGTCGATTCCTAGATCCACTCCCAGATATATAACACCATGTTTTGTGTATCCTTAAAAAACACATTTATTTTTATGATGGTAGGTTTTCCGTTTTTAAAAACGCAAAAACGGAAATATACGTGTAGATCTGAATCTGAATTTAACAAATTGATTACAATTTATAAAATACTACATTGGCTGTATGTGTGTCCCAGATATCGTGCTCAACATGATGATCTTGTAAACGGTGAGAGATAGAAAGTTGGTTAAATTGGGCAAAATAATCTAGAGGAGATTATTAATAGCCTATATTAATACACTAGTTCGTACTAATATAAATAAATTATAGTCAAAATTTGTATTAAATAGCTTTAATCTTGCTATAATTATTACTATATTATTATTAACGAACAAATCTTCATAGTTATTTACATTACTAGTGAGATAAAAGCATTATTGCAGCATACGAGTGTGAAGGTTCAACTGTAATCATCAAGGACCGGATTTATAACTTAATAGCTATATTACCTACAGTACATAATTTTGAATAGCCGATCAAAATGACATTATACAGGTGATTTAAAAAATGTGGCCATAACTTTAGGCTTTGATTAGTATGGAGTAAAATATAATAATACACCCATGTCCAATTTTCAATTGTTACTGACAATGAGGAAACCACCAGATTTTGTAAAATTGATCTAGTTTCCATTAAAAACAATAATAAATCAAAACAAATTCTTTCTATGAAACAATTTGTGAGTAAACTTTTTTTTTGTGCATATTTCCCTATTTTTGTGCTTAATTGTTTATTTTTAAAAATTCAATTTTTAACTATGTCCATCGGAGTAAATTTAACCTTCTTTCCGTTCATCTATGATTCGGAATTAAACTCATTTCTTAAAAACTGGAAGATTATTCATATTTTAGCAATATATTTTGCTGCACATTATTGCAATGTTAAGAATTCAGAATTAATATTACATACTTCCTTCTGTATCGAGTGATTTTCTGCTTTTTAGTTACACTAATCACAATCACAACACAGCATACGTGATGTTTTGATAAACAGAGATTAGCGATTTCGGGGAATACCCTATAGGGTGATTCATAGATTTATTTCGCGACGCTACGCCTTGCTGTGGCAATGCTATCGCTATGGGCATTTTCAATGGGCGTTGAAAATACCCACAGCGACTGCATTGTCACAGTGTAGCGTAAGAAATCTATGAATCAGCTTTATTTAGCGAACGCTGTTTGTGTGTGCTATAATTTCGTACAGTTTATCTCATTGTTCAGTGCGTTGTGCTTGGGCCTTGTCTGAATTAAGTGTTTTTAAGTTTTCTTGGATAAAATGCCGAAAATAAAGCCTTCCGTCGATGAATGGATACGAGATTCTGAATTAAAATATGAGAATGGCAAATTATTTTGCAAGGCTTGTCCAAACCGGTAAGTGCTACCAATATGCTATATGGCATTATATTGTATTGCCATTGGCCTAGAAAAATGAAATTTTGTTCTCGTAAATTTTTCAATTAATTGTCTATAAAAAAAAATGCGGCCTAATATCAGTAGTTTTTGTTTTCTTATATTTTCGTCCATTTTGGATATATATATAATCGAAAACCTATCTACCCTAAGGTGTTAGGTGGCATTTTGGATACCAGTTATTATTACATTTTTTATTGATTTCTTTTTTTTTTCTACCAGTAAGTACTCCAATAAAAAAAGGCAGACAGCAATACAACACCTGTTGTATTACAAATTCATTATACAACCCATGTTGCAATATGAAGTTATAATACAACATGGTGCGGCCTCTTCAATAAAACTATGTGTAACGCGTTCACACCTCTTTACCCCTGTTATATTATGATTACCTGTTGTATTATGAAGTCATTATACAACCCCTGCTCCATTATGAAGTCGTAATACTACATGGTGCGGCCTCTGCAATTATACTAGGTGTAACGCTCTTCAGACCTCTTTACCCCTGTTATATTATGAAGTACATTATGTTACCATAGTTACGTACATAATGAAGTCATAATACAACACTTGTTGTATTATGAAGTCATTATACAACCCATGTTACATTATAAAGTCATAATACAATATGGTGCAGCCTCTTCAATTAAACTATGTGTAACGCTCTTCACACCTAATTACCCCTGTTATATTATGAAGTACATTTTGTTACCATAGTTACGTATATAATGAATGTATTATTTATCAGTAACAGATAAATCTGTTTTATTCAAATCTTATTGATAGTGGATCCACATCGATAGTGGCTGTAAATGTAATTAGGTAGATTTCTGGTTTCTAAACATTTGTTTACTCTTGTGCTTAAATAATTTGGGAAGCAGGAAAATAAACAAATGTGATTTTACATGTTAAATCACTATGTATACCTAACCAATTCAACACCCTGTATATTTGTTGGTATGGAAAATAAACAAATGTGATTTTCATGTTAAATTTCTATGTATACCTAACCAATTCAACACCCTGTATATTTGTTGGTAGGTTTTCAGATACATATCTGAGTTGATTGTTTGATATTTAGGTTATGGCAATTTAGCACTCTCAGGATTGTAAATGATTTTTATATCATTATATATTATATCATATTTATATTATATTTATAGAATGATATAAAAATCACTTATAAACCCGAGAGTGCTAAATTCCCAAAATCTAAATATCACCCTGTATATTTATAATAATCAATGAAATTGCGTTTACATTTAAAGAAAAATAACAAATTATCCATTTTCACAACGACATTTATTTTTCTATATGTACATTTCAACCACTACGTGGTCATCTTCAGTAGACATTTGCACTGAACATTTGTAAGGATAATTTGTTATTTTTCTTTAAGTATTAATATTTCACAAGCTCCAACCAATTATTTTACGTTTACATTGATTATTTAAAAAATACTTTTTCACAAAGCTATGAGAATAATATACCCTGTACATTACATACTCCCTTGCACGAATTTTCAAACAACAATAGACAAATGAATCGGTGACAGTTGACAGATGAATCAGTGACAGTTGACAGATGAATCAGTGACAATTGACAGGTGAATCGATGACAGTTAACAGATCAATCAGAGGCAATTAATAGATGAATGAGTAACATTTGACTGATGACTTAGTGACAATTGACAGAAATGATTAGAGTTACGACTTAATTTTGTTTAAATGATCATTTCAGAATAATCAATTACTAGTCAATGATGCATTATTAGGAATCTTTATTGCTATGTTATAATGTTTGTAAAATGTTGGACGTCCAGTATTTTACTTTGCGCATAATTTGACAAAATAGGTTATATTTAAAAAAAAGAGGTTATATTTTATGACAGTGGGCAATGTTGCCATCAAATTGAGTATCTATTGAGTACAGAATTTATTTGCTATTTTTATTTTACAAAAGCAAGTCGGTCAAATTATAATATAAAATATAGTTGATGATTGGTTTACATAAAGAATAAATCTAATTAATTAACACATGAATGATTGAAGCAATAATTTAATTATTTTAATATATGGATTAGGCAACGCTGTTAGAAATCTAACATTTGATAATTTTTTCACTGTCACAAAATGTTTGTTCGTGTTCAAAATGTGTGTAAAACTTTATAAAATGAAACCACAGCCTTCTTAGATAAAAATAAAAATGCAACAGGGTGTATTTATCAATATGTGTTAAAAAACTATACTTTTCAATACAGTATTATTTTTCTGCATTAAATAGGCGCCAATTGAAAAATTGCCTAGGGCGCCTTACACGTTAATCCGGCCCTCGAGTTACGTAAACAAACCAGTTTTGTAATTACGTTCATTACCCAATTCAAATACCTGTGAATGAATGAGTTTATAAGGTCTTATCTAAGCAGTTGTCAGTTGAATAATTATCAAAAAGTAGGTCCCGACATTAATTTTCTTAATTTTCATCGTCTTTTGCCTTTAAATATTAAAATCTGTGTATGAACGGATATTTAGACGCAGTTTAAACAGGGGAAATATATTTTGGTACGATTCATTGTAAAATTCATTACAAATAAATGAATATTATACAGGGTGAGTCAACAGAGGATATCTAGTTTAATTTTGAAAATGTAAAAAAAAATTAAATAATGTTTCAGCACACCAAAAAAACGCATATACTAAAATTAGTTACAAATATACAGGGTCTTCGATATACGATAAAATCAATATAATACACTTTTTTAAATAGAATACCCTGTATAATTTGGAATCTTTTATTGCAGCACAATACCTCAAGAAATATAACTTTTACGCTTAGAACTTTGACCCCTTTTGTAACTTTTACGATTTCCGAGATCCCCATACTGTTTATTCTAATATTGGACACCCTGTAGACATGTGTCTCGACTTTCAATTTTTATTTATAACTTTGAAAACGTAAAACTTTTTTGACAACTGTCACTAAGGAACAAAAAAACAATAATTAATTCATGTTCAGCAAATTTGATCATTTTAAAATTCGCGTGTTATTTTTATACTCTATTTCATTTTTATTTTTAGAAGGCTGTGGTTTCATTTTATAAAGTTTTACACCTGAACACCAACAAAAATGATCTAACAGTAAAAAAATATTAAATATCAGATTTCTAACAACGTTGCCTTCATATTTTAAATAAAAATATCAAATAAATTCTGTACTCAAAACATACTCAATTTGATGGCAACATTGCCCACTGTCATAAAATATAACCTCTTTTTTTAAATAATACCTATTTTGTCAAATTATGCGCAAAGTAAAATATTGGACGTCCAACATTTTACAAACATTATAGCATAGCAATAAAGATTCGTAATAATGCATCATTGACTAGTAATTGCTTATTCTGAAATGATCATTTAAACAAAATTAAGTCGTAACTCTAATCATTTCTGTCAATTGTCACCAATTTATCAGTCAAGTGTTACTCATTCATCTATCAATTGCCTCTGATTCATCTATTAATTGTCAATTGATTCACCTGTCAATTGTCACTGATTCATCTGTCAACTGTCACTGATTCATCTGTCAACTGTCACCGATTCATTTGTCTATTGTTGTTTGAAAATTCGTGCACGGGAGTATGTAATGTACAGGGTATATTATTCTCATAGCTTTATGAAAGAGTATTTTTATAATAATCAATGTAAACGTAAAATAATTGGTTGGAGCTTGTGAAATATTAATACTTAAAGAAAAATAACAAATTATCCTTACAAATGTTCAGTACAAATGTCTACTGAAGATGACCACGTAGTGGTTGAAATGTACATATAGAAAAATAAATGTCGTTGTGAAAAAGGATAATTTGTTGTTTTTCTTTAAATGTAAACGCAATTTCATTGATTATTATAAATATACAGGGTGATATTTAGATTTTGGGAATTTAGCACTCTCGGGTTTGTAAATGATTTTTATATCATTCTATAAATATAATATAAATATGATATAATATATAATGATATAAAAATCATTTACAAACCTGAGAGTGCTAAATTGCCAAAACCTAAATATCAAACAATCAACTCAGATATGTATCTGAAAACCTACCAACAAATATACAAGGTGTTGAATTGGTTAGGTATACATAGAAATTTAACATGTAAAATCACATTTGGTTATTTTCCATACCAACAAATATACAGGGTGTTGAATTGGTTAGGTATACATAATGATTTAACAAGTAAAATCACATTTGTTTATTTTCCTGCTTCCCCGATTATTTTAGAGAAGAAGCACAAGAGTAAACAAATGTTTAGAAACCAGAAATCTGCCTAATTACATTTACAGCCACTATCGATATATGTATGTGGATCCACTATCAATATATTTCAATCAAAAATGCCGAAAATAATTTAATACTATATTTAATATCGTTAAATGCGCAATAATGTTCTCGTTCCAGCGATACCAATAAAATTGCTGTCGGTTAAACTGTCAATCAGGAATTGGCAGAAATGTAAAAAAAAATTATATCCCTATCTTCACCCCTTATATCAAACATATAAATATAAAATTTGAATAAAACAGATTTATCTGTGACTGATAAATACATTCATTATATACGTAACTGTCGGAACAAAATGTACTTCATAATATAACAGGGGTAAGGAGGTGTGAAGAGCGTAACACATAGTTTAATTGCTTTAAAGGCTGCACCATGTTGTATTATGACTTTATAATGTAACAGGGGTTGTATAATGACTTCATAATACAACATGTGTACAACACGTTGTACACATGTTGTACAGCGTACAACATGTGTTGTATTATGACTTCATTATGTACGTAACTATGGTCACATAATGTACTTCATAATATAACAGGGGTAAAGAGGTCTGAAGAGCGTTACACCTAGTATAATTGCAGAGGCCCACCATGTTGTATTACGACTTCATAATGGAACAGGGGTTGTATAATGACTGCATAATACAACAGGTAATCATAATATAACAGGGGTAAAGAGGTGTGAACAGCGTTACACGTAGTTTTATTGAAGAAGCCGCACCACGTTGTATTATAACTTCATAATGCAACAGGGGTTGAATAATGAATTAATAATACAACAGGTGTTGTATTATGATTTCATAATACAACGTGATGCGGCCTCAATTAAACTATGTGTAACGCTCTTCAGACCTCTTTATTTTTCGCTTCCTTATGTACGCTGTCAAGCTGTCATTGTTATCTTTCATTCCTCATAAAAACTCATTTATATAGGTACATTTTGTTGCCATATAAAATTGCTATTATAACCTAATTTCTTGTACTAGATCTATGTGAGCATGACTGTACATTTGGTTGCTAACAATTGGTTTCATATTGACAAAAATTTGTTAATAAGAATTGTCTTATTTAAAAAGTCATAGATAAATCGTGTTTAACTTTCTTATGTACCCTTCCTTATGTAAGCTGTCATTGTTATCTTTCATTTCCCATGTAAGCTCATTTACGTATGTACATTTGGTTGCTAACAATGGGTTGTTTATTGACAAAAATGTGTTAATAAAAATTGTTTTATTTAAAAAGTCATTGATAAATCGTCGTATTTGACTCGCACATAATGGCTATAATTCATTCGGATGATTATATACTAGCCTTAGGCTCATGTATAAATTTCATCGTCGTGAATTATGGCCTACATTATATGTTCGTTACATAATATAGTATTTGATGATTTTAATAATTGTTGAATAATTGAATAATAACATTATACAGTATGTCCCCGGATTGAGTTTACAAGAGGAAATTTTTCATCATTATTACTTTTAAGTAAACATGTTATACGAATTATAATTCCTGCTTGGTCTGAAACTACCAGTTCAGTTATTGAAACTTTGATTTTTTATACAGGGTGTTGGCAAAATCAAAATTTTTAAATCTTATTTTGACACTAATTTATTTACTATTTGCAAAAATAATTTAAAATTACATCTAACAACATTATAGAAAAATATAATCATTCAAATAATCCCCCAAATGAAGAAAATAATACTGAAAATTTAAAAAATCGAGCACGAGAGGCATTTGCTTGTTGAAGATAATAACTATTGAAGAAATATGAAACAGTTTTCAGCAGTTATGACACCAAAGCCTGAACTGTGTGAAAAAAAATTTGGGGGATTGTTTAAATGATGTTATTTTTCTAAAGTGTCAAAATTAGATTCAATTTATTTTTATTTAGCCAACACCTTGTATAAATAAATCAATGTTTTAATTATTGAAATGGTAGTTTCAGACCAAGCAAAACTTTTAATTCCAATAACATTTTGACGTAAGTAAATATTAAAAAAAAAAAAACCCTCTTGTAAACTCAATCCTGGGACATACTGTATATATTTAGATTGCCTGCTGTATATTTTATTGCTTATTTAGGTGCCTTTTATGGATGCCTATAGTCTATAGTCCATTTTTATTTTTAACAATGAAGGCTGTAGTTTCATTTTATAAAGTTTTACACATGAATACCAACAAAAATGATCTGACAGTTAAAAAATTATTAAACGTCAGATTTCTAACAACGTTGCCTAATTCGTATATTGAAATAATTGAATTATTACTTAATTGCCTAAATCGTTAATTAATTAGATTTATGCTTTAAGTAAACCAATCATTAACTAATTTTATATTATAATTTGACTGATTTGCTTTTGTAAAATAAAAATAGCAAATCAATTTTGTACTCAATAGATACTTAATATGATGGCAACATTGCCCACTGTCAAAAAATATAACCTCTTTGTTTTTAAATATAACCTATTTTTTCATGTCTAGTGATTTTTTACATTAGCCAACAGTACTGTCACCCTAACAAAGCTGACATAGTTAAAAATAAAAATGGAATAGTATAAGCATTGATTATAATACCATAATATTGGGTATTATAATCAATGGTATAAGCATTGATTATAATATATTATAATAATATATTATAATATAATATAATATAATATAATATAATATATAATAATATATTATAATAATAATAATAATAATAGATATTATAATCAATGGTATAAGTAAGCGTTTCTGAATTTTTTCACAGTTTTGTTACATCGTTCGTGAAGTTAGGCAAAGCATTTGAATTACACCCTGTGAATACGAATAACTTTACTTGATCTTTAGTTAACTGATAACTGCCCCAGTAGTTTATAAATTATTAATATTTTTTTTTTTTTTAATTATAACTCTCGTTTGCTAAACATATGCAACCAAATATACAGGTAATTTTTAAACTAATAGGCTGCGCTTTTTTTGCCCAGGTGTAGGCGCAACGCCCGTCCCATGGGGTCGTCGAGACGCGCAAAAAACGACCCCACGACCCCGTCTGGGGCCACATGACCGTCTGCATTTTCGGGTATGCGTGTGTTGACCCCTTTTCGGGGGGCGGGGGAGCACACCAGCGGCCCGTTTTTTCCCCCCATTTTGCGCGCTATCGATTCGGCACGCGCAGGGTATCGCAGGGGCAAGATTTTCCGTGGGAAAACGCGCGCGCGCGCGTCGCGTTTTGGCGGCCAAGTTCAAAGCGTGAAAATAGATTTTCAATTTTCCCGGAATGGGGGGTGGGGGCGTGTGCGCGCGCAACCACGACGTCATCGTCACGAGAGCGACGGAGCGAGCCGCGGTTGATGGGTGCGAGCGAGACGGCAGGCATGACTGCGCACAGACGCACGGGTTAGACGGTGCGAGGCCACTGCGCGATTGGTCGTGACTTGCAGCGTCTAATGTTGCTCACAAAACTCAGCTGTTCGAGGTGACTGACTTGGTTGACTTGACGTCCGCTGGTGAAGTTTCGCGCAGTGAGCAGTGGTGAGAGGTAACAAGAGGTAAAAAGGGTCCCCTACGCACCCAACGCAGCATTACCGGAGCCCTCCGAGACACACGTTTTATGCGAACATGAGCGAGCTCACGCAGGAAGAGGTGAGTTTTGGTTGTTTTAGTGTTCCTTCGGGCAAATCATCGCCGTCTTGGCCTTTAACTTGTTTTCCGCGATACGTCTTTGTTTTGTGTAACGTTCAACTCTGCACGATCAACCCACGTCCAAGGCCCAGTCTCGTGCACAATTTACACAATTTCGAGGACCTCCGTGCGGTTTTTATACACAGACATCGCGAACCTCGAAAAATAGCCATTTAAAAACAGCAAGCACATTCTTAGCTTTGTTTGAGGTGCAGATTTTAACCAGAATGTGTTGTAAACCCAAAGTAAACCTACAGAAAGTTATTGACAAGATACAATTCAAAGCGAATTGTAAGCAAGTCAATAAAATTGATTGACAGACAATAATATAGATTGTCATAAAACATCGCTTTCTGGGTGCAAAGTGTGAATGATGAAGCGATCAGCTATGTTGAACCCGGAGGAATGCAAGGAGGTAAATATTATAACATCCACATCCCAAAACACAAAGAACTAGCTTTCTGAAGGACACCCCGCAGTCCCAAATACATTACGCATGAATATCCAGTAATACTACAAAAACTGCTTGTGGGCGCTTTCACGACCATCCTACAATTTTTAATACACATATTTCTTCTAGTTGCGATAGTGTAAACCAGTAACTTATGGGATTAGCTTCCCTCAGGCTCACCAATGAAGTTGTATAGGCAATCGCAAATGAGCGAAAAGTATACAAACCCGATTCACGATAAAAAGAGCAATTAAGGGGCTACACTCAGGGCCGGATTTAGGCACTGGGGGCCCCTAGCACACATGTTTAGCCCCCCACCCCCACACAAAGTTGAAAATATATTTCCAATTTAAATACATATTCATTTTATCAGGCCCCCGCGATGGATGGGGGCTCTAAGCAACTGCTTATTTTGCTTATACGTAAATCCGGCCCTGGCTACACAGTAACTTCAAACCCGCAAACATTTGTCACCGCCAAGCAATTTACACCAACCACCTCTGCCAGATTTAGGGCCGGTTCCATAATATCACAGAAGAGTCTCCTTTATGTAAGGCTTACTTACGGCCGGTTCCATAATGGTATTAAAGTTTCCTTTAAACCGAAAAGGCGCCTTTAAGTACTGTAACATGTTCCATAATTGATTTTAAACGTCACTTTACGAAAAAGTGTCTTTTATTATATGGAACAGAAGCAGACTTTAAAGTCGACTTTTCTATTAAGTAAGCTTTACATAAAGGATACTTTTCTGTGATATTACGCCACCGGCCCTTAATAGAAAAGTCGACTTTAAAGTCTGCTTCTGTTCCATATGATAAAAGACACCTTTACGTAAAGTGACGTTTAAAAATCAATTATGGAACACGTTACAGTACTTAAAGGCACTTTTTCAGTTTAAAGGAAACTTTAATACCATTATGGAACCGGTCGTGAAATTTATAATAAAGCAGCAACGCACATAATGTCATAATAATTTTTATATAGCATAATTTTAACAGCATATAGTCATAATTTTAATATAAAACATAAAACACACATTTTCATAAAGTGACGCTTAAAAATCTATTAAATCAATTATGGAACACGTTACAGTACTTAAAGACACCTTTTTGGTTTAAAGGAAACTTCAATACCATTATGGAACCGGTCGTGAAATTTATAATAAAGCAGCAACGCACATAATGTCATAATAATTTTGATATAGCATAATTTTAACAGCATATAGTCATAATTTTAATATAAAAGATAAAACACACCTTTTCATAAAGTGACGTTTAAAAATCAATTAAATCAATTATGGAACACGTTACAGTACTTAAAGACACCTTTTCGGTTTACAGGAAACTTTAATACCATTATGGAACCGGTCGTGAAATTTATAATAAAGCAGCAACGCACATAATGTCATAATAATTTTGATATAGCATAATTTTAACAGCATATAGTCATAATTTTTAATATACAGATCATCCATTATAGATATAAATTGTCAAAGTTCCATTGGGTTGGCATTATTAATAAAATTACTAGGAACACCAATGGGTATTTTAACTATTTTGTTAAAATTATTTTTGTTTTTTGTTAAAATATTTTGTTATTTTGGGTATTTTGGCGGCAATATTAATATGATTATTCATTGTGGTCTCATAACCTGAAAACACATATTGGCATCAATGACATATTTGTTACTAGTTTTTTTTTTTTACAAGTTCAAGATTATTATACAATGTGACATTTTGGCCGACCTTAAATTTGATAATTTATATCTATATATCTCTTCATTCACGATGTTTTTGTGTCAGGGAAATCTATGAATATCTAGTAATTTTGTTGGTAGTGTTTCAGAAATAACTGAATTCCCCAATGGACCTTGTCAAATATATTTAGGTTAAGTTGTTTTCAATTTGAGGTTATATTTTTTAAATAACACTGTTTCCAGATGTAAAGTTTAAATTATTAGACATGAAAATGGAATAGCAGGCAAAAAAAGAAAAATAATGCATTGAAAAACATTCAATTTATTGCAATTTGGACAAGGATTGTGTGGAGACTTAGGTATGCCAATTTGTATTAAATGCTGCCCTAATTATAAATCTGACAATGTGGTAGGAAACAAAGGTCTAATAGACATCGACACAAAAAAACAAAAAAAACTTCCGTTGTATCACTGAATCAGTTTGTCCAACATGACATAAAGAAAACTCATCCAACTCAATTGCCAAAAGGTCGTGAATCTATAATAATGTCATAATAATTTTCGATTATTAATCGTTATTTTAATCGAAAATAACTGAATTCCCCAATGGAACTTGTAAAATATTTTTAGGTTAAGTTGTGTTCAATTTGAGGTTATATTTTTTAAATAGCATTGTTGCCAGATGTAAACTTTAATTTATTAGGGATGAAAATGGAGCGGCAGCAAAGAAAATTATTATTATAAATAATGCATTGAAAAACATTCAATTTATTGCAATTTGGACAAGGATTGTGTGGAAACTTAGATATGCCAATTTGTATTAAATGCTGCCCTAATTATAAATCTGACCATGTGGTAGGAAAAAAATGTCTAATAGGCATCGACACAAAAAAACAAAAAAAACTTCCGTTGTATCACTGAATCAGTTTGTCCAACATGACATAAAGAAAACTCATCCAACTCAATTGCCAAAAGGTCGTGAATCTATAATAATGTCATAATAATTTTCGATTAATAATCGTTATTTTAATCGAAAATAACTGAATTCCCCGATGGAACTTGTAAAATATTTTTAGGTTAAGTTGTTTTCAATTTAAGGTTATATTTTTTAAATAGCATTGTTGCCAGATGTAAACTTTAAATTATTAGGGATGAAAATGGAACGGCAGCAAAGAAAATTATTATTATAAATAATGCATTGAAAAACATTCAATTTATTGCAATTTGGAAAAGTATTGTGTGGAGACTTAGGTATGCCAATTTGTATTAAATGCTGCCCTAATTATAAATCTGACAATGTGGTAGGAAACAAATGTCTAATACACATCGACACAAAAAAAAAATTAACTTCCGTTGTATCACTGAATCAGTTTGTCCAACATGACAAAGAAAACCCAGCCAACTCGGTTGCAAAAAGGTCGTGAATGTATAATAATGTCACAATAATTTTAATATACAGATCATCCATTATAGATATGAATTGTCAAATTCAAGGTCGGCCAAAATGTCACATTGTATAATAATTTTGACAGTGTACTTTTCAAAAACTATTAACAAATAAATAAATAATGCAATTTTTACTTAGCAGGTATCACAGTTTATTTTAATACAGTGTCTATAGTTTCGACCGAATAGTTAGTCATTTTCAAACAGGTAATTATATTAGTATAAAAAAAGCACTTGGTTAAGTTTCACAAATTTTTATACAAAAACTCTGCAATTGTTTCGGTCTCACGACCATTATCAAGAGGTTTCAGGTTTTTCTTGGTCTTCCTTTATATGATTTTTTTACCCGTAGGTCTTGTCTCGTACACTCTTTTTGTCTGTCTGTTATCGCTCATTCTGCAAACATGCCCGAACCATCTCAATTGACCTTCTGTGATTGTGTCATTTATGTCTGTTATTTGGAAGTTTTGTCTATGTATGTCATTTCGCATTTTGTCTTTTTTTTTTGTTTTATTTTCAATTTTTCTTAGAAAGCGCTTATTATTATTATATAATCATTATATGTTTGAAAATAACCGACTGTTTGGTCGAAACTATAATCACTGTATTAAAATAAACTGTGATACCTACAAAGTAAAAGTTGCATTATTTATTTATTCATAATGCATCATGAAGTAACAGCCTCCAGTGTTAATAAAATTAGTAACAAATATGTCATTGATCTCAACATGTGTTTTGAGGTTGAGACCTATTGGTTTTTATTAATTTGAGTTGGTTTAATAACAAGAAGTAGGTATCGTTGCAATTTTTAGTTAATAAATTGTGAAAATGAGAAAGAAACAAAAACGTTTTAAATTCATTCAAAATTGGACAATTCATCGTCATTCTTTGAAATAATCATTTTAATACTGCTGCCAAACTTAAATAGTTAAAACACCTGTTGGCGTTCCTAGTAACTTTATCAATAATGCCAACCCAATGGCACTTTGACAATTCATATCTTTAATGGATTTAGATTAGCATAATTTTAACAGCTATGGTAATAATTTTAATATGCTAAATATATTTAGCGCATTAAATATTATTATTATTATTATTATATGTTACGGAAAGCCACCCCACGTCTGTCAAGATGTCATTGGACCAACTTATTATTATATGAGGGAAGAGCGTAACCCATAACTCAGTGGGAGAGTGCTTAACTATTAAGCGGAAGGTTCTGGGATCAAATGTGAAAAACAAGATCTGACTTGCACACAAAAAATCTGAAAATAATAACAAAACGGCAACAGGACCTTTACTAATTGTAACTAATTTGTAACCGAATAAATGGTTACATTGTGCTACTTATAGCAATAATTTTTTAGTAGTGCGTTTAAAAAAAATGAATTGAATTGAATTGAAGTCACATTGTGCTACTTATAGCAATCATTTTTTAGTAGTGCGTTTCTGAAATACACTTTTATATCAGCGCAAATTTATTTGCAAAAAGAACACATTACATCAATGTAAAATTAACGTTTTATGTTGAAACAACCAAATAGTGCCCAGATTTGACAAATTCTGGGGATTTTATGGCATTGTCGCCAACTGAGTAACACAAAACTGAACTAGACGTGTTTAATAGGTACAGTTGTGTTCATTATAGCGTTGTACTTGTTGTTTTATACAAAAATTGTGTACAATAATGAGTTGCATTTCGTAAAAACAATGAAATTTATACAGGATGGTTCAAGAAGTAGGTACCGTTGCAATTTTTAGTTAATAAATTGTTAAAAGGAGAAAGAAACAAAAACGTTTTAACTTCATTCAAAATTGGACAATTTGTCATCATACTTTGAAATTATCATTTTAATATTGCCGCCAAACTTAAATAGTTAAAATACCCATTGGCGTTCCTAGTAACTTTATCAATAATGCCAACCCAATGACTCTTTGACAATTCATATCTTTAATGGATTTAGATTAGCATAATTTTAACAGCTATACACGATGGTTCATATGAAAGTTACAGACTAAACTTACGATTTTTTAAAATGAAACACCCTATATATCCTTGCAATTTTGGAGCCGGTGTTGCCACAGAATGAAAATGATTAATTAGTTGATTTATAAAACATTTGAATGTGTTTTTTTTTGCATGATTACAATATTTTTATCTACACCTCGTATACTACAATAAAATGCAACCTATAGTTACTTCATCTGTAAAGAAATTTTTAAAATGAGTAACAGTTGTATATTTTCAATAAATTAAAGTGCAACAAAATAAATTTCTTCATAAAACAATAATTTTTTTCTTGATTTGTATGTTGTATGATTTGTATCAGTAGCAGTATTAGCTAATCGAAATTTCTGCTGTGTGATTGTGACTTAATTTCACAAAGTTCAAAAAAGTGTTGTACAGTCATGCTCACATAAATCTAGTACAAGAAATTAGGTTACAATAGCAATTTTACATAGCAATGTCAAATTTTTTGTACTAGATTTATGTGAGCATGACTGTACATAGAAATATTTTGAAAGGTTAGATCTATGTCTATTTAATTAATGATATAGTGAGAGCCTTTGTTGAGTAAAAATACAACCACTGATATACTTTTAATGGCACAATAAATAATATACTAAACATCTGGAGTAATTGATTTTCATATAAAGAATACAATAATAATAATTTTTGTCATTGTTAGTTATCACATTGACAGTTCTGAAATGTATCTACCATTGACAAAATATACAACCAACTACCTATTTCTGAACAATACATTTTTAAACACGACTTACAACAGCCAATTATCTGTGTACAACACATTTTTGAACACAACTACATTCTAAATTAGACATAATCCGTAATATTTAATTAGTATTCAACCACACCAATCATAATAAATATTAGCAATGCCACTGCAATTATTCAGACTAACTAACTGTAACAGAATTGAATGCGACAAAACCTTTAGGAGCGTTCTCACGGGTCAAATTTAATTGATCGATTGAAGTTGATCAACAAATGTCGAATGAAAACTATAGTTTAAAGTTGATCAACTTTATTGAAACAAAGGTTCTCACTGTAGTTTTCATTCAACTTTTGTTGCACAACTTAAATCGAATAATTAAACTTGATTCACAATAAAACACTTGAGTATATTTTCCTCACTAAATCTATTATCTTCTAAATGTACATTTCGGTTACCAGGTGACCATATTCATAGTAAATTCATATATTCATATGAGTATAATGAATGAAAGCATACCATATTCATATACTGATAGTAAACTTGATTCGCGAGAACGCGCCTTTAGCAACAATTCAAAGAAAGGGTGACAAAAGCTTACTCACCATCCCCTCCTGACCCAACCTAACCCAATCAAGTCCAACCGGACTGTAATATCTTCACAAGTATGCCTAGAGATTAGGTTATGAAGAAAGGGCCCGAAGACTGTTATTTAGTCTCAGTAGAGGGCGCAAAACATCTTCATTTCAGGGTAAATATAAACACTGTATTTTGACTGATATTTATTCCAAGTAAATTTGAGTATAGTGTATTCCTTTATATAATTATTTTCTGTATTTATAACCTTTCCTGTTTGTTTTTCTCAATCACTGTGGCCACAAAAACAAATAAAACGTCTACGATTTACAGTGTTCCAGATGCTCTTCATACAACAAAGTTTTATTATTACTACTCATGCGATGACTGGGTTCCAGAGTGAACGACTCATTGTTTGTCCCCACAAAAATACTTCCTGACACCGCTTCTGTTTTTCTCTTTGTTCACTCGCACCGTAACCCTCGTGGGAATATCCGAGCTAATTGTGCTTTCGCACTTAAAAATACCTGGTATTAACTATTTTGGCTGACCGCCAAACATCAAATCTCTTCAATGCCACGCGTAAAGAAAAGGTTCAATAATAATAACATTCGTTTTGCGCACGCTTTTGGCAGGCGAAACAGGAAGGTGGAAAACAACCATTTCCGGGTACTGATTATTTTGGAAAAATTACCGGAATTAATTGATTTTAAGCTGTAATGTTGAAATGATCGGCAAGCAAAAACAAAATAAATTTGATGTTGTTATAATTGAGTACTTATTGGTAATATTTAATATTTTTATTTTATTATTTATTTTGCCTGACTAGTTTCTGTTTTTAAATATCCATCTTCAGAGGCATGATATATCTATATATTTTAATATGTACATATAGAGCGTCCTGATGATAAAAATAAAAATATGATGGATAAAACCATGAATTTGGCTATCATTTGACTACGTACTCAAGAGAACTATTTGACAACTTCATGAATCAAACTGTTTGACAACTGTAGACAAAATCATTTGAAAACTGCAGTCGAAACAAACCATTCTCTACAGTTGAGAGACACTAAAAGGAAATTTATAGAAACATATTACTCGTTAAAATTTTTACTGCCCGGCCAAACGATTCATAATGAATAGAGACCAACGTCGGTGTTTGACGACACATAATATTCTTCCTGCTACACCTCGGTAATTCCTGAATCACCACGCACACCCATTAGGCTTAATTGGGGATTGGAACATGCGAAGAGTTTCGTGCCTCATTCGCTCCTGAAATGACGATCGAGTTCGGATGTGATTAGATAACTGCTATGCACATCTCTCTCTTAAAACAAAATATCCAGGCTCTAATGATAATCAACAATGGACTGTAAAATTAATTTCATTAGGTGTTGTGTAACTTTCACCGCTTATGAATTATTCCAATTTTAGAATGGAATTGAAATATCCTTTCAAATGCTAAATTATAAAAATGTATGGATATAAAACACTAACAGTGTTATTCAAAAAATTTAAGACGTGGTGGTTTAGTCTTCGTAACCATGGTAACCCTTTCTTAAACACCGCTAAACCACGGTTTAAATTTTTATGAATAACGTGGTAAGTTTTTTCATGATAAGTTATGAATGAATCGATTTGCTAGATGTTTTGTGCATTTTTTTATCAATTAACCAGTTCATAAAATTATGGTTCAATAGAACTGGAGAACTTTGTATACAGTTTAAGTGATCTTTGTATGCCTCGTAAATAGAGCATTAAATCAAGATTACAGTTGAAATATATATTCAATTAATGCAATCTGGATTAGCTGCAGAACCACTATTAAATTTATCTTTGTGTAAATATTTTATTGAATACACGTAGAGCTGCCAAATCTGACATTCGCCTTAAGCTGGTTTGAAATTAATTGCCAACCGGTAAACCTAAAACTTACTACTTGACTGATGTGGTTCTGCGACAATAATATTTACACAGTAACTTGCATACAAATTATCTCCTTATCGTATTTTAAAAATTTTATTCATACATACTAATCACTCTTTCTTGATTGTTTTAGATACGTAGAAGACGTCTGGCGAGATTAGGTGGTTTCAGTGCGGCATCGTCTGTGTCCCCGCCGCCCACGCCCATCTCGCGGAGCCCGAGTGGCCCCATTGTCGCATCACTGCCCAGCAATGGGGTGTTTGGCTCCCCGCCGACCGGCAAGGCGCCCGACATTGCAGAGTGCGTCAGCATGGAGATCAAGGAGGACGAGCAGAAGTTCGACAACGGCTTCCAGGTGCCCAGCAAGCCGATAGACATCAATGTGCCGAGTAGCTCGAAGGGCAGGACGAGAGCGCCGCCCCAGAGGAGCGACTCGGAGACCAGCTCGATCCACATGGAGGTCGACGAGATCAACATCGACAAGGCCGGAGGGAACACAGATATCGACTCCGGGATCGAGAATATGGAGGTAATTACTTGCCAATATTGATTATAGTTAGTACATTGTAGAAAGTTCTTTCTGGTATTACTGCTGTATGTTTCCAACTTCCCAAAAATTCAGAAAAAATGATTGCATATACTGCTGTAGTGTAACCTAGCTTAAAGCTGCTTTTCGGGGTAAAGGAACTTTAAAAAAACTTCATTCATAAATTATTTTGATACAACTTTAGTAATAGGTGACTTTAACATAACATGTTACAATTGGCATCAGTAACATTTATAAATTATTTTGATACAACTTTAGTAATAGGTGACTTTAACATAACATGTTACAATTGGCATCAGTAACTTTTAGTTATTTTTACTTCGTAAAAACGGCTATTCAACTATTCTCACTATATTGGACACATTTAAAGAAGTCCAAGACAAGGGAAACTTTTAATAATAAGGATCTTCTAGTAATTCTGATTTGTATACATTATAAAATATTTTATAGGTAGAAGAGGGAGATATAAGGAAAGAAACGGCGAGAGCACGCAGTTCATCGTCGACGGAGATGTCTGAGGAGCAGCTACAAGGCTTTGTGTCGCGTGTCCTCCTATGCACGTACAAGCAGCCGTCCGAGCACTACGTGTACCTCCCAGACACAGCCGAGGTCCTCAAAGAGGCCCCCATCGGCCAGCCCGACCTGATCTCACAGAGCCTCGTGGAGATCCTCGTGCAGATCTCGACCGGCACCGACCCATTTGCCAGTCTGCAGGTGCCGTCGTCCTCCGAGCAGGACAATATCAGCGTCAACTCGTTCTCTGTCAGCCCTACCAACATGAGCCCCAGCCCGAGCCCCATCGGCAGCTGCCCGATTCCTTTGCTGCCGTTCGCCAAGCCGGCTCCGGCTGCCGGTACTAATAAAGACGTGGAGCCACATACTTTGGCCTTCAGCTACCTCATGGATTCATACACAAGAGTCGGGGTTGAGGAGAGGAACCACCCGAAAAAGTCTAGTGTACCTCCGCTTTCTGATCTGCTTAGTGAGTTGCGCGGACAAATCGTACATCACTCTGTTCTCCTGCTCCAGGGGTATTTTGTGCAGCCTAAGACTGACATACAAAAAGAAAGCTCTCTTTTATTAGGTAAGACATGTCTTTTAATTGATTTGTATAAGCCATTTGTATAAGTTGTCAATAATTTTCATTAGGTTATTGCGATGACTACTTAAGAAAATCTTTGCGGAGTTTTCGTCTTCATACGGACTAATTACTCGATGATAGGTTAGAAATCTTGAGAATGCGAGAATCACAGCTCAGAATTGTTGCCCCAGATCATTTCATTGTAATTGAATCTAACAAAAACAATTATTATTTGTATAACATACATAATTAAATTATAATTTCGCTTGCTCTGTGACAGAATGGCGTACATAATCTCACCCAAAACACTTAACTTGATGTTAGCTACAGTACCAATGTTTTGAAGTGTTTTGAAGCGATCAAGCATGTACACCATACAAGATTTGGTGAACTGCGCACCTAAACTCTGAGCCATTTATAATATTCGTACTGTAACTACATTCAGTCATCTAGCGTTGTTTAACAAATTCAACTGTGTTTCAGGTCCATTGGTCCAGCAGACATTGCCAAGAGGCTTCATAACGGAATTAGTGCTTCGCACTCAATCAAATCATAGTCTATTTTCCACTATATTCAACCCCGTATTGCACGGGCTGTTCCTAATGATGCAGCAATCGAGCATTGTGGGCAACGAGCACCGCCAGCCCCTGCAGGCGCTATCAGAGCTGGCGGAGATCCGGTGCGGCACCCGTCCCGTGTGCACCCTCATCACCCAGCAGACACAGTTCCTGCCCGAGACGTCGACGCAGTCGGTGGGCCGCGAGATCACCCGCATCTCGTACTTCGGCCCGTTCCTCTCCGTCTCGGTGTTCGCCGAGGACGAGCCCAAGGTGGCGGAGAAGTTCTTCTCCGGCAACTCAAACAACGACAAGAGCCTGAACCACACGCTCCAGCAGGAGCTGGAGAGCACCAGGAACTACCTGCACAAGATCTTCCACGATGTGCTCGCCAACACGGCCAGCCGCGACTCGATGCTCGCCTACCTGGCGCACATGCTCAGGCACAACGAGAAGCGGTGCCAGCTGCAGACCGAGGAGCGCACACTCGCCGGCGACGGATTCATGCTCAATCTGCTCAGCGTGCTGCAGATGCTGGCCGTCAAGGTCAAGCTCGACAAGATCGACTTTCTCTACCCATTTCACCCAAACGCCGTAGTTGACATCAAGAGCGATACGAGGCTTAAATACACTTCTCAAGAAGTATCCAACTGGCTAGATAAATTAGGTACGCAAAATAAATCCCTCCCCCAAAATAATTCCACTTCCAGACTCGTGGAATTAATATTTGACATGTTTCGTGTCCCAACTTACTCGATTATCGATAGTCATGATTCCACTCGTTGTATTATATATGATAATTCTAATTTTCCCATGATAAATTTGTTTCCGTTTTTAGGACACAAATGGTCTGAAGCAAAATTCCCAACCCAGTGTTGGTTCCTGACATTACACTGCCATCACTTGGCGCTACTTCCGGCTCTGCAAAAGTACCAACGGCGCCTGAGGGTGATGCGTGAGCTGCAGAAGCTAATTGATGACACGGTGGCTGCCGAAGCACAGTGGAAGAACACCCCATTCGCCCACAGGAACAAGCAGATGATCAAACGGTGGAAGCACCAACAAAAGAGGCTGACCAAGTAAGTTACTCCAAAGGTTATGAAATTTAAATGCTTGTAAATATTGCTCAAAAAAAAACAAAGATACTCCGTCTTGTAGCATAACAACTCAAGGCTCGAACTAATCTGGCAGAAATGGAACACAATTGCTCTGAGCAATATTAATTTTTTTTTCCTCTTCTGTTGCAACTTTTTGTCTGATGAATACCGAAGTAATTGTGGTTCTCTGTTTGCTATTAAGAAATCTTACGTGTTTTTTTTCTTACGCCTGGTTCCTCCAACGAATCTTAAGATGCGTCTTATTGAAGTACGTCTTATTTATAAGTAAGTTCTTCAAACATATTATTATTGCAGTATATTTTTTATTAATGTAGTTACACATACTCACCGATTGTGAAAGTATTCTAAACTGCCTTCAATTTATTCAAGGATATTCAACACAGTTTCTTTAGTTAGTTTAAATCTACAAAAAAAAAACTGTTTGCAATTATATTTTTCAAAATAATTATTTTGTTAATAAATAAGACGATTTATTGCTGGCATATGATAATCATCTCCAATATCTGAAGTATCTATATCAAATGCATTTATAGCCATGATTGCTAACAAATCATTAGCCATATTTCGCATTCGTTGCAATTATTCAAATTACATTGAATTTTAGGTCAGAATCTGAATCTTAAGGCGCCATTTTTGACGTCTTCAAATGTAAGACATTCTTACGATTTTAGGAAGCGATTAATGGTTGGTGCAACACTTTAAGAACGCCTTATTTATAAGATTAATTTTAACTAGTTAAGTATCGTTGGAGAAACCGGGTGTTAGGTTAGTTTTCCTTGAAGTTCTTTTGTAAATCCTTTCCGAGCTTTAATAGCCTAGTAAAATTTACATTTTCAAAGTAGATATCTTTGAAATGTTACATGAAAGGCATAAAATTCTTCCACTTTCTAAATAATATCTCTTTGCAGATCTAAAGCGTGCGCCGATGCTGGACTTCTCGATAAAAATTTAATACGAAGATCGCTGCAGTTCTACACAACGGTTGCCGAGTTCCTGCTAAGTGTTCTTACGAACACGCCACCTGGAAGCGCCTGTCCGGCACTGCCACTTCCGGCGGGCATTCCACCAATTTTTTGCGCACTGCCAGAGTGGTATGTCGAGGATATCGCCGAATTTTTACTATTTGCCTTACAGTGAGTATGCAATTTTCAAAATTAAAGACTGATTTGGGGTCACCTGAGGTTGTTTCCAAGAGGTTTCAAGGCCCCAAGTTACTCGGTCCTAACCTGAACTCGATTTTTCAATACTCTGGTATTTCTCTCTCATTTCAGGTATTCCCCGAAAGTGGTAATTGAGAACATGGAGGACTCGCTGATCACCTTCCTGCTGGTGATGATCTGCTCCTCGAATAGCATTCGCAACCCGTACCTGGTGGCCAAGATCGTCGAAGTGGTGTTTATAATAAACCCTCAGGTCCAGAACCGCACTGAACTTTTGTATACACGCATCATGTCGCATCATATATCACAGACGGCACTGCCCAGCTCGCTGATGAAATTTTACACGGACGTCGAGACCACAGGCTCCAGCTCCGAGTTTTACGACAAGTTCACAATCAGATATCACATTAGTTTAATAATAAAAGGTAAAATTTCTACTCGATTCCCACACATAAAATCTGAACTTTTTTAATTTTGTCGAATATAATTTTGGCTCAAAGATCTTTAATGAATAGTATGATTTCTTAGGTATGTGGAATTCCCCCGTACACAGGCAGGCCCTAATAAACGAATCGCGGAGCGGCAAGCAGTTTGTCAAGTTTGTCAACATGCTGATGAATGACACGACGTTCCTCCTGGATGAGTCCCTCGAGAGCCTGAAGAGGATACACGAGGTGCAGGAGCTCGTCCGAGACACGCCCAACTGGACGAAGCTGGCGAACGAGCAGCAGCAAAGCAGGATGCGGCAGCTTAATGCCGACGAGCGGCAGTGCAAGTCCTACCTGACCCTCGCCAGGGAAACGGTAGACATGTTTCACTACTTGACCGTCGACATCAAGGAGCCCTTCCTGAGGCCGGAGCTCGTCGATCGCCTCGCCTCCATGCTCAACTTCAACTTGCAGCAGCTGTGCGGCCCCAAGTGCAAGAACCTGAAGGTGCGCAACCCCGACAAGTACGGGTGGGAGCCTCGGTGGCTGCTAGGACATCTCATCGACATTTATCTGCATTTGGACTGTGAGAATTTCGCCAAGGCATTGGCCGGCGATGAGGTGAGATTTATACCTTACATGTCCCTGGTTCAGAACGTTTACAATTCATACAGGATGTCCCAGTTATTGTGCCTAAAACAGTGAACACTGAACTCTTGTGCTAACATTGTGCTAATTTAAAGTTTTCTGTTTTTAATTCAGAGGTCCTTCCGCAAGAGTTTATTCGACGACGCTATTGTCCGCCTCGAGCGCTCATCGATCAAGACTGGGGTGGAGATCGAGCAGTTCGAGGCGCTGGCTTCGAGGGCGCAGCACATCCTCGAGGACAATCGGCGCTCGGAGGATTGGATGAACGATGCGCCCGACGAGTTCAAGGACCCCCTCATGATGACTGTCATGACAGACCCGGTGCTGCTGCCCAGCGGGCTTGTTATGGACCGGTCGGTGATCATGCGCCACCTGCTGAACAGCAACACCGACCCGTTCAACAGGCAGCACCTAACTGAGGACATGCTCCTGCCAGGTAACACTAATTTCTACAAAATCTTTAAATTGCTAGGTTGGCAACATAATTGTTACGTGTGCATGATTAACTTTACGTTGTAGGCTAAGTAATTTACTGTGTTCTGATCATTTAACTTTAATTTATAACTCATTTAAGCACGACTATTGCAACCTTAGCAACTACTTTTTTTAATTCACAAATTGCTTCAAATGTCTTTTGTTACTATTATGCATTGCATGTTTTATGGGATACTAAAATCCATTGCGGTGCATTGAGTTAACCAAATTGTTACGTCGAAATGTGGGCAGGATAATTATTGTGATTCAATGCTTTAACGTACCTGCAGTGAAAACACGGCGCTCAAAAAAACAAAATCGTCTGAACATAGACAGACTCACCGATAAAAGACAAACAGAGAGTTAGGAAAACCCAAAATCAAAACATAGAGCGCACTGGGATGACGCTCACTTTTGCACTTGAATTTTGTCTTTCTCACCAGTTTGTCTTGATGAAGTTGGTAAGCCTGGTGAAGAGTTCACAAGATAATAAGGGGCAATACTATGTGATTTATGAATGAATGGATGAATGATGTCATGAGCGAATGTTATGAGGTGTTTTGGTCGGGTGCATTTTTGTAGTTCGTTTATTTTGTCTTTTGATGCATAATTCGTCAAGTATTGTCCTATTGCCCTTTCTTTGTTGAAATTGACTACATAGTTTTTCTAGTCTTTGTTCAATGGGTATGATGATGGTGATATTATATAAATTTCTGTTTGATATATTGATATATGAAGATCATTATCCCTGTGTCTAACTTTGGTGATCAGTCTCAATATCTTTCGTTCTGTTATGTCAGTAATTTGTTTGCAGTAGTCTCTTGCATTGTTTAGTATGATATGACCATAGTCAATGATGGGCCTGCAGATAGATTTGTAGATTTTTGTTGCTGTGTTAATGGATATCCCTTTCCCAGCACAAAAGATAATTAGGAAAATTGTAGCATTACATAGTTTTTATGTAGTTTTTATAGTTCTGGTTGGTAATATAAATGGTTTGCTTGTTTTTGGGGTAAGATTTAGAGGGTTAATAACAATTAAAGTATCGATGCAAACTATAGATTTTATAACCCTATTTCTATTGATAAACTGCATTTTTGTGCAGCAGCCCTTTACTATCTTCAATTGACTTTTTAACACCGCTTGCTAGTTATTTTCTATAATTTTCCGTAGACTTTAATCTAATTACGTATTAATTTATGTGTTCTATTTTCAGCCAACGAATTAAAAGAGAGGATAAAGATCTGGAAACTCGAAAGATCTCGCTCGGCTAATTAAGGTCGCCGCCACCGCATACATATACAACCACATATTTTCTTTAATTAATTTTATATAGTTTAATTAATAAAAAAGAGATGACGCTGATCGGGTCCCCATGTGCAATTTGACGGGTCGTAGTGTGGACCGGGCGGGGGCCAGGCCCCCGGCGCATTCTGTGATTTTGTTCCTCGTAATCAGTGTTACTCGTGTAGATCTCTCCTCCCGTGTAAAGCGTTTCGTTCGGCCCCGGACCGGCCGTCCCCCTCATCAAGATAGCGAATCGACTGCCACTACTTTAACTCCCTCTGGGCGCGAGTGTCCGGCCGCGCCTTGTGTGTACATAAGCATGGACGTTTGGGGTCTCCGCGGCGCGCACGGCCTTGTTTCCCGTCTAGTGGCGCCCATCTCAATGGATTTTATTGTTTTCTGTATATTACCGGTAGGTTCTACGATGATCAGAAGTTAATTAATGAGATTTAGGATTTAATATGTACCAATTTGTATCTATAAGGAGATTAAGTTAATTTTTATATGAGAAAAAAATTGTACTATAAAATTGGTGACTGTAGGAATAAATTTTAAATAAGGACTTTATGCGATTCAACCATAGTTTCTTCCATAGCCTGATTCCCAATTATCCATGCTAATTGAATCGATGTTATTGCTACAAACCATTACTTGGTGCCTTCTTGGTTTTATCTTATCCATATTTCATTGATCAATGGATACATTAGTAATATGTGTCTACGTTAAATTTAGTTGAATGGTGTGCATCACTCGACTTATTTTCCTACTATTACATGTCGTTGTTTACATGTTACAAGTTCAAAACACCCTGTATTTTTATAAACATTGTTTTAAATGAATCGCTGATAACCACAGTGGTGGAAGTCTTTTTTTGTAAGTAAGATGTAATAGATGGGAGTGTAGCATTGGACACAAACCTTGTCATGTTTCATGAAGTGGTGCCATATATTGAGTAGTTTTGCGGAAGCCCAGAGATGAATCCAGGGATATATCGCTTGTATATTTCAGGACTTCTCTAAATTTAAAACAAAATTGACTTACACCACTCTGGTTTTCAACGGCCCAATTAAAGGTGTGCATACAAATGCAGTTCCCGTTTTACGAATTCCCTTATTTGTTTTTTAATATGACATCAAAAGTCTGTTTGGCGATACTTTAAATACTTGCGATTGCAACTTTTACAATGCCAGTAATTATATTTTTCCCGCCATTCTGTGGTTACCCGTGTTTTAGGCGAATAATGGTTGTTGCTACTACAAAAAATTACACTGTACTTTCAATTGATTTTTATTGTTCAGATAGTTTTACATTAAAAATGATATTATCTCTAACAGATATGTCCGTAAAATAAGTCCAGCAATACAAAGCCTCCTCCTCATCGGCATGCGTACAATTAAAGCTTCTTGGTACAAAAGATGGGTCCTATGCTACGGCCGGGGACCAGCGGATCCCTTAACAGTATGATTGTGCATAATATAATCTTGTGGTGCTCTTAAGATAGTTATTGTCTCATGGTGGATCCTCGGCTCCTTATCCCAGCGGTGTAAAACACTAAGTTCGTCGTTGTACGAGAGTTCACACAGCTCCTTATGCTAAAAGGTATTTTAAGCTCGGTTTGTTTACTAATTGCGGCCTTGGGGTGACACCCAATCGCTTAATTTTAGAAACCAACTTTAAACAACTCGAGCATCTAAGTTTGCGTGTGCGAAAATAACATCTGCAGTTACAAATCGTGTAAACAGACTTCGAGATTATTGTCTATTGTAAGATTTAGTCACATCGTAATTAATTTCTACGGAATTCCCATATCATGTAGTTCCCCTTACCAACATGGAATAACTCTTGCAGTCGCCCGACTATTCTTGTATCCTTAGTAGTTAAATATAATTTCCTTACGAGCTAATGGAAGATATGGTTTAGGACTTCTAAAAAGTGTAAAATTGTCAAAATTTCTCAATATGGTCATTTCTTAATGCGTCTTAATCGGCATGAAACTAGACTAAGGTCTACTCAGCGCTTGCTTTATATTAAGCCACAGTTTTCTAAGTACAGTTAAACGATGTCGACAACAAAAATTAGCTACTAGCCAGCGTACAAATAATTTCACAAATCAATTAATCGGAAACCTAAAATCTAATCCCAAAATCTTCTTTCAAGCCAACTTTTGATATACATGTCACAGACTTGTTTCATATGCACCGATTGTTTAGTACCCTAATGAAGATAAATTTCATTGGATTCCTATATATTTAGATCCTCTGTACTTAGACAACGTCAACACATTTTGTGATTTACCTTTTGGTTAAGATTGTGTACAAATTGATTGAACCCTCGGCACAATTTTTGATTTGTGAAACCATTTGAATAAGTTCCTCTATGTTGTAAAAATAAAATAAATAACTGAAAAATATATGCTTTAATATAAATTACTTAAAAAAATATTACACTAATTAAATACAATTACAATTATAGCATTCCTTACTATACATTGATATTCATGTTAGCCACATGCACAGAATAAAAACATTGAGCAACAGTTCTCGTGAATTGTGAAATTGTTCTTCTAATACCTGGATGCATAGTTGTAATTCGCCACCATGTTCAGATTTGTTTGGCAAAAAAGACTCGTGTGTTAGTATATCTCTGACCTATTAGACTTATTTTTCATAATTTTTACTTCTACACCATTCAACACATGTTTCTCAAACTAATTTAATTTAACCTAACGTAATCAGACCTAATTTAAGCATCCAGTCGTGCAGTAAAAAAAAGCGTTTACGACCTTCGTAAATCCCCGACAAAACAGTTTAATATGTGAAAGATTCACATATTCAGTATACCAAGTCAGCTCATCAGTTCCGTCCAATACGGCGGTGATTGTGCATGTGATGCCTGAATGGGCTTTTATTTTAATAGGAGATGGTTTTTGTGCCGTATAGATCTATAGGCGATGGAGGCGAAATTTACTTTAAATTCAAATCCTAGAACCCTGCTTTCAAAAGCTCCTCTCATTCTGCCGTTCACACAGTATTTGCACTCCGACATCACGAGACAGTTACCGGATTCTACCAAGTTTTGCAATTTAATAAGTAATTACATCTGACTCTTTTTTAAATAGTCTGTTCAAGTTTGGTCATTTGGTCAAATTCTAATGGAATTACTTTCTACAAAATGGTTATACAATCAATAACTTATAAGTAAAATTCGCATACCCGGAGAACTGCTTTTCTTAAAATCGTAGAACTTTTAACATATGTAGTCCCCAAAATTTATCATTTTTCCTTGCATTGCACAAACCTATAAATTACTCGCATACATGATAATGTGCGTTTTATTTGATCTTGTCAGTATAAGTTTATTAAACATATACAGCGTGTCTTAGATAGAATTACACCTGTGAAATTTGCTTGCATGTAAATATTTATGTGAGATTTGACTGTTATTGGTGCTTCATTATCCCGAACTATCATTCAAACTGCCAACAAAGGTTATTCTTCTAGCATAACATCATAACACATTCCACTTTGCATAGGAAATTAAAAAAAGACTAGATGCAATTCTTTTTAAGACACGTAAATGTTTTGTCACAGCTCGAATCTCCAATTCCTTAGTAATTTGAATAAGTCGAACAAATGTTTGACCTATATAAAATACAGTTGGGCAATTCACTCGTGACCTTTTATGACTGGATACAGTGCCAAGCCACTATTTTACTATGTCACTATTTCTCTATTGGTAGGGGTGTTCGCAATGTCAATCGCTTCATGAATTATGGTAGATCACCAATAAATAATATACCCCCATATCTCCTTTTTAAGTACCAATTTTCGTATAAAGATACAATTTTGACTGTTGCTATTGAAAATTTGTTGGATTTCACAATTGCAATTTTGACAGATTTTCACAGATGCAATTGAAATTATGAAAGATTTTCACAGTTGCAATTGAAATTTTGACAGATTTTCACAGATGCAAGTGAAATTTTGAAAGATTTTCACAGTTGCAATTGAAATTTTGACAGATATTTTTTCAACTGAAACGACAGTTTTCAAGTTTCTATTGAATATTTGTCGATTTTGGAAAATTCAGTCAAATATCCAACAGATTTGGACAGTTCCACTTGAAAATTATACTAATTTGAAAATTATTAAACAGAAAATTCAACAGATTTAAACTATTTATTAGAAAATTTAACAAATTTATTTTCCCCCTTTCAAAAAGATGCAGGGGATGTTGCTTCAAAGTAAAGTTTAAAGTATTGTGCCAATATTGTTTTATAGTAAATTTTTATAGTCAAATCTTTTTTGCCACAATTTTTTAAAAAGTATATCATTATTATTATTACTGGAAAAGTATTTTTTTGTAAAAGGGTGGACACCCCTGCTGTAGTGTAATAAATTAAAGATTACAGTAGTTGGTATGAGAGCGCAAAACGTTTTGCACAGTAAATTAAGTCATCATACTTATGTCTTGCTATAAGTCACACAAGCATTCCACAAAGCAAACGTCTCCAATTACTTGTAAAACATGTTAAATACGTACGAGTTGTGACTTTAACCAATGATAAGCATAAGCTCCGTTGAACACACCATTCATAACATTAATAGACTATAGTATGTGTGTTACACATAGCGATGGTAGAGCAGGCGTTATTGAATTTAAAAGTCAATTGGAAAGATGCGTTCCTTCTGTCACTCCGTCCGAGTCTGCGCAATAATTGTCTTAGCCGTTACGTGAGAATTGCTGCACTGTACAATCGATATTGTATCATTTCATATAAATAAATAAATTATTAATGTACAAATATTTCAGATCCTTTTTGTAAATATAAAATATGTATAAAAGTACTGGTGATTGAAAATACTGGTGATTGAAATCTCGGTTATATATTTATCAATCAGATTTTATATTTATTCTGGATCTATGTGATCTCAAAATAATAATAACAAAGTAAACCATGTCAGATTTTTTATTGGTTTCTCTGGAAAGTTAAAAATATTGAAACTTTAAGCCTCTGAATTGATGAACAAACTTATGTTGGGTAAAATTTCGATATCGCATTAGTATTTGATAACATTTTATAAATTGAACACCGAGATTAATATTCCGCAATCATTTACGCTTCACCGGGAGATTTAAATTACATTTCTTAATAAGAATCAGGTTCACAACCGATGTTTTATGTAAATTCTACATATGAATAAATTAATTTATTTTCCTTCCTTAAAAAATATTTTGATTTTTAACAGCTAATCTCAAATGAATCTTGAGACGATTGATTATAAACTTCATCTTGTAATAATTGGTTAATTATAGCCGGTAGAATAAATGTAAATCATACATTTTAAACGTCCTAATGTGGTCAACTATAAATAGCCGATATGAAACGAAATCCAACAGGCACAAATAGTCATTTTTATAATAAGAAAATATTAGAGATTATCCCGTTCCGAGGTCAATAAATATAAATATACCTTTTGTTTAAACCTATAACAACCCATTAACAGCGGCTCTAACCAATAAAACCAATAGACCGTCGTCCCCGCGGCCCCGACGGCGCTCACCGATAAAAACAGGACGTTTTGACGAACGCAAGGGAGACCTTAATACAAACGAACAGGACCAGGACCGTCTGTTGCGTCTATCTCTTGGTGACATACGGCAGCGCCGGCACCATGCTGCACGCCAGCACGTACAGCACGCCGAGGAACAGGTTCAGCTTGGCTGTCTTCTTCGGCACGCTCTGGATGTCGGACGAGCGGAACTGCTTCTCGATCCGGAACGCGCTGGGCAGGGTGACGAGCGGAAGCAGGAACCACTTGGAGTACTTGAGCGACGCCACCATGAACATGATGTATGGGGTGAAAAGAAGGAACGCATAGAGCACGTGCGAGGCCGTATGCCCGATGACTATCGCCAGGGTCACGATGCCGACTTTCTTGTCCGCTTCGGAGTCACGGGTGTTGTTGCTGTGCAGTATCGCTTCGGTGTTGAGTGCCAGTGGGATGGCGTAGTATATCGTCGCCCATTCCACGCGGCCCGTTTGTGACATGAAGGCGAAGAGCACAGAGATGGGTCCGAATATGATTAATATAAGCACGTCGCCAAGAGCTATGTATTTTAATCCGATGCCGCCGGTGTATAGGAAGCTCGAGGACAGTCCGCCGAAATACACTAGGGCTAGGTGTTCCATTTTGGCCGGGGAGAGTGCGACGAGCATCACGAACCCGACACAACCAGCAAAATATAAAAGGGCTCCTAAAGTCACGACCTCGTCCTTTGTAAGTATGTGATCGACGAGCGTGCGGTCATCGGATTTCCTGTTGTCGATGCCTTTAATGTAATCGTAATAGGTGTTGACCACGTTGCCAGCACCGTGCACCGAGACGACGGTGAACAACGTCAGTATGAGAGTGATGTAGTTAAAGTCGGTGGCCCCTGGATACTTGTAAGCTATTGTCGAGCCAAGCAGGGTGGGCATCAGGCTGGCGCTTAGCGACCACGGCCGCAGGGCCAGGACATAGCTGTTGAGCTTCATAAGCCCCGACTTGGTCTTCTCCTTCACTTTTGGGGCCACGTTTCCGTTCGATTGGGTCTTGTCATCCTCTATAAGGTTCTCCTGTACCGAAGCCATGGTTGTGGTTTGGGTTTCGCCGGTCGGCCGCGCTCCTACACTCAGTCGCACGATTTAATTGTTACATCCAACGAAATAACATAACCAAAAAAGAAACTTTGACGTACGTGTAGGATGACGGTATTTTGATAGACCAGGCTAGCCAACTTTTCATCCACGTAGGTTATTAATTTCAAACATGATAACCAAATATTAACATAAACCTTAATGTTCTCACGAAACCCATCAAATTGATACAAATAATTTTAATTTTCTGACTTTTATGAAATAATTATCTAAACATACATTCACGATATTTTTGCGACAGGGGAGTCTATGAATATCTAGTAATTTTGTTGGTAGTGTTTCGGGAATAACTGAATTTTCCAATGTAACTTGTCAAATTTTTTTAGGTTAAGTTGTTTTCAAATTGAGGTTATATTTTTAAAGTAACATTGCTGCGAGATGTAAAGTTTAAATTATTAGAGATGAAAATAAAATGGCAGGAAATTATAAATCTGACAATGTGGTAGGAAGTAAATGTCTAATAGACATCGACACAAAAATATAATTAACTTCCGTTGCACCACTGAGTTTGTCAAACATAACAAAAAGAAAAAAGTCGTGAATGTATAATACTTCATTCATAATTTTTTTAGGTCAAGTTGGCCAGATCATATTTGGTACTTTCGGTAAACTTCGGGTATATCATTTTATTTTTCAGAAATTATAGTACTTGCAGTGAGGTTTTTTATTGATAAGACATTCCTGGAATACTGTCCAATATTGTGGCGAATTTATTTGTACAAAAAGTGCATCAAATTTTACAAGCTTATAGCCTTGCCTTATTATCTTACCAGGTTAGTGTACACGCTGATTTTAGCGACATTTACAGTGTAACAAATTTGAAAAAACCCTTTTGGTATAAAGAAACACGTTCTAAGGACTAATACATTTATTATAATACAAACTTATATACCTAAAGACCTAAAACTAAAAATAATTCCATACTTAGCAAAAATAAATACACTTCACCTTTAACTACGATTGTTCCTCGAAAGCATACAATTCCTTAATTTAAGGTAGAGCTAAAGAAATCAAAGTGACATAATAGTAATAATCCTCCGCTTGTGTAATTGATTATAATTTTGTACGGACAATCCGTGCCCAATTCGATTAATTTTACTGGAGGCCCCATTGTGGGCTTAGAGAGAAGATCGGCTTTACTATTATAGCCTGTCATGCGCTTGCATGCGTAACTTAGTATAATAATCCGGATTAAAATTACCCCTAACTAATCGTGCCGGCCGGCTAGAGTCGGCGAGACTGGACCGCCGCGCCGGCCGCGCACTCGTGAGTGCGTTTACAATTTCCAATGAAAAATAACCATTACTTACAGCTAGTCACGTTACCTTTATACTTAAGGTATTTACAAACGTACATTCAACGAAAAAGCAAAAAATCATCGACATTTCTCGGCTATACCCACTACGTACTTTAATCACAATATACGACAGTTATAGCGCTCGGACGGGCCCGCGGGGGCCCCCGTCAACGGAAACCAACGTCTGCACGGCGAGTCGCCTCGCTGCTGGCCGACAGATGTAACCAATTGTGTATGTATACATGAACAGTAATAAAAATGTATATTGACATCACGACTAATGCGAGGAGAATCTCGAACGGCGGAACTGGGTGTGTGTGTGTGGGGCGGGAGGGAGTGGGGGTGGGTGGTGCTTCCATTACTCATTTGCTGGCGGGGAAGGTGGCGATCCGGACACGGTTTTGATGTTTTTGTGTTTCCTGGCGTGCGACTGCTGGCCTGGCGGATTGTAGGGTCCTCGGTTGGAAGCCATGGAGCTACAAAGCAATTATCATGAGTCAGCGAGGCAGCTAATAAGACGACGATCACAACTATTAATTGTTAGTTTGAAAACATTTAGAACTAGAACATTTTGGTCACAGAAACAGATTTTTGTTTACATTTACGTAACAGGAAGGGGTAATTTAAGTCCATAAAAAGGTATGGTGACATTTAGATCGAATAAAGTGAACATAACCTCTATGTAATCATTGATTGAAGAGTAAGTCAGAGTAAGTCTAACCTTACTTGGCTAACACGGAACACTTCAACCCTGTCCAGTGGTCATAATTCGTTCATTTTAATATCTATTAAGGAAGTTCCATAAGTAGTCGTAGAATGATCAGGTCAATAAATATATTGTATAGTCATTAAAATCAAATATACACCTGCAGCAACCTCAATTAATGAACACTTTGCTTTCGACCATAAGTCAAGCCTGTGATTTTTATGAGTATTACAAAATATAAGTACACTTATTACGGCTATTATAATAAAACGAAATAATTAACAATACTATTAGTTCCTACCACAGATTCTTTATGTAACAACGCAAGGTATTCAAGCACTCATAGATGCATATAAAAAAACTTTTTCCTGATTGGTTCGAACCAGAATCCGTAGACTGTATGGTTTAAATTGGAAACACCTGAAATTTTGGACTGAACTTCAATTTTGACAGGTGCCACTAGTAGTTGGTAGTTGGCAGCTGTTTAAAAAAATTACGGGTTGTTCATTATCTTTCGGTAAAAATAAATCAGAACAAGAACTCCCATTACATCAATTTTCCAAAAATAAAATATATATAAACAATCTTTATTGACTATCGACCTCATATGGGGTCTTTCTGCCTTAATAAAATATTTAAAGAGAAATGGATAAAAAATGCCAAAAGGAAAAAGTATTATAGGTCTGAGCATTATAGACACTCTTCAATCAACGATATATAATAATGCAACCTAACCTCATCTTAACTATGTAAAATTGTAATTACATTAATGAAAACAATCCAACATAAATTAAATAAAATCTTCGGTGAATGATAAAATAACATTGTTAAGAATTCCAAATATGCTTCATGTTTTGAACTTTACCACAGGTGTGAAATGTATAGAAGATATAGAAAAGACATAGTAGAAAATGTGCATGGCCACATTTCCAAAAACTAAAAATACACAATTTGTGGGAAAACAGCTTCATCGAAGTTCTTTGGACTTAAAAAAATATATATTGATATTCATCTCAAAGTGTTAAACTCGTACAGTCATCGCAGCAAGTTAAGGCAAATACCAGAAGCCGCCACTTGAATTAGGGAACTTCGGTGCGACTCACAAACAAAACTATTGCAGTTTGCGTGAGAAATTGAATTAAATTAGTCTTAGTTAAAGTATTTCCAGAACTTGCCCCGATGACTACATTGTGGGAGACTTTTCTATTTTACCGTTTAAATTAGCATTCATCTCCCAAGTGTTCATTTGCTTACATTCTTTAAATCAAGCGTGTAATTTAAGGGACTTGACCAAATCCAGTGATGTACAAGGAAGTAACATAGTTGAATAAAAAATAAACCAAAAACAGCATCTCTAATTTTTGCACTGATCTCTATATTACACTGGATTGGGCTTAAGCGGTAGAGTGCGTTCCCAATTGAGCGCCGCCATCTTGGCAAAAGTTGCGGTTTTATGACAATATAGAGATCAGTGAATTTTAGACACTCATTATTTCGGTTCTCCGAGATTGGAACTGGTTGACACAATTTTAGTTGAAAACAAAAGTTATGTTAATTTATATAATATTCATTATAGTGGTACATTGTAATCCAATGAAAGTCCTGTGTAAAAATAAGCAGTCCGAACAGAAATTACTTGGGTTTATCAACCTGCGAGATTAAGCAGAGCTTTAACACAAACTAAGGTCGATGAATCTCTGCATTAAAGTCAATTGCGGATAATTCCATGATTGAAACTGGACTTCTGCTTTCTTTACATCACCAGATTTCTGTACACTGTAATAAGAGATCACCACTAACACTAATATAAAAATTAAAAAAACAAGCACACTACTAGCAATGCTACAAGACACTACAAGTTCGCATCGGAAAACCCGAAACTCGTTTAGGCACGAATCTCGACTCCTCCAATGCGACCGCTTTTAATGTTAAGTTAATTAGTGGAACCGGAGTCGGCCCGCAGCGGGGCGCTGGTGGCCGGGACCGGCCAGCGGCCCGCAAACGGGGCCATCCCCTACTCGAACTTACTTGCAGAAAATGGATGCTCTACAATTCGAAACAATTTAATTTCATTGATTAGTACTTTCGTGAGTACCTGCAAAAATTCCAATCCCATATAAGTGTTGCAGTGGTTTGTGGTTTATGAGAGAGGAACTTTCACGACAAGTAGCAAAGCACACGTGCGACATTGCCCAACCAAAAGTCATAGAAGGAAGCGAACATTTGCGGTCAACGCTCTCTCTTGGCACGCGCATAGCCACAGTAGTTTTACGATTCATCAAGTCAAGATCATTTAGGTGGGCTGTGAGAGTACAATGTATATGTTACGGTTCAAGTAATGAATCGGTTTGTAATTATAATGACCGGATATTATTAATAATATCCGTCTATTGGTCAGTGATAAATTTGTAAGAATATATCACATAAAGGTTAGATTAAGTAAGGTTAGTTTAGGTTACTCTGTTAGTGCTGAGTGCACAATGCACTTTTACTGTCGGTCCAATTATTTTCAGTTAAGACTTATTCAATAATTTATATTCATGAAATATTTTTATATATATAAATTCAATTTAGCAGTCTAAATCAATCAACTTAGGTGCTCATTTGATTTGTATGGGGGGTCACTTGATTTATTCTAGGGAGATATCGTTTGAAGTTTAGTAGAATAAATCAATCAATTTAAATTTTATTTATATAATTTACTTGATTTTTTAAAAGTAATTTATTAGTACTTTAAATTGCAATTAATAAATTACTTTTACTATTACTATTACTGAAAATAGTTGTGAATTAATAAGTACCGGTTCATGTGATAAATTCTTACAAATGCATCACTTTGACCAAAATACGCATTATTAATAATATAAACCAGCGGCAGAAGGATAGCCGCTGGTCGGGAGGACGCGGCAGTTGGTCGATAGCCAGTTAGGGATAATATCCCTAACAAATACAGTCACTACTACTATAAACCAGATTTATTACATCAACCGTAACATATATACCATTAATAATTATTATAAAACTCTGTAAGAATTTATCACTTTGACCAAAATACGCATTATTATTAATACAAACCAGATTTACTACATCAACTGTAACATATATACCATTTATAATTCTTATAAAACCCACGAGGTTCTTTTGTATATATATTTTTTTTCTCTGCTGCTAGCATTTTCACTCCAGCTAGTTAGCCAACCTGTTCTTCCTATTCAGCACTCCATGGTTAACAGGAAGTAAAATTTCAATAGCGCCAGATATGAAAAACTGAGTTTTATTAACTAGCTGAAAAGTGCTCAGAAGAACAATAAAAATACAGAAAGTATCACCTTGGGATTGAAGTTCTTACCGACATTAGTTCTAGCAAAACTTATCACCTACTCTGTATGAGCTCTAAGTTTGCTTTAATACGACACTTTCTGCAGCGTTGACAAATAATATTTGAACATTTTAATGCAATATGAATTTATAAGTAATAGCAATGCTGGCCTACAGAGAACGTTGTCCATTAGAAGAGGATTATGGGAGTCAATCGCATAAATTGCGGACATCGAGAAGCATAGTTGTGTGATGTTAAATCTAAAATGTTCCTTAAACCAAGCGAAGTGTAAAAACCAGTCACACAAAAGCATATCAGCTTTACGAGCTTCAAAACAATATTTAATAGTCTGACATATTAGTTCATCCACTGTTCACACTATAATAATTGAACCAATTAGGTAGCTCCATTTTCCAAGTTCAACCAACCATCGAAATTTCAAATTAAATGTATTTTACAGATTACAGGTGATAGACAAAGATAACACTATTCCGTTGGGGTATTAAAAATACTATATTACACACCTCACATTGGGCTCCAACTTTTTTTGTTCTCTCATTCAATATTTGTTGGTTGTTATAATTACTTTTAAAATGTTACACTTATGACATATGATTTACGATCTAAAAACCTATGTTACATCATAAAATAGATTAATCAAATTTTGATGACTTTTTTTATGGCCACCAGGACAGCTTTAAAATTGCAGCAGGTTGCATATCTTCTAACAGGTTTTAGATGTAACAGAGATGAGTTGTAGTGATCCTAAATGACTGTATTAGTTAACTTGAAAGACTTTTGTGCGACTGGTTTTCTTAAAAATAATAAATGATGCCAAGAAGAAAAGACAAAAGCCTACCTTGGTGAGCTAGAAGGGGCAAGGACCAAGGGGGACGATCGAATGCCTCGACGTGGCGACGCCATGGACGACGGTACCCTTTCTCTATGCCGACGGCTACCATGCACAACAACACAACATTCAAATACCATAACGGGAGGTGCATAATAAAATCATAAGAAATAAAAACACCTAACTCAATAACAAGAGATTCTCTCGGAGGGTCTGAAATGTCACGTCAACCGTGAGACAAAGCGAGAAAGAGAGACGGGTGAGGAGGTGTCACGTGTGCGAGACCCGCTGTACAAACCTGGGGCCGGCGGTGATTGCCGGGATATTGGAGTAGCCGGCGCCGCCGTAGCTGTGCCTGCCGGGGCGCTGCCCCCCGGGTCCCATCAGCCGGGGAACCTCTGAGCGGCTCCGCGACTTCGTCTCCCACTCCTTGTTGAAGTCCTCCGCATCGTCCTCCTCGATGTTGATGAAGTCTTGGCGCTCCTCGCGGTCGCCGGAGTGCACGTTCTGCTCGCGCTCGATAATGTGGGCGCGCTCGCCAATGTGGTGCCCTATTGCCATCTTCTTTGTGCCGGTGCGAGAGTCCGACACGGTCCGCTGGGTCTCCTTGACGCCCCCAGGAGCCATGCGTGTACTCGAAGTTGCCTTGTAAACCTAAAAACCAAGAGCGGAATTAGATCGCCGGTAATAAATCGATGGCACAACGCCACATATGCCACACAAACAAAAAATAAATATATTTAGGTCGTGAAATGGACGTTTAGTTAGTCAAAGCAAACAGACAAAATTGTGAGTGAGTATTAATTGGGCTTTGCACTTATTGATACAGTCTTTCAATGGCATATAGATCTCCAGTCGACATTGTTACAAAGACACGTACATAGTATCTGAATTATTTTTTTACGATAGTGTTTTGGTTAATTTTAATTGTATGGCTCAGCTGACTCAGTACAGCCTCCAACTCCCAACTTATTGGTGAGCTTTAATTTCTCGCACTAAACAATATATAATTTTACTTCAAATACAACTGTTTATTGTTTGTGTGTAAGCGCAATTACTATCTAGCATTAAGCATTAGCGTACAAGTGTTTTATATCATATTCGAATAACGATTCACGATCTACTTTTTGTAAAGTAGGTTATGTTAGGGTGAATTTTATTTTTTTAATACAATAGTAATTAAATAATGCAATTTTTACTTTGTAGGCATCACTGTTTATTTGAATACGGTGATACCTACAAAGTAAAAATTTAATTATTTAAGTATTAATAAAACAATAGTAATTATTCTCATAATTAATAATAGTTAACCCTTTGCGGTCCTGTGTCGGGGTAGCCCCGACATTGAAAATTGGTAGTCCCAGTCCTATGTTGGGTCAGCCCCGACATGACTTTGTTTCATTTTTGAAAAATAAATAGAACCTGGGGTATATGTTTGCGGAAATTAAATAGGACTGCAAAGGGTTAATATGTAATTTTTGTAAATTACTTTTAGTAACAAATCAGATGATTGAAACCAAAGCTGAAATGGTTCTAAAAAATAATTTTTATTTAATAAATGAAACTAATAAAATGTTTGTTAGAATATTCCCTCTTACTGCTACACAACTGCCAGGTTTGGATTTTTAACTACATCAATACCGAATTAAAGTCCAATAATTATGCACTTTACTCAGAATAGCACAAGTTATATAATAAACCATTGATAATAGAAGTACAATCAAGATCAATGCCGTTATATAATTTACATCACAACTACATCCATTCAAATTATTTCAAGTGTTGTTAAATCTATTGATGATTGGAAATGGGGCTAGTTTAGTTCTTTTTAATCGAATGTTTAATTATTTACACCAAATAATCTTATAAATTAATATATGTTTAAGTTATGATAATATGCCATGCAATGAATAATATTATTAATACTGAAAAGCAATACTTTTAGTGATGATTAATTACTTACTTAATACATAAGAAGTAATCTAATAAAAATTGAACACCATCAAATATTACCATAGTGATGCCCCACGTTGGGTGTAAAATTGCTACAAGTAAAGCTTCTTGGTGTGACATGTATAGATTTTAAGTCCCACATTCTGCGGCAAATAGTTTCTTTAAATTTAAGGTTTTATAACAACTTTTTTAACTCAATTATAGCAACCTTATAAATAGTTTCTTGTTGTGTCGTGTAATATTAAATTTTAAGTGGTATGGTATCCGGTTAAATTTTACCCTGAGCTTACATTTTGTAACATCTTTGTTAATTAAATCATTGGAAGGTTGTACCTCTAGGAATTCCAAAAGTAGACTCTTTCGAGCAAACGTGTGACAAAAAATGTGGTATTTGAGGGTGAACCGAAAATGTCCTTTGGGTATTGTACCAAGTCATTTAACCCTTTGCGGTCCTGTGTCGGGGCAGCCCCGACATTGAAAATTGGTAGTTCCAGTCCTATGTCGGGTCAGCCCCGACATGACTGTTCCATTTTTGAAAAATAAATAGAACCTGGGGTATATGTTTGTGGAAATTAAATAGGACCGCAAAGGGTTAATATAACATAATTTATCAAGGATCAATAAAGACAACTGGTTCATTATTGATCATAAATGGATTCATTTATTTTAACCCTCATAACATTTCACAAGGTTGTGAAATACTTTTGGTCACCCAAGGGAACATCCTTACCCATACATGGCGACCGGGCTAATTAATTGTAAATAAGAAAACGATACTGTAGTAACTGCCCACTTAAATTTTCTTATTGTTTACTTCTAAAAGTTAGAGACCAAAAACATGACTGCAACATTTCTCTGTGACCAGAAGCTCCCAAGAAGAGAGCAAACAAACGGAAAACCCAAGCGCCGTCGGTTTTTCGTCGCTTGTATTATCACCTGTGGCTCGTTTACCTGTGGCCTTCCGTCAGGGCCGGAAGTCATGCTAACAACCGTTGAGCTATAAGAGCTGTGCGAGTCGCCACCGAGCGAGTCCAGCGAGCCGCTGAGCAGTCGATTGTAGTTCTGCATCGGGAAGCCGCCGCCATATGCCATCAGCGAGTTGTGAATGTTGTTGAGGCTGTTGCGGTGGTGGCTGATGGCGCGGTTTCCAAAGTCGGGGGCCATCATGCCGAACGGGTCGGCGAACAGGCTGTTCATCATGTTGTTCATCTGCCTCATAGTCCTCATGTGGGACCTGCCAGAAAAGACAATAGGGAATTGCGGTGAAACGTAATGGGTTTGTCCGTTTCTGCTCCAGAGAAAATTACATCAGACAAATGCACCCTCGTTTGTTTAAACTGCTCGAAGCACCTTAGAGCAGACTAAGAAACATTATAAAGCATAAAATGAGAAAATGAATGAGGGCTAAATTTCGAATTGTATAAAGAGCCTCATTATAAACGTTGCAAATCCTGCTTTGTGTTCCACGCTTTGGAGCCAAATGTGGAGTTTTGCTGAAGATTATTGTTCGGTATTATATTGTAGGTATTTTTCTAGAAAAAACAGCATGGCCGACTGTTTACAAATAACGGATGGTTTTGCTGGTAAAACGCTCAAAGCTTACCCAAAGAACGGGTCATCTTCGATATCTCCCATCAAGGAGCCAAATAGAGACATAATTTCACGGTCGCAGCACAAGTTCTCTTAAATATCTTCGATTTTAACGGGGCTCGTCTTGCAAAGTCAGGCGTCTGAAGTCACATCAAAATTGTCAACCTAGTAGATGGAGAGAAGCTAGAAGCATTTACACGTCATATGAAGTCAGATCTACACCACTAAAAATGTTACACAGATATAAATTGCAGAATTGTATAATTAGAACGTAATAACTTGTTCTAAAACATGTTAAAACCTTTTGTAAACATTATTCATTTATATTTATCCATGCAAATGGCTTAAATGTTGGAAGATTGTGATTGAAGCAATTGGCAGTCAGCAACCAACTTTACACATATTTATGAATAGGTTGGTACTTAGGTTGGTATCCACTGTGAAATAGCATGGCTGCCAATATAATTTTTAAATGCCTTGACCAGTAATTTAAAATACTACAAAATGCAATAATAGCAGCATATGAATTTATATATCTCAGTTTACTGCATTTGTGCTACAACAAAAATATTAGTTTGGCGTAGCACAATACTTTCGTCTTATGGTATAAAAAATCATTACATAAAAATGTTCCTACAGGGTGTTGCAATAGACAATACCACCATAATTATGTATGTCAAAGATATGTCAACATTTCTTATTGGTTAAACAATCCTATATAAATGAAGCTACATCCATAGAGACTAAATGCAGTATTACTTGTCGGCCCTGGTAATTGTTCGTTAAATAAATAAGGAAACCTACAATTCAAACAAACAGAACAGCATTAGATAGGGGACTTAAGATGACTGAAAGAAATATAAATGTGACAACCGCTTTCAGATTGCGGAAGCTACAATTGCATTATTATATAAAATATACTGTATGTGTTGTGTAATACATGATCCCCATTATCGACTGATGAACAATGATTGTGGTTTGATAGACAGGCAACCAATTATGCACATGGGTACAACAAGGGTACAACTAAAAATATCATAACAATAGAAAATCAGACTACTGTCAAATCTAGTTACTTTCTTTCTGGGATAAACTTGGAGTGAAGAAATTCCCTAGTTTTTTCAGCGGGAAATTTGATTTAATCACAATCACTGTTATAAATAAATCTACTAGGGGGGCTTTATATGAATGGAAGAAATATAAATGTGGCAACCGCTTTCAGATTGCAGAAGCAGCAATTGAATTATTATATAAAATAGACTATATGTGTTGAGTAGTATGTATAATAAATATAAAAGGTATTGGAACATAAGTACAATCATTGATTATAATACCCATTATATTGATTATAATATAATAATATAATATAATAATGGTACAATTATATCGACATACTTGCAGAATTGGTTGCCTGCTGTGTGTTTTGCATAATAAATATACAGTAGGTTTCCAAACACCGATTAATAAAGAGCGAATGATGTAAATTACAGCCAAAAGGATTTTCGCCTAATTGTAAGTAATTTTTAATATTAATTAATATTATATCCAGTATGAATTTCGTGTATAGTTGTGAATTCTGTCGTATACTGGAATGACTCGGAAATAATCCTGTTCATTTTCCATATGAATTTGTGGTTGGGAAAGTAGTTGATTATGGTATTAAAATAATCTTCACAAAATCAGGAATTTATTACGTAAATAATTCTGTTGTAACAGCAACTAGTACTTGCCAATAATCGATTAATCTGAAGTTAAAAGTTATAACCTATAATCATAACATTGTCAACATCTTCAATTATGTTGTACGATCATCTTTATTAATTTTCATTTGTGAATGCATTAGTGGGTGAGCAAAAATGATTGTCTTATGGAACAAACAATGATTGCCATATGGAACAAACAATGATTGAGACAATTATAATTACCATTTGTTGACAGCCATATACCATCCGATAACCCGATAACGCCTATGAGCCAACTTAACTTGACCGTCATAATATAGTTAGCCATGTTATCAACTGTTAGGTTACGTTCAGTTGGGTTAGATTAGTTTTGTTTTATAAAGGCTATGGAAAGGCCCCTTTGGTATATACGATCTTCGCAGTCAGCTATCCAAATGTTACCCGCTCCTTCTGGAACCAGTTGTGATCCACGTTTAAATAAAAATCCCTAGTTTCAGATACACAGGAATCCAAAGATTATCTACAGATAATAGATACTACTACAGGCAACCAAATTAATATATAGCTCTAGCAATACCACTTTATTAGTAAATAATAAGGAACGAAGGTTAAATATACCAAAAATATAATATAAGAGCAATTATACAATACCGATGAAGATTTAATGATAAACCAAAAAATAATATAAGAACAATTCTCCAAATGACGAGGCTATTAAGATAAACAATTAAATATACTGTAAAGCAATACTGTATGACAAATGGAGAAAAAGAAGTAATAAAGAGGTTTTTGAAATAGATAACTTCAAACACCGCATCAATATTATATTACACATAATATTTTAAGTGCATAGAAAACAAGAATGATGATGAAATAAAATATATTTTATATACGAAACTCAGAAAACATTCTGTAGAATTGTAAAAAAATATTTCTACCAATCATCGCTAACTTACGATGATTAATATGCTCAATATGCATTACCGCAACTTAAGTATAATTAATTCAAAAACAGCCGCCATCACTCAATATTACGTTTAGAACGTGTATAACCTACTGACTACATTTGAATTACGCCTCTGTGATGAATTACTCGTTGCTGGAACATGTTTTCGCTAAAGGGCGCAGTCGCTCCCTGTCGACCTGGTCGAACTTGGCGGTCGCTTTCAACAACCGGCCGACCCGACCGAAATCGAGGCCCCGAATAGCGCACACCAACGGCCTATTCAACATTCCCGAGCTGCGCTCGCCCGAAGGGTTCTACGACCTTACGCATCAGTGCACTTCCGACGCAAACTCGCTAGTCAATGAGGCCATCAGTAGCGGTCGCGGCCGTAAAATGGTGGAAGTGTTCGACGAGCTGTCCGACAATTTGTGCAAGGTAGCCGATTTGGCCGAGTTTATTAGAGTGGCCCACCCGAACGAGCCCCATGTCCGAGCTGCGGAGTTTGCGTGCGGCTCCATCAGCGGTATCGTGGAGAAACTAAACACCAATAGACCAATGTATGACGCTTTGAAGCATGTCGTTGATAGCGGTGATAAATTTCCAACAAATGATATTGACGACCTCGTTGCAAGACTGTTTCTATTCGACTTTGAACAAAGTGGGATCCACCTGACCGAACAATACAGGAACAGGGTAGTTAAATTTAACGATACTATCTTACAACTAGGGCAGCAATTTGTAGCTTCGTCCTCAAATCAGCGGTCAATTAATAAAGCAGACATACCGAAGTACATACAGTACGCTTTTCCAACGGTAGGCGACTCCATAGTAATTTCTGGCCTGAACTCGGATTCTCCAAACCCAGGCGTTAGAGAATTAGCCTTTCGGGTATATTTGCATCCCGACGCACACCAAGAATATCTGCTAACTGAACTGCTGAAGGCAAGACACGAACTTGCTGTTACTTGTGGGTTTAAAACGTATGCTGAACGCGCTTTGAATGGGAGCGTGGTTCAAACGCCATCAGTAGTGATGGAATTTTTAGAAACACTTTCGAGCAAACTTAGAAATAGAGCCAAAATCGATTTTGACGTTATGGCTAAAATGAAAAATACGGAAGTGCCGTTGGCTGGACCAATGGCAGCTTGGGACGTCCCCTATTACACGCAAAAATACAAAAGAGAAAAGTTCAAATATGCCTCGTCAGATTTCTCCCCGTATTTTTCATTAGGTGCCTGCATGGAAGGCATAAATATTCTACTGACAAATCTGTATGGAATCTCATTAGAACTCGCAGAATTGCAAAACGGTGAAACTTGGGCTGAGGATGTGTACAAGTTGGTGGTGAATCACGAATCCGAGGGTGTTTTGGGTTATATTTACTGTGATTTCTTCGAGCGTGAAGGCAAACCCAACCAAGACTGCCATTTCACGATACAAGGTGGAAAAGTCTTAAGCAACGGTGAATACCAATTACCGATTGTTGTTTTAATGTTAAATCTTCCTCTACCTCGATGGTCATGCCCCACATTACTAACTCCGTACATGGTAGATAATTTGTTTCACGAAATGGGTCACGCTATGCATTCAATGTTAGCCCGTACAGCGTATCAACATGTTACTGGCACACGATGTAGCACGGATTTTGCTGAAGTCCCGTCTATATTGATGGAGTACTTTGCCAGAGATCGAAAAGTACTTAAAACATTCGCTAGGCATTTTCAAACCCAAGAGGAGCTCCCAGAGAAAATGCTGGAAAGCTTGTGCGCTTCAAAGAGCGTCTTCGCAGCTAGTGAAATGCAAACACAGCTACTTTATTCTGCTCTCGACCAGCACTACCATGTCGATTACCCATTTACTGGCACAACCACAGATGTAATGGCTGCTGTTCACGAGAAATATTATGGCTTACCCTACATTAAAAATTCTGCTTGGCAGTTACGTTTCAGTCACCTGGTTGGGTATGGAGCCAAATATTACTCATATTTGGTGTCCACAGCATTAGCTTCCAGGATCTGGCAAACGTATTTCGAGGCGGATCCTTTGAACAGGTCTCAGGGAGAAAGGTACAGGAGGGAATGTTTGGCTCACGGTGGTGCAAAACCAGGTAGGCAGTTGGTGGCTGATTTCTTGCAGAGGGATCCCACTCCAACTCTCCTCGTTGATTCGTTGATTCATGAAATAGATTGTGTTCAAGATAAATTATTGTTAAATAATAAACTATAATCAATGCAATTTGCATTAAAATATTTTTTAATTGTTTTTCTGTATAACTATCTATCAATATCTTATGTGATATAGGTCGAATAAATTTGGTTGCATCAAATGACATAACCAAATGTATTGGACGAGAATATTTGGTTGTCTGAGTCGCTTGGTTTTTAAAAAGTATCGATACGTTTTCTTGGCAGTGTTTCAAAAATTCTGAATTTACGCACTTGGAATATTTACTTTATCTTAAGTATTCTTAACGAATTTTCAAAATTGAAATTATAAAAATATATTGATATACTTAGGATATATTTTAGTAACCCAAACCCTCAAACAATTAAAATTTGGGCTGGCATTTTTAGTAATAAAATTATCGGCTCTTTTAAAAAAACGAAAATTAAAATACGAAATTTTGAAGATTAAGGTAGGTCCTGTAGTAATAGTTTAGTAGTTCCAATTTAAATTTAAAAAAAAGTTTTTAAATCTTTAGATACGCAATAAATTTCTTGTTCCATTGATACCAAAATATATTTTGCAATTTTCAATTGAAGTGGACACTTTGATGTGTTATTTTTATGACAAAATAATTTAATGTTCGTTGTTTCGATAAGAGTGAAAGAAGTTATCAATATTTGTAGTTACTTTGCTTAAATAAACCTCTTCAGAAGTTGAGATAGAAACGAATTTTCAAGACTTTTTTCGTTACTAGTAGGTAGGATTTCTGTGTATTGATGATTATTTACCTCAAATTCCAAATAATAAGGATAATGCACTATTTCAAGTACCAATGAAATTTGACATCGATAGATGAATCTTTGAGAAACAAAAGTTTGGTAGATTACAACCACAAGAGTACGAAAATGCCGAGTGCAACTACATGGCAAGTTTTTTTTCATTTTAAGCATTGGGATCTCGGAAACCATAAGACATAGAGATTCGGTTAAATGAGGAAAGAGTTGTTGTTTTAAGAGCTTATGCAAGATATGCTTTTGTTTTTTGAAAAAAGATCACTGTTTTCAGTTATAATACAAACTTTAATTTTTTTAAATGGTAGTCATAGTTGGCTTTGGTATTTTTAAAAAGGACAAATTTGTCTTTATAGCGATACAAGGTTTGCTATACTTAGTTCGATAAATAAAGACCATCTTCAAAAATTTACTTATAAAATTATTACTTTGACAAATAAACACGATACAGGACTATTTGTCATAAGTATTTTTTAATTTTTTAAATTAACTTTGAAGCTGAATACTGGGTGAACCAAACGCATTTTTATATAGATAAGTTTTGTTAAATCGATTTTTTTTTATCCCAGTAATCTGTGGTTAAGCCATGTCCACATAATGTAGAGACACCCTGTATATTAGTAATTTCGTCAAGTTAACGCCTTGTAATGTTGACAAACAAAAGTCTTAGCTGTTGTTTTTCAGATAATTTTTTAATTAATTTTAAGAATAACATATTCACTGTATCAGTATACAATGTATAAGAACAAAATTTAACATTTATGAAAATTGAGCACTGATGAGAGCGAATACATTCTACATTCGCCCATGCAATTAAGGTTCATTGTACCTTAATTGCTGGGCGAATATGCAGTCCAGGTAGACAATCAGTTAAGGCTTCCTCAAATAGTCTTTTTCTCAAATAGTCTACATATGTCTTGCAGTCGGTGTTAACCTTTACATTGCAACAGTACTCATTTTACATACGTGTCCATATTATCATTTATAAACTTGTGAAAAGGTAGAGTTTATTAAGATGGAAATGTCGTTAAGTGAAACTGCAACAATTATTTCATCAATTTATAATGGCACTCAGTTCGACGATCTATTTCAATTATGTGAGGAAAGAAGCCATTGCGAAAGTTTTGTTGAAGAATCCCTTCGACAGTCTACAGAGGGAAGCTGTTCACAAATTGATTTTGATAAATTTCAAAACAACCATCATCAAATGGACACATCAACTATCGAAAATGAAAATCAGGGATTAATAAAGCATGCTTTTCTTTCAACTGATACTAAAAGGATAGTCATAAATATTTATAACACCCTTATAAGCGAGAATCATGCATCTCCACTGCAAAGAATTTCCATTCTGACAGGAATATCATATTCAACGGTTTGGAGAATAATTACGAAAGAACCGCTAGAAAGGAAAGAAGAATAAGTTCCAAATTTACCGAAATAGACGATGCCATCGCCAAGAGGATAAAAAATATAATTTACAATTCTTATAAATCAGGCAACGTTCCCTCGGTCCAATTTATTTTGGAAACTCTTGGAAATGATTTTCCATGTAAGGAAACTACTTTGTATAAATACCTACTTAATCAGGGTTTTAAGTATAAAACTTTAGACAAACGAATTGACATCATGGAATCGCCGAGATTGCAAAAAGAGCGATTAGAATATTTATCTAAAATAAACGAATATAGAAATGAGGGGAGATCGATATTTTATTTGGATGAAACATGGTTCGATACTCACGACGTCGTTTCCAAGGGATGGGTCGATAATACAAATAAGTGTCACCTTAGAGCACCGTGCAATAGAGGAAAAATAATAGTTATTCTTCATGCAGGAGGAGACGCAGCTTTTGTGTCAAATAGTTTGTTCTTATCAGCCAAGAATATTGCATCAAGCTCGTTAGACTGTCATCAGGATATGAACGCCGAATGATTTGAAAATTGGTTTCGCAAGCAATTATTGCCCAACATACCCAATAACTCAATAATCGTAATGGATAATGCAACTTACCACTCAAAGCAAATTAATAAAATCCCAAGCGACGCTTCTAAGAAAGGCGATATTGCGGATTTTTCATTCAAACTGGTATTGTTATTCCCCTAAGTGCAAAGAAAAAAACACTATTAGAACTTATAAAAAAACAGAATTTCAAAAAAACGTATGTCGTTGATGAGATGGCAAAAGAATTTGGTCACCAAGTGTTGCGCCTTCCACCTTATTACTGTATCTTCAATCCAATTGAGCTGATATGGTCAACTTTAAAAAGAAATTTGCGGGAAAATAATGCACACCCCAAAATGAGTGAAGAAACAATTCAACTTGCTCAGCGAGAATGCAACAACATTTCAAGTACCATTTGGAAAAACTGCATCGATCATGTGATTAAAATTGAAAACGATTATAGGACGCTTAGTGTACCAAATCTAATTATTAATGTTCAAAGTGAAAGTGATAGCGATGAATCTAGTTGTGCGGAATAATATTTGCTTGTTACATTACGATTCATAAAAAAATTAACTGATGTTAACGTCGTTAATTTTTTAACGCAATGAGTAAGTCAATAATGTTATGGGTAACTTAAGTTAATTGTTTCGCGAATCATACTGTATATAAATTTTCTATGAAATTATAACTACATTTGTAAAACACAATTAATTATATGTGCACTTAAAAATACAATGAAAAGTACAATTTAATGATAATGAATTGCTAATGTTAATTTTCTACGGGGCACTGAAACTGTATTTTCTGATGCCGCCTCTGGACTCTGTTCTCTTCCCATTACCCGTCATAAAATTCCGTTCGCACAATGGAGCGCAATAAACACCCTTCGTAGGTAGATTTTCAATTTCAAGTAAAGACACTATATTTGCAACATTAATTTTTTTACGTTTTCATTAATTATGTTTTCCGACCTTTGAAGTCTATAAACTCTGTTTCTGTCATATAATTCCTGCTTTCTCCATTCAAACTTTGTGGCATTTGTACCGCCAAATCTGCTTTCACACCAGATTTCATGACCAAGCATTCTCAATCGGGTTCAACGTTGGGCTATATGGATTTAATCGAAGTAAGTGATTATTTTTGAATTCATGTTCGTGCCCATCGTATTTGGGAGGGTTTTCCAATCTACATTATTATTATAAACAGCACATAGCTGATTCTTGAGATGTACTGCTTCTGATTTTTATGTAGCGTGGCATTTCTAATACGACACATATAAATGAATTATGTTATCATAATAAATTTTATTTGTTTACTCTCAACTTGATATTGTTTAGTGTCAACTTGATTTTGTTTATTCTCAATTTGAAATTGATTGGTCTCAATTTGAACTTGATTGGTCTCAATTTGAACTTGAAAAGGTATTGACCTAATTCTTGGGAGGATTACAACTTTACAACAGAGAGGGGTACTATGACACGTGGGTTAGACATTTGACAAAGCGGTCTTAAAGGAGACTACAGTAATTCAATGCATATTATTTATTAATGTGGTAGAATCAAAAACTTATTTCGTATTCTCATCGATGAACTTCCTGAAGCTGCTGACTCTGGTGTAGACGGAAGGAGCGCCCTTGCTGCCACATGGCATAATTCCCCAAGAGACGACGCCGATGAGGACGTTATCTTGGGCAAGGGGGCCGCCGGAGTCACCGCTGCAGGCGGATAGACCCCCGGTGAGGGGTCCGGTGCAGATGTTTGTATCCTCGAGAGGCTTGCTCGTTCCCATCAATGATTCCAGGGCATCGCCGCACGCTGAAGAAAAAAAAAACATTTCCACGTTAAATCTGCTCCACTTCACTCTGTCTTCAAAGAGGATTACCTCGTTCAAGACAGAAAACGATACTACTGCTGGTGTATTAGGTGGATTGCTACTTGACTTGTGGCCTCGCTCTCATCACCACGATACTTTTATTAAGGGTAGTTTGGTGTTGAAGACGGAAAGTTTCAAATGTGGTATTTTGAAATTGAAAGACCTCAAAGTTTCAACAATTTAGTTGGAGGGATGGCTTGTTTTGCACATTTCTAAAGCAATTGGCATCAACCCAGTTGGCATTTGAACACCACCTTTGAAATATTTGGTCCACAACTATTATGATGTATTTTATGGTATTTCAATTCGTGCATAACTACATCGAATTTAAGTTGCTATACCTTTGTTGGTGAGTATGGGCAGTGGGACGGTTTGCAAGTCATTAGGCATATTGGGGAAGATGCCTGTTGATGTGGAGCCCCAGCCTGACAGAACAGACGTTCCGGTAGGGTCGTCGTTTTTCTCGGGAAGACCAATAGGTTGGACCTTGTCGTTGTATACAAGGTTTGATTCCAGTTTCAGAATGGCAATGTCGTTGGGGTTGACTCCGCTAAAATAGAAAACAAGTTTATTGATCTAGCGTTTAAATGGGAAATTTCCGTGTCCTAACCCTGCATATTCAGGGTGAACGATCCTCTCTATGACTTTGATTTCTTGACCATCGGACAGCTTTTTTAGGTTGTTGATACCAGCGACAATGGACATCTCTCCGGGCATCGGCAGCTCAGTTATACAGTGGCCAGCGGTTACGATCGTGTCAGGTGCAATGATTGAACCACCACAGACGTGCTGCTTCATGCCCATGACTTCCCATTGGAGGGAGATCTGGTACGGGAATTGTCCATCCTTAGCATCCTCTCCTCCAGTGATGCGTGGAGATGGGGCGGCTATACAAACAACAATTAAACAGAAACATCAAACAACTGTTCGCCAATTAAACAATTTTTAATTGCAATGCATATTTTAAGAGATATGCGGCCAGTTTTAGTAGGAATTTAATGTTTCGCATAATGGGTACAGTAGGGTCTTGTTAAATTAAGTACTGACTTCTGGCTTACTTTCCAGATCTACTTTTTTCTTTTTTAGCCTAGATAAACACCATCTGGTGGATGGAAATGGTAACTTGGGTGGTTTAATTTGAAACGCCCTGTATATCATGAAAACTTTTTTAAAGTAGATTCAGCAGTTTGTTTTTTTAATTTTCGCAATAAATTATTATTTTTTAAATCATTCACGTCTTGTAGTTTTGATTATTTACTAACTGCATATGTGAAGTTGATTAAGTAAAAAAAAAATATTCAAAAAACAAACACTCAGCTTTTATAAATGTAATGTTATAATGCATATATCATTTATAAATATGATATTAACAAAGTTCAATGTGATTCATCGGATTTTGATATCAAAATATCTAACTCTTACAGTTCATACGAGTAAATTATTTCAATTAGTACATTTTTAAATAATATATTGTAAAAAAAAAACTTACCCAAGGCACAGGCCAAAGCCAGGACGAGTACTGCGACTGACTTCATGTTTGTTAACTGTTGGTGTACTGAACGAACCAGCAAGTGACAATCCCAAAAACGGCTCGTCTTTTATACCTAATTTCTCAAGGAGCCACTTGAAGATTTGCGTCATATCGCCTTTGATTTCTTTCAAAATAAAATTTATCTCTATAGAATAGGTTTTTAGATTAATTATCAAGTACACAGCCACATAATCAGCACATGCAATCGTATTTGCGTTCTTATGTAGTACATGGTACATGGTAACAAGTCTGAAGTACCCCGACTGCAAGGGTTTGTTGTCTGCAAAGATCAAGAGGAGCCTAACGCAAATGAAGAACGACAATATATGTTGATTTTTTTTGGAAACTTTTGAAAATGGCTATTTGAATCAGGATTGAGGTTTGAAAGGTGAACTTCCATTAGGCACCAAAATCCGCCATGCCCTTAATCTATATATATATATATAGATTAAGGGCATGCCGGATTTTGGTGCCTAATGGAAGTTCACTTCAAACCTCAATCCTGATTCCTCAATCCTATATATATATATATAATCAATTTACATCTGCTATACCCTTTCGGATGTCGAGATTGATGCAACCACTAAATTATGTTGTCTACGAAGTTTTTCCATTCCTTTCTACTTGTAGCCTTTTTCCTTGCTTCTTAGGATTTCTTCTATGTTGTTTTCCCATCTTTTCCTTGATCTTCCTCTTTCCTTCTTTTTCTTTTCGTCTTTTGATGTCCATACTATTTTTGTTTGTCTGTCTTCTGGCATTCTTATCAGGTACCCGAACCATCCTAGTTGTCGTTTTTGTATTAATTTTTGCACACTTTGTATTTATAGGTTTTCCCTGATCTGTTCGTTTCTTACTCTGTCTATTCTCGTGGCTCCTTCATCTTTTCTTAAGTATCTCATTTCGGTTGCTTGTATTTTGTTTCATTGTCTTTTCATTTGTTTTCCAGGTTTCGCTTCCATATAAGAGTGTTGGTCTATAAATTGTCTTGAAGAGTGTCATTTTCGTGTTTTTGGAGATTCTTCTATTGTTTAGATCGTACTTGTTCATTGCATAGTAGGTTTTATTTGCGGCCATGATTCTGTTATTTATTTCGTTTTCCATGGTTCCTTTATTATGTATTATTGTACCTAAATATTTAAAGGTTTCAACTTGTTCTATCCTTTTCAAATTTATTAGTATTTTTGCTTTTGTTTCCTCTTTTGCTACTACCATTACTTTTGTTTTGTTTATATTAATTACCATGTTGTGTTTTTTCAGTTCCTCCTCCCATATGCTTATATTGTGTTGCAGGTCTTCTTCGCTCTTGGCTAGCATGACTAAGTCATCAGCAAAAGCACATTCTGCTAACACTATTCATTTCATTTTATAGTATCCTATTTCTACCTTCTTGGTGTTATCCTTATTTTTATTATTATGTTGTCTAGGAATATAATAAAGAGCAGAGGGCTTAAAGCGCCGCCTTGTCGAAGGCCTTGCGTGGTTGTGAAATTCTCAGATGTTGAATTATTTGTCCTTACGTAGTTTTCTGTGGTTTCTTACATACTCTTGATTGTATTTATTAAATGCACTTTTATCTTCCTTTCTTCAAGTATTTCCCACACTTTGGCTCTTGGGACTCTATCAAATGCCTTTTCTAAGTCCACGAATATCATGTATAGTTTGTTGTTTTGTGTTAATATTTTTTCTGTCATCTTTTTAATTGTGAAGATATGGTCTTGTGTTGAATGTCCTTTCATGAATCCACTTTGTGACTTTTCCATTGTTTTTTCAATTTCCTTTCTTAGTTTGTTCTCTAGTATTGATTCATACAGTTTTGCCGCTGTGCACAGCAGTGATATTCCCCTAAAGTTGTTGCAATTTGTAGAAATTTGTAGAAGGAGACAGTAGTGTCTCCTTTTTTATGTATTGGGAAGATCACTGCTTTTTGCCAGTCTGCTGGTATTTTTCCTGTTTCCCATATTCTATTTGTTAACTGTAGTAGTAGTTGTTTCCCATCCTTTTCTATGTATTTCAGCTATTCAGATTTGATTTTGTCGTGACCTGGGGCCTTTTCGTTCTTTATCTTCTTTAGTGCGTTTTCTAACTCTTCTTCTGTTATAGATCCCTCTTTTTCTTCTGTTTCGTTACAATTTTCTTGTTCCTCTTCCTTTTCATTTCCTTCATTGGTTGTCTCTTTTCCAGACAGAAGCTCTTGGAAGTGCTCTTTCCATTTGTTCATGATTTATTTATCATCTTTCATTAGTACACCATGTTTATTTTTGAGTAGCTTTAGGTTTGTTTCTTTTTCCTATCTGCAGCTCTTCAGTGTTCTGTAGAATAGTTTTTGATTTCCTTTACAATGTTCCTTTAATTTGGTCCCGAAATCCTCCCATTTTCTGTCTTTTTCCTTCCTTATTATTGCTTTTACTATCTTTCTTTGCTGCTTGTATATTTCGTAGTCTTCTTCGTTTTTTGTGCTTTGGTATTTTATACATTTTTGTTTCTTTTTCCTAACTACTTCCTTCACTTCTTTGTTCCACCAGCTTGTTTGTTTTTTGTTTGGTGTACTTTTAGTTTTTCCACAGGCGTGTTTTAATGCCTCTCTTACTATATGTTTGAAATTGACCCTGAATCCTTAATCTACCATACCTTAATCTTATACCATTGGAATAATACCAATTAATAGAAGAAAAATTCAATTAATTGAATAATTTATTAATGATTACCAGATTACTGGCGAATGCAAGAATGGTACTTTGATGGGTCTGCCTAATACTGACCATGGTAGGCCATGGCTGCCTCTCATCTCCTACTTTTTGATAACTTTCATTGAAAATTTCATCAATTTTTATAAATTTCATCAGAATTTTCACAAATTTCATCAGAATTTTCACAAATTTCAACAGAATTTTCACAAATTTCATCAGTTCCGGTAAAAATATTTTGCAATTGCCAGTAAAATTTTGGATTCATGCTAAAAAAATTTAAAACTTTCACTGCAATGTTTAAATTTCAATCAAAATGTTGCACTTTCCAATGAATATTGTAAATTTTCAATTACAGTTTCTTAATTTTAGATGAATTTTTGGTAACTTTCATTAAAAATTTCATCAAATCTGGTAAAACATTTGCAATTGCCATACTTCCATACTTTCCTAACGACTTTTTTTTTCTTTATCCAACAGTTGAAAAAGTAGCAAAAATTTTTGAAATAAGTAGAGTTAAATAGTAGTTTAAATAAATAGTTTTTTTGTGGCGTTATCATTTCAAAGCTTAAAACCTTGTTATCCCCGGATACTTTGTTTGAATTTAAAACACGTGTTTTGAATGATGATGCAACCTGATAATTATTGATTTAAAGATTTATTACTTTTTGTGACGTCTAAATTAAATGATAACATACAGATACGATCTAGTCTAGTTATGAATAGCAAGATATGCTCGTTATCTTGGTGATGAAATTAATAATTAACTTATTGGAAGTAATAATGCAATTCAATTCACTATTAAATTAAAAGTATTATAGATTCACGACCTCCAGGAATATTCATTGCCTGCCTAGGCAATGTGATTTCTGGATGCTATGAATGACTATAAAGAGAAATATTCACATAAGTGTACTTTATTTACAAATTTTGTGGAGCTTAATAAATTTCGACCATCTTATTCTGAGGACAGGATGTAAAAGACACATATAGTTATACATTGTCTGTGATTTTAGGATTTTTTGAATGACTAATAAGAGAAATATTGACATAAATGTACATTATTTACATTTTATAAATTTCGACCCCATAATTTTTCACTCTCGCTTATTCTGAGGATACGATGTTAAAAGACACATTTAGTTATACATGCAGTGTGATTCTAGGATTCTTTGAATGACTAATAAGAGAAATATTGACATAAATGTACATTATTTACATTTTATAAATTTCGATCCCCTAATTTTTCACTCCCGCTTATTCTGAGGATAAGGTGTTAAAAGACACATTTAGTTATACATACTGTGTGATTTTGGGATTTTTTGAACGAGTAATAAGAGAAATATTAACATAAGGGTACTTTGTTTACTATTTTATATAGGTTAATAAATTTCGATGCCCAAATTTTTCACTTTCGCTTATTCTGAGGATAAGATGTTAAAAGACACATTTAGTTATACATACTGTGTGATTCTAGGATTATTTAAATGACTAATAAGAGAAATATTGACATAATTGTACATTATTTAGATTTTATAAATTTCGACCGCCTAATTTTACACTCTCGCTTATTCTGAGGACATGATGTTAAAAGACACAATTAGTTATACATGCTGTGTGATTCTGGGATTTTTTGAACGAGTAATAAGAGAAATATTAACATAAGTGTACTTTGTTTACATTTTTATATAGGTTAATAAATTTCGATACCCTAATTTTTCACTATCGCTTATTCTGAGGATAAGATGTTAAAAGACACATTTAGTTACACATTCTGTTTGATTCTGGGATTTTTTGAATGACTAATAAGAGAAATATTGACATAAATGTACATTATTTACATTTTATAAATTTCGATCCCCTAATTTTTCACTCTTGCTTATTCTGAGGATAAGATGTTAAAAGATACATTTAGTTATACATGCTGTGTGATTCTGGGATTTTTTGAACGAGTAATAAGAGAAATATTAACATAAGTGAACTTTGTTTACAATTTCATGGAGGTTAATAAATTTCGATGCCCTAATTTTTCTCTTTCGCTTATTCTGAGGATAAGATGTTAAAAGACACATTTAGTTATATATGCTGTGTGATTCTAGGATTATTTGAATGGCTAATAAAAGAAATATTGATATAAATGTACATTATTTACATTTTATAAATTTCGATCCCCTAATTTTTCACTTTCGCTTATTCTGAGGATAAGATGTTAAAAGACACATTTAGTTATACATGCTGTGTGATTCTAGGATTATTTGAATGACTTATAAGAGAAATATTGACATAAATGTATATTATTTACATTTTATAAATTTCGATCCCCTAATTTTCCACTCTCGCTTATTCTGAGGATAAGATGTTAAAAGATACATTTAGTTATATATGCTGTGTGATTCTAGGATATTTTGAACGAGTTATAAGAGAAATATTAACATAAGTGTACTTTGTTTACAATTTTATGTAGGTTAATAAATTTCGATGCCCTAATTTTTCTCTTTCGCTTATTCTGAGGATAAGATGTTAAAAGACACATTTAGTTATATATGCTGTGTGATTCTAGGATTATTTGAATGGCTAATAAAAGAAATATTGATATAAATGTACATTATTTACATTTTATAAATTTCGACCCCCTAATTTTTCACTTTCGCTTATTCTGAGGATAAGATGTTAAAAGACACATTTAGTTATACATGCTGTGTGATTCTAGGATTATTTGAATGACTTATAAGAGAAATATTGACATAAATGTATATTATTTACATTTTATAAATTTCGATCCCCTAATTTTCCACTCTCGCTTATTCTGAGGATAAGATGTTAAAAGATACATTTAGTTATATATGCTGTGTGATTCTAGGATATTTTGAACGAGTTATAAGAGAAATATTAACATAAGTGTACTTTGTTTACAATTTTATGTAGGTTAATAAATTTCGATGCCCTAATTTTTCTCTTTCGCTTATTCTGAGGATAAGATGTTAAAAGACACATTTAGTTACACATTCTGTTTGATTCTGGGATTTTTTGAATGACTAATAAGAGAAATATTGACATAAATGTACATTATTTACATTTTATAAATTTCGATCCCCTAATTTTTCACTCTTGCTTATTCTGAGGATAAGATGTTAAAAGATACATTTAGTTATACATGCTGTGTGATTCTGGGATTTTTTGAACGAGTAATAAGAGAAATATTAACATAAGTGAACTTTGTTTACAATTTCATGGAGGTTAATAAATTTCGATCCCCTAATTTTTCCCTATCGCTTATTCTGAGGATACGATGTTAAAAGACACATTTAGTTATTCATGCTGTGTGATTCTAGGATTATTTGAATGACTAATAAGAGAAATATTGACATAAATGTATATTATTTACATTTTATAAATTTCGATCCCCTAATTTTTCACTCTCGCTTATTCGGAGGATAAGATGTTAAAAGACACATTTAGTTATATATGCTGTGTGATTCTAGGATATTTTGAACGAGTTATAAGAGAAATATTAACATAAGTGTACTTTGTTTACAATTTTATGTAGGTTAATAAATTTCGATGCCCTAATTTTTCTCTTTCGCTTATTCTGAGGATAAGATGTTAAAAGACACATTTAGTTATATATGCTGTGTGATTCTAGGATTATTTGAATGGCTAATAAAAGAAATATTGACATAAATGTACATTATTTACATTTTATAAATTTCGACCCCCTAATTTTTCACTTTCGCTTATTCTGAGGATAAGATGTTAAAAGACACATTTAGTTATACATGCTGTGTGATTCTAGGATTATTTGAATGACTTATAAGAGAAATATTGACATAAATGTATATTATTTACATTTATAAATTTCGATCCCCTAATTTTCCACTCTCGCTTATTCTGAGGATAAGATGTTAAAAGATACATTTAGTTATACATGCTGTGTGATTCTGCGATTTTTTGAACGAGTAATAAAAGAAATATTAACATAAGTGTACTTTGTTTACAATTTTATAGAGGTTAATAAATTTCGATGAGCTAATTTTTCACTTTCGCTTATTCTGAGGATAAGATATTAAAAGACACATTCAGTTATACATACTGTGTGATTCTAGGATTATTTGAATGACTAATAAGAGAAATATTGACATAAATGTACATTATTTACATTTTATAAATTTCGGCCCCCTAATTTTACACTCTCGTTTATTTTGAGGATAAGATGTTAAAAGACACATTTAGTTATACATGCTGTGTGATTCTAGAATTATTTGAATGACTAATAAGAGAAATATTCACATAAGTGTGCTTTATTTACATTTTTGAGGAGGTTAATAAATTTCGATCCCCTAATTTTTTACTTTTGCTTATTCTGAGGATAAGATGTTAAAAGACACATTTAATTATACATGCTGTGTGATTCTGGGATTATTTGAATGACTAATAAGAGAAATAGGGACATAAATGTACATTATTTACATTTTATAAATTTCAACCCCCTAATTTATCACTCTCGTTTATTCTGAGGACATGATGTTAAAAGACACAATTAGTTATACATGCTGTGTGATTCTGGGATTTTTTGAACGAGTAATAAGAGAAATATTAACATAAGTGCACTTTGTTTACAATTTTATAGAGGTTAACAAATTTCGAAGCCCAAATTTTTCTCTATCGCTTATTCTGAGGATAAGATATTAAAAGACACATTTAGTTATATATGCTGTTTGATTCTAGGATTATTTGAATGACTAATGAGAGAAATATTGACATAAATGTACATTATTTACATTTTATAAATTTCGATCCCTTAATTTTTCACTCTCGCTTATTCTGAGGATAAGATGTTAAACGATACATTTAGTTATACATGCTGTGCGATTCTGGAATTTTTTGAACGAGTAATTAGAGAAATATTAACATAAGTGTACTTTGTTTACAATTTTATAGAGGTTAATAAATTTCGATCCCATAATTTTTCACTTTCGCTTATTCTGAGGATAAGATGTTAAAAGACACATATAGTTATACATGCTGTGCGATTCTAGGATTATTTGAATGACTAATAAGAGAAATATTGACATAAATGTATATTATTTACATTTTATAAATTTCGACCCCCTAATTTTTCGCTCTAGCTTATTCTGAGGATAAGATGTTAAACGATACATTTAGTTATACATGCTGTGCGATTCTGGAATTTTTTGAACGAGTAATTAGAGAAATATTAACATAAGTGTATTTTGTTTACAATTTTATAGAGGTTAATAAATTTCGATCCCCTAATTTTTCACTTTCGCTTATTCTGAGGATAAGATGTTAAGAGACACATTTAGTTATACATACATACTGTGTGATTCTAGGATTAGTTGAATGACTAATAAGAGAAATATTGACATAAATGTACATTATTTACATTTTATAAATTTCGACCCCCTAATTTTTCACTCTCGCTTATTCGGAGGATAAGATGTTAAAAGACCCATTTAGTTATACATGCTGTGTGATTCTAGGATTATTTGAATGACTAATAAGAGAAATATTGACATAAATGTACATTATTTACATTTTATAAATTTCGATCCCCTAATTTTTCGCTCTAGCTTATTCTGAGGATAAGATGTTAAAAGACACTTTTAGTTATACATGCTGTGTGATTCTAGGATTATTTGAATTACTGTTTTGAGCAATTTTTGACTTATATGATCCATAAAAACCATAAAGTAATAGCCACATATGCACATTCAATAAAGCACAAGCCCAATTTAAAAAGTAGACAAAACGTACTGTATTTTTGTTGAAATTTGAATTATTTAAAATTTTCACAAAAATTATATATTGTGGAGGAAAAAGTTGAAAAATAGTTGATGTCAATAAATTCAATTAATGTTCACACATCCTTTAGTTAATAGAAAATGAAGAAATTTAACAATTCAATGAATTAACTAAGGAATGCTGGATTACATTACATGTACAACCTTATTATAAAATCTTAATTTGATATTATTCAATTACTGTCTTACGCAATTTTTGACTTATATGATCCATAAAAACCATAAAATAATAGCCATACATGCATATTCAATATAGCACAAGCCCAATTTAAAAAGTAGACAAAACGTACTGTATTTTTGTTGAAATTTGAAATATTTAAAATTTTCACAAAAATGATATATTCTAGAGAAAAAAGTTTAAAAATAATTCATAAAAATAAAGTCAATAAATTCATTTGATTCGATTGAATGGAAAATAATTGATGTCAATAAATTCAATTGATGTTCAGACATCTTTTACTTAATAGAAAATGAAGAAATTTAACAATTCAATGAATTCACTAAGGAATGCTGGATTTAGTATAATTTTGTTGTTGTTAAATCGTCATGCTTATTTTGTACTTTGCTCACCTTAAAAAAATAACTTCTTGTAAACTAATCGACAGATTTTACAAAGTAATACACCGTTGTATTGCAAATTAAGTAACCTTTCGAACGAGCTATCACTCAACCTCTTCCCCAATAAAAAAAATTGGCTTACCTCCCTTGCGGCAAGGGGGTTAAACAATTGAAGATCATTTGCTTGCCAAAAGTTGTCCCTCTTCATTTGAAAACTGATGTATTTTAGAGATTTCGTGAAAAAAAAAATTCGTAGATGTTAGCGGTCACTTCTCCCAAGTCAACCACTGGTTTGTCAAGATAGCGTTTCTTTATTTCTTTACAACTATTTCACAATCCTTTACAATACTTTACAACCTATCTACCACACATCCCGTCACGTCTTCCTCTCTCCACACTACCTTTTCTCTCTTCCCCCACCTCTTTCTGCGTCTCCACTGCTGCCAACCTATTTGCCATCTATGCTGGCGCTATCATTGATATTTAGGGTGTTCTTCTCAGAGGACATCCTGTTTGTAAAGTATATAACAAACTTGCTGTATAAAATGCGAAAAACTAATAATGAATTATAATTTTGAGCTATTTGAGGAGAAATAAAAGGGTTGTAATCTTACTATTCACTAAACAATATATTGGTTAACTTCTTCAAATCCAAGTTCTCACTCACAAGTACAAAGACAAGAAGCTTCGGAAGCTGCTGACTTTGGTGTAAATGGAAGGCGCACCAATTCGTCCGCAAGGGAAAAGTCCCCACGAGACGACGCCAACTACGATCCCGTTTTGGAACAGGGGTCCTCCTGAGTCACCTCTGCAAGCCGAAGGTCCTCCTGTGAGGGGCCCTGTGCAAATGTTGGTTCTATCCAGAGGATTGCTGGATCCAAGCAACGCCACCAGAGCTTGATCACACTCTGGAAACAAAATACACCTAATATTTTTTTTTCCGTTATGTTACTACCAGTTAACTACAACAATAGAAGAAAGAAAAGTACGTAAGAAGTAAGTAAGTAAGTAAGTAAGTAAGTAAGTAAGAAAAGTAAAGGGAAATTAGAAGCATAGCGAAGGAAGAAAAAGACAAAAAAATGAAGTAAGAATGGGCTACAGAAAATAGTAATTAATGGAACAGAATACAGATGTAACAAAGGACGAAAAGGAATGGAAGTGGTAGAAGTTGCAAAAAGGGGTCAAAAAAACACAACCAAACACCAAACCGGAAGACAAACATCGGCAACACACACAGGACATGAATATGGAAAACAACGATAAAATAGATAATTTTACTTATGCTAAAAATTGGATATTGGAAAATGGAGATAACAAAAATAGCAGAACTACTATTCGCGGATGACATGGTAATAATTGCAGAAACGGAGGAAGAACTGCAACAACATGGAAATAATTGAGGAAGAGATTAAGAACATAATCATAAATATAAATTACGAAAAACCATAATTGCCAAACAGAAAAAGAAACACAAAATAAAAATAGAAGGAAAAAATCGAACAAGTAGAACAATACAGATATTTAGGAACAACCATACAGAGCAATGGTAAATTAGATAGCGAAATAGAAGATAAAATAGGAAAAACAGCAAAACTATGTAACATGTTAAAAAACACATTTTTAGCAAGAAGGAGATAGCAAGAGACACAACAACAGAAATAGTCAAAAAAATAATTAGACCAACGCTATCTTACAGAAGCGAAACGTGGACGATCACAGGAAAACAAATAAAAATAATAAATGCCAAGGAGATCAGATTCCTAAGAAAAGTAGAAAACAAGTAGAACAATACAGATATTTAGGAACAATCATACAGAGCAATGGTAAATTAGATAGCGAAATAGAAGATAAAATAGGAAAAACAGCAAAACTATATAACACGTTAAAAACCACATTTTTAGCAAGAAGGAGATGTCAAGAGACACAAAAACAGAAATAGTCAAAAAAGTAATTAGACCAACGCTAAGTTACAGCAGCGAAACATGAACGATGACAGGAAAACAAATAAAAAGAATAAATGGCAGGGAGATGAGATTCCTAAGAAAAGTAGAATACAAAGCAAGAAGAGACAGGATAAGGAACGAGACGCACAGGAAAAACTTGAAAATAAAACCAATACAGGAAAAAATAACAGAAGGCCAAATGAGGTGGTATGGACACATGAGATGAATGAGAGAAGAAAGAAACACCAAGAAAATATACGAGACAAAAGCAACAGGAGAACAACAAAGAGGAAGACCAAGAAAATAATGGACGGTCCTCAATACTTCTATTACAACCTTCGTATGATAGCAGCGATACGTTGGCAGTCTGCAGAGTGGTGGGCTTGATGGCGGTGTTGCTGTAAGAGATGGAGCCCCATCCTGATAAGACACACTCGCCGGCAAAGACCTGGTCGATCTTAGGAAGAGCAATTGGTAACACCCTGGAGTTGTAGACCAGTGATCTGGCCAACTTCAGAAGGCCGATATCGTTGGGTGTTGCTCCTCTGAAAGAACCAGAAACTAGCAGTCTCGGAATTACCAGACCCACCCACCCAGGTATATACAGAGAGCACATAAAGCATTAAGACCTGGCTTTATTTTTTCCCCTGTATAAATTTTTGAAAAATGCTTCAACAGGTCAAAAAGATTTTTATTCAAACAAATATTTTGAGACCAGTTTCATTTTTCCATCTCTCTCCGTTTTGAAGTTATGACGTCAGAGCCATTTTTTTTAATGACAACCTATATATTTTATTAATGATTTTAATAGTACTTTTTATTATGTTTTCAACAACATGACATTTTCGATATGTAACATGTGAAAAAAATGAAGAAAAAGTGCGTTAAAGTAAAACTATTAAATTATTATTTCAATATGCAGAATGCATCTATTTACCATTCAAAACAACGTTAGTTAAAACAAAATTAGGAAAACAGGCTTGGATTTTAAATATTGGAATAAAACAAAATTGATCAAATGAATTGATCAAAATTGAACACAGCGCTCGCGCAGTGTCCCTAAGGGCGACGTCTCAATTCGGGTGTAAAGGTATGGTGTTTTTAGTTCAAATTGAAAATATACCTACGAAGGGTGTTTATTGCGCTCCATTGTGCGAACGGAATTTTATGACGGGTAATGGGAAGACGACAGAGTCCAGAGCCGGCATCAGAAATACAGATTCAGTGCCCCGTAGAAAATTAACATTAGTGATTCATTATCATTAAATTGTACTTGTCATTGTATTTTTAAGTGTACATATAATTAATTGTGTTTTACAAATGTAGTTATAATTTCATAGAAAATTTATAGACAGTATGATTCGCGAAACAAATAACTTAAGTTACCCATAACATTATCGACTTGCTCATTGCGTTAAAAAATTAACGACGTTAACATCAGTTATTTTTCTCATGAATCGTAATGTAACAAGCAAATATTATTCCGCACAACTAGATTCATCGCTATCACTTTCACTTTGAACATTAATAATTAGATTTGGTACACTAAGCGTCCTATAATCGTTTTCAATTTTAATCACATGATCGATGCAGTTTTTCCAAATGGTACTTGAAATGTTGTTGCATTTTCGCTGAACAAGTTGAATTGTTTCTTCACTCATTTTGGGATGTGCATTATTTTTCCGCAAATTTCTTTTTAAAGTTGACCATATCAGCTCAATTGGATTTAAGATACAGTAATAAGGTGGAAGGCGCAACACTTGGTGACCAAATTCTGCCATCTTATCAACCACATACGTTTTTTTTGAAATTTTGTTTTTTTATAAGTTCTAATAATGTTTTTTTCTTTGCACTTAGGGGAATAACAATACTATTTTGAATGCAAAAATCCGCAATATCGCCTTTCTTGGATGCGGCGGTTGGGATTTTATTAATTTGCTTTGAGTGGTAACTTGCATTATCCATTACGATTATTGAGTTATTGGGTATGTTGGGCAATAATTGATTGCCAATTTTCAAATAATTCGGCGTTCATATCCTGATGATAGTCTAACGAGCTTGATGCAATATTCTTGGCTGATAAGAGCAAACTATTTGACACAAAACCTGCGTCTCCTCCTGCATGAAGAATAACAATTCTTTTTCCTCTATTGCACGGTGCTCTAAGGTGACACTTATTTGATTATCGACCCATCCCTTGGAAACGACGTCGTGAGTATCGAACCATGTTTCATCCAAATAAATTATCGATCTCCCTCCATTTCTATATTCGTTTATTTTAGATAAATATTCTAATCGCCCTTTTCGCAATCTCGACGATTCCATGATGTCAATTCGTTTGTCTAAAGTTTTATACTTAAAACCCTGACTAAATAGGTATTTATACAAAGTAGTTTCCTTATATGGAAAATCATTTCCAAGAGTTTCCAAAATAAATTGGACCGTAGGAACGTTACCTGATTTATAAGAACTGTAAATTATATTTTTGATCCTCTTGGCGATGGCATCGTCTATTTCGGTAAATTTTGAACTTATTCTTCTTTTCCTTTCTAGCGGTCCTTTCGTAATTATTCTCCAAACCGTTGAATATGATATTCCTGTCAGAGTGGAAATTCTTTGCAGTGGAGATGCAAGATTCTCACTTATAAGGGTGTTATCAATATTTACGACTATCCTTTTAGTATCAGTTGAAAGAAAAGCATGCTTTATTAATCCCTAATTTTCATTTTCGATAGTTGATGTGTCCATTTGTTGATGGTTGTTTTGAAATTTATCAAAATCAATTTGAGAACAGCTTCCCTCTGTAGACTGTCGAAGGGATTCTTCAACAAAACTTTCGGAATGGCTTCTTTCCTCACATAATTGAAATAGATCGTCGAACTGAGTGTCATTATAAATTGCTGAAATAATAGTTGCAGTTTCACTTAACGACGTTTCCATCTTAATAAACTCTACCTTTTCACAAGTTTATAAATGATAATATGCACACGTATGTAAAATGAGCACTGTTGCAATGTAAAGGTTAACACCGACTGAAAGACATATGTAAACTATTTGAGAAAAAGACTATTTGAGGCAGCCTTAACTGATTGTCTATCTGGTCTACATCCCAGCAATTAAGGTACAATGAACCTTAATTGCATGGGCGAATGTATAATCCTTTTAAAACCGTTTCCTAGGTGACGGCTCTTAATTATCTACCGGCGTCTCTAGTCTTGTAATTATATCGAATTGTAAAATTTTAAAAAGAATTACGTCCGCCGACTCATAAAAAACGATGTAGATAGTTGTAAGATTATTGAATTCAATTTAATTAATAAATCATTTTTATATTATGATCATAGTGATATAATTGTGTATATATCGAAGAGAAAACAATTAAGTAGCATCTTCGTCGAACGTAAATTATTTGGTTACGTTCCTGGATGCCCGCTTCTTCGCAGCACGTCATACAATGGAGAACCCTTGACCGTAATAAACCCTCATTGCAGGTACATTTTCAATTTCAAGTGAAAACACTATACTTCTGGGCACAACTGTACCCAACTGCGCTAACTGAATTCGCGTCGGCGGAACCATCCTCAATTCCTGATTATGTCCACTATTTAGAAACGAGCTTGTCCAGATTTTGCAACCTCCTGCGCTAAACTCACCGGCTCAAACCGCCAATACCCAACTTCGCTTACCCGGCGTAATCCGGATGGACAATCTTGGAGGTAACCCTGATGGTCTGCCCTCGGAAGTTCTCGTTCAAGTTGTTGATACCGGCGATGACCTGCACTTGTCCATTATGTGGTAAATCGGTGATACAATGACCAGCAGTCAGGATCCATTGGCGTGCGATTATAGAGCCACCACATACATGCTCCATGGGGCCAAATGCATTGGACTGGATAGATACTAGGTGTTCATATCCCTTACCATCAGCATCTTGTCCACCCACGACACGAGCTGCTATGCAATCTAAAGGAATGTTATAAGTTAATAAAAGTACATTCAAGATTTAGACACAATTTGGCACTTGTATATTTTGTAGTTAGAGCTACAGTCATGCTCACATAAACCTAGTACAATAAATTAGGTTACAGTAGCAATTTTATATAGCAATGTCAATTTTTTTGTACTAGATTTATGTGAGCATGACTGTTCATCATCACCAAACTCAGCAGAAAATAAGGATTTCCTCTAATGAACCTGGTTGATGTGAGTTCTAACAGTTTTTTTTATAAAACAGTACTTCGTGCAGTCATATTCGAGGAAGCATATCTTTGATCAATGGCTTTCGAGCAACTGATTTCACAACTTTATCAGCGAATGTAAAGACCGGCCTTATTATTGCGGGATACAAGTGCTAAGGTGAAACTGTTATATGAATAAAATTTAGTATACTGAAAGAAGCAAAATATACCTAAAGCCAAAGCGGAAGTCAGCAGTAGTACAGCAATGACCCTCATTTTTATTAAATACGAATCTTTGTTGTAACAACAGTTGACAACAACAGTTGACAAACACACTATCTTTATGAGAACAGCGCAGCTCAGTCCATTCTTAGACCATCTTATCTCTTGCTTTTTGCATACATGCATATGTGATAACACCTACGATACATAACTAATGTATATCATAAATTATTGATATTTTAATAATTATTAAAATTTACAATATTTCACGAATTTGCAACATAATTCGCGTTATAGATATCATAACAATAGATTTCCTTCGGTATTTGATTTTGGTTTTTGTGACTGAATGGAATTTGTGAAATGCACTATTTTCAAAAATCCCATTTTGTCACAAAACCCAAAATCATACAGAGTGGCTCACTTATCCTCGATTGGACCATTGCTGCTAGACTAATGAAATAAATATTTCATGAATTTGCAACATAATTCTCTTTATAGATATCATTGCAATAGATTTCCTTTGATATTTGATTTTGGTTCTTGTGACTGAATGGAATTTGTGAAATGCACTATTTTCAAAAATCCCATTTTGTCACAAAAACCAAAATCATACAGAGTGGCTCACTTATCCTCGCTTGGACCATTGCTGCTAGACTAATGAAATAAATATTTTATGAATTTGCAACATAATTCTCGTTATAGATATCATTGCAATAGATTTCCTTCGATATTTGATTTTGGTTCTTGTGATTGAATGGAATTTGGGAAATGCACTATTTTCAAAAATCCCATTTTATCACAAAAACCAAAATCATACAGAGTGGCTCACTTATCCTCGCTTGGACCATTGCTGCTAGACTAATGAAATAAATATTTCAAGAATTTGCAACATAATTCTCGTTATATAGCATTGCAATAGATTTCCTTCGATATTTGATTTTGGTTCTTGTGACTGAATGGAATTTGTGAAATGCACTATTTTCAAAAATCCCGTTTTGTCACAAAAATCAAAATCGTACAGAGTGGCTCACTTATCCTCGCTTGGACCATTGCTCCTAGACTAATGAAATACATATTTCATGAATTTGCAACATAATTCTCGTTATAGATATCATTGCAATAGATTTCCTTCGATATTTGATTTTGGTTCTTGTGACTGAATGGAATTTGTGAAATGCACTATTTTCAAAAATCCCATTTTGTCACAAAAACCAAAATCATACAGAGTAGGCCACTTATCCTCGCTTGGGCCATTGCTCCTAGACTAATGAAATACATATTTCATGAATTTGCAACATAATTCTCTTTATAGATATTATTGCAATAGATTTCCTTCGATATTTGATTTTGGTTCTTGTGACTGAATGGAATTTGTGAAATGCACTATTTTCAAAAATCCCATTTTGTCACAAAAACCAAAATCATACAGAGTGGCTCACTTATCCTCGCTTGGACCATTGCTCCTAGACTAATGAAATACATATTTCATGAATTTGCAACATAATTCTCGTTATAGATATCATTGCAATAGATTTCCTTCGATATTTGATTTTGGTTCTTGTGACTGAATGGAATTTGTGAAATGCACTATTTTCAAAAATCCCATTTTGTAACAAAAACTAAAATCATACAGAGTGGGCCACTTATCCTCGCTTGGACCATTGCTGCTAGACTAATGAAATAAATATTTCATGAATTTGCAACATAATTCTCGTTATAGATATCATTGCAATAGATTTCCTTCGATATTTGATTTTGGTTCTTCTGACTGAATGGAATTTGTGAAATGCACTATTTTCAAAAATCCCATTTTGTCACAAAAACCAAAATCATACAGAGTGGCTCACTTATCCTCGCTTGGACCATTGCTGCTAGACTAATGAAATAAATATTTCATGAATTTGCAACCTAATTCTTGTTATAGATATCATTGCAATAGATTTCCTTCGATATTTGATTTTGGTTCTTGTGACTGAATGGAATTTGTGAAATGCACTATTTTCAAAAATCCCATTTTGTCACAAAAACCAAAATCATACAGAGTGGCTCACTTATCCTCGCTTGGACCATTGCTGCTAGACTAATGAAATAAATATTTCATGAATTTGCAACCTAATTCTTGTTATAGATATCATTGCAATAGATTTCCTTCGATATTTGATTTTGGTTCTTGTGACTGAATGGAATTTGTGAAATGCACTATTTTCAAAAATCCCATTTTGTCACAAAAACCAAAATCATACAGAGTGGCTCACTTATCCTCGCTTGGACCATTGCTGCTAGACTAATGAAATACATATTTTATGAATTTGCAACATAATTCTCGTTATAGATATCATTGCAATAGATTTCCTTCAATATTTGATTTTGGTTCTTGTGACTGAATGGAATTTGTGAAATGCACTATTTTCTAAAATCCCATTTTGTCACAAAAACCAAAATCATACAGAGTGGCTCACTTATCCTCGCTTGGACCATTGCTGCTAGACTAATGAAGTAAATATTTCATGAATTTGCAACATAATTCTCGTTATAGATATCATTGCAATAGATTTCCTTCGATGTTTGATTTTGGTTCTTGTGACTGAATGGAATTTGTGAAATGCACTATTTTCTAAAATCCCGTTTTGTCACAAAAACCAAAATCATACAGAGTGGGCCACTTATCCTCGCTTGGACCATTGCTCCTAGACTAATGAAATACATATTTCATGAATTTGCAACATAATTCTCGTTATAGATATCATTGCAATAGATTTCCTTCGATGTTTGATTTTGGTTCTTGTGACTGAATGGAATTTGTGAAATGCACTATTTTCAAAAATCCCATTTTGTCACAAAAACCAAAATCATACAGAGTGGCTCACTTATCCTCGCTTGGACCATTGCTCCTAGACTAATGAAATACATATTTCATGAATTTGCAACATAATTCTCGTTATAGATATCATTGCAATAGATTTCCTTCGATATTTGATTTTGGTTCTTGTGACTGAATGGAATTTGTGAAATGCACTATTTTCAAAAATCCCATTTTGTCACAAAAACTAAAATCATACAGAGTGGGCCACTTATCCTCGCTTGGACCATTGCTGCTAGACTAATGAAATAAATATTTCATGAATTTGCAACATAATTCTCGTTATAGATATCATTGCAATAGATTTCCTTCGATATTTGATTTTGGTTCTTCTGACTGAATGGAATTTGTGAAATGCACTATTTTCAAAAATCCCATTTTGTCACAAAAACCAAAATCATACAGAGTGGCTCACTTATCCTCGCTTGGACCATTGCTGCTAGACTAATGAAATAAATATTTCATGAATTTGCAACCTAATTCTTGTTATAGATATCATTGCAATAGATTTCCTTCGATATTTGATTTTGGTTCTTGTGACTGAATGGAATTTGTGAAATGCACTATTTTCAAAAATCCCATTTTGTCACAAAAACCAAAATCATACAGAGTGGCTCACTTATCCTCGCTTGGACCATTGCTGCTAGACTAATGAAATAAATATTTCATGAATTTGCAACCTAATTCTTGTTATAGATATCATTGCAATAGATTTCCTTCGATATTTGATTTTGGTTCTTGTGACTGAATGGAATTTGTGAAATGCACTATTTTCAAAAATCCCATTTTGTCACAAAAACCAAAATCATACAGAGTGGCTCACTTATCCTCGCTTGGACCATTGCTGCTAGACTAATGAAATAAATATTTCACGAATTTGCAACATAATTCTCGTTATAGATATCATTGCAATAGATTTCCTTTGATATTTGATTTTGGTTCTTGTGACTGAATGGAATTTGTGAAATGCACTATTTTCAAAAATCCCATTTTGTCACAAAAACCAAAATCATACAGAGTGGGCCACTTATCCTCGCTTGGACCATTGCTGCTAGACTAATGAAATAAATATTTAATGAATTTGCAACATAATTCTCGTTATAGATATCATTGCAATAGATTTCCTTCGATATTTGATTTTGGTTCTTGTGACCATTTGTGAAATGCACTATTTTCAAAAATGCCATTTTGTCACAAAAACCAAAATCATATAGAGTGGGCCACTGATCCTCGCTTGGACCATTGCTGCAAGACTAATGAAATAAATATTTCATGAATTTGCAACATGATTCTCGTTATAGATATCAGTGCAATAGATTTCCTTCGATATTTGATTTTGGTTCTTGAGACTGAATGGAATTTGTAAAATGCACTATTTTCAAAAATCCCATTTTGTCACAAAAACAAAATCATACAGAGTGGCTCACTTATCCTCGCTTCGAGCATTGCTGCTAGACTAATGAAAATTTAGGAAAACATCTGATTGGAAGTCATTTGACACTTGATGTGCTACCTTTTATAATTATTTTTGAGTATTGGACTTTGGATTTTGATAGTGCTTACCACTACTGAAAATTAAATATAGTGTTGCATAATTTAACGCATGGTTTGAACGCAACATTTAAACTGTGTTTATTAAGGATCTTAGCGATTTTGAGGCTGACATCACTTCAACATTGACCAATTAAATATTGTTCATTTTAATAATTATTAACTTAGTAATTAACTAATGGCAATTATGGCACACTTTAGTGCTTATTTCTCTAACGACTTAAAAAAAAAGTATTTGTACAAACGATAATAACAGAGATTAGGCATTTACATCTAATATTTAATTTTCAGAAAAACATCCAATTCGAATGCTTTATGCTTACCTATAAAAATATTTAATTTTATTATTATTAACTTAGAAATTAACTAGTGCCAATTATGGCCCACTTCATTGCTCATTTCTCTAACGACTTAAAAAAAAAGTATTTCTACAAACGATAAAAACAGTGATTAGGCATTTTTATCTAATATTTAATATCCAGAAAATCATTCAATTCGAATGCTTTATCCTTATCTATAAATACATTAGATTTTATTATTACTAACTTAGTAATTAACAGTGCCAATTATGGTCCACTTGAAAAACTAACGACTGAACAACATAGTATTTGTACAAACGATAAAACAGTGATAAGGTTTATCACTTAATATTTTCTTAACTTTATGCTTATCTATAAATCCATTAGATTTTATCTGTATCACGATATCATTCCCTTGACCATTAAAAACAAAATTATAATCAGCTGCTAAATATTATTAATTGTAATTTTCCAGTTACATTTAGAATGTTTACGCTTTGATACTTTGATTATTTTTAATACATGAATGTGAACCAAGAATTGTGGACAAGACATTTGTTCATTCCAAATCTGTTCAAAAATGTTGGTCAAAATTGTCAAAAACTAGCTAAAACAATGATTATCTTACAATTTATCTTACAAATCATTATCTTAATTTTCACCAATTACTTTTATTTCTTTCACGCCACATATCAATAATACCACCTCCAATAAGCTTAATACTTCAGATACCCAATTTATAGTCCTCTTATCTACTTAAATACATATTCTGAAGTTAGCTTCATACAAAGCAAAACAGTTATGAGTATACCGCGCGTTTTGTTTATCTCTGGACATAGGCTATGTTCAGTTTTAGAACGACAGTATCAATAGCATTGCTGAAATGCAATTGTTATGCAACCAAAATTGCATGCGCATACAACTGGATAATTTCAAATGTCAAAACTGTTGACAGAAAATGTATTAAGTCAACTTTTTTTTTCAAATGATTACATATATTTTCTTTTTTTTCTGTATATCCTGTATAATATTGGTTAATATTTTTATAAATGTTTTCACTTTTAAATAATTTATTTATTCAACTCTTTTTATTTAACTTTATTCAATTTTCGTTTTTCACTTTTTTCTACAAAAAAAAGTAGTCACAGACGTACATACACTCACCTGTACACAATGACGTACGTTTTTCAAAAAATATTTTAATATAGTCGAGCATTTTCATGGAAACGATCCTATAAAGCAATAACCAATAGCGAGACTACAACTTGCATCGTGTTTTTGTTTTCTGAATTTTCTGATTTTGTGCTACTTTATACAGAGTGTTCATTTAAATTTCATGTCTAGTAATCTCTGCAAATTTTCGCAGCCAATAAGAAAGACGAGATCACCAATCTTGCCTTTTTTATTGGCTGTGATAATTTTCATGGATACTAGAGCTGAAATTTAAATGATCACTCGGTATAATTAAAAAGAATACTATGAATATTTTTGTATGATATATTCTATGATGCATTTACTGATTTTGTGCTACTTTATACCGAGCTTCAGGTCTAGTAATCCCTGGAAATTTTCACAGCCAATAAGAAAGACGAGATCACCAAACTTGCCTTTTTTATTGGCTGCGAAAATTTCCATGGATACTAGAGCTGAAATTTAAATGACCACTCGGTATAATTAAAAATAATAATATGAACATTTTTGTATGATATATTCTATGATGCATTTACTAATTTTGTGCTACTTTATAACGAGCGATCATTTAAATTTCAGGTCTAGTAATCCCTGGAAATTTTCGCAGCCAATAAGAAAGACGTTATCACAAATTTTGCGTTTCTTATTGGCTGCCAAAAATTTGCATGGTTTCTAGAGCTGAAATTTAAATGATCAGTCGGTATAATCAAACAAAATAATGTGACCAAAGTTGTATGATATATTCGATGAGAAATAAGTTTCAACTGAACATTGTAAATATTGCTGAAAACAATTATTACAATTTATGAGGTAAATTAGTTATGTATCTTATGGGCATTTTCACCTATCCGTGTATGCTAAAAGCGATAGATATATAGTGCATTATTTATCGTCAAAGTGTGGTTACCCTAAGCATCATACTTAAAACAATTATGAGAACCATTGCAGTGCTACTGCTGATTTCTACTTTTGCCTTAGGTATACTTATCTTTATGTCAATTAAAAAATGTAGGTATATACTTCGTCGTAAGATACTCTTTAATAGGTCATAAGATCGCGTTTTGGGGCTACTACAATTTGCCCCAAAATGCGCTCTTAAGCTACTAATAATCTTGTTTCTGACATTAATAACTCAGCGAATTTTTAAATTTGCACAATCATTAGTAAGTTAAAATTCACAATCAATATTCAATGTTGGCGAAATATCATTAACAGTTAAAAAAAAACGCTACTTCAAAGGTTGCACGTCGAGTGCTAACCAAATATGTATTTCGTTTTATTTAATAATAAATTTTAAGTGAAAACGACCGAAAAGTGTCTATTGGTTTTGTAACGGTACAATACCGGGGTATCATTATAAATTGTAATTAATTTATAAACGTAGAGTGGCTCGTAATCTAAGTGGCTGTACTTCACCTGTGTTTGATTCATGGAATCGTTATAGTGACAAGATCGATGGTTCGTTGTTCAAGTATTGTGTCTGTTAAGGGGAAAATATCAAATTATACGCATACACAAATATCATCATACAGTAATTTATTCATTCAGTAATTCATATGGTTTTACATTTTAATTTAGCAAGTAAGGTTTGGTTCATTTGGTTATGGTAAATAATACGCTTTACATTTATGTGGTGACTAAGGGTTTATTTAATAAGTAATAACACACAAATAATGAAGAATGACGATTTATTCTCAATTAAAGTTTTGAAATGAGTAATGATTTTTACGTGGTTTCTGATTATATTTCGTGGTATTCTGGCGTGAATTAACGTTATAATTCAAATTCTACTGGTTACTAGTACATGCGATTTGTCCCTGCTAATTACCGTGTTTTAGTTATGTCATTCATTCCACATGCGTGCGTTCATCCATATTTTTATCTTTTATTTATTTGATTTAATTTATCCTCAGATAAAGTTTCGCCGTGCATTTCCCAGCACATAACATGCCAGTACCCAGGGTGACGATTTACCCTTAATAACAGTTTCGCAATGCATTTACCAAGCAATAACACCCAAATAATTATATTGCAAATTTCGATCGGTGATTTGTGCACGATGGTCAGTTGTGTCTGGCTAAAGTACATATATCTGATCTCATAGCGAGTCTCATACCCTAACCCTACTAGTCTGACGTGTATGAGACATAAGCCCTTTTGTTGGTGATTAACTCTTTTTATTGTTTTATATTATCTTTTCTTTTGCTTTGATTTGGTCTCAGATGCATCTTTTTTGACTCTTTTTATTTTTATTTTCTTTTGTTTTTGTTTTGATTTGGTCTGAGATGCATCTAATTGTGAGGTAAATTACGATCGGTGATTTGTGCACGATGGTCAGTTGTGTCTGGCTAAAGTACATATATCTGATCTCATAGCGAGTCTCATACCCTAACCCTACTAGTCTGACGTGTATGAGACATAAGCCCCTCATTTGTTTTTGACTCTTTTTATTTTTATTTAATTAATATATTTATTTTTTTTTTTTATGTCTTCTTTTGTTTTTAATATTTTCATTTATTTTTAGTTGGTTTTTACTTTGTTTTTGTGATAATTGAATTCACTTAGCGGATGTGATTCTGCGTGATTTTGACTTTGATTCATTCACGGATTTATATCCCTTCTTTACACATGCTCATGCATGTCATCCCTTGATTCGCATTCATTCTTAACTGCCGTTATGTTTCGTATTTATTAACTTTATTTCTCACCCGATCATGACTTATGACTTGGACTCATTCAATGATTTATCTATAATATTCACATGCTCGTGCTGCCGGAAAATACTGACTCGCATTCATCCATTTCTCACTCGCTCAAGAATTCAAATATGCAAATACTGACCACATGCATTATCGATGCTAAGGGCTGTTTTATTTCACCGGCATGCAATTACAACTTATTAGTTTGATCACTCACTCGGCTGATTGATTAGTGATATTAATTACGCAACGCTAATTACAAGGATTTAGTGACTTGGTGTGACATGATGATATTTGCTGATTTTTGTGATAATTATTGACCTTCACGGATACCGGTTTTGATTTCCCGTTGCGACCGCTACCTGGGAAATCCCTTGAGTTTATATCTGTTTAAATACCTTCCTGAACTAAGCTCTTTCCCGAATCCCTTGCTAATAAAATATAAATAATAATTAAAACGCATGATAATCGAGTTTTGGTGGTGGTTTATGTGGAGTAGCAATACTTATCATACGTGACAATATTACGAAGAGAACCATACACGTTGTGGGGTGTGATTAGTTAATATGTTCGACCCGAACACATCAAGGGGTTAGAGCGATATTTGTAGTCTGCTTCAAGCGCGCAAATCTGTTTCAAAGTGCGTCGCGAAGCCCACAGATCGCTCTAATTACGAAGAGAAACATACATGTTATCGTATGAGATTGATGACTGTGTTCGATCCGCACATACCAACGGGTAAGAGCGATTTTGTTGTACGGCGTGTGATTGGTTAATAGGTTCGACCCGAACACATCAAGAGTTTAGAGCGATATTTGTAGTCTGCTTCAAGCGCGCAAATCTGTTTCAAAGTGCGTCGCGAAGCCCACAGATCGCTCTAATTACGAAGAGAAACATACATGTTATCGTATGCGATTGATGAATGTGTTCGATCCGCACATACCAACGGGTAAGAGCGATTTTGTTGTACGGCGTGTGATTGGTTAATATGTTCGACCCGAACACATCAAGGGGTTAGAGCGATATTTGTAGTCTGCTTCAAGCGCGCAAATCTGTTTCAAAGTGCGTCGCGAAGCCCACAGATCGCTCCAATTACGAAGAGAAACATACATGTTATCGTATGAGATTGATGAATGTGTTCGATCCGCACATACCAACGGGTAAGAGCGATTTTTTTGTAGTCTGCTTCAAGCGCGCAAATCTGTTTCAAAGTGCGTCGCGAAGCCCACAGATCGCTCTAATTACGAAGAGGATTACACACCTTTGCGCCATTTTGGGGGTTTTGTTCTTTCGTAATTTTGTGACATGATATTTTCTGGCGGATTGCCGAATTAATTTACTTGACACGCGTACTGACTTGTCTGCTAAATATTTCGCAGTGCCCTTCGAAATTGGCAGTTTGATTCGCGTTACTCGATCATCAATTGCGTCAGTACTCACTCATTAACCGTTTCTCTCTCTTGCCGACTGGATTGTTGTACTGATGTCGTAGTAGCTCGTGCCCTTGGTGTTGATTTGAATTACTCCGCGATCTCCCCGAAAATATCTAACTGGTTCAATACTGCCCTAATTGAATTATCAATTACCCTGACTGTTTATACTAATTGCGCCCCCGTTTACACTCTCGCGATTTGTCTCGTGCCCTCGGCCGTCGAGCACTAAGTCCTCTCCCCCCCTGCTTTCGCATATTCTTATATGTTTTACTTCCCCCTTTTCCCCGCGCCCTCTGGGTCCACACACTCTTGTTATCCCGTGCCCTTCTCTTGCTCTCTCTCTAAGTGTATTCTCGCTCGATGTCTGCGCAATAATTTCTCCCACATGTGTAAGACATTCGATATTTTGTTGGTGGGTTTGCGTTTCCTTGCAATACACATCATGTCCCCTCGTGGTGTGAGTTATCCAGCCCAAATGGGCTCTGTTCTAAGAATTTCGGTTCGCGTGCATGTAGCTCGCGCTGTTTTTATGGTACTTAAGTTAATGAATGTATGGGCCGTAATACTATACTTTCGGTTTTGGGACCCCCGGCATTGCTCAATGTCGGCCAGTGGCACATCCCCTGTCTGGTTTCGAGTAATTTATATTTCCATGAACTGTTGATACTTCCGCCCGACTAGTAAACTGTTGTTACCCTTAAGTTAATGGCTTTTATTGTCCCCATTGTTGATAGAATTCTCCCGACCTGGTTCAGGGGGCTACGGTCCCCCACGAGTCTGTTTACGTAGTTTTACGCCGGAATGCGATACTTATTTAATTATTAATACGAACGATTTTTCAGCAAATAACACCTGTCTTATCTACTCGTTGTTTAGCTAAATAAAACATGGTTTGTCGTGGGTCATTTCAGTTTGGTTGATTAAGCTGCTTAAATAGCTGATTGGGCTGCTCAAATAGCTGATTGAGCTGCCCAAATCACTGATTGAGCTGCCCAAATCACTGATTGAGCTGCCCAAATCACTGATTGAGCTGCTCAAATCACTGATTGAGCTGCTCAAATCACTGATTGAGCTGCTCAAATCACTGATTGAACTGCTCAAATAGTTGATTGAGGTTTTACAAAAGAAAATGCTCATAAATATTTAATAAAATGTGCAAAACTAAATTTATTTTTTATCGTCTGCATCATCGATCCATATTGCATGAATTCGACATACGTTTCTAATTTCATTTCATTCTATTACATTTAGCTTAAGCACACGAACCAGCATTAAAAACGCGATTGTTTATTCGAAAAAGCATAATAGATACAAGAATAATACACAATGAAATAGCAAATTACTGATTCAAGCCCCAAGGTAAAAAATAAAAAAAATATATAATATAATATATAATAATAATGCTCTCAATAATTAATCTATAGATAATTCTATGTAATTAACGTGAAATGCTGTGTTGTAACAGATACTTTTTTTTTGTATCTAGATACAATACTGATACTTCTGAATGTATCTAGATACAACTTTAGGTACTTAAGCAAGAAGGTATCTAAATACGTATCTAGATAAAAAATATATAATATAATATATAATAATAATGCTCTCAATAATTAATCTATAGCCAATTCTATGTAATTAACGTGAAATGCTGTGTTGTAACAGATACATTTTTTTTTGTATCTAGATTCAATACTGATACTTCTGAATGTATCTAGATACAACTTTAGGTACTTAAGCAAGAAGGTATCTAAATACGTATCTAGATACAACTTTAGGTACTTAAGCAAGAAGGTATCTAAATGCGTATCTAGATACTTGAAATGTATCTAGATACTGTATCTAGACTTATGCTTATTAGACTTATGTTTCCTCAATTATAGTAATATCCATGAATCACTACCAGATCCATTAATCACTGCCAGCACTGATTATTATTTACTATTACCTACCTATTACCATTGATTATAAAACCCAGTATTATAATCAATGCTATTATTTTCCTGTTATTTTCAAATAACCCGCCAAAAACCTTCATATAGTTCACAATTTATCCGTTCGGTGGCGCGCCGATCGTCAATCTTTCTACTTGTGTTTTCAACGCGAAAACTTGTCAAAATGGTAAGTAAATTTTTATCTTATATTATTTCAATCATCCGTGCTTATTTATTAATGAAATTTCCCAAGTCGATTAATTGGGGCTTTCTGCACGTCGATTTGCGATCAATAAATTAATTACTCCCTCTGTTTGCTCTGAAAACGATAAAAAATGAAAGTGGGGTTATGTTAATGTATGGTTAATATTTCCTATATTTTTAGGCCAAGCGCACCAAGAAGGTTGGAATCACCGGCAAGTATGGCACACGTTACGGTGCCTCCCTGCGTAAGATGGTCAAGAAGATGGAAATCACACAGCACAGCAAGTACTCGTGCAGTTTCTGTGGCAAGGTAAACATCAAGCGGTTAAGAGTAACAGTTGATCGTGCCATCGTTTAGCTTACTCGTTATGTTCAGTGAGTCGTGTAGTTTCTCTTGGCTCAGTTGGTGTTAATTGGTATGAATATGGGCATTTTCTCGCAACAGTGTAGACAACTGCGGAGATTGCTCAAGTTTGGCAATTGGCTTTATAACAAGCGCTAAGTGAACAGATGCAGACTCCGTAATTGCTTACCCCAAGATATTTGCATCAACTGCCCAGGTGTAGAATTTATTTGAGTCTTACTATAGATAACGGTGAGGTACTAGATTCACAAGAGGAACAGCTCGGTCATTGACTTGGTGAATAAGCCCCAGTAATTGCAGTAACATTAATCTAACGTTAAGTTACTATCAGCTTAATTAGTGACTTTTATGTTTACCAACAAAATGTCATTTTGACATGTTGAGAATTTTCTGAATACACTTTACATTCTGATACAAATCAGTCAATAGGTAGTTTCCTACACCAGAGCTCTCTTAAATCTCAAATAAAGTCTCAAGTATATCTCAAATCAAGTGCCAATCTTAATTGGTTTAAATGGAGAATTTCGCGTAAGTTTTAAAAACAACTTTGGTTTAATGTTCTTCGTTATGTTTCAGGATGCGATGAAGCGCAGCGTGGTTGGAATATGGTCATGCAAACGTTGTAAACGTGTCGTTGCCGGAGGTGCCTGGGTCTACTCTACCACAGCAGCCGCCTCAGTGAGGTCGGCCGTCAGGCGTCTCAAGGAACTTAAGGAACAGTAAAGAATTGTTACTATATTTAATAAAAAAAGCTAAAACCTAAATCGAATTTCATCTTTACCCATCAAAATTTAAATTATTGTCTCTGATTTAGTTATAAAACGATTATAAAACTAAATCAATCGGGTAGAGTATGGTTTTCCAATTGGCAAGCCGAGGACTCTGTTATAATATCATTATAAGTTAATGATATTATGAGCATGTTGTAATATCATTACAGACATATATTGCAACGTGACTGATATAATTGACTAATAAATCATTTGTAAATAAAATACATTGATGAAAATGTTATTATTTCTAATTTCAATAACATGACTGCAACATCGTCTTGTTTGATTTGTAATTGAAAAAACCCTGAAATACAGTTAAGCATTGATAATTATGTTATTTTGCGCTGTTACGTCTTGCTGACCCAACAGACGCTCAGTTTTACACACTACAGAAAAAAGATTGAAAATTTCTAGATTAAAGAACTTGGTTGATATAACTCGACAATCTTCATTTATAATTTTATTATTAAAGTATACAAAGACTAATCTATGAGTATTACAATTTCCGTGTAAACTAGATAATTTGTACCTTAATTCAAATTATTCTAGTTTATTCTATATTCACTCGAGCCGCTTCGATTTTAACAAACAATATGTAACTGTGACATTTCACCTTGGTGATTATTCTGTAAATGATTAAAACTGCCCGTTTGGCAAAAATGAATACTGAGAAAATACTTCATAAGCAAAGCATAGATCTGATGCTTCAGCATAGACTGCAGGAACGTTCTGACATAAAAAGTTTTACATATTCGTGGCGTAGCGCACAACTGTAAGTACACTTTTAGATGAAATTGTGTTAAAAACGAACAAATGTTTTAATTGATGAGACAATAAAATTAATTCAATTAATTTCTTTAAAAACTTAATTTATTTCGACTAATAACACAATTTCATTGTCTCGTAATCTTTAATACCATGCAGAAATGTGTAAATTACATACAAAATATTAAAGTTTATTAACTTACAACATTCGTGCACTACACCACAATATGCGTATCGCAAACTTCACTGTGTGCATAGAATAATGCTTCGGGTTCGATATGAGCGATGAGTGAATATTTATGCGTAGGAGCATCGGTGAGCTGCAAGGTCAAGTTTTGCAATCACGCTGCGCTTAAAACGTGAACAAAACATTTGTTTTGTCATTCAACAGTCATATTGTACCTGAAGCCTAAGCCCTTTAATGAACTTAAACATCTCAATCTATTCAGGATATATAAAATTCCAGTAGGCTTGTCATTACATTGCAAAATTAATGGGCTGCTCCCTTAATATCAGTCAATAAATATCTTTACACTTCCTAATCTTCGTTTTGTACTTTTCATTAAGCAGGCTCTCATTCTCACTCTTATTCATAAACTTCTTACTCGAATAAATATCATCGCTATCATCTTTATACTTGTCCTTCTTGCTTTTCTTATAATCCTTCCCATATTTATACTTCAGGTTCTCCTTAATCTTAGTCTCTTTGCTTTTGCTGCGCCGCCCATGTTCGGACTCCGAGTCCTGATCGATATTCTGCAGGTCTGCATCAAAGTTGCCAGTTTGCGTCATGATCTCCTTGGCATTTGCTTGCACGGCGACGTCTATAGATGTTTTAGATTGCTTACTGCCCCTATTTTTTTCGTAGTAACCGACGGAAGCACCGGAATTCTGCGAGCTTTGCACCAGCTGCTTCAGTTCGGGACACGAGGAACTGTCGCCGTCGCTTTGCGCATTCTTGCAGTCCGAATCGCTGGAGTACTTGATTTTTGATTTGCGCGACCGCCTGGACCGCTTACTCGAGTGAGAATCGCGATCTGAACGCGAGTATTTCTTCTCCCTGTTTTTCTCATCTGAATCGGAGGATGTATTTATTTCCTCGATGTGCAAGGGTTGCCGCAGCGACTTCATTACCAACTGGTCGTTCAAATCAAGGTTGTTAGTGGTGTGGTTGCTCACTACCATATTAAACTTCGATTCGGAAATCGTTACGGATACATTTTCGTCCTCGCTGCCGGACTTTATGTTCATGTTGTAAGGGATAACAAGTTTCCCATTGCTCAATAGGTTGTTAATGTGCTGACTGTCTAGGCCGGCATTTCCGGCTCTTCGGTTCAAATTGGGGGCAAACCTCTTAACCTCTGTGGTATTGGCGAGCACGTTTAGGAGCTGCTGCCCGAAGTGCGAATCCAAGCTGGTGCTGCTTTCACGTTTATTGCCGGACTTTGATAGCCGCCTAGTGCTCGTGTTAATGTCCCTGGAGTTACGCCGGAAGTCGTGCTTGCGTCGGTATCTGTTCCTATGCCTCCTCCCGTTCACCTTACGAGTCGCCTTTAGTTCAGCAATCTGCACGCTCAATTGGCTGTCTCCAGAGTTCCGCCGGCTCTCGATGCTCACATGCCGGACACTGTAGCTCATCTCCGAGTCAATGGATTGGTTGTTGCTAGAGATGGAGCAGGTGACTTCATTGGGGACGGCCCCGCGCCTACTTACAAGCCGTGGCAGGTTCGCCGCCCATGTGGTGCTTAATTCATTGCTCGCCGCGCTGTTCAGGTCGAAGTGGAGGCCGACGGGGTCCGTGTGATTCTGGCATTCAATGGAGATGCGTCCGCCCTGGTTGAATTTTTTGCGCTTGGCAAACGCCTCAGCGATTATCTTGTGTTTCTGGAGTTTCATCGGCTCTTCCACTTCGCAGTGAAATTTTCTAAAAGACAAATTGTAATGATAAGACTACACATATTCAGTATCTGATTAAATCTGTACCTCCTTATGTATCTCGTCCATGCATGCAAAGTGGCCCCACACCAAATCCACGAGGCCATGGCTATTCCTGTACCGAAAACTGCAATCAATTGCAGCTGAAGCATTGCTACACTCGGCCTGTTCTCCTGTCTGCAGTGCGAGAAATCTGAGCTTAGACTTGTCAGCTTACATCTACAAAGAATCATGAGGATTAAGGTAAAAGACTATAAATAAGTTAATCAATAATAACTATAACGGATGAATTAAAAAAAAAAATATTAGTATTAATAAAGCAATGGTTAAATTTCACAAACTTTTTAATAGAAAAACTCTACAATTGTTTCAGTCTCACTGCCATTATCAAGAGATAAATAAGACTCTTGATAATGGTCATGAAACAAAAACAATTGTAGAGTTTTTCTATTAAAAAAAAAGTGAAACTTGACCAAGTGCTTTATTTATACTAATTTAAAGATGTTTCACCAAGTATTAACCACTTATTCATCTAATTAAAAAAAAATGTCAGGAAAGCCTCAATCATTTTTGATGATCCTGTATACCGTGTCGCTGTCTGTATAAATATACTTACAAAATGTAATTGTGCAGGCTTTCCTCCCAGATTTCAGAGTTCATCAGGCGGTAACTGTGACAAATGAAGGTAATGATGCAAAACACCAACATGAAAAGAGCAAATACTCCCATCCGCACTATATTGGAGCGTATTTTCCTGCTTGAGTGCTCCGAGATTACCTCCCGGCTTTCGATCTTCACGCGAATCAATAATATCAAACCTGCAAATGAAAAAAGTTATTTGAAAAATAACGACATAAATCATTGAATTTATTTCGGAATTTTTGCTAATTATAATCTGAGTTTGTAATTTTTAATTTGAAAGACAAGGTATGTTTGATGTTGAAATGATGTTGTGACTTTGGTGGTTGATACTTAATTTCACTCTTGCAAAAAGTCGTCCCATTGGTTTAAATGATGTAGGAAATACCAAAATGTGTTGCAGAGACGATTTTGTAGCACCACCTAATGTGGCATTTCTGAAATAAATGGTAGTAATCTTATTTCATTTTCAATCACACTCACTTGCACATGGTCATCTTACTGGTCCAAAAAGTGATGCGGTAAATAATCAAAAAATTTAATAAATGTCAATTAAAAGTACAACAGTATCATTTAGTTAGTTATGCATCTGACTTTGAATCTGTCTTAGATTAGAAGAACTCATAGGTTTACTTTATTTTATCGCTGTACCTGTACCTGAGAAGCAGGAGGATGTATGTCCAAAAACTAAAATGCGGTGCCTATATAATCTACTGGATTGTAGATAGCTTAAACAATAGTTCTTAATTACCTCCCAACTATTATAAAGTAAATTTAATTATTTTTTATTACTTTTAGCATTACACTTTGTTATATACCTATAAAATACATAACAAATAATACACCTTTACCTCATTTCTGCATATATTGGACATACATCATTCTGCTTCTCAGGTACAGATATTATTGTGGAAGAAGTCGACTGAATAGTGTTATAAGAACAACTCTAGCACTGAATGTGAAGCAGACCTCAGAAGCTTACCTCTAATAATTATGTATCCGGCCACCAACATAGCTGCAGCTAAAGGGGTCAACAGTAGACCGGTCCGAGCAGCTAAATTCATGAACCCAACGAAACAAATCCCCGTAATGTAATCTCCATCGATCTCCCCGAGAGCCATCGTGGTGATCGTCAGCATGAGCGGCAGACTCCATGCAACTAAATGAAAATACGCCTTCTTCTTGTCCACGCGCTCCTGTATCTTCCCCAGCGCCTGCAGCGAGCTCATGTGCCACGAGTATGTGAAAATCACGAACCACACCATCCCAGCAATCATGAAGTAGTAGACCATTACAAAGACGATGACGCAGGAGAGGTTCTCCGTGGCGCTGGGCTCCGACTTCCGCAGCGTGCCGTCCTTCTTGCAAACGACGTCTTCTCTGGTCTCATAGCCGAGGAATTGCACCAGCCATCCACTGTACGATACAAAGAAGCAGATGTTGATGTAGAATATGGCCAGAGCGGGGTATTTGTTGGCAGTCTTCCAGTCGATCACGAAGGTGACGATTGTGAGGAGGTTCAGTGAAATGCAGATGAGGACACAATAAGCTACCAACTTGTGGATTTGGTACTGCTCGTTTTCTGTGTAAAGTGCATCTTTGCAGCGTAAGCCACAGCCTTCAATATCTGCAAATAATTAGTATTCATGTCGAGAGTAAAAATATTTATTAGACATGTACTGTTTACTGGTAGCCGTTATTTTGTGGAACATTGTAAATGAATCAAATAAACAACTTTACTTTGTTACTTCCACCAACACATGTATTTTACAAAAATAATTTAGTGAGTGCAGTTTCGACTACTCTATAGTCATTGTCAAACTAAGTACAAAAATTAAACACAATATATACACTAAATTTTACAGCAATTAAAGAGGGGAGAAAACATAAGATCTGTCCGATCATTAAGCTAATGACCGTCCTTTGATAACGTGGATTTGTAGATTTCCAGGGATTCTAATAAATTCAGTTTGTAAAATAAATGTGTTAGTGGAAGTAACAAAATAAAGTTGTTTATTTAATTTATTAGATATGTATTAATAATTGAGATATTTTCATTGCCTTGTCACAAATATATACCAACCATTATAAAACCAATTGACCTGATCCGTCCTGACCAAAGGCTCCATGCAAAACCCAGTCGTGTTAAACTTGAGTTCGTGTATATCGTTTTTGCAGTGCGTAGGGAAGAGCCGTTCATCCTCGCACCGCATGAACTCTGGGAAAATTGTAGTGTTGTAGAGTATCTTGCAAGGCCCCATGGTGACCTTGCACATCTCCTTGGAGGGCAGGTCGACCTTGTCGTTCTCACACTTGGGCATGTACAGGGCACATAAAAATGGCTGGATGACGGCCCAGCACTTGGGTATGAACCTTAGGTACTGGTACATCTGTAGCTTCTCCTGCGCCTCCTCCTGACTGGTCAGGTCGGTGAGGTCTAGAGTCGTCGAATAATACGGTAGCTTAGCTCCCATGCACGTCGTATGATTGAGCTGTTGGCATTTTGCCGGACGGGGACAGTACTTGAGGTCTAAGTCAATTAGCGATTTGTCGAGGTAGCTGTCTTTGACACGGTAGCGTTTGATTTCGGAGTGCCTCACGTGTGGATAGAAGTCGGTGGGATTGTACAGGCTTCCGAATTTTGGTTGGTCCGGAGATCCATTGTCATTTTTTGTTTTATTAATTGCCCCTGCTCGGATGGTATGCAGGATTGCGACTGAACTCAACAAGGTAAGAACATGCATCTTCAATGGGTGTTTTAATTCTGCATATTATTCACAGAATATTAATCAAATCTTTGTTGCGAGCGGGATTAACACGATAATTGTTAATCCACGCATGGATTAAGTGGATCAATTCATGTTGCCGATACGAAGAAATAACACCAAACCAAAATAAAATCAAAATAACAGGTGAAGAGTGCAATTGCACATGTTTCAAAAGTTTACTGTACTATGAAAGAGACGCAGAATATGAATATACTGCAGTTGGAGTGAAGTCACGAAAAGCTTTGAAAGTTGGTGGAAAGAGACGCAAACTGAAGAAATGCGTGGGTGGGAGAGAGAACACGGGACCACCCGCGTGTTCCGTGGAAGGAATCCAAATGAAGAGATATTTTAATAGTAGAGAGAGACAGGTGTATTCCGGACCACCCACATCAAGGTTAAAAGGGGAAGAGTGGGAACACTGAAGACGATCAGTGTTGCCAATGATATAAAAATTATTTCTATGAGACTTATTTTGTTTTCTATACAGGGTGTTAAGAAAATTACTTAACCAGAATGTCGCGTATATGTACCAACTTTACAATAATTTAATGCTAACCTAAACAATGTACGAGGTTATGATCTATTCATTTTAAATAATCCTCAATAATCCAACAAAGATATACATTCCAAACCAGTGAACGAACAATGTTCTGGACACCTAGACTTTGTAGGATATGCGCTTCAATAGGTGCCGTCACCTACCCGATATTCTCCAATGCAAGTTCGAGAGACATCGAAGCCAAGTTCAAAAAGTGTTTCCAAATAAACGCAAGTACCTAATAATCACCACTGATTTATTTACTGAGTCCATTTGAATTTGCAGGTCTGCAGTGAAGACTTCAAGCCCAAGGAGGTATGCAGCGATTGCATCGTCAAGCTCGATGAATACTGCATGTTCCTTGAACTGTTTGTTGCTTCCAATAATAAATTCGAGTCCATACTGTACCAGACGAACCGCTCTGAACTTCAAGACAACTGGCAAAACCGAATTGACTATAAACTCGGCACAGACTTATTCTCTGCACCCACAGAGAGCGGTGTTATTGTAAAACCAGAGGACATAGTACTCGCATCACAGTATAAAGGCGACGTGCTGAATATCGACATACAAGATAGGGATGTAATATCTGAATCGACCATAAACATGACCGAGGCTTTGGAAACATTTGAGCAAACACAGAACCAAACAGTATTGAGACATTCCAGCGAATTCTACAAAACAAACGTCGAGCTCGATTGCAATTTGGACGAGTTTAACTTCAACTACCAGAAGAAAAAGAGCTTCACCACAGAGTTCACCACATATTCTGATACTTATACAGAGAAGGTAATTAGCTATCGCGAAACTAATGATAAAGTTGAGACGGTTGATGTTGCTAAAGCAGAAAAGAAAAAACCGTTTGCTTGCAGCGAGTGCGATAAATCGTTTATGCGAAAGCTCTCGCTGAAAGCCCACATGTCGACGCACACAAACGTAAAACCTTATCGGTGCGATGTCTGCCTCAAATCGTTTCCCTTACGCTGGGTGCTCACAGGGCACAAGAAAATCCACACCGACCTCCACCGCTGCGAGTACTGCTCCAAATCGTTCGCCGTGGCCAGCAAACTGGTGCGGCACGTGCGCACCCACACCAAGGACAAGCCGTTCACATGCGAGGCGGACGGCTGCGGCAAAAGCTTCTCGGACAAGCGCAACCTGGTGGGGCATCAGTCGTCGCACACCAAGGACAGAAATTTCGCCTGTGAGCTGTGCAAGAAGCGTTACAAGACCAAGGGCCGTCTCAGGGACCACCAGAAAGCGCACACGGACATCAGCTTTGCCTGCCACATCTGTGCTAAGTCATTCAAGTGGCGCACCAACCTGCTTGCCCACATCAAGAAGCACTCGGATTTCCATTGCACCAAGTGCAAGATTGATTTCCGGAACAGGAGCATGTATCTAATGCACAGGGAGGAATGTCCCAGTTTGCGGGTCGTTACTGAGAAGGACAGGGTCAGTTATTAATAAAGTTCCCCGGGATGATTATACCATTTTTGTTTTGATAGATATTCAAATCTTTTTTGTATACTAAAATATACCATACATTTGGCATTGATTACCAGCACATTGGTTGCAATTTGACTTACCTGTCCCAGTGGCCCATTTAAAAAGCAACTCTGCAACAAGCAACAGGGCTCTGCTCAATGCTCAATCAAACAAGAACAAGGTCGAATTTTCGCCATCAGGGGTCTATTCAATTTCGAGTGATAAATGTCGTACACGATATTAGTCAATTCTCACACAAATGTTGGTTTTTGTTGATGACCGTTGATTAGCAACGAGCATCAATTCTCATGCGACATACAAGTCTCACGCAGTTGCGCCCGACCTGACCTCGCATGGTTATGGAGAGAAATTTGTCCCATACGCATTTCGAAAAACAAAAACGAACATCTGCGTGAGAACTGACAAACGTTACATACGACATAAAAAAAACTAATTATTCAATTGTCATTTTTAAATAAATTTATGCTATTCATTTAGAGTTTACTTGATTATATTTTTGTTTATCCAAAATAATTTTACAAACAATTGAACAAATTGCTGCTAGATGGAAGAAATAATATAATTATTGTTTATAAAACATTTGATTCCACTGAAATAAATTGTTACATAAATACACTTTTTATCTAGCCATACTTCACAAGTATTTCGGTTGCATTTAAAACAGAACGTACGTCAATGCAGATACGGAAGTAACTAATCAAAATCTATGTACAAATGAAAACGAAATGCCTGATTCGTGCTCCTATTCGAAACGCCATTAGACAAGGCAGGCACTTTAAAAAACTTAATTACTCATGAAAAATGTCTAATTTGCTTTACAAATGTGATGGTTCGCAAAATCTTAATAAAAATGGTGGTGTGCACCCCGTGGTTTTTAGTTTTTTGAAAACTTACGTCCTAATCATATAAAATTGTATCTTAACGTGAGCTCATATATTTTGATTAAAACACTTGTAGGGGCGGCGCTGGTCAGAGGTTGTGTATCGCCCGCCACTTCGCAAACAAAAGTGAAAACATTTAATCAGGGTTTGTACTAATTTAAATACTCGTCCGGTGTGTGGTAACTAATCGGCTTAAAACTGACTAGATATGACATTAAGCACTGGGAATCCATAAACCGGTGAATATCACAAATGCAAAAATTATGAGATTAAGTAATCAAACATCGATTAAACCCTATCGGCCTGGCATCACTCGACGACCTTCAGCTTCTCTATGTAGTCCGACATGATCTCCACCTCCGGCATCTTGAAGTACCCATTGAGATCGATCTCCTTGTTGTTCTCCAGGATGATGCTCTCGAGAGACTTGGCCTTTTTCAGCTGCGACACCTCGTCAACGCCCGGCTCGACCGTCCTCTCCGACGACGTGTTCACCACGCCCACGGGCTCCGCATTGTCGTTGTTCTCCGACTTGGTGCGGTGACGTTCCTCGCGCCTCGAAGCTCGAGGCTGAAGCTCGTAAGGCTTGTACCTCACGTACGGTGTCACCGGCCTCACCCTGAACCCAATGGAGACGTTGCTCACATACCGGGTGTTCATTTTCAGCATGTTCAGCACTTGCTTGTTCTGGCTCCCGCGGAGGTACTCCTGGTGGGTATTGGTCCGTGACGATAGCACGCCCAGCTCTTGCAGGGCGTTGTCCAGTTCATTCAGTTTCAGGGCCAGCGGCACCTAGAAAATTTAAATATTACTTCTTTGAAATTTGTTAAACTAATAAGTATTAAAATTTGAAAATAGAAAATGCTGAAAGTTGTTGAATTAAAAGAAAGAAAAAAACAAAATACCAAAATGTAGAAGAAAATGAGTTTGAAAAATGCAAATACGATGTCATTTACTGGTATTAAAATATGTGTTGTACTGTTAAGTTTTAGGAGTATTTTTTTAAATACATAAGTTGTTACAAATTCTTCAGTATTATTCAAATTTAGTAAAATTGGCGTTTTAACGATGTTTTCCTGTCAATTATTACTCTGACAAAGCCATAACAAATATACAGGACGAAAAGTGTCACTCATATATAGCCTATAGTCTGTCAAATTTCAAGACGAAGCTAATATAAACGTGTTCATGTGATCGGCGATAATTTACAGGGCCTCTACACAACACAAGTTCAATAAGTGTAGTGATCGCAGTAAGAAAATAACCTTAGTACAGGTAGATCGCAGACTGCAGCACGACCAATCATATGCTTCTGATAATATTTTTAAAGTGTTAAAGCGGTGAACACACATGTAAGGCTGTTTATATAAGCTTTGTCTTGAAATTGGACGGACTATAGTTCTTTTCAAATAAATGTGAATCAATTTATATTTGTTGTTGTGTAATTTGTGTTATTATATTTATCAGCTGAGAAAAATGTAAATTGTTAACCCCCAGTCGCTAAAAGTGACAGGTGTTAACACTCAGTTGGTAACACTCGGCCGGTAAAAATATAAGTTATTAAACACGTATTCACAAATATGTATCTCCAAGTTGTTCTGATGTGGCAGTAATTATAAAATTAGAGCCATTAGAAGCCAAATTGCATTAAACTTCTTGCAAACAGGGACGTACGAAACTCCTAAAACATGATTGGATTCTTATGTGTAAATTACCCTAAGTGTAATGAGAGATATACTATATTGATTAGAGCTTCCTGATAAGTCACATGGAAAGGTGAAAGGTTTAATGGATGCATCCTCAATTATGCATCACACGATCCGGAGTTATGCAATGAAAGACAAATGAACCGTAACAAACACTAATCGGCATGTACATAACATTTTGCTTCCATTAACACAATAGGCTTCTAATCTGGTTACAACCTAGCCTAACATGTACTCTCAAAAACTAACTACATGTTGAGCCTCTGGGGAAAGGCATTCATGAAGCATTGCTGATGGCTCACCTCCACCTCGACGTCCTCACATTGCATGTTCGTCCCTGGGGCGCGTTCAGCGTGGAACCTCTGACGATTGTTAATCACTGGTTTGTTTACACAACGGCTGACTGCTGTAAACTCGGGATGGTTTACATGCAAACAGGCAGGCGAACTTCAAATGTAGTGTTCGATTGCTCGTCGCACTTCAAAACATTGCAGAGTGCGATAAAGGTATCAGAAATTGGGTGTCAGAAAGGGACGAAATACATGTCAAGCCCGATGTACACTGGCCAAAACAACACTAGGATGACATTTTGGTGAGGCAGGTTCAAACGGGAGAAGAATGCGGCCCACGGATTGGACACCTTCGACTCCTTTTAGGGGAGTTCGGCATTTGTTCGGTTTCAAAACAGGAACCTGTACTGTGGCGAGGATAATAATAGAAAATTGCCACTAACAATGAAGGAAGTAAATAAATAACGTACAGAATCGATGTCCTCCATTCAAATAATATAGGACACCATGAATGGGTTCACTACAATACTTAATTTCCTTATATGACTAAAGAATACTTATGGAGAGGGCAGTCATGAAATTTTACCGAGATTGGCCGATCTGCACGAGTGAGGCACACGATTCGCATTATAATGTAGATGGTGCCACTGTCGAATTATACAGTATATTTTGGGGACGACTGAGTAGTTTGTGAAACAATTTGTTGATAAATTCTGTTCCATCTTTATTTTTAACTAAATAGGGTGACAATTAGGGTTAGGGTGACAGTTAGGGTGACAGTTGGCCAATGTAAAAAGTCACTAGACTTGAAAAAATAAGGTTATATTTATAAAAGGGAGGTTATATTTTATGACAGTTGGCAATGTTGCCATCAAATTGAGTATCTATTGAGTACACAATTTATTTGCTATTTTTATTTTGCAAAAGCAAATCAGTCAAATTATAACATAAAATATAGTTGATGATTGATTTACTTACTAATAATTAAAAAACTAGCACACTTCAATGATTAAAGCAATAATTTAATTATTTTAATGTATCAATTAGGCAACGTTGTTAGAAATCTGACATTTAATATTTTTTCACTGTCAGATCATTTTTGTTGGTGTTCGTGTGTAAAACTTTATAAAATGAAACCACAGTCTTCTTAGTTAAAAATGAAAATGGAACAGAGTGTATAGTTTCATAACATTTTTCAAATAGTTAGCTATCTTATATTGTTTTTTTGGCATACTTATTGTTTGAAGTATTTTATGTAATTTATATTATTTATATTATTTATTACGTTATGTTAATTTATGCTATTTTTTCGACTGATTCATACTACTGTCATACTAACTAATGTGGCCTACTAACAAATATAAAAAGTTAGCATTTTCGGATAGTTGAACATAAAATACATATTTATTTTATTTAAAACAAGGCACAAATTCTAAAAAATACTATAAAAAGCTCGGTAATAAGTAAAGGTTTAGTTTAGGTAAAGTTAATAAAAAAACATTTTCACCATCCATTTTCCATTTTAGTAGTTTTCCAGAAAACTAAATTTAAAGTTTCAAGTCTAATAAAGGACAGAAAGGATGAATAAACAAAGTAACTGGCTATAATAGATCTATTTTGACAACAGGTGAATTGAAATATTGAGCAAAACATGGAATACACATAAGTATATCTCTTAAAAAAAAAAAAAAAATTAATAACAAGTCGTGGACTCTGATCGTGTACATAAATTTATTTATTTATTTATTTATTAACAAAAAAATCAACAAACACACAATTTTATATACATAGTCGATCATAAAAAGCATATTTATTTTATTTAAAACAAGGCACAAATTCTAAAAAATACTATAAAAAGCTCGTTATTAAGTAAAGGTTTAGTTTAGGTAAAGTTAATAAAAAATAACATTTTCCCTGTCCATTTTCCATTTTAGTAGTTTTCCAGAAAACTAAATTGAAAGTTTCAAGTCTAATAAAGGACAGAATAGATGAATAAACAAACTAATTGGTTATAATGGATCTATTTTGACAACAGGTGAATTGAAATATTGAGCAAAACATGGAATACACATAAGTATAACTATATATAAAAAAAAAAAATTAATAACAAGTCATGGATTCTGATCGTGTACATAAATTTATTTATTTATTTATTTATTAACAAAAAGAAATCAACAATTACACAATTTTATATACAGGGTGAGTTTTTTTTTAAATCTTAAGCATTGGGATCTGAGAAACTAGAAGACATAGAAATTTTGTTAAATGAAGAAATAGTTGAAGTTTAAAGAGCTTACGCTTTTGTTTAAAAAAAAAAAGGAAACAGTTTTTTAGTTAAAATACAAACTTTTTTTTTAAATGGCAGTCATAGTTGGCTTTTACATTTTTAAAATGAACAAATTTTTCTCTTTATAATGATGTAGGGTTTGCTAGTCATACTTTGATAAATAAACGCGATGCAGGAATTTTCGTAGTATAATTAGAATAGAATTTAGTATAATTAGAATAGACAAATTAATAGAATTTTCGTAGCAAGAGGAAAAGAAAATGTTTTTCATGACAAACCCTGTTTTGCTACTCTGAATAATACAAATACAAATAGTTCTGTTGCGTTTGTATTTGTCAAAGTAAGCAATAATTTTCATAAAGTGTCATTTTAAGAGCTTATGCAAGATATGCTTTTGTTTTTTGAAAAAAAAAACCTTTTTTTTAGTTATAATACAAACTTCATTTTTTTTAATGGTAGTCATAGTTGCCTTTTACATTTTTAAAATGAACAATTTTTTGTCTTTATAATGATGGAAGGTTTGCTAGTCATACTTTGATAAATAAACGCGATGCAGGAATTTTCGTAGTATAATTAGAATGGAATTTAGTTTAATTAGAATAGACAAATTAATAGAATTTCCGTAGTATAATTAGAATAGAGTTTAGTACAATCAGAATAGACAAATTAATAGAATTTCCGTATTAAGAGGAAAAGAAAATATTTTCCATGGCAAACTCTGTTTTGCTACTCTGAATAATACAAATACAAATAGTTCTGTAGCGTTTGTATTTGTCAAAGTGAGCAATAATTTTCATAAAGTGTTATTTTAAGAGCTTATGCAAGATATGCGTTTGTTTTTTGAAAAAAAAACCTTTGTTTTTGAGTTAAAATACAAACGTCATTTTTTTTGAGTAGTCATAGATGGCATTGACATTTTTAAAAAGGACAATTTTTCCTCCTAGTAACGATATAAGGTTTGCTATACTTACTTTCATAAATAAATGAGATGCAGGAATTTTCGCTGTATAATTTGAATAGAATTTAGTGTAATTAGCATAGAAAAAATTACAGAATTTTCGTAGTAAGAGGAAAAAAATATATTTCCATGGCAAACTACTCTCAATAATACAAAGTTTGAGCTACTCTCAATAATACAAATAGTCCTGTATCGTGTTTATTTGTCAAAGTAATAATTTTATAAAGTAAATTTTCGAACATAGCCATACAAGTACCTATAGCAAACCTTGTATTGCTATAAAATGAAATAATGTCCTTTTTAAAATGTCTCGCTATGACAGCCATTTAAAAATAATAAAGTTTGTATTATAACTCAAAAACTTTTTTTTTCAAAATCTTTCAAATGAAAAGCACTATGTTTAAAGATATGTTTCTTGCCTTTACGGAAAAGGTCCCAACAAATAAAAAGATGATTCAAGTAGAAAAAAATATGCTCTTTCCAGTGGTTCTGAAATATATAGAATTCGAGGGGACTCTTTTTGGATATTTGATTTTGAAAATAGGCAAAATTCGCCTTTTAAGCACACCATGTTTGTGGACAAATATTTCCACAAGAATGTACGCCATTGGTCTAATATTCCAGCAATATAATGTCCTACAGTTGGTTAGTAAATCATTAAAAGAACCACTTACCAACTGTTTCCGCTTTTGAGTTACATGCTGCCAAAGTATGGCAAAAACATCGCAAATTATATTTTTAAGGCCACTTTGAGATTAAATTGTGATTGGTGTATTGCTTCCTGATAGTTAGTACTATTTTTTTCGTATACATCAGCAAACGTTGATCTAAGGTGTTGAATTTTAGCTTTATAGCTAATCAAGATGAGCAGTGGGACTCATCGAGTTTGGAGTGACCTCCATGGGAAGAGCTGCAGTGACTCAGATATTTGATATGTGGAGCTAAAAGTTCAGAAGTTTCTTTCAAATATAGATCATCATCAACATAAGCGGTCCTCTTCTATCTTATGGTGTAGAGGTAAAATATACATATACATCCATTGAGTTCGAATCATAGAAATTAAAATTGATAAACCTAAACCACCATCACAAATTCTTATTGCTAAAAAAATGCTGCATCAATTTTATCCAAAAAAACTTTCATAGATCTAGAAAAAAGAGATTAGTTTCATCAAAATGGGAGATGGTCGAGCGGGGAATATTTTCAAAACTGGTCCACTGGACATGTAATGGCCCTATGGTCCCTTGGTCCCTCTCGACGTTGAGAACCACTGCTCTAGATTTCTTCTCCTTTGGCTTATCAAACATATGAGGTACAGCTCTATAACTATTAAATCTAGTTACATTCTAACTTGGAAAAACTTGGAGTGAAGAAGAAATGTCCTAGGTTTTTTGGGGGGAAATTTGAATCTACCACAATCATTGTTGATCACTCTGTACATGTTTTCCATTGAAAGTACGCACTTGGCCCTCTCATGCTCTGTCTTGACATTGAATGTAATTAGTAATTATTCAACTACAACATCTGAAAGAAAGCGATCCTCAGAGATTCATGGTTGTGCAAACCTGCAGATCGTAGCATTGTTCATCAGTAGAATTAAGTGTTTAAGAAAGTGGTGAAAACTCACTGTGGTGAAGATTACGTTTCAACGTTACATTTATTGATTCTAAAAGCCATAATTTCCACAAGTAGGAATTATTCAACTACAACATCTGAAAGAAAGCAATCCTCAGAGATTCATGGTTGTGCAAACCTGCAGATCGTAGCATTGTTCATCAGTAGAATTAAGTGTTTAAGAAAGCAGTGAAAAGTTACTGTGCTGAAGATTACGTTACGTTACATTTATTGATTCTAAAAGCCATAATTTCCACAAGTAGGAATTATTCAACTACAACATCTGAAAGAAAGCAATCCTCAGAGATTCATGGTTGTGCAAACCTATAGATTGTAGCATTGTTCATCAGTAGAATTAAGTGTTTAAGAAAGTGGTGAAAACTCACTGTGCTGAAGATTACTTTACATTTATTGATTCTAAAAGCCATAATTTCCACAAGTAGCAAAATTTACAGACTAACAGATTTCCTCCCTGGACGAAATGTATTTGATCAAATCGACGACCCTCGTGGCATACCCGTACTCGTTGTCATACCAGCCTACGACCTTCACGAAACATTTGCTGAGGGGTATTCCAGCCTTCGCATCAAAGATGCACGAGCGGGTGTCGCCTACGAAGTCTGATGAGACGAGATCCTCATCGGTGTAGCCTAAGATTCCCTGCATGTACCCTTCTGCCGCCTGTTTGATCTTGCACTTGATCATCTCGTACGGCGCTTCCTTCCCTAGTCTGAAAATCAAAATATATAACGAAATGGCAAAAGTGGCCAACATGGATAAATGTTGGCCCAACATGGCCCAAAAATGGCTCAACATGGCCAAAAATGGCCCAACAAGGATAAAAATTCAAATCTCTGTATTTTTTAATTTAAAACAAAAGTATGGTGCAAGACTCTGAACCAGTTTTTCCTGGAGAGAAATCACGAGCTTAGATATGTCTTTATATTACTTGGCAAGATATAGCCTTATGTGAGAGGCAATAGCTTACCCAGAATTCGTTAGTCAGATTGAAAATAATCTCCACCACCATTGTATGACTTGAAATAAAAAATATATGACAGAAGACACCCCAGTTAGAGAAGCTATATCTGAATCTATGGCGAAAACCTTCAAACTAAATATCAAGCAAAGTCTAATTACAGAAGATTAATGGAAAACGAATTAATTAAAAGCGAATTAATGGATTAATGGAAAAATTAATGGAAGAAGATTAATGGAGAAGATTGATGTAAAACGCGATATGTGGAGTAATCAAATTATACTTGCCAGATAAGATAACGCAAAAACACAGAGATGACGAGCGACATTCTAAAGATGATGAACGACTGAAAGATGGTAAAAGGGAAAGACCAAGAAAACTATAAGGAAATTTATAATCAAATATGGAGAAGTATGCAGAAGGCTAAGGAAGAAGTGATGAAAGCCAAATGCTAAGAAATAGAGGACCTGCGAAAGAAACGTTACCACTTCAATATGCATCGCAAGATAAAGGAAGTCGCAGGTACGAAGAAAAACAGAAATTCAAAAGAAAGTTTAAAAGTGTTAAATGCACGCAGTTCACTGCTAAAAAATACTATTAATTGAATCTTGGCTGAAATGTTTCCATTAGTGAAACCTATCAAACTGTCCCAAACACATGATTGGTTTATCTAAGCGAAAAATAGAAGAAATTCTAACCTGTTTCGGAGATAATAAACGTAATCAATAACAAGTTGTTATGCTCTCCACCTGATGCACCTATAGTTGAATCGTTGTAATTCTTTGGTTTCTTAGCTTTTGAAAAACGCAATTATTTAGTAGTTATGTATATTACCTGTCTATCCGGAGAGACCCTGAAGATGGCCTGTCCATCCGGAGAGACCATGAAATGATACAATTGTTGCATGAAGAAGTGTGTCGACAGTGACCAGAAGGTGAAGAAGTGTCTGAAGAAGTGTGTTACCAATGACCATTGACCATACTCCAATATGCATCGCAAGATAAAGGAAGTCGCAGGTACGGAGAAAAACAGAAATGCAAAAGAAAGTTTAAAAGTGTTAAAAGCACGCAGTTCACTGCTAAAAAATACTATTAATTGAATCTTGGCTGAAATGTTTCCGTCAGTGAAACCTATCAAACTGTCCCAAACACATGATTGGTTTATCTAAGCGTAAAACAGAAGAAATTCTAATCTGTTTCGGAGATAATAAACGTAATCAATAACAAGTTGTTATGCTCTCCACCAGATGCATCTATAGTTGAATCGTTGTAATTCTTTGGTTTATTAGCTTTTAAAAACGCAATTATTTAGTAGCTATGCATATTACCTGTCTATCCGGAGAGACCCTGAAAATGGCCTGTCCATCCGGAGAGACCATGAAATGATACAATTGTTGCATGAAGAAGTGTGTCGACAGTGACCAGAAGGTGAAGAAGTGTCTGAAGAAGTGTGTTACCAATGACCATTGACCATACTCCAATATGCATCGCAAGATAAAGGAAGTCGCAGGTACGGAGAAAAACAGAAATGCAAAAGAAAGTTTAAAAGTGTTAAAAGCACGCAGTTCACTGCTAATAAATACTATTAATTGAATCTTGGCTGAAATGTTTCCGTCAGTGAAACCTATCAAACTGTCCCAAACACATGATTGGTTTATCTAAGCGAAAAACAGAAGAAATTCTAATCTGTTTCGGAGATAATAAACGTAATCAATAACAAGTTGTTATGCTCTCCACCAGATGCATCTATAGTTGAATCGTTGTAATTCTTTGGTTTCTTACCTTTTGAAAAACGCAATTATTTAGTAGTTATGCATATTACCCAATAAATGGATAATCCAGTGCCTCTTACCTCTAGATTATATATTATACTTATACATATATTTTTTGGATTTTTTCTCAAGTAACTTACCAAAATGTATACATAGTGACATTCAGAAAAAAACAATTATCTATTCAATTCAATATTAAAATATTAGAGTTTGCACTTAAAATTCATACCTACAATACAGGTGGGAGTAAAACTGTTAGTTTTGTGCTAAAATATGTATTATCAAAATTAGAAATCGACCTGATCGAGTAATTTGTTCCAATATTTTCCGTTAAGATTATAATGAAGTTATTCCTTACTCTTGGAACACCCTCTATATACACAAGGTTTTTGAAGATGGTTGCCCTAAAGACTATGGTATGAACAACACCTATAACGGACTTCATATAACGAAGGAAGAGGTTGGGAGACCGAACACAGCGAAAATCGGAAAAGTTGTGAAGCACAAAGAAATATTTAAGGTACTGAAGAAAACTAGAACAGACTACAAACATATTGAGTTGACCTTGCAGCTGAATATTAAGACTCCTCCTATAAGGAACTTCATATAACGAAGGATGCGGTTAGGAGAGCGATAAACACAGCGAAAATCGGAAAAGTTGTAAAGCACAAAGAATTACTTAAGTACTGAAGAAAACTGGAAGAGACTACAAAAATATTGACATGATCTTGCAGCTGAAAAGAAGACTCCTATAATCGACTTCATATAACGAAGGAAGTGGTTAGGAGAGCGACAATAACAACGAAAATCGGAAAAGTTGTAAAGCACAAAGAATTATTAAAGTACTGAAGAAAACTGGAACAGACTACAAAAATATTGACATGACCTTGCAGCTGAAGATAAGACTCTTATAAGGGACTTCATATAACGAAGGAAGAGGTTGGGAGACCGAACACAGCGAAAATCGGAAAAGTTGTAAAGCACAAAGAATTATTAAAGTACTGAAGAAAACTGGAGCAGACTACAAAAATATTGACATGACCTTGCAATTGAAAATAAGACTCTTATAATGGACTTCATATAACGAAGGAAGAGGTTGGGAGACCGAACACAGCGAAAATCGGAAAAGTTGTAAAGCACAAAGAATTACTTAAGGTACTGAAGAAAACTGGAACAGACTACAAAAATATTGACATGACCTTGCAGCTGAAGATAAGACTCCTATAAGGGACTTCATATAACGAAGGCAGAGGTTGGGAGACCGAACACAGCGAAATTCGGAAAAGTTGTAAAGCACAAAGAATTACTTAAGTACTGAAGAAAACTGGAACGACTACAAAAATATTGACATGACCTTGCAGTTGAAAATAAGACTCCTATAACGGACTTCATATAACGAAGGAAGAGGTTGGGAGACCGAACACAGCGAAAATCGGAAAAGTTGTAAAGCACAGAGATTTACTTACGTGCTGAAGAAAACTGGAACAGACTACAAAAATATTGACATGACCTTGCAGCTGAAGATAAGACTCCTATAAGGGACTTCATCTAACGAAGGAAGAGGTTGGGAGACCGAACACAGCGAAAATCGGAAAAGTTGTAAAGCACAAAGAATTACTTAAGGTACTGAAGAAAACTGCAGTGTAAAAGTTGTAAAGCACAAAGAATTACTTAAGGTACTGAAGAAAACTTGCAGCTGAAAATAAGACTCCTATAATGGACTTCATATAACGAAGGACATGACCTTGCAGCTGAAGATAAGACTCCTATAATGGACTTCATATAACGAAGGAAGAGGTTGGGAGACCGAACACAACGAAAATCGGAAAAGTTGTAAAGCACAAAGAATTACTTAAGTGCTGAAGAAAACTGGAACAGATTACAAAAATATTGACATGACCTAGCAGCTATAAGCTAGCAGATATAAGAGATAAGGGACTTCATATAACGAAGGAAGAGGTTGGGATACCAAACACAGCGAAAATCGGATAAGTTGTAAAGCACAAATAATTACTTAAGGTACTGAAGAAAACTGAAAGAGACTACAAAAATATTGACATGACCTTGCAGCTGAAAATTAGACTCCTATAAGGGACTATATAACGAAGGAAGTGGTTAAAAGAGCGAAAAACACAGCGAAAATAGGAAAAATTGTAAAACATAAAGAATTATTTAAGGTACAGAAGAAAACTGAAACAGACGACGAAAGTATTGATATGACTTTGCAGCTGAAGATAAGATGCAGAGATGCTACGTTTTCACGACTCTATTGTATGGAGTCGGATCCTGGACACTCTCAACGGAAACGTCGAGCTATGGACATCAGTAGTACTACTACCGGGCTGACGTGACACTTCGATGGCCTGTCCATCCGGAGAGACCCTGAAGATGGCCTGTCCATCCGGAGAGACCATGAAATGATAAAATTGTTGCCTGAAGAAGTTTGTCAACAATGACCAGAAGGTGAAGGAGTATCTGAAGAAGTGTGTCACCAATGACCAGAAGGTGAAGAAGTTTGGGGTCAATGAATTTTAAGGTGAAGAAGTGTGTCACCAATGACCAGAAGCCGAAGAAGTTTCATCAATGACCAGAAGGACATCGTCGCCGTCGTCGTCGTCGAAGAAGTCTACAATAACCAGAAGGTTGCATAAGAAGAAGTGTCGCCAATGTGCAGCAGCATTCTCAAGGTATCATGGATTGAGTAAAGGTCGTCGTCGTCGTCGTCGTCGTCGCCGTCGTCGTCGTCGAAGAAGTCTACAATAACCAGAAGGTTGCATAAGAAGAAGTGTCGCCAATGTGCAGCAGCATTCTCAAGGTATCATGGATTGAGAAAAGGTCGTCGTCGTCGTCGTTGTCGTCGTCGTCGTCGTCGTTGTCGTCGTCGTCGTCGTCGTCGTCGTCGTCGTCAAAGAAGTCTACAATGACCAGAAGGTTGCATAAGAAGAAGTGTCGCCAGAAGCATCCTCAAGGTATCCTCGATTGACTATGTGAATAAAGAGGAAATTCAACCGAGAATAGGAAAGCAACGCGAAATATTAATTGCAGTCAAGATCAAGAAGCTGGAATACCTAGGACACGATATGAGGCAGAAGGAGAGATACAGAATACTCCAAGTTATTCCAGAAGGAAAGGCGCTAGGAAGAAGAGGTCTGGGAAGAAGACGAAGTTCGTGGCTTAAATATCTGCGCTAGTGATGTGTAATGACCTCACTGCAATTGTTCTGAAAAACAGTAAACAAGGTCCATATGTACTATCCATAGTAGTAGATGATATAGTACCAGTAGTCCATATAAGTATGATGATCACTAAAATCCAGAATGGATAAGGCACACGAAGAAGAAGTTAAACAAATGAAATTTGTAGTGTTGCTTAATATTAAAACTAGGCCTGCAGATATCCGAAGATTTTAGGATCCGGATATCCGGATCCAACAGGATCCAAGTGCCCAAATATCCAAGGTGTCGGTCCAGATCCGCTTTTGGAAGTGTCGGATCCGGATCCGATACCCGAGAATACCAGATCCAATATCCGACACCTCGGATCCGGATCTACTATCCGATATCTAGGATCCGGATCCGGATCAGGATCCACTATCGTAACTTTCTCGTTCAACCATTCATTCCAGCTTTCAATTACAAAACTAACTTCAAACGGTATCTCCCCATCATAAATCAAATGAACACCTTGGAACCTGATCCACTATCCGATATCTGGGATCCGGATCCGGATCCACTATCCGACACCTCAGATCTGGATCTACTATCCGACACCTCAGATCCGGATCCACTATCTGATATCTAGGATCAGGATCCGGATCCACTAACCGACACCTCAGATCTGGATCCACTATCCGACACCTCGGATCCGGATCAACTACCTGGATCTGGATCAGCTTTCAGGCACCCAACGATACGGACATCCGAATAGTTTAGGATCCTAATCCTAAAATATTCGGATAAGGGTTGCAGACCTAATTAATACTATTATTTTTCGCTTTAATTATCATAACAAATGTGGACCATCTGTATCTGACCGATGATGGATCCGGATCCGACACTTCTGATGTTTGGGTACTCGGATCTTGTTGGATCCATTCGTACAGTCGAACCCTTAGAAGATTATACTTACTTCACTGTTAGATCGACTACGGAGACGTTGGGTACTGGTACCCTAAACGCCATCCCCGTGATCTTCCCGTGCAGCTCAGGAATTATCTTGCCAATGGACTTGGCAGCTCCCGTCGATGAAGGGATGATGTTCTGGTGGGCGCCCCTGCCGCTCCTCCACGCCTTCCCTCCGGGCCCATCCAGCGTCTTCTGCGACGGGGTGATCGCATGAATGGAGGTCATCAGCCCCTCGACGATCTCGAAGTTGTCGTGCATGACCTTGGCGAGCGGTGCCAGGCAGTTGGTTGTGCAGCTGGCACACGAGATGATCTGCATATCAGGCCGGAAGCAGTCCTGGTTAACCCCCATGACGAACATCGGGGCGTCAGTCGATGGGGCTGTGATGATCACCCTCTTCGCACCACTCTCAATATGAAGCTGAAAGGTAAATGTGTCACGGTTCTATTTCGACTCGTGACGAATTTAAATTGTAAAGTGTTGGGTAAAGAGTGTTGCTTCCCGTCGTGGAATCAATGGAGCGAGATATCGATAGAGGTAAAATTGCGTGGAGCCCCTTTTACCCCCCCCCCCTACTCTCCGACATCGAGAGCCCGGTCCTCTGCGATATCTCGAGGCCACCGATACCACCTGCTCCACGACCTAATTGTGACAAGCCAATCAGGCACGTCGCAAATGTTAATATTTATGTAATATTATTGTGATTATTGTGTACACAGCGTTTATAATGTTTGCTCCTCAGGCTGTAGCTATATCATAACTACATGCTGTGTTAGGGTGGTATTTTTAATTGTATGCTCTAGAAATAACTGGATGTCCAAAATTACAGAATATACACTTTAAAGCCCATTTAGCCAAAATAATCCCATATGGTTACCTATACGGCAACCAATGCCTTTCGTCAACCCTTTGCAACCTCTCTTAGGCGACCCAATGTGACGTTGAAGCGAGGTGGATCTTCGAGAAGAAGAATGTATAAGTTCGGTTTTTGTACCAGTCAATGGAGTAACACTGAGTTGGCCGGACAAAGTATAAATAAATGCTGTTTGCTTAAATATTAAAGTTTCATTTCCAACGTCTAACAATACCATCTTTGCATACCATATTTACAACATAACACGTATAAATCAGAGTCGTAGATTCCAATATTGATGCTTGTCTTGAGCCGTGTACCGGACACTCAACCGGCAGATGAGGTGAAACCTGTATAATTCTCCCGGGTTACAACACGCGTCCTACTGTGGTAAATGGTAACGCAATAAGACGTACCATGGAGTAAAAAGAGAATTCGAGTTACATTCGAAGCTTTGGGCTTGTGCAAGAGGTGTATCGAGTGAAGTAGTATCGTGTGAAGCAGTATCTAAAGAAGTTGATACTCGTGTAATGTAATGTCCTGTAATGTCGCCGGACTCTTGGAAGATATACTTACAGAAGCTTTGTCACAGGTGGTAAAGACTCCCGTTGCTTCCACGACGTAATCCGTGCACGTTTTCTTCCAATTGATCTTCTTGGGGTCCCGCTCATTGTACGTTTCAATTGTTGTGCCTACAAATTGGAAAGACTACTGTTATATATCTAGGAGTGGATCTAGGAATCGACTGAACCACACAACTGCCATGTGTATCCTCTTTTTATTAAACTTCTATGCGTGGTCGTTGCGGTAGGTTAGACAGCCTTCTTTACCTCTAAGGCACATACATTACATACATTATATCATTACATCTATATTACATACATCTATTACATCTTCCTTATTACGTTACATAGTCATACAGTATTTTTGGTTTTCTGGTTACTCTTTTACAGTTCACTCTTTATACAATGTTATCATCTACAAAGTTATCATTTACAATACAATCATCTGTAATGTTGTCATTTACAATATTATCATCTGTAATGTTGTCATTTACAATATTATCATCTGCAATGTTATCATTTACAATATTATTATTATATACAAAATTTGAACGTTGTATCACTTCGTTTGAACCTTTGAAGTTTTTAATGTAAACACTATTTCTTATTATACATCTTCCATCCTCTTTTTCTATTTCGTAAGTTCTTTCTCTTATTTTATTCTTAATTTTTCCTAGTTTCCAAGTGCTTTTAGGCTTTTCTTGGAACCAAACTTGCATTCCATTTCTAAGTTCAACGTTTGAACGTACACCTGATTTGTCATAATAAATTTTTGATTTGATTTGTCTTGTGTCAATTTTGTTCTTTAGTTTTGTCTTATTTATAATTTGAGAATTTAGTTTGTTTTCATTAATGGGTAAGTTGTCTCTTAAGTATCGTGACATTAATATCTGAGATGGTGTGTAGGTATCATAGACAGGGGTGTTACGGTAACTTAATAAAGCTAAGTATATGTCTTCTTTATTTTCTAATGTCTTTTTAATTAATTTCTTAATGGTTTGAATTGATATTTCTGTAAAACCGTTGGATTGTTGGTGATATGGGGATGATTTAGTTATTTAAAAATTCCATTCTTTGGAAAATGTTTCATATTCTTCACTGATGAATTGTCTTCCACTATCTGATACAACAATTTTGGGTATTCCATGTCTAGCAAATATGGATTTTAATTTGTTGATTACATTTTTGAAAGTTAGATTTTTGTTCAACGTCATGATTTCGGGATATTTTGAGTAGTAATCCACTGCAATAAGGAATGTTTCGCCTTGTATTTCAAATAAGTCAATTCCTATTTTTTGCCATGGTTTTTTAATTATTTGATGATTTATCATAGGCTCTCTTCTATTCGAGTTTAAATATTTATTACATACGTAACATCTATTAATTACATTTTCTATATGTATTATCATATTAGGCCAATATACTGCAAATTTTGCTCTCGATATGCATTTATTTATACCTAAATGACCTGTGTGTATGTCTTCAAGGACTTTGTTTCTCCATGATTTTGGTATAATGACTCTTTGATTCATATATATTAAGTTATTGCTTCCCATTGTTATTTCTGACTTTAATTTGTAAAATGGTTTCAAATTTACTGTCATTTTATTTATGCTCTTTGGCCATCCATCCTTAATAAAGGTTTTTATCATTTTTAATTCTTCATCATCTTCAGTTGCTTTTATCAATTGTTTTAACCTGTCCTCTTTAATTGTTAATTTTTTTTCGATTAGGCATACTTGAGCGTTTAATTCTAAATTATCTTCGAATACTTTATTTACTGTTGCTCGTGATAATGTATCAGCTATTATTAGATATTTGCCTGGTTTGTAAACTAAATTTATTTTATATTTTTGTAATGTCAAAAGCATCCTTTGTAATCTAGCTGGGCATGAGTTTAATGATTTTTTGAATATGGAAATTAATGGTTTGTGATCGGTTTCAACTGTAAACTCTCTTCCATAAACATATTGATAGAACTTTTGTACGCCAAAACATATTGCTTATAGTTCCTTCTCTATTTGAGCATATCTTTGCTGAGTTTCTGTCATAGCTCTAGAAGCATATGCACATGGTTTTTCATTTTGTAAAAGTGCTGCTCCTAAGCCTGAGCTAGATGCATCAACTGATATTGTTATTTGCTCTCTTGGATTAAAATACTTTAAAATTGGTTCTTGTGAAATTATCTTTTTTAATTCGTTAAATGCTTTTTCTTGAGGGTGTTCCCATGAAAATATATTGTTATCTTTAATTAAATCCCTTAATGGTTGAGTAATTTCTGATAAGTTTGGAATAAATTTTCCTACATAAGTTATGAAACCTAGGAATCTTTGGACATCTTTTTTATTAATTGATTTGGGCATTCCTACGATGGCTTCAATTTTATCTTCATCCATTGATATACCTTTATTTGAAAACTGATGTCCTAAATACTTAACTTCATCTAGACCAAATTTACATTTGTTTCTATTAAATTTTACATTTTTTTCTCTAGCTATCTTAAATACTTCTTCCAATATTTTGTCATGTTCTTATTTAGTCTCGGCATGAATTAAAATATCATCGACATAGATTACTACACCTTTTATATGAAAAAATTCTTGAAAAGTTTCTTGGAATACTTCACTAGCAGTTTTAATACCAAATGGTAGTCTATTGAATTTGTATCTACCATGAGGGGTTGCAAAAGTGCACAACTTACTAGATTTTTCATCTAATGGAATGTTCCAAAATCCACTAGCTGCATCTAATATTGTGAATATTTTTGAACCATTCAAATTTCTTGTTATTTCGTCCATGTTTGGTATTTTGTATTTTCTATCTATTATAACTTAATTTAAATCTCTTGGATCTAAGCAGATTCGTAGAGAACCATCTTCTTTTCTAACTAGTACACATGAATTTATCCATTCTGAGCTGCCTTGAACTTTTTCTATTATTTTTAATTTTTCTAAATTTTCTAAACATTTTTTAAATTGATCTTGTATAGCAAAAGGTACATTTCTTATTGGATTTACTACTGGTTTTGCATGTTTTTGTATTTCAATGTGATATGGCTTACTTGTTTTACCTATACCTTCAAATACATCTTTATATCTATTGGTTAATTCTTCATAATTTTTAATTTGGTTTTTATTTACTGTATTAATGAATTTAATATCCTCATCATTTTTTATGTTTACTATTCCTAAATGAATACATGTTTTTAAACCTAAGATTGACCCATTATTACTTTTGTCTACAAAGAATTCAGTTTTCTTGAAACAATTTCCATTATAGTATAAATCTAGATAACATTTTCCCAATATAGGAATTTTATCTCCAGTAAATGTGACTAAGTTTTCCTTAATGTTCTCAATATTTTCTAAATTAAATTTACACGCTTTTAATTCAAAGTAGGAAATTATATTGACACTTGCTCCCGTATCTATTTTAAATTTAGCCTTTACATCTGCATCTTCACCTATACTCAACTCTATAATGCAATGATTAAAATTATTGAGGTTTTTGTTTCCATTATTAATTGTGCCTATACTCAAGTGATCATTACATTTATCCGATTGATTCACTTGGTTTACAGTACTATTACAACTATAGTACAAATGCGATTATAATAGTATGCTATTGCTAACCAAATCAGATCAACATGTGATGAGATTGATACCCCATAATAATTTGACAGTGAGAGTGACAGTGGTACAAATAATGATAAATAGACAAAGAGGGTATCAAATTAGAAACACTACCTCACACAAATAATACTATACAATGAGTGACATGGAAGAAGACTAAATCTGTTATAATTATATTGGGAATATAACTCATACGTAAAACACTGACGACATAACAATGCGGTTTCTATAGTTACGCATGTAATAATAACTGACAATGCTGATAATACAACGATTGTATTTTCAGGATAATACCACGAACAAATGTCGGTCGCTGTCACAATATTTGGTTAAACACAAATCGCAACTTATTTCAACCCCAAACTTTAGAAAATACACCTTGCCCTTTTCGTCGTTGGGGTTGAAATTCGTTTTATTTATAAAATCATTATCGATAATGAGAACACCACTTGTTATATTACCTCCAGTAATTTTTGGATTTGTCGTCCTGTCGCGGATTTGTCACGGATTTGTCATTTGAGTTACGTCGGAATCTATGAATACAACTTATTTTGGGCAAATTATTTTGGTCTGAAGTATTGATGGCTAGAAGTGATTGCATTCTCACCGTTGATAAGCAAACTTGTTCCCACTGTGGTGATGTCGCAGTCGAATTTGCCGTGAGTGGAGTCGTACTTGAACATGTAGGCCATTTGATCGGCGGATATGAAGGGGTCGTTCACGGCTACAACCTGCGAGGCAGTCGTAACACAGGATTTCTGGACGCAAAAACACACTTTTTTATGGTTGCTTGCATGCCTGGCCGACTCACCTGGATGCCCCTCAGGATGCAGGAGCGCAGGACGAGCCTGCCGATCCTGCCGAAGCCGTTGATGCCGATCCTCACCATGATGCTTCTGGTTGAGGTGGTCAAGAAAAACTCAGTTTGACGTCTGTTGTATTTTGTTTGGGAGAAAGCATAACGATCGATTTTCTGAAGTGAAGTCACCCAAAATTGTCAGTTGCAAAATTCTCGTGTTAAGGACCCTCAGCAATGGCCATTGATTCCAAGAAGATTCCGGCGATTGTTAAGATATTCTCCGCTTCGGTAGCAGGGTAAAAAAATCATTCACTTGTATATCTTTTTGGTGTTATTTATGTGCCATTCGAACTTCTTCGTCTCATCTTCTCTTGGTGCATTTATCCATTAATGGATGTTTGGGACAACGTGGTGCATTTCTTGACGGATGAACCAAACTATCGATAGTATTTAGTCCAGTCTATTGCCTTATACTTCTGAGCCACGACATCTTCCTTCCTATTCCTCGATTTCCTTCAATCTTGCCTTCTACGATGAGTTGAAGGATATGATACTTCTTCATACTACATTCGAGTACCAACAAACAATTGTACCGTTTAATGATTGGGTTATTGATTAGTGTAACCATAATGATCTTGCAGGATATGTGCCACATTGGTTTCTCACCCTTTAGAAGTTCTAAAATTGCATATGCAAGTGGATGGAGCAGGAGGAATGAGGCGCAACCACGACACCTTGGCGAAGACGGCGGTAGTGATTTGGAACAGGGCTGGAGTACGTGGTTTCTACAGAGCCCTTGGGGCGAGCGTCTACAGGCAGGCCCAATACTCTGGAGTCCGTCTGGGTCTCTTCCAGGTCTTGGTCGACTACTTCACGCCGTAAGTTCACCACCAAAGTTTGAACATGTGTGGGTACCAAACATGTTTCTGCAGAAAAGACGAGCTTCCCAACACAATTGTGCTGACCGCCTCCAGCGTGGTGGCCGGTGCATTGGGCGGCTTCATCGGACTTCCGCCGGACGTTGCCCTCACCAGAATGGCACTCGACAGACGGCGGCGTATGAAGAAGCGGCACAACTACACCAACGTCTTCGATGCGATGAAAAGAATCATGCTTGAAGAGGGAGTGCAGAAGCTCTACCTCGGACTCGGGCCCACCATCGCGCGTGCCATCACGGTCAACACCTCGCAGATGATTACGTACATGTTGGCCAAGAAGTTCTTCCTCCAGAGAGGTGAGCGTGAATAAGAATATAGAAGTATGTTTGCCACATCAACTACTTCTAAAACTATGAAGGCATGTTAACCTGTAGACATTGACGTGGGTTTAGGAGTAATTTGTAAGAAATTCAAATATTGAATACTACTTCTAAAAGTTCCATCTCCTATTAGATGTTGGATATCATCATTCCAATCTTCACCTTCCAATGTCACTTCTTCGCCTTCCAATGTAATTGGTGACACACTACTTCAGCTTAAAGTTCATTGACCACTAACTTCTTCACCATCTGGTCATTGGTGACACACTTTTTCAAGCACTTCTTCACCTTCTGGTCATTGTCATCATACCAATCTTCACCTTCCAATGTCACTTCTTCACCTTCCAATGTCATTGGTGACACACTACTTCAGCTTAAAGTTCATTGACCCCTAACTTCTTCGCCATCTGGTCATTGGTGACACACTTCTTCAGGCACTTCTTCACCTTCTGGTCATTGTCATCATACCAATCGTCACCTTCCAATGTCACTTCTTCACCTTCCAATGTCATTGGTGACACACTACTTCAGCTTAAAGTTCATTGACCCCTAACTTCTTCGCCATCTGGTCATTGGTGATACACTTCTTCAGGCACTTCTTCACCTTCTGGTCATTGTCATCATACCAATCTTCACCTTCCTATGTCACTTCTTCACCTTGCAAAGTCATTGGTGACACACTTCTTCAGCTTAAAGTTCATTGACCCCTAACTTCTTCACCATCTGGTCATTGGTGACACACTTCTTCAGGCACTTCTTCATCTTCTGGTCATGGTCGACACATTTCTTCAGGCAACAATTTTATCATTTCTTGGTCTCTCCGGATGGGCAGACCATCTTCATGGTCGCTCCTGAAAGATAGGCCATCGAAGTGTCACGTCAGCCCGGTAGTATTACTACTTACTTTATTAACAATTTATCTAAATAGTTGTCATTTCCTGTAGTTCGCAATCCACAAAAAACAGTAGATCCACCTATACGACGTCAACATTAACAGTCAGAGAAGAGGAATAATCGTCAGCAAGAGCGCAATGGGGGGCTATGGGGGCATTGGGGGCCACACACACTAATAGCGTTCATTACAAAAATATCAAGTAAATTATTCAAATTGGAACCATTCAGATTCTAATATACCTGTAGACATTGACGTGGGGTAAGGAGTAACTTACACGGATATTAAATGTTGAGTACTTCTTCTTAAAGTTCCATCTCCTATTGGGGGTTGGATATCATCATACCAATCTTTACTTTATTAACAATTAATCTAAATTGTTGATTGGATGTTAGGCCGAACCAATTTCAAGCAACGATATCCTTCTTTTTCCTATAGTTCTCTTTCCCTTTATCTTTCCATAATCAATCTCAGCAACCTGCTGCATTTCCCCTTCATAACAGCCCCAGGGACTGCAGTTTCCGTTTATTGATGGTATTTATTAGTTCTTCTTTGTAGGGCGTTTGAAGTACCTCAAGATTATGACACGGTTTACCCAAAATATCTTTAGTATTCTTCTATAACACCATCGTTCTAATGTTGACAGTTGCTGCTTCTAATGCTGCCAGTTGCTGCTTCTAAAGCTGCCAGCTGAGTACTATTAAGTTGAAAAGCGTAGCGTAGTAGTCTTGACATCGGGCTACTACCCTAAAGGTCGTAGGTTCAAACCCCACAAAACTCGAAACAACAAAATCTGTACGCTATCCAAACTCTCTAACTCATCCAGGCTACTACCCTAAAGGTCGTAGGTTCAAAGCCCACAACACTCAAAACAACAAAATCTGTACGCTATCCAAACTCCCTAACTCATCCAGGCTACTACCCTAAAAGTCGTTGGGTCAAATCCCACAAAACCCAAATCAACAAACTCGGTATGCTATCCAAACTCCCTAACTCATCCAGGCTACTACCCTAAAGGTCGTAGGTTCAAACCCCACAAAACTCAAAACAACAAAATCTGTATGCTATCCAAACTCCCTAACTTATCCAGGCTACTACCCTAAAAATCGTTGGGTCAAATCCCACAAACCCAAAACAACAAACTCTGTATGCTATCCAAACTCCCTAACTCATCCAGGCTACTACCCTAAAAGTCGTAGGTTCAAATCTCACAAAACTCAAAAAAAAAAAATCTGTTGGCTATTCAAACTCCCTAACTCATCCAGGCTACTACCCTAAAAGTCGTAGGTTCAAATCCCACAAAACTCAAAACAACAAAATCTGTACGCGATCCAAACCCCCTAATTCATCCAGGCTACTACCCTAAAAGTCGTTTGGTCAAATCCCACAAAACTCAAAACAACAAACTCTGTATGCTATCCGAACTCCCCAACTCATCCTGGCTACTACCCTAAAGGTCGTAGGTTCAAACCCCATAAAACTCAAAACAACAAAATCTGTATGCTATCCAAACTCCCTAACTCATCCAGGCTACTATCCTAAAGGTCGTAAGTTCAAATCCCACAAAACTCAAAACAACAAAATCTGTACGCTATCCAAACTCCCTAACTCATCCAGGCTACAACCCTAAAGGTCGTAGATTCAAATCCCACAAAACTCAAAACAACAAAATCTGTACGCTATCCAAACTCCCTAACTCGTCCAGGCTACTACCTTAAAAGTCGTAGGTTCAAATCCCACAAAACTCAAAACAACAAAATCTGTACGCTATCCAAACTCCCTAACTCATCCAGGCTACAACCCTAAAGGTCGTAGATTCAAATCCCACAAAATTCAAAACAACAAAATCTGTACGCTATCCAAACTCCCTAACTCATCCAGGCTACTACCCTAAAAGTTGTAGGTTCAAATATCACAAAATTCAAAAGAACTAAATCTGTACGCTATCCAAACTCCCTAACTAATCCATGCTACTACTCTATAAGTCGTAAATCCCACTAAACTCAAAACAACAAAATCTGTACGCTATCCAAACTCCCTAACTCATCCAGGCTACTACCCTAAAGGTCCTATGTTCAAACCACACAAAACTCAAAACAACAAAATCTGTGTATTATCCAAACTCCCTAACTCATCTAGGCTACTACCCTAAAAGTCGTAAGTTCAAATCCCACAAAACTCAAAACAAAAAAAATCTATACGCTATCCAAACTCCATAACTCATCCAGGCTACTACCCTAAAAGTCGTAGGTTCAAATCCCACAAAACTCAAAACAACAAAATCTGTACGCTATCCAAACTCCCTAACTCATCCAGGCTACTACCCTAAAAGTTGTAGGTTCAAATATCACAAAATTCAAAAGAACTAAATCTGTACGCTGTCCAAACTCCCTAACTAATCCATGCTACTACTCTATAAGTCGTAGGTTCAAATCCCACTAAACTCAAAACAATAAAATCTGTACGCTATCCAAACTCCCTAACTCATCCAGGCTACTACCCTGAAGGTCCTATGTTCAAAGCACACAAAACTAAAAACAACAAAATCTGTGTGTTATCCAAACTCCCTAACTCATCTAGGCTACTACCCTAAAAGTCGTAAGTTCAAATCCCACAATACTCAAAACCAAAAAAATCTATACGCTATCCAAACTCCATAACTCATCCAGGCTACTACCCTAAAAGTCGTAGGTTCAAATCCCACAAAACTCAAAACAACAAAATCTGTACGCTATCCAAACTCCCTAACTCATCCAGGCTACTACCCTAAAAGTTGTAGGTTCAAATATCACAAAATTCAAAAGAACTAAATCTGTACGCTATCCAAACTCCCTAACTAATCCATGCTACTACTCTATAAGTCGTAGGTTCAAATCCCACTAAACTCAAAACAACAAAATCTGTACGCTATCCAAACTCCATAACTCATCCAGGCTACTACCCTAAAAGTCGTAGGTTCAAATCCCACAAAACTCAAAACAACAAAATCTGTACGCTATCCAAACTCCCTAACTCATCCAGGCTACTACCCTAAAAGTTGTAGGTTCAAATATCACAAAATTCAAAAGAACTAAATCTGTACGCAGTCGAAACTCCCTAACTAATCCATGCTACTACTCTATAAGTCGTAGGTTCAAATCCCACTAAACTCAAAACAACAAAATCTGTACGCTATCCAAACTCCCTAACTCATCCAGGCTACTACCCTAAAAGGTAATCTGAAATCTAAGCTCAGTCGACCGATTTAAGTTTTCGACTAATTGTGAGCAAATTCGTTAAAACCAATATCAAAACTTTAAAAAAATTCAATGTGTTTCTAAATTTAGATAAAACTTTACATTAAGTTCCCACCAATTCTTACAAAAACATTTCAAGTTTATGTTTCTGAATAAGATTTCAAAAATGGTTGAAGATTGAAATATTCTGCAAATTTTCTCGCGGTCTGTTGACCGTCTCCATTATTTTGATCGAAAAAGGATGTTTCGAAATAGGTTCCGACAGTAAATAATTTCAAGTAAATAACGAAGAATTCAGAGGGTCAGTACAATATTAACAATATATTTTTTTTACCGACTACAACAACTCACTTTTTTCCCCGCGCAAAGCTTCTAGTCATTAGCGACACTTCTTCTTCTTCTTATGCAACCTTCATTGATCATTGTAGTAGACTTTTCCACGACGACCTTCTGGTCATTGATGAAACTTCTTCGGCTTCTGGTCATTGGTGACACACACACACTTATTCAGCTTAAAGTCCTTTTAGTCATTCTTTTTTTGTGATACACACTTCTTGAGCTTAAAGGTCATTGACCTCCCCCAACTTCTTCACCTTCTGGTCATTGGTGACACACTTCTTCAACTTAAGTTCCTTCTGGGGCACGAAGAACTCAATTATACGAGGGGAATCATGGTCTCTCCTGATGGGCATGCCATCCGCAACCAAAATCAGTCAGCCCGCCAGTACTACTACTCCTATACTTTTTATAAAAAAATTTCATTTCACATTTCGAATTAAAATTACATCCTACGAAATTCTTTTCTACTTGCGCAATCGATCAAGCTCCTTTAAATTGCTATAATTGGCGTTTTTTCAATACATAGAATATTTAGAAAAACATGTTTAATTTTTAATTTTTTTAACGAGTGTTTGTTTACGTTTGTATTATATTCTTCTAAAAGTTGAATCAGGTATTGTCTTTGATTATCTTTTTTTGCCAATGCATTTATATAATCTTGGGTAAGTTTTACACCTCTTTTTGCATCGTTTGGAAAATAATTTTCGTCAATCTCATCATTTAGGCTTTATTTCTCCACAATTTTGGATTTTGTGTTTTTTGAAACTCTCTTATCAAACAGCCCAAAAACGCTGACCTCTGGGCTTAAGTACCACAGGTGATTTTTAAATTTCCGAAAATGTTCGTTTTTTGTTTGTTTCTTTCTTGCTGGGTCGCATATTCTACTTGTTACTTTTATTATACTTTCTTACAGATTTTCCCACATTTGTTCTAAATTTTCTGTTTTCGTTGCTTTTTGTGTTGTATTTTTTTGCAATTCTTTCTCCATTTCTTCTTTGTATTCTGTTTGCGTATCTTCGTTGTTCAGCTATAGTCTTTTATTTTGGTGCATACTTCTTAATCAACTTAAATTATTATCTAGATCTGATGAAAGACGATAACACTTGTCACTTGGTCTGCAGTTTATTGGCATCGATCGTAGCTACAACTGCTGCTCTTCCTCCAGATATGGCGAAGATAAGGTGGGATGCACCATACCTCCAACCATCATTTACATGATCACATTTTAGATTACAGCATATGAAGGCAGTTGAAGGTGTCCCAGAGTACACAGGAATGCTGGATGTGATGATGAAGGTGGTCCGAAACGAGGGTCCTCTGGCTCTGTGGAAGGGTTACACCCCGCTGCTCATGCGCAACGTGCCGCAGTTCATAGTGCTGTTTATCGTTTATGAAAACCTGATCTTGCAATATAAGAAAACTTACTTTGAAGCCAGCGAAGTCCATCACAGTCATAAAACTGAAGATTAGGCGTCCATGTAAAATTTTGTCTACTTATTTGGTATTTGGTATTGTGCGTGATTAAAACAATGTAAACATCATTTGTTTTCTTTCCTGAGGGCATGTTGATTACATAGGACGACATGATTTTTGGTGTTTCGAATTTGATAAGTGTCCTTAGCTAATACGGGTACGTTGATTCTGAATGTGAATTTGGTTTGAGCCCATCACGTCAAGATTTTTCACAAAATTAAAAAAACCTTGTGAGATATTTTGTATTAGAGCAAAGAAGTGCCTTTATGATATTTCCTAAATTGCATTAAAATTATTTCTATAAAATACTTGATATATCGATAGAAAATATTTTAGTATAATATTATGTTTATTTCGTTTCAATGATAACACTGTTTCATTTTCGCATCTGTCAAGGTCAACTTGATGGCATCGGCAGTTGTTTACGAAATAGTTAGTTAGCGTCAATTGTTTGTAGCATCGAGTTGTGTTTTGTTTTCTGAGTGTTTAGTGCGTCATAATGTCATCAAGAAAGTGCAAAAACAGTCCTCATATATTTTGTTACGTGTGTGATGATTTAACGATAGCAAAGCATCAACGAAACATAACAGACTTTATCAAGAAAGCTTATTTCGGTGTAAAGCTTGGTTATCAGGACAAACCTTGGGCTCCACACAAAGTGTGCTCTCAGTGTGTCGAGCTACTGAGAAAATGGACAAAAGGTACACATAGCTCTTTACCCTTTGGCATTCCTATGGTATGGAGGGAATAAAAAAACCATGGAGACGACTGTTACTTTTGCTCCTACGATGTCAAGGATTTCAATTCGAAAAATAAGCATACTATTCAGTATCCTGATTTACCGTCTGCTAAACGACCTGTACCTCATGGACCAGGAATTCCCATTCCTCCACCTTTTCTTCACACCATCCAACAGCAATCATCAGATGAAAGTTCAAACGAAAAAACCGATGAAGACGAATTCAATCCTGATATAGACCAACCTCAACAGTTTATCCAAGCTGAACTAAATGACTTAGTGAGAGACTTGGGCGTATCGAAGTATGGTGCACAAATCTTAGGATCATGACTGAAAGACAAAAATCTGTTGAAAAAACTGAGCACAGATTCGTGATCAGCACACCCCATTTACTATAGGACACCTATTAAACTTGAAACACGTTTCCATGAAAAAAAAAAATGTAGGCCTGTGTTAAAGTATATAACGGTATGACGTCGGTATGAGGCCGATATTTAACAGACGGTTATATAAAGTTTTGGTATAATGTACAGTAATTTGATGTCGGCTACTTCCAGAAGATTGGTTTTAAGAAGTATTTTTTCGGACAGTTTTGAGATTACAGTTAATAACGAGATTGGTCTGTAAGAAAAAACTTCATTTGGTGGTTTTCCAGGTTTAGGAATTGTTATATATCAATGAGTGGATCTAGGAATCGACTGAACAACACAACTGCCATGTGTATACTGTCTTTATTAAACTTCTATGCGTGGTCGTTGCGGTAGGTTAGACAACCTTCTTTACCTCTAAGGCACATACATTACATACATTACATCTATATTACATACATCTATTACATCTCCCTTATTACGTTACATAGTCATACAGTCTTTTTGGTTTTCTGGTTACTCTTTTATAGTTCACTCTTTTTACAATGTTATCATCTACAAAGTTATCATTTACAATACAATCATCTGTAATGTTGTCATTTACAATATTATCATCTGTAATGTTGTCATTTACAATATTATCATCTGCAATGTTATCATTTACAATATTATTATTATTTACAAAATTTGAACGTTGTATCACTTCGTTTGAACCTTTGAAGTTTTTAATGTAAACACTATTTCTTATTATACATCTTCCATCCTCTTTTTCTATTTCGTAAGTTCTTTCTCTTATTTTATTCTTAATTTTTCCTAGTTTCCAAGTGCTTTTAGGCTTTTCTTGAAACCAAACTTGCATTCCATTTCTAAGTTCAACGTTTGAACGTACACCTGATTTGTCATGATAAATTTTTGATTTGATTTGTCTTGTGTCAATTTTGTTCTTTAGTTTTGTCTTATTTATAATTTGAGAATTTAGTTTGTTTTCATTAATGGGTAAGTTGTCTCTTAAGTATCGTGACATTAATATCTGAGATGGTGTGTAGGTATCATAGACAGGGGTGTTACGGTAACTTAATAAAGATAAGTATATGTCTTCTTTATTTTCTAATGTCTTTTTAATTAATTTCTTAATGGTTTGAATTGATCTTTCTGTAAAACCGTTGGATTGTTGGTGATGTGGGGATGATTTAGTTATTTAAAAATTCCATTCTTTCAAAAATGTTTCATATTCTTCACTGATGAATTGTCTTCCACTATCTGATACAACAATTTTGGGTATTCCATGTCTAGAAAATATGGATTTTAATTTGTTGATTACATTTTTGGAAGTTAGATTTTTGTTCAACGTTATGATTTCGGGATATTTTGAGTAGTAATCCACTGCAATAAGGAATGTTTCACCTTGTATTTCAAATAAGTCAATTCCTATTTTTTGCCATGGTTTTTTAATTATTTGATGATTTATCATAGGCTCTCTTCTATTCGAGTTTGAATATTTATTACATACGTAACATCTATTAATTACATTTTCTATATGTGTTATCATATTAGGCCAATATACTGCAAATTTTGCTCTCGATATGCATTTATTTATACCTAAATGACCCGTGTGTATGTCTTCAAGGACTTTGTTTCTCCATGATTTTGGTATAATGACTCTTTGATTCATATATACTAAGTTATTGCTTCCCATTGTTATTTCTAACTTTAATTTGTAAAATGGTTTCAAATTTACTGTCATTTTATTTATGCTCTTTGGCCATCCATCCTTAATAAAGGTTTTTATCATTTTTAATTCTTCATCATCTTCAGTTGCTTTTATCAGTTGTTTTAACCTGTCCTCTTTAATTGCTAAATTTTTTTTGATTAGGCATACTTGAGCGTTTAATTCTAAATTATCTTCGAATACTTTATTTACTGTGGCTCGTGATAATGTATCAGCTGTTATTAGATATTTGCCTGGTTTGTAAACTAAATTTATTTTATATATTTGTAATATCAAAAGCATCCTTTGTAATCTAGCTGGGCATGAGTTTAATGACTTTTTGAATATGAAAATTAATGGTTTGTGATCGGTTTCAACTGTAAACTCTCTTCCATAAACATATTGATAGAACTTTTGTACGCCGAAACATATTGCTAATAGTTCCTTCTCTATTTGAGCATATCTTTGCTTAGTTTCTGTCATAGCTCTAGAAGCATATGCACATGGTTTTTCATTTTGCAAAACTGCTGCTCCTAAGCCTGAGCTAGATGCATCAACTGATATTGTTATTTGCTCTCTTGGATTAAAATACTTTAAAATTGGTTCTTGTGAAATTATCTTTTTTAATTCGTTAAATGCTTTTTCTTGAGGGTGTTCCCATGAAAATATATTGTTATCTTTAATTAAATCCCTTAATGGTTGAGTAATTTCTGATAAGTTTGGCATAAATTTTCCTACATAAGTTATGAAACCTAGGAATCTTTGGACATCTTTTTAATTAATTGGTTTGGGCATTCCTACGATGGCTTCAATTTTATCTTCATCCATTAATATACCTTTATTTGAAAACTTATGTCCTAAATACTTAACTTCATCTAGACCAAATTTACATTTGTTTCTATTAAATTTTACATTTTTTTCTCTAGCTATCTTAAATACTTCTTCCAATATTTTGTCATGTTCTTCTTTAGTCTCGGCATGAATTAAAATATCATCGACATAGATTACTACACCTTTAATATAAAAAAAATCTTGAAAATTTTCTTGGAATACTTCACTAGCAGTTTTAATACCAAATGGTAGTCTATTGAATTTGTATCTACCATGAGGGGTTGCAAAAGTGCATAACTTACTAGATTTTTCATCTAATGGAATGTTCCAAAATCCACTAGCTGCATCTAATATTGTGAATATTTTTGAACCATTCAAATTTCTTGTTATTTCGTCCATGTTTGGTATTTTGTATTTTCAATCTATTATAACTTCATCTCTTGGATCTAAGCAGATTCGTAGAGAACCATCTTCTTTTCTAACTAGTACATATGAATTTATCCATTCTGAACTGCCTTGAACTTTTTCTATTATTTTTAATTTTTCTAAATTTTCTAAACATTTTTTAAATTTATCTTGTATAGCAAAACGTACATTTCTTATATGATTTACTACTGGTTTGGCATGTTTTTGTATTTCAATGTGATATGGCTTACTTGTTTTACCTATACCTTCAAATACATCTTTATATCTATTGGTTAATTCTTCATAATTTTTAATTTGGTTTTTATTTACTGTATTAATGAATTTAATATCCTCATCATTTTTTATGTTTACTATTCCTAAATGAATACATGTTTTTAAACCTAAGATTGACCCATTATTACTTTTGTCTACAAAGAATTAAGTTTTCTAGAAACAATTTCCATTATAGTATAAATCTAGATAACATTTTCCCAATATAGGAATTTTATCTCCAGTAAATGTGACTAAGTTTTCCTTAATGTTCTCAATATTTTTAAAATTAAATTTACACGCTTTTAATTCAAAGTAGGAAATTATATTTACACTTGCTCCCGTATCTATTTTAAATTTAGCCTTTACATCTCCATCTTCACCTATACCCAACTCTATAATGCAATGATTAAAATTATTGAGGTTTTTGTTTCCATTATTAATTGTGTCTATACTCAAGTGATCATTACAATTATCCGATTGATTCACTTGGTTTGCAGATTTATTCCTACATTTATTTGCAAAGTGATTGTCCTTTTTACATTTTGAACATTTTTTACCGTATGCTGGACATTTATTTATCGGATGTGATTTACCACATCTTGAACAGTCTTTAATTTCTCTTTGTACCTGATTGTAATTTCTATCTTCGTTCGATCTTGAAGAATCTTCTCGGAATTTTTGTGTTGTTTTCTTCTGATTTCTTACTTGATCCGCTTCTTTGTAATTTCTTGTCTTGTCTCCACTCGTTGATTGTTTCATATCCTGAAGCTGCTGTCTGGATGTTTCGGTTAACACACATGTCTCGATTGCTTTTTCCAGGGTGTACTCTTGATGTTGTGGAAGTTGCTCTCGAACCTTCTCATCTTTTATCCCAATGATTAGCATCGTTTTAATTAATTCCGTTTTAAAATTTTCAGGGAATTCGCACCGTTTTGCTTGGTTTTTTAATGATGTGACATACTGTTCTGTGCTTTCCTCATTTTGGCGGGACGTGAAGAATTTATATCTCTCGTAGGATAGGTTCTTTTTTGGAATGAAATAGTCATTAAATTTCTTCTTTAGTACAGTAATTTTGTCCTTATCATCGTCACTAAATGTGAAGCTATTGTAGATTGCAATGGCTTCTTCGCCCATTAAATGCAGTAAATGTGCACATTGCGTTTTTTCTGGTTTTGAGTCTAATTCTACAGCGGCGGAGTATATTTCATACCTCTGCTTCCATTGTCTGCAATTCTCACTGAGATTGCCGTTTAATTTAATTGGTTGGATTCCTCTGCTTTCCATTTTCACGTCTTCTTTTTATTTCTTCTTTTAATGTCCGTTAAGCTGCGCCATGTTATATATCTGCGAGTGGATCTAGGAATCGACTGAACAGGAATCATTATCACTTCTGCTACTTTCCATATCTTAGGTACATATTTTAATCTTAATGATGCATTAATAAGATATGTAAGTTTTACGATTGCTTTACGAGGAAGTTGTTTGAGAATTTCGCCAGTAATTAAGTCAAATCCTGTAGCTTTCTTAGTGTTAATGTTTTTTTTTTAATTTCCATTGCAATTTCTTTAGGGGCAGAGGTCTGATTTCACCTTCTTCTTGGGTAATATTTTCCAGTCTAGAATAGCTTCACCCTAATTCGATTGGAAAGTCTTTTCAAAATATTCGGCAAATCTATTAGCCTTTTGAGTATTGCTTTTTGCATATGTCCCATCTGCAGTTCTAATTGGAGAATTCTGCAAGATTGGTCCTTAAGTCTCTTAGTAGCTTTCCAAAGTGAATGATCAGTTTTACTGTCATTTGATAGACCAATTAGATATTCACTAATAGTCATTTTTAATTTTTTGTATCTCTCTTTTGAGTTGTTGCGTTATTTACTTTAGTTTTATCTGCTGGGCATCTAGATTGATGCCAAATTCTTCTGAGTCTTCTCTTTTCGGAAATAAGGGTTCGAATTTTTTTGGGGTAATTGTTACGTTTTGTTTGTGGGGTAATAATAGGGGTGTTATCCCATGTACTAGCTTCTTGGATATTATCAACAAATTTTTCCGCTTCATTGTCTAGCTGCTCTTCGATTCTTATTGAGGATGACAAGTTGATAGTGTCTTCAAGTTTAAGTTTAAAGCTTTGCCAGTCAGTTAATCTGTTAGTCAATCTAGCAGGTATTTCCTTCTGAGTAAACTCATCTGAGTCTTCTCTTTTCGGAAATAAGGGTTCTAATTTCTTTGGGGCAATTGTTACGTTTTGTTCGTGGGGTAATAATAAGGGTGTTATTTCATGTAGCTTGTTGGATATTATCAACATTTTTTTCCGCTTCATCCCTCTATGCTGTTACGGTTAAAAAAATTCTGCACAATTTTAATATTGTATAAATATTGATTTCGTCTTGCATTGATATGTGGCTGCCTATGTATTACAGTCTTCAGTTAATTTTAATCATAAGTTAATTTCCTTGGAAACATTTTTCAATCAATGGCAGTCATGGAAACTAACCGGCAGTTACAGGTAATCAGAGATTGCATGACTGCTGCTTATAAGATTGATATCATAGTGACTTAGATGTTGACTCGTCGTAGTCATTTAATAAAATTATTGTAACATTAACCTACACTAATTCATAGAAGGTGTAATGATAAATATATATATTGTAACATTAGACCTTGTATAAAATACCTTGGTCAACTGACTGGATACCACCTTGGAAGAATGTACCTTGGGCTAAACAGTTGACAGCTATGAAACAAAACAACGCGTTGTTACCCAATTAAATAACTCATTAATTGTTAATTACGACCTACCGATCGCTCACCAACGTCACAATTATAATACTTTTAATTATAATTGAAGCTATAAGAAGCAAACAGGTATAAGTGATATTTTTGTTCAACAATAAACATTATTGCAATTACTAGACATGCTGTATTGGTATTGTATTGGTATTGGTATTGTATTGGTATTGGTATTGTATTGGCACTGATATTGTATTGGTATTGATATTGTATTGGTATTGATATCGTATTGGTATTGATATTGCATTGGTATTGGCAATACAATGTATTGATACTGCATTGGTATTGGCAATACCAATGTATTGATATTGCATTGGTATTGGTATTGGTATTGTGTTGGTATGCACATTATAATTATTATTATACATGAAGTACAAAATAATACATGAAACGGTTTTCAAATTGTTTTTACATATATTACTGCAATCAACTCACTTTGCACTCGATTTTCGCGGAATCTCAAAATTGTTACTTAGACAATTTTGCTTCTTACCGCTTCAATTATTAACATAATAAATAATAACAACATATATATTCGACATATATTGTTATATAACAATAATAACGTAATAATAATCGAATCTGGCGCATATTGGGTTGTATAAGTACATCGCTACTTAGAATGAAGTAGGTATTAGTCGGTAATGAAGCGAGCGACATTACCGTCAGAGCGGGCGTCTCATGGGATGGCGTCGTTTGCAAATCGCTCCCGAAAATATCAAAATTTTGTGCTAAATTGGCCGTAGTGGGCCAAAAATGTGTCTGTGCATCAATTTGGGGCCTTCCGGGGCCAAGGGGCGTAAATATCAGTGAGAATGGATTTCGATATCTGGCTGGTGAAAAACACATGGACCCTATGCTGGCATGGAGAAGGCGGACTTAATTCGGATGAATCGGCAAGGTTAGTGCCCTATTATTAATGCGGTGGCTATTAATTAAGTTTCATTAATGCATTCAGTACACGTAAACCAATTAAACGGTATTTTTGCAAGTCTATGAACCAAATTTGATCTTCGCCAATAAAACTCACGATGTTCAATGCGATAATAAAATCTTTTGTTTCGATGCTCTTTTGCCTTGCCTTTGTCTTTTTAGGATTTTTCTTCATCACAATCTTCATCGTAATCTTTTCTCCGACGTTAACACACGGTATTTTTATGCTTACAACATTTCCACTTCTCGATGTTAATATTTTGCGACAAAGCTCATATATTAGAGACGGTAATATTTTGCGACGGAGGCTCATATATTAGAGGCGGCCTTTTGAAAGTTGAAAATAAGTAATCCACTGAATAGGCATTAGAAGGAGTTTACAAATTGTAGGTTAAGTGCGTTTATTTTATTTTTCGGTGGGTATCTTAAACCGTTAGATAACTATTTACAATCTATCAGTGGATGGAAAGACGGCGGAGTGGAAAGACAAATATGTTCCACTAGTTAGTATTACTGGATGAATAATTTGAATCGATACAAAACTTTTACTTGTGTATTTAATGGTGGACTATTTCTGCTGCTGTGTTCCAAAGTTGAAAATAAGCAATCCACCGAATAGGCACACCTAGAGGGAGGTTAAAAATTGCCTGCTCTGTGCGTTTCTTATTTTTTCTCGATGATATCTTAAACCGAATGATAACTTCGTAGATCTATCTACGTAGAGTAGATCTATCATCTACTGATAGATTTACAATCTATACAATCTATCAGTACATGGAAAGACGGCCTTACATATATGTTGCACTAGTTAGTATTATTGTATGAATAATTTGAAACGACGCAAACTTGTTACTTATGTATTTAATGAACTATTTCTGAAGCTGTATTCCAAAGTTGAAAATAAGCAATCCACCGAATAGGCACACCTAGAGGGAGGTTAAAATCTGCCTACTCAGTGCGTTTTTAATTTTTTCTCGGTGGATATCTTAAACCGAATGATAACTATTTACAATCTATCAGTAGATGGAAAGACGGTCTTACAAATATGTTGCACTAGTTAGTATTACTGAATGAATAATTTGAATCGATACATACCTTTTACTTGTGTATTTAATGGTGAACTATTTCTGATGCTGTGTTCCAAAGTTGAAAGTAAGCAATCCACCGAATAGGCACACCTAGAGGGAGGTCAAAAATTGCCTGCTCAGTGCGTTTCTTATTTTTTCTCAGTGATATCTTAAACCGAATGATAACTATATACAATCTATCAGTGGATGGAAAGACGGCCTTACAAATATGTAGCACTAGTTAGTATTACTGCATGAATAATTTAAAACGATGCAAACTTGTTACTTGTGTATTTAATGGTAGACTATTTCTGATGTTGTGTTCCAAAGTTGAAAATAAGGAATCCACCGAATAGGCACACCTAGAGGGAGGTTAAAAATTGCTTGCTCAGTGCGTTTCTTATTTATTCTCGGTGATATCTTAAACCGAATGATAACTATTTACAATCTATCAGTGGATGGAAAGACGGCCTTACAAATATGTTGCACTAGTTAGTATAACTGGACGAATAATTTGAAACGACGCAAACTTGTTACTTGTGTACTTAATGATGAACTATTTATGAAGCTAAGTTTCAAAGTTGAAAATAAGAAATCCACCAAATAGACACACCTACAGGGAGCTTAAAAATTGCCTGCTCAGTGCGATTCTTATTATTTTCTCGGTGATATCATAACCCCTTCAAACATGAATATTATTGGATAGTTAAAAATATAATTTTTTTACTTTAATACATTATTAGGGACCTTTATAAAGTAAAAAAAGTGTTTGTTTAATTTTTTTGCTTTTAAATATTCAAAAATTATTATGTACATGTACAAATCGTACAACACATAACTAGACTAATTTTCATTGTCTATGAAATTTGGTGAAGCAGTTCCTCTTTCTTATAAATGTATCTTGCACTTATCACATAAAACATGCGTTCGCCCTTTACATCTTGGAAACTTGCAACGAGTAGCTTCTTTATTGTCGTCAAACTGAGGCATATGATCAGTTCTATCGTTTGGGATTTCTTGTAATGGACGATTTTCTCCACGCTTACGTACTACAGTTGGTAAAGGGATAGGAGAAGAAGAAGGTCGACCACGTTTATTTTTTGATAAAGGGTTTCCTACACTTATCAAACCATCAGAAACTCGCATTCGGAAGGCCAAAAAATCCATAATCTCTTTTTTCCGTATATTACACTTTCAGTCTTTCTTGTATTCAATCCAACTGTTTACCAAAGCAAAATCCACCATGTGCATAATAATACGTAGTACCCATTATTTTGAACGAATGAAAATCCTATATGTGCTAATCAGCTGGTCGAGAAGATCTACTCCTCCCATCCTGTGGTTATAAAGCTTAATTATTCGGGTATCTTTACCTCTATATATTTTCCCTCTTTCTTGTCCCATCTTTTTACAAGGTCTTCCTCACCTTTACCGACAAAATTTGATGCAAGACATACTGTTTTATTGTCGAGTCATTTTACAGCAACTATGCCAACTTCACTGACAACTTCATCTACAGAACCTCGCTTTTTTTGTTCATTTCTTTATCTTGCAGTAACAGTGGCCTGAAAAATCTATTTACTCTGATAGTTCCCGCAGCATATATATCTTTTTCTTTCAGTGTTTTCAATAGTTGGTAAGATGAAAAAAAAATTGTCATTGACAATTTGAATGACAATTTATGACCAACATTTTTTATTCTATCGGAAAATGTAATATTACACTAGCCCCTTGGCCGTATATTTTGAAATGTTGTTCATTTAAATTTGTTGTTTTCCCTTGATAGAAAATAAAATCGTATGCTTACCCACTCTTACCGCAAAGAACATAGGCTTTTACCCCCCATGAGCAGGGATTATCTTTTATGTATTGCTTTATACCTAATTTTGCAGTGAAATGAATAATTTGCTCGTCTATACATATATTCTTCTCCAATTCCAATTCTAGATATCTCTTTCTTGTCAACTCTAAAATTCGTCGGACTTTGTAGAGCCTGTCGGTGCAATTTTCTGGTTTATCCAGGTTATTTACTAAGTGTAAGCAACTTATTAACTGGAAAAATCTATCCCTAGACATGTTTTGCAAGAAGCAGCCAATACCAAGAACCCGTTCCCAATACATCCTTATCCTTGGGAATTTCTTCGGACCCCCAATAACTATATGTAAGGCAAACCAAATTTTTATTTCGGATGCAGATGTATTTCTGAATGTTTTTCCTTGTTGAACAGTATATAGATTGCTAAAATATGCCATTTTATCGAACTCATTATTGGGTATGTATTTCAGAAAGTACTCTAGGGGACATACAGATTTTGTAATATCGTGTTTACTTGGAACTGGTGGTTCGAATTCTATTATGTTAGGTGGTGTAAATGAACTTTTCTTCCAATTTACTTGGCTTATTTTTCGAAGTTCTGAGAGAGGTTGGTCTAAGTTTTCTTCATCCGAACTACCTTCTTCATTATTACTATCATGTTGTACTTCGATACTTTTATTAATTCCTTCCATTTCTGCTCTGTTAATCACATCAGGACCTGGTCTTATATTATTTAGCCCTAAATCAAATTCTTCATCTACTTCATCTTCATCTCCAATGCATACATCTTCAATTTCCGATAGGTCGCCATTATTTACAAGATCTATCAGTTCCTGGCTATCTGTAGGATATTCTAGATTGGATGTTTTTTTAACTTCACGTTGGCTGTAAAGATAATACTAAGATTACACCAAAAACAAAAAAAATATATATTCAATTACTTATAAATGGAATAATATTTCAGACCACATGTATGTACATACATGAGTATGTACAAAGCTATGCAGCAAGTGGGACAATTTGTACATACTCATGTACATAGCTTTAGCAAGTCATATACGAAAAACTAATAATATTTAGTTATGTATTATTTATTTATTACATTTTTCAATCTTCTGCAATTGCTTCAAATTATTTTATATTTTTAAAAACTGTTCAATTAATTTACATATTGAAATAAACATGAGACTTACCAGACCGGACTATGTGAGGTTAGACACATCGTATAATGCACCTAATTGTATGTTGTAGTTGTATACTTCACAGATTATATACATATATACTTAACGTATACAACTTACTACGGTTACTACGTATATAATTCAGTGCTACATACAATATGAACAATAATTTCACATATTTTCACTAGATGGCCATACTAGGCAATTTTTCTTATGAATCTAATGTGTACTAAGCAAGTACTAATGGTACTAAGTATCAATAATAATACTAAATTCAAAATAAAAATATATTTCGCAAATGTACATGTACATGTACGCCAGGTCTGAAGGGGTTAAACCGAATGATAACTATTTACAATCTATCAGTAGATGGAAAGACGGCCTTACATATATGTTGCACTAGTTAGTATTACTGGATGCATAATTTGAAACGACCCAAACTTGTTACTTGTGTATTTAATGGTGAACTGTTTCTGATGCTGTGTTCCAAAGTTGAAAATAAGCAATTCAGCGAATAGGCACACCTACAGGGAGGTTAAAAATTGCCTGCTCCGTGCGTTTCTTATTTTTTCTCGGTGTATATCTTATATCGAAAGATAACTATTTACAATCTATCAGTGGATGGAAAGACAGCCTTACAAATATGTTCCACTAGTTAGTATTACTGGATTAATAATTTTAAACGGCGCAAACTTGTTAATTGTGTATTTAGCTCAGTACCTTTATTTTTTCGGTGGATATCTTAAACCGGCAGATAACTATTTGCAAACTATCAGTCGGTGGAAAGACAGGCATTGCAAATATGTTGCACTAGCTAGTATTACAAAGTGAATAATTTGGATCGATACAAACTTTACTGGTGCATTTAACGATGGACTATTTCTGATTCTGTGGCTAATCATCATTAATTGGGGTATCATCATTAAATAATCATCACTTAACTTACATACGTGCATTTTGCATTTTGTTTCATTATTATTAGTATTGTCCTGGTATCAACTTAGTGTGCAGATGCAGATGTGCACTAAACCACTTATTATAATATTTATAACATAAATGTATGTAACATATACAGGGTGGCCCACCTATCCTCGCTCAGACCGTTGCTGCTACACTAATGATAATTGAGGAAAACATCTGATTGCAAGTTATTGGACCTAATGAAAGTAGGGAAACAGACAAAAAAATCCCCAAGGGGTTTGGATATATTAATTCTATTTTTTTTATAACCTTCTGAAGTTGGTATGTTTTTGGACTTTTTTTTTGCAATATTTTTGTGATATTTTTCACATTTTGGCCCAATTTTCGCAATATAAATAAATCATGATCCAAAACAAAATAAAAAATTATGAGAATTTATGAACACGAGGAAAACAAAACAAGTAAACCTTCTGAAAATTTATGAACACGAGAAAAACAAAAGATGTAAACCATTATTCGATTACACAATATAAATAAATCATGATCCAAAACAAAATAAAAAATTATGAGAATTTATGAACACGAGGAAAACAAAAGAAGTAAACCTTCTGAAGTTGACATGTTTTTAGACTTGTTTTTAGACTTTTTTTGCATTATTTTTGTGACATTTTACACATTTTGGCCCAATTTTCGCAATATACGTCAGATTTAATTCAGCTTTCAGTAAATTTAATGATAAAACAGGCGAAGTGAACCATTATACGATTACACAAAATAAATAAATCATGAGCCAAAACGAAATAAAAAATTATGAGAATTTATGAACACGAGAAAAACAAAAGACGTAAACTATTATTCGATTACACAATATAAATAAATCATGATCCAAAACAAAATAAAAATTTATGAGAATTTATGAACATTAGGAAAACAAAAGAAGTAAACCTTCTGAAGTTGGCATGTTTTTAGACTTGTTTTTGGACTTTTTTTGCAATATTTTTGTTATATTTTTTACATTTTGGCCCGATTTTCGCAATGTAGGTCAGATTTAATTCAGCTTTCAGTAAATTTAATGATAAAACAGACGAAGTCAACCTTTATACGATTACACAAAATAAATAAATCATGAGCCAAAACGAAAAAAACAAATTATGAGAATTTATGAACACGAGGAAAACAAATGAAGTAAACCTTCTGAAGTTGGCATGTTTTTAGACTTGTTTTTGGACTTTTTTTGCAATATTTTTGTGATATTTTTCACATTTTGGCCCAATTTTCGCAATGTAGGTCAGATTTAATTCAGCTTTCAGTAAATTTAATGATAAAACAGACGAAGTAAACCATTATACGATTACACCAAATAAATAAATCATGAGCCAGAACGAAATAAAACATTATGAGAATTTATAAACACGAGAAAAACAAAAGATGTAAACCATTATTCGATTACACAATATAAATAAATCATGATCCAAAGCGAAATAAAAAATTATGAGAATTTATGAACACGAGGAAAACAAGAGAAGTAAACCTTCTGAAGTTAGCATGTTTGCAGGCCTGTGTTTGGACTTTTTTTGCAATATTTTTGTGATATTTTTCACATTTTGGCCCAATTTTCGCAATGTACGTCAGATTTAATCCAGCTTTCAGTAAATTTAATGATAAAACAGACGAAGTGAACCATTATACGATTACACAAAATAAATAAATCATGAACCAAAACGAAATAAAAAATTATGAGAATTTATGAACACGAGAAAAACAAAAGATGTAAACCATTATTATTCGATTACACAATATAAATAAATCAAGATCCAAAAAAAAAAAATAAATAAACAGAATTTATGAACACGAGGAAAACAAAAGAAGTAAACCTTCTGAAGTTGCCATGTTTTTAGGCTGTTTTTGGACTTTTTTGCAATATTTTTGTGATATTTTTCACATTTTGGCCCAATTTTCGCAATCTACGTCAGATTTAATTCAGCTTTCAGTAAATTTAATGGCAAAACAGGCGAAGTGAACCATTATACGATTACACAAAATAAATAAATCATGAGCCAAAACGAAATAAAAAATTATGAAAATTTATGAACACGAGAAAAACAAAAGATGTAAACCATTATTCGATTACACAATATAAATAAATCATGATCAAAAAAAAAAAAAAAATGAATAGAATTTATGAACACGAGGAAAACAAAAGAAGTAAACCTTCTGAAGTTGCCATGTTTTTAGGCTGTTTTTGGACTTTTTTGCAATATTTTTGTGATATTTTTCACATTTTGGCCCAAGTTTCGCAATGTAGGTCAGATTTAATTCAGCTTTCAGTAAATTTAATGATAAAACAGACGAAGTGAGCCATTATACGATTACACAAAATAAATAAATCATGAGCAAAACGAAAAAAAAAATCATGAGAATTTATGAACACGAGGAAAACAAAAGAAGTAAACCTTCTGAAGTTGGCATGCTTTTAGACTTGTTTTTGGACTTTTTTGCAATATTTTTGTGATATTTATCACATTTTGGCCCAATTTTCGCAATGTAGGTCAGATTTAATTCAACTTTCAGTAAACTTATTAATAAAACGGACGAAGTGAATCATTATACGATTACACAAAATAAATAAATCATGAGCCAAAACGAAATAATTTTATTTGAAAATTTATGAACACGAGAAAAACAAAAGATGTAAACCATTATTCGATTATACAATATAAATAAATTATGATCCAAAACAAAATAAAAAATTATGAGAATTTATGAACACGATGAAAACAAAAGAAGTAAACCTTCTGAAGTTAGCATGTTTTTAGACTTATTTTTGGACTTTCTTTGCAATATTTTTGTGACATTTTTCACATTTTGGCCCAATTTTCGCAATGTAGGTCAGATTTAATTCAGCTTTCAGTAAATTTAATGATAAAACAGACGAAGTGAACCATTACACGATTACACAAAATAAATAACACATGAGATAAAACGAAATAAAAAATTATGAGAATTTATGAACACGAGGAAAACAAAAGAAGTAAACCTTCTGAAGTTGGCATGTTTTTAGGCCTGTTTTTGGACTTTTTTTGCAATATTTTTGTGACATTTTTCACATTTTGGTCCAATTTTCGCAATGTAGGTCAGATTTAATACAGCTTTCAGTAAATTTAATGATAAAACAGACGAAGTGAACCATTATACAATTACACAAAATAAATAAATCATGAGCCAAAACGAAATAAAAAAATATGAAAATTTATGAACACGAGAAAAACAAAAGATGTAAACCATTATTCGATTACTCTATATAAATAAATCATGATCCAAAACAAAATAAAAAATTATGAGAATTTATGAACACGAGGAAAACAAAAGAAGCAAACCTTCTGAAGTTGGCATGTTTTTAGACTTGTTATTTGGACTTTTTTTTTGCAATATTTTTGTGATATTTTTCACATTTTGGCCCAATTTTCGCAATGTAGGTAAGATTTTATTCAGCTTTCAGTAAACTTAATCATAAAACAGACGAAGTGAACCATTATACGATTACAGAAAATAAATAAATCATGAGCCAAAACGAAATAAAAAATTATGAAAATTATGAACATGATAAAAACAAAAGATGTAAAGCATTAATCGATTACACAATATAAATAAATCATGATCCAAAACAAAATAAAAATTATGAAAATTTATGAACACGAGGAAAACAAAAGAAGTAAACCTTCTGAAGTTGGCATATTTTTAGTCTTGTTTTTGGACTTTTTTTGCAATATTTTTGTGACATTTTTCACATTTGGCCCCAATTTTCGCAATGTAGGTCAGATTTAATTCAGCTTTCAGTAAATTTAATGATAAAACAGACGAAGTGAACCATTATACGATTACACAAAATAAATAAATCATGAGCCAAAACGAAACTAAAAATTATGAGAATTTATGAACACGAGAAAAACAAAAGATGTAAATCATTATTCGTTTACACAATATAAATAAGTCATGATTCAAAACAAAATAAAAAATTATGAGAATTTATGAACACGAGGAAAATAGAAGAAGTAAACCTTCTGAAGTTGGCATGTTTTTAGACTTGTTTTTGGACTTGATTTGTAATATTTTTGTGATATTTTCACATTTTGGCCCAATTTTCGCAATATACGTCAGATTTAATTCAGCTTTCAGTAAATTTAATGATAAAACAGACGAAGTGAACCATTATACGATTACACAAAATAAATAAATCACGAGCCAAAACGAAATAAAAAATTATGAGAATTTATGAACACGAGAAAAACAAAAGATGTAAACCGTTATTCGATTACACAATATAAATAAATAATCATCCAAAGCAAAATATAAAATTATGAGAATTTATGAACACGAGGAAAACAAAAGAAGTTAACCTTCTGAAGTTGACATGTTTTTAGGTCTGTTTTTGGACTTTTTTTGCAATATTTTTGTGACATTTTTCACATTTTGGCCCAATTTTCGCAATGTAGGTCAGATTTAATTCAGCTTTCAATAAATTTAATGATAAAACAGACGAAGTGAACCATTATACGATTACACTAAATAAATAAATCATGAGCCAAAACGAAATTAAAATTTATGAGAATGTATGAACACGAGGAAAACAAAAGACGTAAACTAATATTCGATTACACAATATAAATAAATCATGATCCAAAACAAAATAAAAAAATATTAGAATTTATGAACACGAGGAAAACAAAAGAAGTAAACCTTCTGAAGTTGGCATGTTTTTAGACTTGTTATTGGACTTTTTTTGCAATATTTTTGGGATATTTTTCACATTTTGGCCCAATTTTTGCAATTCAGGTCAGATTTCATTCAGCTGTCAGTAAATTTAATGATAAAACAGACGAAGTGACCCATTATACGATTACACAAAATAAATAAATCACGAGCCAAAACGAAATAAAAAATTATGAGAATTTATGAACACGAGAAAAACAAAAGATGTAAACTATTATTCGATTACACAATATAAATAAATCATGATCCAAAACAAAATAAAAAATTATGAGAATTTATGAACACTAGGAAAACAAAAGAAGTAAACCTTCTGAAGTTGGCATGTTTTTAGACTTGTTTTTGGACTGTTTTTGCAATATTTTTGTGATATTTTTCACATTTTGGCCCAATTTTCGCAATGCAGGTCAGATTTAATTCAGCTTTCAGTAAATTTAATGATAAAACAGACGAAGTGAACCATTATACGATTCCACAATATAAATAAGTCATGATCCAAAACAAAATAAAAAATTATGAGAATTTATGAACACGATGAAAACAAAAGAAGTAAACCTTCTGAAGTTGACATGTTTTTAGGCCTGTTTTTTGACTTTTTTTGCAATATTTTTGTGATATTTTTTACATTTTGGCCCAATTTTCGCAATGTACGTCAGATTTAATTCAGCTTTCAGTAAATTTAATGATAAAACAGACGAAGTCAACCATTATACGATTACACAAAATAAATAAATCATGAGCCAAAACGAAAAAAAAAAATGAGAATTTATGAACACGAGGAAAACAAAAGAAGTAAACCATTATTCGATTACACAATATAAAGAAGTCATGATTCAAAACAAAATACAAAATTATGAGAATTTATGCACACGACTCAAATACTAATCTATTAAATAATTGGGTATGCGAAATTACAATTTGGAATATAAATTTTACTGTGTATTATATTGTAAATTGTAGACACAATGGTAAGCTGACGCCCGATAGAAATTGACGTGTTAAACGAAACAAAACAAAAATAATCGTAAAACTGCCAAATAACAATACATAAAAATAACTCAAATCGCACTTGGCGCCTCGAGTCTCGCTCCAAAATCACCAATGCTGATAACACCAACCAACTTACCTAAAATAGGCACGTCGGACGACCAATGAGTCACCTGTGATAAGCGCCGAGGTCTCCTGATAAAAGACACACACGTTTTTTTTTTCTAAGCAATTTATTTTTATTAAGTCGACTTGGTATACAAAAGAGTATATGTTTTTCCTCGTGGAAAAATTCCATACAAAATAAAAACATCAGCGCCTATTCGGCGTCCGAATGGAAGGTAAACTAAAAAGAGGGATACCTAAATATTAGGCAATACACGTTTAACAATAAATTAGAATTAGAGTAAGCATCACATAATATACAATAATGTAAGAGGAGTGCTTGACGTGGAATGATAACCAATTTAAATATTTGATGATAAATATATCTTTATAACATAATAACATAATGTTATAACATAACGTAAAATAAACATTTGAATAAAAGAGAGAGGCACCAAACGCCATCTCTCGGTGAATTAACATTTTGGTACATATATCTTTAATAACTGCAAAACATCGGCGCAGTGTGCTTGAGGTTAGGTTAGGTTAGGTTAGGTTAGGCGTGCGCTGGCGAGGATCGCACATGCTCGTTTCAGATATGTAATTAGGAGTCGGGAAAACTCTTATTTCGTCGGTGAATTAACACTTTAGTACATATATCTTTAATAACTGCAAAACATCGGCGCAGTGTGCTTGAGGTTAGGTTAATTTAGGTTAGGTTAGATTAGACGTGCGCTGGCGAGGATCGCACATGCTCGGTTCAGATAGCGAATATAATTAGGAGTCGGAAAAGCTTAATTGCCACTCATTAATGGCGAGCACTAAACGCCCCTGTTGTAAATTTCCTAATTATAGAGAGCAAGCAATTAATAAATGTATTTAGATGAGGAATTAGAGAGTATACAACGGTATTAGGCCGATATGGGTTATATAACAGACGAGGTTGAGATATTGTAAAACCGAGGCGCAGCCGAGATTTCATAAACAACCGAGTCTGTTATATCTCAAATTGAATTTGTTTCAATTCAATTTGAATGTGATTGTTTCCAATTTGAAATTGATTGTTTCCAATTTGAAATTAATTGGTCTCAATTGGAATTTGTTACATCCCAAACTTAAATTGATTGGTGTCATTTTGAACTTGAAAAGGTACAGTTCAAAATTCTGCAAAAATCTGCAAAATTCAACTATTCTATGAGGAATAGTTGCAAAATTGCGATTTCTCTTTAATTGGCGAATTAAAATTAAAAACCTGACACTCATTTGATTCGCACTTATAACATGATTGGTATCATTTGCCACGTCAGCACACAAATTTGTCAATAATTCCACCAACGGTGCTTACAAACTAGAGTAACTAAAACTACCTGTCATAATTTACTAGCTGTGGCTGACACGTTCAGCCAAGTAACAAAACAAACTGTTTGCAATATTTTGGTCCGATACTTCAAGGGTATTTAAGGACATAAGATCTTCTTGTCGAAATTTTGATTAAGTCAGAATTGGCGAGAGGTATTTTTTTGTATACGAATTGTATAAGTGAAATTATATATAAACGTAAGCTGAAGATTTGCTACTAATTCGACTAAAATGGTTCATATCATATTTGGATACCGATGAAGTTGGCAATAGTGCAGAATATCAATGACTAGTAGATGACTTTTAAAGTTTTGTATTACAGTTTTGGCACAGTGAAGTTGAGCAACTTAAATGCAACAATCATTAAAATTGAAAATGTGCTGCATCTTGAAGAATGTTTTGCTATTAAGCTCAAATCGTTTTGATTCGTTTTTTAAATTAAGCGAAATCTCTGCGGGGGATGGTCCAGAACCCTCACAGCTTAACTACTGTTGCTCCATTCCGTGAATATCCGTAGTTAGGCATTTTTGTTTCCTGCCCTTTCAGTTTATTCACATTGAAAATTCGTGTACAAGAAAATTCCACCTTGGCATAAACGGAACGACCCTCGGGAAGATCTTTTTTGTCGTTGCTAGTAGCTAAGCTGTGCGAGTTCTGGACAACCCCCGCGGTGATCGATTAAATCCGCGAATTAAAAGCGCGAATTAATATAAGCGAAATCTCTGCGGGGGTGGTCCAGAACTCTCACAGCTTAACTACTGTTGCTCCATTCCGTGAATTTCCGTAGTTAGGCAGTTTTGTTTCCTGCCCCTTCAGTTTATTCACTTTGAAAATTCGTGTACAAGAAAATTCCACCTTGGCATAAACGGAACGACCCTCAGGAAGATCTTATTTGGCGTTCCTAGTAGTTAAGATGTGAGAGTTCTGGACCACCTCCACGGTGATCGATTAAATCCGCGAATTAATATAAGCGAAATCTCTGCGGGGGGTGGTCCAGAACTCTCACAGTTTAACTACTGTTCAACTCCGACTTAAATACCAATAACATAAATAATAAAATAACAAAAGTGGGTTAACAACTAGACTAAAGACAATCGTTATTTACAATGGCGAGACGTGCGCTTCACATCTCCAACTGGAATTGGTCCTGGTCGTCGTTGACGCTGATGAGGGGGCTCCTTCGGTTGGTCTTCTTGACCGGGTGACCGGCTGGCCGGCAGGGGTTCTTGTTGGGCGAGCCCCTGACGAGCCCCTCGGGGATGTCCCACTGCGGCGGGGTCTTCGAGATCGGCGAGTTGCGCAGGTTGATCAGGAACGAGCGCTCGTAGACGATCTTGGAGCCTGCAACAATCAGTCCCATTGTATTTTCGGGAATTTATAACGGGAAGCGGGTCGCGTAAATTTAGACCGCCAGCGTTCTGGGAATTGCACAAATCTTAATTCGAGAAAGTGTAAAGGTGCGCTGGGCTATTTTTGGTGGTCATAAATTTTTGTTTTTAATTTTTTATTATGTTCAAGTTTTTTTATTAAAACAATGTTTTTCTTGAAACGTCAGAAAATTATGTCATTATTTAACTCAGTCGACTGTGGAAAAATGTCACATTTCCGGTACCAGATATTTACATTTCCTTTCCCAGCCGGCGGAAGGGAAAGTGTTGTCATGGCAACATTAAATAAATTATTGACTTTTCATGGCTTGCCTTCTATTATGCGCCTCACTTCGTTCGGCGCGCAAACTCAGGCGCGCCATGAAAAGTCTCACTTCTCCTCCACATGAAATAATATACTATTTTCTTCAAACGTCAGAAAATTATGTCATTATTTAACTCAGTTGACTGTGGAAAAATGTGACATTTCCGCCAGCGGATGTTTTACTTTTCCTTTCCCAGCCGGCGGAAGGGAAAGTGTTGCCATGGTAACAGTAAATAAACAACGCGAAGCAATATTATAAATTTCCTCATATAACAATTAAATATATCGGTGTTTTGCATTTCTTTTCCTATTTTCTGGTATAAATTTAATATCAAAGAATGCACCGTATGGTTTTTTGCTTTCTCGACAGAAACTATTTCAGCATTTGGCAGTATATATATATATATATATATATATATATATATATATATATATATATATATATATATATATACTGCTTTCTCTAATAATAGATTAAATCTATAAATGGTTTCTTCAACAAAAATGATCACTGTCATTGTCAAATGCTGAAATAATTTCTGTCGAGAAAGCCAAATACGATGCATTGTTTGATATTAAATTTATTTGCAAAAATTATATATCAAAATTACGAGTTTTCGTATTTTGCAGTACGTTTAAAGAAATAATTGTATATTTCACTTGGAGGCGAAGTGACTTTTCATGGCCTGCCGTCTATTATGCGCCTCACTTCGTTCGGCGCGCAAACTCGGCGCACCATGAGAAGTCTCACTTCTCCTCCACGTGAAATAATATACTATTTTCTCTCATCGTCTCATAATCAGTTGTTTCCTAGCCTACATGCATGCCAGGAAATTAATGATTCCTTTAGTGCTGACGGTTGCTACGTAACGGAGAAATAACAGTACTGGAATATTACATTCCAGGCCTAGGCCGGCAATGAATTATTCCTTTAGGTCTACAGCAAATAATTTCTGTTAGGTCTTTCATATTTTTACGAAACTTACAAAAATATTGCGATGGGAGAAAAAATAGTATGTGCTGTGGAAGTTAATTAGGGACAGGGTTTTTTCTTTTTTTTTTTGTAAATCGAGGAATTTTTAGATATTCCAAATTATATTTATGTTGTTGTCATTGCCATATTATTACTATTCTAGGCTGCTTTCTCAAGCCTCAAATATTGGGAGAAATGGGAGATGGGAGAAAAAATAGTTGTCGTATGTTAGGTTCGTACATGAAGTGCCTCCCCGGCCTCTTCGTCTTGCTGTACTGACTATCCGGCAGATAATTTATTTTAAATCTTGAAAAGATCCAACACCCTACGCAATCTATTAAGTTCATATCGTTTTAGATTTTTGATTGTTTATCCAATGCATTCAAAACTGCATGAAAATGTGCACACAAATTAGTGGGTGTAGTGAAATTGTCAAAATTCACTCAAAACTCAAAAACATGTTGAGAAAAAATTGCCTCAATTTCTCTTACAAGTAAGATAAGAACGGAATATTTATCGCGAAATGTACCTGAAAGGTACCTCTATGACTGATATATGATGCAACTGAAAATTTTGACAATTAGTCATTCAGACTTAAATTACGCGTATTTCATTTTTTTTTTTTAAATGGAATGACATGCTTTTTATTTCGTAGAGCAATTGGCATGACAATTTACTACAATAAAGTATTTTACAACCATATTCTTGAGGTACGTAGTTTTTGAAATATTTCGAAAATTCGAAATTCTGCATTATGTAATTTCGCCTATGCTGTTTACTTATGTTTGCCTATGTTTTATTTTGATTGTTTATCCAATGCATTGAAAACTGCATGAAAATGTGCATACAAATTAGTGTGTGTAGTGAAATTGTGTACACGTTTAACCGTAATATTGCCACATTTTTTGAACATTCAGAAAAACACTTTACAAAACATTGTCATAGTAGAATAACCTTCATTTGATATTTTCTATATTTCACGTTGCAATGATACATTCTTAAATAATATTTTTCTTCATTAGGCATTAAATTCGTGAATTTTGTAATTGAATCGTTTATTTCAGAAACCCGTTAGGTATACTTTTTCAAATTTTCGGGAAACGAAGAAAAACACTATATCTTTTCATATATTTATCCCACGCTCATGCAAAAAAGTTTGTGCGGTTTTCAATAAGGTAAAAAATCATTCAAACCTGGCTGATTCCGCTCTCAGGTAAATACTTTCAAAACTTCTATAACTTCCGGTTCTACAGGAAGAAGCCATCAACTTTTGTTTTTTTTTAATGGAACACCCTAATATTATTATGTTTCTGGATTCCCCATTTAATTCTAAACATATTTTGTAGAGATGTGTGTATATCTATCTTTTTTTACTTTCCGAGATAAAAATTAAATTCCAAGATGTTGACCTCAAAAAGACGTTGAGAAAAATTGCCTCAATTCTCTTACAAATAAGATTAAAACGGAAAGTTTATCTCGAAATGTACCTGAAAGGTACCTCTATGACTGACATATGTTGCAACTGAAAATTTTGACAATTAATCATTCAAAAATGTCATTACTTAAGTGCAGACTTAAATTACGCGTATTTCATTTTTTTTAAATGGAATGACGTACTTTTTATATCGTGGAGCAATTGGCACGACAATTTACTACTATAAAGCATTTTACAACCATATTCTTGAAATACGTAGTTTTTGAAATATTTCGAAAATTCGAATTTCTGCATTATGTAATTTCGCCTATACTGTTTACATATGCATAATAGTTTGCGAAACATGCTTATCTTTTGTAGCTGTGATAACTAATGTTAACAAAGAAATTTCACTTCTGAAAAGTTTCAAAACTATATAATTTATTCCGCCAAAAAGTCTAATTGACTGGATTTACTGGATAATTTTACTTCCGGCGTCTATACCTTGCGAACTATAGCTTTTGTGGCGAACCGTGTAATTTAATTTCTGTTAAAAATTTAGTTTCCATCAACTTTACCCGATATAAAAATTTGTAGGCGGTGCACCGTTTACGAAATAATTAGGAAAAATAACAAATAATAATATAATAAATAATAAAGTTCGCTGTTTGGGGGATGTTTTTCAATATTAAGGGATGAATCCCCAAGCGGGGGAGGGGAAACTCGACGTATTCGATTCTAGAGTACTCAATAGTATGTATACCAGAATTCAAAACTATATAATTTATTTCCGATATCAACTATCAACGATATTAACACATTTAAAGTGAACTTTTCAAAATTCTTTATTAACATTGGTTTTCACAGTGATGAAAAATAAGAATATTTCACAAACTATGGTGCATGTTTAAATAGCACAGGCGAAATTACATGATGCAAAAATTCGAATTTTCGAAATATTTCAAAAATTACTTATATTGAGATTATGTTATTATATTATAAATGTTTTTGTAGCAAATTTTCATGCCAATTGCTCTAAGAGACAAAAAGTATGTCATTCAATTTAAAAAATTGAAATATGCGTAATTTAAGTGAGCACTTAAGTAATGACATTTTTAAATGACTAATTGTCAAAATTTTTAGTTGGAATATACAGGGTGGTCATTTTTACGACGGCCAGCATTACGATCTATTAAACGGAAATATATACAGAGTTGGTCAAATGGGATAAAAGTTTCTCATTTTCAGCGATATTTCAGGAACTGTGCAAGATATCCCGGATTTCGTTTCAGTGTATTGAAAGATACACTGAAACGAAATCCGGGATATCTTGCACAGTTCCTGAAATATCGGTGAAGAACTGAAAAATTGCACTTTCCTATTTCTTTTATAACTTTTTTGTGCCAAGTTTCGTAAAATTTCTTTTAAAAGTAAAAAAGTTATAAAAAGAAAAGGAAAGTGCACTTTTTCAGTTTTTTAGCGATATTTCAGGAACTGTGCAAGATATTCTCGATTTCGTTTCAGTATATTGAAAGGCACAAACATGAGAAACTTTTATCCCATTGGACCAACTCTGTATATATTTCCGTTTAAAAGATCCTAATAGTGGGCGTCGTAAAAGTGACCACCCTGTATATCAGTCATAGAAGTACCTTTCAGGTACAATTCGAGATAGATTCTCCGTTTTTATCTTATTTGTAAGAAAAATTGAAGGCATTTTACATAACGTTTTACATACGTATTTTTGAGGTCAAAATCTTGGAATTGAGGGGTCTAGAAGTAAAAGGGTTTAAGTGTATTTTTGGTAGTTCTGAGATAAACGCTTTAAAATTAACATGAATTTCAAAATTCCATGAATAAGTTGTGTTAATATTTTAGTCTAAAATTAAGTCTAAAATAGTAACACAGTTTTCTAAACTTATTCCTGGAATTTTGAAATTCAAGTTAACCTTTTATCTCAGAACTATCAAAAATACACTTAAACCCTTTTACTTCTACACCCCTCAATTTAATTTTTTATCTCGGAAAGTAAAAAAGATAGGTATTTCACCCGAGGAGAGTGGAATCAGCCATGTTTTGATGATTTTTTTCCAATTTTTTTTTATCGGGAACCCTTTAAATTTTTAATGGTCCATGAGCGTGGGACACCCTGTATATTATAATTGAATATCTCATAAAAAAGGAATGCCAGTTAAATAGATAATGCACAAAATTATGCGTTTTAATTACTGATATACCGTATTCCTTAAAAAAGAAAAATTCATAAAAATGTCTGCTGACGGGTTTCCGAAATTTATTAATTTTAATTAATATTCATATTCATATTCAATTATATTTATTGAATTTCCTAGTTTTTATCACTTACTAATTATATTATATTATTTACTTCACTCTTTTCGTGTATTATTCAATTTCAATTACTTTAAAAGGACTTCTGATAAAAATATTATAAAATTTCGTGCTACTAAAAACTTCGCAATATTAGATGCACTGCAAAAGCGAAATGGCTGAGCTTTTATTTTTATCGTTTTCAAAATTTAAAAAGAGAAACAAAAAATCCTCGTATTTATTAAAGCAAACTTTACCATAATTTAAAAACAATAAAAAAAAAAAATATTACAACAATTTCACAAAAAATGTAAGCTTTTTTTCATTTATTAACTCATGCTTTATTTAAAGCAACTTTATTAAATGTAATTAAACTAAAAAAAAAATGATTTGGTTAATTTTGCATTTCCAGCATTTATTAATTTGCATATTCAATTCCATTTAATATTCATATTCATATTCATATTCACATTCATTTAACAAATGCACACCTTCAAAAGTTTGAATTTGACTAAATGACATTCATTTGAAAAAGCGGAATTCAGAGGAAATGGCAATCCATTAATTGTATAAATATTTATGCAGTGGGCAGAAATACTAATTCGCGTGAGTTATTTCTATTGTTTATTCCGCCGCGTAGTTTCGGCGCCACGTTTTGTCCTTGACCTAGCTACTTTTTTACATAAATAAATATTTTCTGTACCTGGCAAACAAATTCACTCTCTCAATTCGAAGCACCATCGCACATCGTGTATAAAATTATCTGCGACTATCAGTATTTAATTTAATTGTAATTTGTGTGGCGTAATAAGTTAAGGCTACTACGTCTAATCGGTATCAGCTTATTTTGATGTTTGTTCATACACAGTGACTGTAATACTTTTATGATAGCCTCTCTTATGTTAAAAATAGAAGACTTTAAATAATCTATTGATTTTAATGAATAATTTAAAGAAAACTTAGAAAAGCTATTACTCAAATTCCTCACGAGGCTTAAAATGTTAAGTTTTTTTACTTTTAATCAGTAGCCATGTATAACTCGCTTCGGGAATGATTACAAAACCTCTTTGATTTAGTTACAAACTAAAACTTGGTTACAGAAACAGAATATGTACTTGAATAAAAACGAAGTATTACTACACTACTCAGATAAATTATCGCATTTGTTTTTTATTTGTTTCTACCTACAAACTTGAATCACATCGGCAACGTAAAAACAATTATATAATTCTGATTTAAGAAATATGCACATGTTTAACTTGCTGGCCAATAGGTTCTCGAGATATTAATTTTTGAAAGTAAAAATTTTAAAGCATTTTTTGTTGTGCTCTAAATATTTCTTAAAAAAACATTTTGGCCGGTTCAGGCGTTTTTCGCAAATTCCTGCAGGGGACAAAACAAAATCAAAATAAATAAATCATGAGTCTAAAAAAATGTCATAAATTATAAGAATTTATGAACACAAATAAAATATTCTAATTAAGAAAATAATTACGTATTCGGAACCTTACAAGTTGAAGCTAACAAAAAATTTTTAGCCAACGAAACTGCCAAAATTTGCCATCAAAATCCCCAAGTGTTTGCGTTTTTCTTAAATTCCTGCAAGGGAAAAACTAAATCTAGGTTTTGAAACTTCATACGTTCTCTGAATAATAATACTACAATGGAAAATGGAGATTATTTTCAACAATTAGCCTTTTTATTTGTCTGAAATCTGAATCTGAATCAAGTCACAGATTGGTACATACGTTTGAATTTTCACAGCCACCTTAATAGTGTTTTTTAATGAACATGTGGTACATCATAGTGAATTTTAAATTATTTTTTAGTAGTTTTTTAGGTCATTCAAATATAACTTTACAAAATTTTGCGAAATTTTTGGCAAATTTAATTTTTTCTTGCAATTTTGAACCAATTACTTTTTGAATGTATTATTTTTAAATGGTTTTTTAGGTCATTCAAATTAAACTTTACAAAATTTTGCGAAATTTTTGGCAAATCTTATTTTGTACAATTTTCTCACAATCGGTATAACATTTACTGTACAAACTTTGGACTATTTGTACAAAATTTGTTTTAGCAATTACGGGATTTATTAAATTTAAAAAATAAAATACTTTTGTCTCAATTGGCTCACAGAACAATTTTGAATTGGTCTCGGTATTTTAAACGCAAATGGAGACGCAGCCCTTGACTGTTATATCATATTTCACCAGTTATTTCTTGTACAGAGTGATAATCAATGTTTGGCACCTATTCAAATTTCCCGCCAAAAATTTGAGGATTTCGTTAGGCGTGACCATACTTCCATTGTTTCAATGATAACAACAAAGTTAGGACTGCTCGATTAAGTTAATTGAAGCCAACGAAATCTTTTTAGCCACAAAATTTCCAAAATTTAACGAAATCGCCAAATATTTGGCGGAATATTTGAATCGAGAACTGGGACACCCTGTATATTAGGACACAATCGGCCACAACACACACAATATGTCAATAGGACACAATATGTCATAATCGGTATAAAATTTACTGTACAAAGTTTGGACTATTTGCACGAAATTTGTTTTAGCAATTACTAGATTTATTACATTTAAAAAGAAATACTTTCGTCTCAATCGGCTCACAGAACAATTTTAAATGTCTCGCTATTTTAAACGCAAATGGAGACGCTGCCCAAACCTTCATTGTTATACCATATTACACCAGTTATTTCTTGTACAGTGTGATAAACGATGTTTGGGACTCATTCAAATTTCCCGCCAATAATTTGAGGATTTCGTTAGCCGTGGCCACATTTCCATATATTCAATATAACCTTGTGCTAACAACAAGAATAGGACTACTCAGTTGAGTTAATAAGATACAAATATTTTGGATGAATTAATTAAATATAAAAAAATAAAAATTATTTATATTAATTTCGAGTTTTCGAGTAATTCTACAACATTTACCTAATAACATTCATACAGGGAGTCCAATATTAAGATCAACAGCATGGGGATCTGGAAAACCGTAAAAGTTACAAAGGCGGTTAGATTTACAAAAAAGTTGCGCAATTTAGTGGTCAGTAATATTCTTTTGAGAAAACCAGAAATTTCCGCTTACTCCCGGAGATATTCGACAAAATCCGAGATCTTGCGATTTCGTTTTTATTTTTTTCTGAAGTGTTTTTGAAAAGGTATAAGAAAACCAAAGGTACTTTCTTATTGCCACATTTTTAGCTCTACATGACACCGTTTTAGATTTCAAATTAGTAAATAACTGTACTTCGATTACATCCAAAGTAGTTTGTAGTTCATTTGACACTGTTGATTTGCATCAAAAGTGAACTCCTGGTTGCCATGCCAAGACGAAACGAATTCCGAGGGGACTGCCAAATGCGTTACAGCAGCCCGTGTTTGTGTCAATGGTGCATTCATAAATTACGCTGGCAATTACTTCCGGTTTGCCCAAATATGCGCTGTTTTATATGCAAAATTCCATAAGAAAATTAATAAGTAGGAAGAAATAAAAATCTGCTTACTGTACAGTTTAGGCACCTCTGTTCTGGTTGATAATATAATTAGGCAGAGAGCGAGAAAAGTTAATCTTTATTAGGCCTTTGACCAGCGACTTTCTGAAATAATTAAAAAAAAAAAATCTCGACTTTTTAATCTGTAAAGTACTAGATATTATACACAACAGAAAAACCGAATGTATGAAGAGAAGACAAAACATGAATTGACAAAGTGACACTATACAAAAGTTAATGTTAAAAGATAGTTTTTTTATATAATTTTATTTTTAACCTTATTGTTAAGAAATTAATTAAAACAATCATAAAAAATATTATTAATTTCACAAGAATTGCTATAGGCAGTATATTAATGATAATCTTTTTATGACAAAAAATCATTAAAACTTAACAAATTCTACTGAAAAATGTTAATTTTTGTGTAGTGTCACTGTTATTTTTAACGTGCGACCTAATAGTGTTTTACATTTTTGCACTGGGACATCAAAAATAGACAAATTTTGGCAGTATTTATTAAAAAATTGACAGATTTTGACAGCTGAAGTTAAGAATTTGACATATTTGTTTTCACAAATTTAACACTTTGTTTTTTATTTTTATAGATAATGATTTTCTTTCGAAGGCATTAAATGGCACTAATAATTTGTTACTCATTTATGGAAAAATATTTTAGAAAACAATAAAGACAAAAAAAACCGCTGAAAAGCCAACTTTTTATTTTTAAGATATAAATAAATAAATATATCTGTATACGTCATCAACAAAAATAACATATTATTAACAATAAATAGAAAGGTCAAAAGGTCAAAAATGAAAACTTAAAACTTAAAATTTTATATTTTTGTTTTCATAAAAAATGAATCATTATTAATTGTATTAGGCTTTGATTGGATGGATTCAGATTCAAATTTCAAATAATCGCTTTAATCTTAGGATTATGATCCTGAATAACATTATATGCCGCAATCGTTTTCGTAATGAATTTATATTAAAATCATATCGCAGTTTAGGTCAACAGTTCACGCAATAGCTCTTTCAATGTATAAGATAATGCTACTGATAATAATTGCAACATTTTTTTTCTTCAACTCTGTGCTGTATACTTATATAGTGTACACTGTATACTGTATAGCTATCAAAGGTGTTACCCGTCTGCTCCGACAGTAATTACATAGGATAAGTTTGTACAATTAGTACTTTTGTATCGGATCTATTAACCACATTAGGTAGTACCCAGAACATCATAACATATAAATATATCTGAAGATGGTTATTTATAAAAACCGAAACTAGTCAGGCAAAATAAATAATAAAGTAAAATAGAAATAAATATTTATCAGTAAGTACTAAATTATAACAACCTTAAATATAATTAACTGGTATTATGAATAAAACTTTAAATTTTATAAATAATTAGTTAATGTTTATATAAAATCATTTCAAAATTTTATAAAATAATTATAAAAAAATAACAAAGTCCAAAATTTATTAGGAATAGACAGTAGCATAGCTTATATCAGTAGCAATTAGAAAGTACATTATGACTGGTTATTAACTATTTATTTTTTAACCAATTTTATAAATGATTTTTCAAAATTTTATAAAATAATTATAAAAAAATAACAAAGTCCAAAATTTATTAAGAATAGACAGTAGCATAGCTTATATCAGTAGCAAGTAGAAAGTGCATTATGACTGGTTATTAATTTTTATTTTTTAACCAATTTTATAAATGATTTTTCAAAATTTTATAAAATAATTATTAAAAAAAACAAAGTCCAAAATTTATTAGGAATAGACAGTAGCATAGCTTATATCAGTAGCAAGTAGAAAGTACATTATGACTGGTTATTAATTATTTATTTTTTAACCAATTTTATAAATGATTTTGAGAGGTAGAAAAATATTTCTATTATTTTGTATTATTAAACAATCAAATAGCTCTCGGTACGTCAATGGCTTACTATTGTGTTATTATTCGCGATTACGTGGGCTTGCCAGCTCGTCTAATAATAATAAAATGTAATAAGGTGGCTTGGCCGAATAAAATCTATGACGTTGATCTAAATTTGGAACGCAAAACGTACACCACACAAACATCTCGAATTTCCTGTTTGTTTACAACTTTTACTTTTATTATTAACCAGTGCCATAATTTATTACGACCACTTAAATAATCAATACCTGATTAGTGCATTTGTTATTATTCTACATTAGTTAAGCTAATTTAGTTTAATTACTGCATTAACACTTATTTGAGTAAGTCTGTGAGTAAGTCTGTTCATAATCTAATATTACTGTCGACATATAAATGTGATTTGTAAAGGGTTGTTTCGTGGGTCGCAGAAATATGATTAATAAGTAATGGGTGTACTAAAGTTCTGCATGTTTCTATGCAAACACATCGTTGCTGCCAGTTGTATTATTACATAACAGCTCGCCACGTGTATGCTACAATTTAATCCACTCGCCTTATCGAGAGCACTTTTGATTAAAGTTAGAGCGCAATATGTCTAATCTCCGTGTTGATTTATCTATCGCTATTTTCGGGTTATTTACATAGGTGCTACAGTAACAATGCTATTACTATGTAAATTAATTGAAATTATTTCAAGAAAACAAAATTTATAAAAGTATTATTTTTTATTGATTTGGGAATTTATTCTGTTGCGCAAAGTTGCGCAATTTAGTGGTCAGTAATATTCTGTTGAGAAAACTAGAAATTTTTGCTTACTTAAGGAGTAATTCGACAAAATCAGAAATCTTGCAATTTCGTTTTTACTTGTTTTGTATTTTAACCACCTTTGGAACTTTTACGGTTTCCGAGATCCCCATGCCGTTGATTCTTATCTAGGACACACTGTATATTCGCACCTTGTCATGATATTACTTTGAAAATGATTACTTTTCGTTCATCATTACATTCATTACTTTGTTTGACTTATAAACTACCTATAAAACTTTCATGAAATTAATTTGTGAGCTGCAGTTTTTATATTATTTTTAGAAACTATAACTTTTGATGCTTGCATTCTGGAGGCTATAACGTTTTCTGTATTTTTTTTTAAATTGCTATTTTTTTGCTATGATTTTTGGAAACTATAACTTTTGATATTAGCATTTTAAAAACCTTAAATTTATATACTATTTTCCTCATCTTCACAGGTTTTCATGCTATTAATTTGAAAATCATAACTTTTACATAGATTTAGACTTCAGATCAAGATAAATTCTTTTCAGATAAATGAGTACTTTCCGGTACCCTACAGTATCCAGTTAACCAATTAGTTTTCTAATCAGAGCAATGCGTAGTTGATCGAGAATTTTTCCGATTGTACTCAGTTGATCGAGTAGTTTTCCGTTAATAGGAAGTACTTTGAAAATGATTACTTTTCGTTCATCATTACATTCATTACTTTGTTTGACTTTATAAACTACCTATAAAACTTTCATGAAATTATTTTGCGAGCTGCAGTGTTTATGATATTATTTTTGGAAACTATAACTTTCGATGCTTCCATTCTGGAGGCTATAACGTTTTCTGCACTTTTTTAAATTGCCATTTTTTGGTATGATTTTTGGAAACTATAACTTTTGATATTATCAATTAAAAAACCATAATTTTATATACTATTTTCCTCATCTTCACAGGTTTTCATGCTATTAATTTGAAAATCATAACTTTTACATAGATTTAGATTTCAGATCAAGATAAATTCGTATCAGATCAATGATTTAAAAAACCATAAATTTAGATACTATTTTCCTCATCTTCACAGGTTTTCGTACTATTACTTTGAAAATTATAACTTTATAACTTTCGATATTATCATTTTAAAAACATAAATTAAAATACTGTTTTCCTCATCTTCACAGCTTTTTATGCTATTACTTTGAAAATCATAACTTTTACCTAGATTTAGATTTTAGATCAAGATATATTCTTTTCAGATAAATGATGATTTTAAGAACCATAAATTTAAATATTATTTTCCTCATCTTCAAAACTTTTCGTGCTATTACTCTGAAAATGATAACTTTATACATAGATTTAGATTTCAGATCAAGATAAATTCTTTTCAGATAAATGAGTAGTTTTCCGGTACCCTACAGTATCCAGTTAACCAATTAGTTTTCTAATCAGAGCAATGCGTAGTTGATCGAGAATTTTTCCGATTGTACTCAGTTGATCGAGTAGTTTTCCGTTAATAGGAAGTACTTTGAAAATGATTACTTTTCGTTCATCATTACATTCATTACTTTGTTTGACTTTATAAACTACCTATAAAACTTTCATGAAATTATTTTGCGAGCTGCAGTGTTTATGATATTATTTTTGGAAACTATAACTTTCGATGCTTCCATTCTGGAGGCTATAACGTTTTCTGCACTTTTTTAAATTGTCATTTTTTGCTATGATTTTTGGAAACTATAACTTTTGATATTATCAATTAAAAAACCATAATTTTATATACTATTTTCCTCATCTTCGCAGGTTTTCATGCTATTAATTTGAAAATCATAACTTTTACATAGATTTAGATTTCAGATCAAGATAAATTCTTTTCAGATAAATGAGTACTTTTCCGGTACCCTACAGTAGTATCCAGTTAACCAATTAGTATTCTAATCAGAGCAATGCGTGGTTGATCGAGCATTTTTAGAGATAAATGAGTAGTTTTCCGGTACCCTACAGTATCCAGTTAACCAATTAGTATTCTAATCAGAGCAATGCGTAGTTGATCTAGAATTTTTAGAGATAAATGAGTAGTTTTCCGTTACCCTACAGTATCCAGTTAACCAATTAGTATTCTAATCAGAGTAATGCGTAGTTGATCGAGAATTTTTAGAGATACATGAGTAGTTTTCCGGTACCCTACAGTATCCAGTTAACCAATTAGTTTTCTAATCAGAGCAATGCGTAGTTGATCGAGAATTTTTCCGATTGTACTCAGTTGACCGAGTAGTTTTCCATTAATAGGAAGTAATCCAATAAGTAACTTTCGAAAGTATTTATAAACATTCTTCAATAAAGGACAATATTCAGTTGATGGAGTAGTTTTCCATTAACTAAGCCAAATTCTTCTTCTTCTTCTTCTTCTTCTTGGAGATGTGTCAATCTGTTAATTATGAAGCTGGCTCCGCATTATTTTCTTGGAAATAGATTGCCAACTATCTCTCCATCATCTCAACCATCCATAGTTTTCCATTAACTAAGCCAAATTCTTCGTCTTCTTCTTCTTCTTCTTTTTGGAGATATGTCAATCTGTTGATTCTGAAGCTGCCTCCGCAATATTTTCTTGGAAATAGATTGCCAACTATTTCTCCATCATCCATAGTGTTCCATTAACTAAGCCAAATTCATCTTCTTCCTCTTCTTTCAGATATGTCAATCTGTTAATTCTGAAGCTGCCTTCGCATTATTTTCTTGGAAATAGATTACCAACTATCTCTCCATCGTCTCCATCATCCATAGTGTTCCATTAACTAAGCCAAATTCCTCTTCTTCTTCTTCTTCTTCTTCTTGGAGATATGTTAATCTGTTAATTCTGAAGCTGCCTCCGCATTACTTTCTTGGAAATAGATTGCCAACTATCTCTCCATCATCTCCATCATCTATAGTTTTCCATTAACTAAGCCAAATTCCTCTTCTTCTTCTTCTTCTTCTTCTTCTTCTTCTTAGAGATATCTCAATCTGTTAATTCTGAAGCTGCCTCCTCCTCCTCCTCCTCTTCTTCTTCTTCTTCTTCTTCTTGGAGATATGCCAATCTCTTAATTCTGAAGCTACTTCCGCATTATTTTCTTGGAAGTAGATTGCCAACTATCTCTCCATCATCTCCATCATCCATAGTTTTCCATTAACTAAGCCAAATTCTTCTTCTTCTTCTTCTTCTTGGAGATCTGTCAATCTGTTAATTTAGAAGCTGCCTCCACATTACTTTCTTGGAAATAGATTTCCAACTACATATATCTCCATCATCTCCATCATCCATAGTTTTCCATTAACTAAGCCAAATTCCTCTTCCTCTTCTTCTTCTTGGAGATATGTCAATCTGTTAATTCTGAAGCTGCCTCCGCATTATTTTCTTGGAAATAGATTGCCAACTATCTCTCCATCATCCATAGTGTTCCATTAACTAAGCCAAATTCCTCTTCTTCTTTCAGATATGTCAATCTGTTAATTCTGAAGCTGCTTCCGCATTATTTTCTTGGAAGTAGATTGCCAACTATCTCTCCATCATCTCCATCATCCATAGTTTTCCATTAACTAAGCCAAATTCCTCCTCTTTTTCTTCTTCTTCTTCTTGGAGATATGTTAATCTGTTAATTCTGAAGCTGCCTCCGCATTATTTTCTTGGAAATATATTGCCAACTATCTCTCCATCATCTCCATCATCTATAGTTTTCCATTAACTAAGCCAAATTCCTCTTCTTCTTCTTCTTCTTCTTCTTCTTCTTAGAGATATCTCAATCTGTTAATTCTGAAGCTGCCTCCTCCTCCTCCTCCTCTTCTTCTTCTTCTTCTTCTTCTTCTTCTTGGAGATATGTCAATCTCTTAATTCTGAAGCTACTTCCGCATTATTTTCTTGGAAGTAGATTGCCAACTATCTCTCCATCATCCATAGTTTTCCATTAACTAAGCCAAATTCCTCCTCTTTTTCTTCTTCTTCTTCTTGGAGATATGTTAATCTGTTAATTCTGAAGCTGCCTCCGCATTATTTTCTTGGAAATATATTGCCAACTATGTCTCCATCATCTCCATCATCTATAGTTTTCCATTAACTAAGCCAAATTCCTCTTCTTCTTCTTCTTCTTCTTAGAGATATCTCAATCTGTTAATTCTGAAGCTGCCTCCTCCTCCTCCTCTTCTTTTTCTTCTTCTTCTTCTTGCAGATATGTTAATCTCTTAATTCTGAAGCTACTTCCGCATTATTTTCTTGGAAATAGATTGCCAACTATCTTTCCATCATCTCCATCATCCATAGTTTTCCATTAACTTAGTCAAATTCTTCTTCTTCTTCTTCTTAGAGATATGTCAATCTGTTAATTCTGGAGCTACCTCTGCATTATTTCCTGGAAAGTAGATTGCCAACTCTCTCTCTGTCCATCTTTTTGGTGGTCTTCCGGACCAAATCAGTTAACCGAGGAAATAAAGTTGACCAAGAGGTCCGTTAACCGTCAAAATTGACTGAATGCTTTTCATCATCGCACTATTTAATCAAACGAATTGTATCAACTTGTTGGGTACGCCACTGTTTTACAATGGCTCGGCGTAGGGGAAAATCCAGGCAGATATTTCCAAACTGTGTGAAATAAAACACCCTGGATACGCCACTGTTTTACAATGGCTCGGCGTACGGAAAGAAAACAATACAAAAACCCAAGAAAGAACATGGAATACAGAATTCAATTGTTTTCAAACGACTTGCAATATTACACCCGTTGCAGTTCCAAGAAGGTGATTACCCCCCGAATCATCCCTTAGGATGGAGACGGTCAGTTTATCACCAGTCCTGCCTCAGACGTCGAGGAGTTAACATTCAAATACAGTGCACTCAGTAATAAGCGTTGGGGAAATAAAACCATTAAACACCATCTCCTCATTTATTTCAACCACCCAGAATCCGCGATTCGCCATTAACGTTCGGTAACAATTGCAACTATTTTTTTTAAATCTAATTTAAAACGTAGTATAAATACAATAATAATTCTATTGGAACAGGAGTTATGTAAACCATGACGTTTACTACAGCGCTTGTTAATAACGCAATATTTAACACATAATCAACGGCTCGTTGTTTGTAAACATAATAGTATTACATTCATTTAATGCGTCTCTTAACTGTGTGACCATTTCCCGTTTTATTTTAATTAGCGACAGTTAAACGTGGAAGTGGAAGCACACATCGGTGTGTTTGTCATGCCGGTTGTAAAAATGAAGTGAAGGACGACGAGAAAAATATTAAAAATAATTCTGGTATTCTGGTGGCTCGTGCGAAGTTATTGCGGCGCTCACCTTGGAGGCAGTAACATTTTTGATCGCGCATTAACGTGTTTTAAATAAGCTTTAATGTGCACTTAACCTGGAAAATTAATCGAGTTTAACTCGTGCAACGTAAAAATAATATAAGTGGGTTAAGATTATCCTTAACCACACCTTTATGTCTATAAGGGTATCCGAGGAAATCAACCACCAATTTAAGTTAATCGGAGATTGTAAGACCAGGCCCAAGTGCCCATTTTTATACATTTTGTCTGTAGCTCGCAAACTCGTAAAGCCTGGTACATCCACTAGCGATTTGCGATTTGCGATTTTTGTTCTGATTGGTATAGTTAAGTTCCCGCAGAAAATGCTTTCAAATTTAATCAGTCAGAACAAAAATCGCAAATCGCTTGTGCATGAAGTAAGCCCAGAGCTCGGTTGCGTAATATTAAGCACCTGCGCAGGTGTTAGTCTAGTAAACATGTCTCGTGGACTAATTATTTATGTAGATGTATTTATGTGCATTTGTGTGTACGACCCAAACACACAAAACTGGCTCGATTTTTCAAAGAACTAACTTTTATCTGATTAAAAAACTTTCATTACATGACATACTGTACAGACAATTCGGGAGTTTTCAGAAATCTGATCCATGCTGAATACATCCTGCAACCCAAACACACAAAACTGGCTCGATTTTTCAAAGAACTAACTTTTATCTGATTAAAAAAACTTTCATTACATAACATACTGTACAGACAATTCGAGAGTTTTCAGAAATCTGATCCATGCTGAATACATCCTGCAACCCAAACACACAAAACTGGGTCGATTTTTCAAAGAACTAAGTCTTATCTGATAAGAAAACATTAATTACATGACATACTGTACAGACAATTCGAGAATTTATAGATCTGATGCAGGGATATGGGGTGTGGTGGTAATACATGTTAAGCAGTTTCAAAGTTAAAAAGAAAAACACATAAAATAATTGAGAATATCTTATATGTCCCTTTGAAACTGATATCGTAAGATTTTTGGGTTCGATCCCAGCAAAACTGAACATTGTTCACAAACGATACTTTCTTGCCACAACCAAGTCAAATACTCCCCCCAGTTGTGTCCCGGATAGTTAGTTACCAGCATTGCTCGTGCTGAAAAGCGTGCCATAACACCACATGGACAAGAAAACATGTATTAATCCCCGACAGAGTCTGCAGCGCAATCTCCAATAGTTACCATGCAATGTTACTGATTAAGGACGTCCTAAAACTCGCACTTCGCACAAAGTAACAGTTTTTTTTTCCAAGAAAATAAATGCCAATTTTCGGAAGATAGTACCCTATCTGATAAGATTTATTTAGACTATCCACTCCAGCAAACGTATAATGTAACATACAATTTGTTTGCTATTACTGATAAGCTACAATAATAAGGATACAGATATGTTATCACAAAGGCACGGAACACTTTATTTAAATTCATGGGGCAAATGGCAACTGCACAATGTCATTTGTACATTTTGTCATTAAATGTCAGGCTTTCGTCCAGTTTTGTCACCATTGATACAATTAACATTTATTAATTGTGGAATTTCTATGGGCGTTTGTACTGGGGTCGTGGTTAATAATCCACATCGTCCCAATTTCTTCCCAAGAATGTAAACAGTTTGTAGATGTTCTAATACACTCAGATGCAAAAAACCGGGTCATTGGGTTGTTGTTTGCAAAAAAATCCCATTTTTTAAAATTTTGATGTTGTTATAGTACTTATAGTCCTTATGGTCCTTATAGTCCTAGAATGAAAGTTTTAGTGTAATACAATCAAAGAGACCGCCAGGATGTAGAAAAAACAACATATGATACTTATCAGTTTATTTAATAATCGAAAATAACATTTAAAGCTATGCGTTCTTCAGTACCTATTGCTCATTCGGCATTATGCATAGAGGATCAAGGTGGCTACTGGGTTTTGACTTATTTGTTTTCGATTAACTGTCATTTTCAATATTAATCTCTATTAAGTTTATTTTGCAGAAATGCATTTTCTTTTGAGTATACGTACATTATCGTTTTCGCTTATTAATGTTCATTAAATAAATAATAAGTACCATATGTTGCTTCTTTCTACATCCTCACAGTCTCTTTAATTGTAAAACACTAAAAATTGTATTCTAAGGACTATACCAACATGAAAATTAAAAAAAAATGGTTATTTTGCAAACAATAACCCAATGACCCGTTTTTTATTGCATCTGAGTGTATATAGGGTGTCCCAGTTGTCGATTCAAATTTCCCGTCAAACATTTGGCGATTTCGTAGGAAAATTTTGGCAGTTTCGTTGGCTGAACAAATTTCGTTGGCTTCAACTTGAAAGGTTCCGAATACGTAATTATTTTCTTAGAATATTTTATTTGTGTTCAGAAATTATTATAATTTATTACATTTTGTTTGGCTCATGATTTATTTATTTTGATTTTATTTTGTGTGATCGTAATAATAATATATGATAATATAATAATAATCAATATACAGGGTGTCCAAGATAAGGAGTAACAGCATGGGGTCTCGGAAACATTAAAAGTTACAAAGGCGGTTAAATTACAAAAAAAGTTGCGCAATTTAGTGGTCAGTAATATTCTGTTGAGCAAACCAGAAAATTCCGCTTTCTTCCGGAGATATTCGACAAAATCTGAAATTTTGCGATATCGTTTTTATGTTTTGCTCAAGTTATTTGAAAAGGTATAAAAAACAAATGGCACTGTCTCATTGCCATATTTTCAGCTCTACAAGACAGCGTTTATATTGAAATTTGTAAACGCTGTCTTGTAGAGCTAAAAAATTGGCAACGAGAAAGTGCCTTTGGTTTTCTTATACCTTTTCAAAAATCTTCCGAAAAAATAAAAACGAAATCGCAAGATCTCGGATTATGTCGAATATCTCTGGAAGTAAGCGGATTTTTTTTGGATTTCTCGAAGGAATATTACTGACCACTAAAATGCGCAACTTTTTTGTAATTTAACCGCCCTTGTAACTTTTACGGTTTCCGAAATCTCTATGATGTTGATTCTTATCTTGGACACCCTGTATATTTGCTTATTCTATTGTGTTTTTTTATGGAAAGTGAAAAAGAAAGTGATTCGAATGTAGTTTGTTATATTTGGATTTTGTTCATAAGCGTACCTTAATCTAAATTACAATCTTAATATAAAAATAAATCTAGTTGTGTATAGTTATGCTGACATAAATCTAGTACAAAAATGTTTATATTGCTTTATACAATTGCCATTGTAACCTAATTCATTTTACTAGATTTATGTGAGCATGACTGTACATAATAATTAACATCTCTAAATTTGTAACGCTCCGATATTATTTTATTGTATTTATTTTATTATTCGTCGTTTCTATCGTGAAATTATTATATAATTTCTTGATTATTTTGGCTCGTGATTTATTATATAATGTTTTAGTTATTTTTGGCTCGTGATTTATTATATAATGTTTTAATTATTTTTGGCTCGTGATTTGTGATCGTATTTAGTACTTACACGTCGTGACGTTTAATTTAACTACCGTGACTACTCTCAAGGTACTTTACTATTGGTAATGTGTTAATTAACGTACACTAATAATGGATCAATACAAGAAAGCACAAATTTAAGGATTTGTTTTGTTTATTTAATAATAGACACGCTGAAATTGTAAGACACAGGGAAATAAAACACAGGTTGACGATGATGTAAATTAATTTATATAATTATAACGTACAGGGAAATAAAAGACAGGTTGGCGATTATGACATGAATTGATTTATTTTCTAGATTTCGTTGACCTTTTAATGAATTTGTAAATTCTCTTATTTATTCAATTGATAGTTTGAAAATGGTTATGACTACGAAGTTTATTTACGAGTGTTTGTTATACATGCACGTGCTTCTTTAGTTTCATAGACCATTTATTACCATTCCCTTTCACTCCATTTAACTACGGGAAAGTGATATGATAAAAAATAGAACTATTTAAAGATGTTGAAATATCCCCAATAATTCATGAATGATTACTAAAGGTATCTCGCGATCTTCCCGAATTTCATGGTTGTGTCGGTGTCCACACAATAATGTAATTATTGGAGCCCCATTGTTTACGTTGATTGAGGTAAATTAGTAATTCTACCCACGACCACAGCAAGCACCAATGTCACAAGTAGACATCACCGTCAGACATGTTACAAGTTGTGTCAAATAACAGTTCTGCTACCTCAATCGGAAATGTTTATGTAATGTTATAATATATTATTATTAGGAACATTGGAGGTTATTAATAACTTGTCTTGTGATTATACCAATCTTCATTATCTCGTTTATCATTTTCTCTGTTTATACGGGGTTTTAATAATTCCACTTATTTCTTGTTTACGATATTTAACCATAAATTGTCATTATGTCTTCAAATTATTGAGATTTAATCCAGCCTATTTTATCTGTTCGATTCTAAATTACTCTGCCCAATAATAGGTACGTTATGTGCTTGTTTTATGATTTGAAATAAAGAAACCAGTATTTTTATACATTATGTTTTTAAATTATTATGATTTAATCCAACTTATTTATTTATACAATTATAAATCACTCTGCCCAATAGTATGCACGTTGTGTGCTCATTTATGATTTAAAATGAAGAAGCCATCATTTTTATGAATTATTTTGATTCGAATATGATGATGTATGTCGGAGGGTAACACTGAATGGAGGAACGGAGGGTAACACTATTTGTGTTTACGAATCATTAGAGGAAGCAATAACAGGTGTAATTGACGCCCACCCGCGCACTTCGTTCACACATTTGTTATTGTGGAATCACCTCCTCCACTAGAATCAAATCGTCGTCAGCATCATAACATTTAAACATATAAACTCATCATACATCGCGCCCGCGATCGCAAACTAACGTGGCTGTATTCACCATAACTATAACAACTAATCAAGGCATTCCTTGATTATGTATGATGAGTTTATATGTTTAAATGTTATGATGCTGACGACGATTTGATTCTAGTGGAGGAGGTGATTCCACAATAACAAATGTGTGAACGAAGTGCGCGGGTGGGCGTCAATTACACCTGTTATTGCTTCCTCTAATGATTCGTAAACACAAATAGTGTTCGAGCCGCCTTTGTTTACTGATAGGAATAGGTAATGGGTGTTTGGCTTTTCTAGGTAACTTGTGGTTGGTTAAATACACTATTTTCCGTCAATTTGAATCTAGTGCGGGAATTTTATTTCACAATAACAGGTGTGTGAACGAAGTGCGCGGGTGGGCGTCAATTACACCTGTTATTGCTTCCTCTAAAGATTCGTAAACACGAATAGCGTTCGAGCCGATTTGTTTACTGATAGGAATATGTAATCGGTATTTGGTATTTATAGGTAACTTAGGGTTGATTGAAAGGAATAAGCACTCCCGTGAATTTATAATGAGACTGGTTTAACAACTTTATATTATCGTTAATAATAAAAAAAATTAAATTACTCTGTACCTTGTACAGAGTACGTTTGTACATTGTACGTTTGTACATTGTACGTTTTTCGATTTATTCAAATTTTTATTCTACTTTGCGTTTTTTACAACGTTATATGCAATCGTTAATTTAATTATAAACCGACGTGAATTTATATACTCAAAACCGCGAATGTCGTGTGCGTTGCCCGTGGCCGACGTAACTTTCTTACTGATCTCGCTCGTGTGTGGCTTATGCTTAAATAGGTTTTTTCAGCTTCAAATCTCCACTCCCCTCACATATCTACTGCTAAATATTCGCCCCATCTCTTAGTTATCATGGTGATTATTAATCTTGAGTGTGCGTGTGGTATTAATGCGTTTTTAGCGCAGAGTTTTACACTTTACTTAAAGTGTTGCCATTCGAGGTGATTTGCGCTGGGCGCTGATACCCAAATTGTTTATGTGACACCACGACATGGAATCTTCCAGAACAGTGCATATGCAGGCCTCGGCTCTTGAGATATTTGGCGACGCTCTGGCGCGACTTGCGATGGCTATTTATCACATTTCACCCTGGGATTATTTGTAAATGAATTAATTTAATAATTTTGTTGTATTCGTGATTTTTAAAATATGAGTCACTTTATTGCGTAAATGCGTATTATACTGGGCGTATATTTGGGCCTATTACAAACTTGAAAGAAATTGCTTACAATGTACAGTCATGCTCACATAAATCTAGTACAAACAAATTGACATTGCTATACAAAATTGCTATTGTAATCTAATTTCTTGTACTAGATTTATGTGAGCATGACTGTGCATAACAATTAACATCTCTAAATTTGAAAGAAATTCCTTACACTGTACAGTCATGCTTACATAAATCTAGTACAAAATATTTTACATTGCTATATAAAATTCCTATTGTAACCTAATTTCTTGTACTAGATTTATGTGAGCATGACTATATAACAATTAACATCTCTAAATTTGAAAGAAATTTCTTACAATGTACAATCATGCTCACATAAATCTAGTACAAACAAATTGACATTGCTATACAAAATTGCTATTGTAACCTCATTTCTTGTACTAGATTTATGTGAGCATGACTGTACTTTCTGTAATATTGCAATATTTTATTGGTCTATATAAACAATTATAATTCATTTGTGTAGGCTTGAATCGCTCGCCTCCATATTTTATTCAATAACAAGTGAATAGCAAATTATTGTTTGGGCAAAAAACATTTATATTTGTCGATAGTTTTAAGTTTCATTCAACTTTAGATATACATTTGAATAATTCATTGTGAACTTTGCTTTAGAAGTTTTCATAATATATTATTTTACATATTTTTGGAATATTTCGAATATTTTAACATTTACGTTCAAAGCCATTGAACATGGAAATAGATTTGGCAGATACTTGTTTAAACTCCATTATTATGTAATTTATAAAGGAGTGAACACTATGAATTTTCCAATTTTTTATGCCAATATTTCGTGCTTAATTAGTGCTAATTTATGTCGTTAATTTCAGAATTTGTGCGTAATTAATAAAAGAGTTATTCATGTCTAACCAAACCGCTCCAGACCCCTCACCCCCTATGAATTTCTCATTTTTTTATGCCAATATTTAGTGCTTAATTCGTGCTAATTTGTGCCGTTAAAAATTAAATTTTGACAATTTGTCAATCAAAAATGTCATTAGTTAAGAGCCCACTTAAAGTTAGCGTATTTCATTTTTTTTTAACGGAATGACATACTTATTATCTCACGAGCAATTGGTATGACAATTGGTAGAAAAAAGGATTATACAACCATATTCCCAAAATAAGTAGTTTTTGAAATATTTCGAAAATTCGCATTTCTGCATCATGTAATTTCGCCTATGCTATCTACACATGCATTATAGTTTACGAAATATGCTTATTTTTCGTTCATGTTTCAAAAAACTTTTTTACGGCATTAATTTGTGCTTGTCTAAAAACCTTATTAGCCCATATCAGATTTACCGAGTGATTTCTATTTGCCCAGAAAATCTCGTTTTTTAAAATGATGAAAATCGAAATAGTGCTCATTTTCGGAAATCGGGCGAAATTTAAATGAGATTTGTTTATTGCTTGTTGGTTTTAAATTACTGACTCGTTTGAAAGTCATAAGGTTTTTTGTTGTCTGCAACTTTTGCAACAATTGAAATTTAGTTTTGGTAAGTCAAATCTTAAAAAATTGAAAAATACATTTTAAATCCAAATTTTGCGAAAGTTACAGAAAACAAAAACAAACTTATGAACTTTAAATGATTCAGTAATCTAAAACTAAAAAACATTTTTACCGTATTAATTTGTGCTTGTCTAAAAACCTTATTAGCCCTTATCAGATGTATCGAGTGATTTCTATTTACCCAGAAAATCTCGTTTATTAAAATGATGAAAATCGAAATAGTGCTCATTTTCGGAAATCGGGCGAAATTTAAATGAGATTTGTTTATTGCTTGTTGGTTTTAAATTACTGAATCGTTTGAAAGTCATAAGGTTTTTTGTTGTCTGCAACTTTTGCAACAATTGAAATTTAGTTTTAGTAAGTCAAATCTTAAAAAAATGAAAAATACATTTTAAATCCAAATTTTGCGAAAGTTACAGAAAACAAAAACAAAATTATGAACTTTAAATGATTCAGTAATCTAAAACTAGCACGCAATAAAAAAATCTCATTGACATCTCACGTGATTTCCGTAAATTAGCACATTTCGCATTTCGTCATTTTGAAAAACGATATTTTTATGGTAAGTAAAAATCACTCGGTACATCGATACGGGCTGATAAGGTTTTTAAACAAACACAAATAAATGTCGTAAGAAAACCTTTTTGAAAAATCAATAATAAAAAAGTTCTCCACGTGATGCCGAAAATTCATATTTTAAAAACAAAATATCAGTTGTTTGATTTATTTAATCACAAATAACAGTTGAAAATCGGAAATTGCGGAAAATTCTCGAACAATCTCTCATAGTTTTCCTCGGGTTCGATTATTTTTTTTCTCGGAAAATCGAAAATTTGAATAGGTGATTTTTTTTTATAGAAATTCAATTCTAAATGACGTTTTTTTGACCATTATTTTTAAACGCATACTTTTTGAGATATTTGAAGTATTTGGCTCAAAAACGCGAAAAATAATATACAGGGTGTCATTAATATGATAAATCTCGATTGCGGCTACACCTGTGATGATATCAAAATGAACCAAATGGCACTGCAAATGGGAGGCCAAAGTGCAGTTTATAATATTATTTGGCACTATACAGGGTGTACCATTTTTGCAGAGCAGCCTGTAACATAGTTTTTTTAATGGCGCTCCTGTATAACTTTACATATTTTACTTTGTCCTTTCTTAAGCTGTATAAATCCGTTTAGTGTTTGTAATTCTCTTTAACCCTTCAGAAGTTTTTTTTTCTTCTAAATATTATTGTGTTTGCAGGTAATAAAAATTTGGGATGTTAGGTTGGAACTTTGCCTGTGTTTAAACAATTGCCTGGGGTATCTTTTGGCAACAAGACCGTCTACTTGTATTGTGGCATCACCTAGCTGTGACGTATAAATTTAGGTAAAATTTGACGGGCCATAACTTGATTTTTTTTAATGGCACACCATATATTTATTACTTAGTAATATTCAGCGTCTCATTTTACATATTTTTTGCCACTTATATTTTTTCTCAAAAATTGATTGTTTGAGAGATAATTCGGATTTTCTGAAAAATGAACACGTATCTCATCGAAATAAACACAGCGTGCCATAAAAATTAATTAACTGTGCCAAAAGTAACATTTATTGAACGTCACGTTTTAATTTTCTTGTGAAAATGAATGTTTCGCATAGTGCATATTGAAAAGGTGGATATGGTATATGGTTTATGTACTGGGTGAAATGTTATTGCTATTAATTTTGATACCTCAATAGATTCTGGTCGCCAGCAAAGGGTCCCGCTCACTTTCACCCAGTATATAAACCATATCCACCATTTCATATAGATTTCATATACAGGGAAATCTTATTTCGATTTCCTCAATAAATCAAAACCAGTGACATATAAGGATCTCAGGATTTTATCTGGCCGAAATGTGGCAACGCTGCACATCTGCTGTTTTTTTTGAAAACACGTGTTCATCGCTTATTAATTTGCGAAACGTCGCCACTACGTCCTCCGGATTTGAATTACAAATTTGTTGAATACTTAAGCGGCCACTCATGCCCCTGTGCAAATTAGATGAATTAATTACGGCGGGCATTTGCGTGGTGCGCAGTTTGAGCCGGCCGGCGTCCTCCAAGGCCACACAAACACATACGCACACACATGTCCTGCAACAAACAGTCGATTCCTGCTGCCACGTGGGCATATATTTGCTTCCTGCGTCATCCAGCTGGCGCGATGAACCACGTATAATCATCATAACAAATTCGTATCATTTTCAGGTGCGCCAAGTTTGCGAAAGTTGGAAGCAGTAACGATCAAATTAGGCTTCTTTTATAGTTTTGCGTTAGTGCTGTTTACTGCCTTTAATCCGAAAATCAGCGGACATCTCTATAAAAAAATTACAGCGATTTCCGTCAACTTCAGTCCATTCGGAATGTTTTCTTATCTTTAGAGTTTTGTAAGAGATTTTTGCGTACAACAAATTGTTAGTGCCGTTTACTACTTCCGGAAGAAAAAAATATCGTATCTTATCTTTATTTATGATTACCACCAAACACTGTGGATGTAAAGATGTAACACTGCGTCATTTGATACATTAAGATAACTTAATTTTACACAATAGTTACAAAATAATTCACTGGTATAGCTGAAGAGAAATATTCACACTATTTCTATTTGTGCCAAAACTATCCAAAATTTTAACATTACATTTTTGGATATACCTATAATGTAATTTTTGATCGAGGGTTTTGTAATTCAAAATTTATTTATAAAAAATTAAACTTTTTATTATACTTTCATCTTCATCTTTCTTTATTATAGATGACATTTTTTTCATTTCAAATTCTAAAAACGTCAATCAAAAGTCACTCCAACATACAATTCAAATAATTTCAAATTTTCATAATACGAAAGAGCCTCTGAAGGTGGCCATAATCGGCCGAAACTGGTTAAGCAAATAAATGAAAACCATAAAAAACTAAAACACCTAATTATTTTACCAGTAAGTACAACAAAAGAAAGAAACATAATGTAATTAATGTAAACGTTTGCCTAAAATCCGAAATTTCAATAAAAAATGAATAATTCGCATTTTCGCAAAAAATAAAATACAGGTGCAGTTTGGGCAGTATGCCAATTTTTTTTATTATTCTAAATTGTAGGTCAATTAAGCGAGATGCAGCTGTAACAAAACCTCATCATGCTCACTTTAATAGGGCAATTATAAAACTAAAAGAAAAAACAATATGAAAAAGTAGGTGACACTTTCTCAATGTCGTGAGAACCAAAATTAGCTATAGCCTTTTGTTTTCGAGTTAATGAATTCAGTACAAGTTCGGTTTTTCAATATGTTAATTCGTATCGATAATTTGGTAGCCTATTAAATTACAGAAGAATTATTTGCACATAGTTTTGACATATTTTAAAGTAGAATGGAATGTTTTTGACAGATATTAATAATAATAATAATAATCCTTACTACTCCTCCACCTATGGCGACATTGGTTACTGTCATTATTTGACAGAGAATTCTGACCCATTTTCAAAATCTCGTGTAAAAAATCAAAGCTTGTGTCCTGATTTGAAAATGTCTTATGGTCTTGCAGTAGACCGAAACCGGTCGCAAATAAATATTTCACAGAGTTAAAGTAGTTCATTTGTTTTATTTATGAAAATGAAATACAGGGTGTTTCAATATTTTGATTCGTATCGATATTATGGTAGCCTATTAAATTACAGAAATGTTATTTGCACAATCTTTCTACACATTTCTAAGTAGCAATGTTTTTGACACATTTTAAAAATTTTCATTAGTTTTCTGGACATACCATAAAGTTATGTTTTTTAAATGTAAATCATAGATTGTTGTGACTTACTTAAAGGGGCAAAAAATGGTTAATATTTTCAAAACAAAATGAAATATTTCGTGGGTTCCTCATGTTAAAGTTTTGATATTTAATAAATAAGACGAATGCACTTCTTTAACTTTGTGAAATAATTATTTGCGACCGGTCTCGGTCTATTATAAGACCATCTTCAGGCAAAAACTAAAAAATAAACCATAAAATAAGAAATTTTCAAAATCTTGTGTCAAAAATCAAAGCTTGTGTTCTGTTTTGAAAATGTCTTATGTATGTAACACAATATGAAAAAGTGGATGACACTTTCTCAATGCCTTAAGAACAAAAGGTAGCTATTACCTCTAAATTTTCAAAATCTTGTGTCAAAAATCAAAGCTTGCGTCCTGTTTTGAAAATTTCTTATGTAAGTAACACAATATGAAAAAGTAGATGACACTTTCTCAATGCCTTAAGAACAAAAAGTAGCTATTACCTTTCAATTTTCAAAATCTTGTGTCAAAAATCAAAGCATGTGTCCTGTTTTGAAAATTTCTTATGTATGCAACACAATATGAAAAAGTGGATGACACTTTCTCAATGCCTTAAGAACAAAAAGTAGCTATTACCTTTCAATTTTCAAAATCTTGTGTCAAAAATCAAAGCATGTGTCCTGTTTTGAAAATTTCTTATGTATGTAAAACAATATGAAAAAGTGGATGACACTTTCTCAATGCCTTAAGAACAAAAAGTAGCTATTACCTTTCAATTTTCAAAATCTTGTGTCAAAAATCAAAGCATGTGTCCTGTTTTGAAAATTTCTTATGTATGCAACACAATATGAAAAAGTGGATGACACTTTCTCAATGCCTTAAGAACAAAAAGTAGCTATTACCTTTCAATTTTCAAAATCTTGTGTCAAAAATCAAAGCATGTGTCCTGTTTTGAAAATTTCTTATGTATGTAAAACAATATGAAAAAGTGGATGACACTTTCTCAATGCCTTAAGAACAAACAGTAGCTATTACCTTTCAATTTTTAAAATCTTGTGTCAAAAATCAAAGCTTGTGTCCTGTTTTGAAAATTTCTTATGTATGTAAAACAATATGAAAAAGTGGATGACACTTTTTCAATGCCTTAAGAACAAAAAGTAGCTATTACCTTACAATTTTCAAAATCTTGTGTCAAAAATCAAAGCATGTGTCCTGTTTTGAAAATTTCTTATGCATGTAACACAATATGAGAAAAAGTGGATGACACTTTCTCAATGCCTTAAGAACAAAAAGTAGCTATTATCTTTCAATTTTCAAAATCTTGTGTCAAAAATCAAAGCATGTGTCCTGTTTTGAAAATTTCTTATGTATGTAAAACAATATGAAAAAGTGGATGACACTTTCTCAATGCCGTAAGAACAAAAATTTGCTATCACCTTTTGTTTTTGAGTTGATCAATTCAGTAGTGATGAAAAGCTCGGTTTTTCAATATTTTCATTCATATTGATATTTTGGTAGGCTAGTAAATTACATAAGAATTATTTGCACATTCTTTCGACATATTTTTAAGTAGAATGGAATGTTGTTGACATATTTTAATAATAATAATAATAATCCCTACTACTATTCCACCTATGACGTAATTGGTTACTGTCATTATTTGACAAAGAATTCTGACCCAAGATTTTAAAAATGTTCATTACTTTTCGAGACATACCATAAAGTTATGGTATTTAAATGTAAATCATAGATTGTTGTAACTTACTTAAAGGGGCAAAAAATGGTAAAAACTAACATTTTCAAAACAAAATGAAATATTGCGTGGGTTCCTCATGTTAAAGTTTTGATATTTAATAAATAAGATGAATGTACTTCTTTAACTTTGCGAAATAATTATTTGCGACCGGTCTCGGTTTATTATAAGACCATCTTCAGGCAAAAACTAAAAAATAAACCATTAAATAAGAAATTTTCAAAATCTTGTGTCAAAAATCAAAGCTTGTGTCCTGTTTTGAAAATTTCTTATGTATGTAAAACAATATGAAAAAGTGGATGACACTTTCTCAATGCCTTAAGAACAAAAAGTAGCTATTACCTTTCAATTTTCAAAATCTTGTGTCAAAAATCAAAGCATGTGTCCTGTTTTGAAAATTTGTTATGTATGTAACACAATATGAAAAAGTGGATGACACTTTCTCAATGCCTTAAGAACAAACAGTAGCTATTACCTTTCAATTTTCAAAATCTTGTGTCAAAAAACAAAGCATGTGTCCTGTTTTGAAAATTTCTTATGTATGTAACACAATATGAAAAAGTGGACGACACTTTCTCAATGCCGTAAGAACAAAAAGTAGCTATCACCTTTTGTTTTCGAGTTGATGAATTCAGTAGTGATAAAAAGCTCGGTTTTTCAATATTTTCATTCGTATTGATATTTTGGTAGGCTAGTAAATTACAGAAGAACTATTTGCACATTCTTTCGACATATTTTTAAGTAGAATGGAATGTTTTTGACACATTTTAACAATAATAATCCCTATTACTATTCCACTTATGACGTAAGTGGTTACTGTCATTATTTGACAGAGAAGTCTGACCCAAGATTTTAAAAATATTCATCTGTTTTCTAGACAAACCATAAAGTTATGTTATTTAAATGTAAATCATAGATTGTTGTGACTTACTTAAAGGGGCAAAAATGGTCAAAATCGACATTTTCAAAACAAACTGAAATATTTCGTGGGTTCCTCATGTTAAAGTTTTGATATTTAATAAATAAGACGAATGCACTTCTTTATCTTTGCGAAACAATTATTTGCGACCGGTCTCGGTGTATTATAAGGCCATCCTCAGGCAAAAACTAAAAAATAAACTATAAAATAAGAAATTTTCAAAATCTTGTGTCAAAAATCAAAGCTCGTGTCCTGTTTTGAAAATTTCTTATGCATGCAACACAATATGAAAGAGTGGATGACACTTTCTCAATGCCGTAAGAACCTAAAACCTAAAAAAAAAAACTAAAAATAAACCGTAACATAAGAAATTTTCAAAATCTCGTGTCAAAAATCAAAGCTCGTGTCTTGTTTTGAGTATTTCTTATGTTATGGTTTATTTTTTAGTTTTTGCCTGAAGATGGTCTTGCAGTAGACCGAAACCGGTCGCAAATAAATATTTCACAGAGTTAAAGAAGTACATTTGTTTTATTTATTCAAATGAAATACAGGGTGTTTCAATATTTTTATTCGTATCGATATTATGGTAGCCTATTAAATTACAGAAAAGTTATTTGCACATTCTTTCTACATATTTGCAAGTAGCAATGTTTTTGACACATTTTAAAAATTTTCATTAGTTTTCTGGACATACCTTAAAGTTATGTTTTTTAAATGTATGTAATCATACATTGTGGTGACTTACTTAAAGAGGTAAAAAATGGTCAAAACTAACATTGTCAAAACAAAATGAAATATTTCGTGGGTTCCTCATGTTAAAGTTTTGATATTTAATAAATAAGATGAATGTACTTCTTTAACTTCGGAAAATAATTATTTGCGACCGGTCTCGGTTTACTACAAGACTATCTTCAGGAAAAAACTAAAAAATAAACCATAAAATAAGAAATTTTCAAAATCTTGTGTCAAAAATCAAAGCTTGTGCCCTCTTTTGAAAATTTCTTATGTTATGGTTTATTTTTTAGTTTTTTCTGAAGATGGTCTTCAAGCAAAAACAAAAAATAAACCTTGACACAAGAAATTGTTAAAACCTTTTGTCAAAAATCAAAGCTTGTGGCCTGCTTCGAAAATTTCTTATGTTATGGTTTATTTTTTAGTTTTTGCCTGAAGATGATCTTGTAGTAGATCGAAAGTGGTCTCAAATAAACATTTCACAAAGTTAAAGATGTACATTCGTCTTATTTATTAAAATTAAATACAGGGTGTTTCAGGACAAAGTGCAAATATTTTGGGAAGTTGTATGGGTGATTCTAAGTAAAAAATGTCATATGAGTATGTGTCTCATTGTTAATCAATGGTTACAACTGTTAATTATGATGATTTGTCATTTGTTAAAAAGACTGTGCTAGATAACGCGATATCACATTTCAGGTTTTAAGGTGTAACTAAAAATTTAAAAAAAAAATCAATACCTAACCTCGAAAACCATTGAGTGTTGGACCTCGGTGTATTAGGTTTTTTTATTATTTATTATTTATATATATATATATATATATATATATATATATATATATATATATATATATATATATATATATATATATACACAGGATGTCCTAAATAGAGTAGGATTGCATGGGTATCTTTCTTATTTTGAAAGCTAGAGATCTGCCTTAAAGGGCAATGTTATGCAGTTTTGTAAGCTGGTTCAGATTATGTTGAAAAATTTTCATAAGTCCGAGCAGTTTGGAAATTATTCTAGAAAAACTGAAAATAGTGATTTTCTAAACAGTCCGGTATTTTCATAATTATTAAAGATGCGGAAATAAGTTTAAAATATAAGTTACTTGATTTGATCGCACAAACTTAAACATCAAGTCAAAACATAAGTCAAAATGGCGGTTTACGAGATATTAATAGCTACTTTCTTATTTTAAATGGCCGCCTTATTTCATTTTTAAAAAACTAAATCGAATTTGTTTTCTCGTTTCAACGATGTATGCCAAAATAAAAAATATGGAAAACATCAATTGTTCCATTTTTATTTTTATTTTTTAAATGATTTTTAAAACAAATGTAAAACATTTTTAAAAAACGTAATACAACTAAGTAGTAAAATAACTATATATTATAAAAAATGCTCAAAATTCAGACAGTTATTGTCCAAAAACAATTGACAGCGTTAAATTTTGCTAATCCGAGAATTCTCACAAACATTTCGCGATTTTTAGTTTATTTAGAATAACTTCTAAACTGCTAGGACTTTTGAAAATCATAACATAATCTGAACCAGCATATTGCCTAGCACAATATTATCTATTTAACTAGATCTCTAGCTTAAAGAATAAGAAATAAACCCATGCAATCCTACTCTATTTAGGACACCCTGTATATAGTAGTACAGGAGAAGTAGTAGGGATTATTATTATTATTATTATATACATTTATTTATTATTTTTTTATCAGTTCCAAAAATGTTTGCACTTCCTCCTGAAACACCTTGTATATTAATTTCTGTAAAACCAGAAAACGAATGAAGATATTTAAACACAATACTCAAAACTGTGCCTGCAGAAGTGTAAATAACTTTCCTTTCAGTCTACTCAAAACAGTGCCTGAAGAAGTGAAAATAACTTTCTTCTAATTTAACAAGTTAACATGATATCAACCTGCATCAAAATATTGAAAAATTTCGAAAAGAAAACATAATAGCTAACGGCGCACAGTGGTCGGAATTCCCTAAAAATTGGGATTTAATCTGAGGAATCTTCCAAAGATCTCAAAACTTTGTATGTAGGTGTATTTTGGACTTAGAAATAAGATTCTGAGGTAACCTTTGAGAAATTCTAAAAATTCAAAATGACCGATCAAATATGGCGCACAAAAATCTAAAATTCATGTCCAATTTGAATGCTGTGTGGACAATAATTTCGAAAAAAAATTGTTTACCTAGCTATTAACAATATTTAACACAATTTATAGATTTTACTAGAAGCAATAGATAAAAAATGAATTTTTACCAATGTTTTCTGAAAATGTCCATTTTTGGTATTTTTTTTAAAATTTGGTCTTACTTCACTATCTTATGAAAATTAAGATATTTATTGTCGTTCAATAAATTTAGGCGTCACTTTTATCAGTAATGGTCCAAGCATTTATCGATTATACAAAAAATGCACGTTTTATCAAGAAAAATGCATTTTTTATATAGGCTGTAACTTTCACCGGGGCAGCTCGGGGCAGCTGTTTGCTTTGGAAAAAAAGTCTGTGTACTTTATATTTTTTAGATCCTTAGGAATTTCTGGGGGCACGAAGGGGGCAATATTTTTTTTCGCTGCTAAACTTTATGCTAGAAATAATGTAATATTACATAGATTTCATAAATTACTGTATATTACTCAACTATTTGCATTCCTATGAGTATTTAGTATTATTTAACAATTGCTCAATTGCAAAAACATATTGTCTTATACAGGGTGTCTCCTAAAAAACGCCGCTACGTGTGTAAAAGTACTAGGAAATACAGGAAGAAGAATAACCCCCTATTTTATTAAATTTCCTTATTATTGTACAATTACTTTTACTAATCTTAGAATCAGCAGTAGCTATTATCCAGTCTTATGCATTTGCTGTATTAGGAACCTTTTATTCTATGCCATTAGTGTTTGACATTGTTGTCTGTCATTGTTGTGTATACCATAAGAAGCGCAACAAAATGATCCATTTAACGGTGCTGTTAATATTATTGTTCTTTGCCTGTGGGAGCAGTACACTAAGATAATAACAATTTCCCATATTATTTCCCTATGTTCCCCGACATATCGATCACCCGGTAAATACTAAATACATTTACTTAGTTGGTATTTAGTAATAATTCTGGGCAAATATTGTGTTTTATAATTATGAAGCTTATTGAAGCTTCACTATTTTTATCACATGGTCTCACACCAAACCATATGCTCGTAAATTTCCAATAACAATTAAAGTAATATGTCTTATTAGAGGCAAAACTGTAAAAATGTGATAATGATATTTTCAAGTGACATTGAAAATTCAACCAAAAATTTTAGATTCCAAACATTGTTTTTCCAGCATTTTCCAAGACACTTTTCTTCAGTATAATTTTAATTAGTGTTTTTGTATTAAAGAAAATACGTATTGTTCTTTCATGTTCCTAACTTTAAATGTACGCAACATTTTTATCACTTGGTTTCACACCAAACCATATGCTCGTAAATTTCCAATAACAAGAAAAGCAATATGTCTTATTAGAGGCAAAACTGTAAAAATGTGATAATAATATTTTCAAGTGACATTGAATATTCAACCAAAAATTTTAGATTCCAAATATTGTTTTTCCAGCATTTTCCAAGACACTTTTCCTCAGTAAAATTTTAAATAGTGTTTTTGTATTAAAGAAAATACGTATTGTTCTTGTATGTTCCTAACTTTAAATGTACGCAACATTTTTATCACTTGGTTTCATACCAAACCATATGCTCGTAAATTTCCAATAACAAGAAAAGTAATATGTCTTATTAGAGGCAAAAATGTGACAATGATATTTTCAAGTGACATTGAAAATTCAACCAAAAATTTCATATTCCGAATTTTGTTTTTCCGTGAATTTTCACACCTTTCCTGAGTAAAATTTTAAATAGTTGTATTAAAGATAAAACATTGTTCTTTTATGTTCTTAACTTTGAAAGTACGCGTGAGGATTTTTGCGAGAACCGTTTCAAAACTCACCTCCTGGAGTTGTTCCGTACAGGGTTCCCCCAGGGGTCGACGAGTAGTCCGCTGGCATGTCCAGAGGATCTGAGATCACGACCCTCTTGGGGATGCCCTGGCTCTCGGTCAGCTGGCGTGCCATCGGGGAAGCAGACATGGTTTTTGCTCAAGAAACGATGATTGCTCTCTAACTTTTTTAAGTACGACGTTAAGTTTGCAAGACTCGAGAATACTGATATTGAATGTGTGGTTTTTGGGCAGTGTCGTTCTGTTCTACTGGACTCCTAGAGAGAGGAACACATAGGAACCGATTTTGGCGGTGGATGACGAGATTTCAGGTGTCGCGGTCGCGGCGCACTTGATGTTCTGTAAACTCTCGTTGCCTGAGACGAACGTCGCGTGCGCGTCGCGACGCGACGTATATATACGTCGTCCTCCCACCATACGCCCCACTCAGTTATTCAATAATGTGTTAATGCGACGCAGGGATCGTATGGTGTGTTGTGATGTGATGTGGACGACGACGCCTTGGGACGCCTTTTCGTGTTTATTTTCAATGCTCTATCAGCCAGTAGCGTGAATCCTCGCACGTAGAACATGTTTATTTCGTAAGCACATTCATCGTAAATAGTTTGTTCTTATTTTTATTTTGTTTAACTTGGAGCTACGATTACTATACTAAAAAAATCTAGATTGATACATAAAAATATACCATTATAATATTAATAACATAACATTTCAAATAACATTTTCACGGCATTAATTTGTTAAAAAATCTTGATGGCCCCTGTTACGTAATCGAAGGACCAGGCGGGTGTTCGCCAATTTAAATGATAAGGTAATTAAAACTCGTCGTTTTGGAAATAATGTGGACTATAATTTAATGCGTAACAATAATTAATACACAGCGATGTACACCGGTGAAGGTAACGAATTGAAGTGTCGTCTGCTCTGCATTCTTACAATTAAATCTTTGAGTTATTGGGGTGGGGTGCAATTTGAATTGTGCACCGCGAGGGGTGGCTTGAAGATGATTCCTGATTGGTGCGGCATTTCGTTTCGGTAAGCCATGTTGCCACACTTGGTTATCACAAGCCTTGGTTAATTCCTCTATCTGGCATTTCTGAGGATTCCTAATGCCGTCCAAAAAATATATTTGGGATTTCCTGGTCGCTAATTGTATTTGCCGAAGTGGCAATCCTTGCTCAATAAACGGCTTGATGTGCCTATTGATCTTCATGCGCACCGTACTTTACTTGAGCACTTCTCGGTGAACATAATGGCTAAATAATAGCCACCCCAATAAATTGTCTTTACAATCTTAATACTACAAATGTATCGGCTGCAATAAAGGCCGACTAATGCGATTACACTTTAACCGATTTGGGGTTCGACGCTGTGCAATAGCGCCGAAACAGCCCCTATGAGATGTACTGAGTGATTTTTAGTTACCTAGAAAATCTCGAAAATGTGTCGGAAAAATATATTGTCATATTATTAATACAAACTTATTAACGAAAACCTTCACAATAGGTACTAAAATAACTTAAAGTTTTAAACATTTATCTGAAGCACATCTCATCCTTTATCTACCCCACAGTCTGTCTAAGACTGGAACAGAAAAGAATCCCCAATTCGAGACCTTTTTTGGCTCTTGAATTCTGCCCATAATATCATTCCAATCATAGTGAAGAGTGTCTAACCTATCAGGCCATTTCCAGTTTTTTAAGGACTTCACCATTGCACTTAGTGTAGCTCCATTGTTATCAAATGATATTACTTTACCCGGAAAAATTTCACCTCCATTGGAAGAGAACATATTCCCCTATTTTTTTGACAACATCCGGCAATAAAAGAAGGTCTTTAATGCTCTTTTGTCCAGAACCGACCATTTCAGTTACATCATCCTCCGCGGTTTCTCCTAATATACTTCCCACAAAATCCTCGTCTTCAGAAGAATCCCGCAAAGATATTTCATCATTTGACAAGTCACTATCCACATTTATTGATTTGCGACATTTCTTCACTGATGCCTGTGGTTCTTCGCCAGCTTGATCATCATCAAGGACTTCAAGCCCGATACTCTTACCAGCAGCAACAGTAATTTTCTTTCTCCTCCTGGTTTTTGTTTCGGTTAATTCTAATCTTTTTGATTCTAAAGATTGTAGAAATGAATGTTCTACAGCATTATTGTCACCTGGAGGTCGTGGAATCATTGCCAAAAGCTCTTGAACATTAACTGGATAAATGCCACATTTTCTGAAACCCGAAATTAAATTTGCAGCAGCATTGGGTTCTAAGGCAGCCATAAGTTGTTTTAGAAGAAATGTAAAACGTTGTTTTTGTAGAACTGTGTTTTGGCACCATCTGCAGTCTCCTTCCAGTTTGCTAATATTTTCCGCCACGCAATTTTCATTGGCCGAAAAAAAGCCACATCCAGCGGTTGTGTTAAATGAGTGCTGTTTGGTGGCAAGCATACAAAAGATATATCATTATCTCTGCATAGACTTAGAACATGTACTGATATATGGGAGGATAAGTTGTCGCAAATTAAAACTTTCTTGCCTTGAAGTTTTTTTAACTTTGGTAACATTAGGCTTTCAAACCAGTCTGTAAAGCTATTGGCATCGAACCAGCCACTAGCACCATTGCTATAACATCAACATTTGGGCCAATTCTCGGTCCAGGTTACATGCAAGAAGATTTGTAAACTACATATGGAGGCAAAAGTTCTCCGGCAGCACTACTACCAAACATAGAATAGAAATGCTAGTTTTGGATGAATTACGAATCTTTTCAGGATATTTACAACCACGTTTGGTTATCACCTTTTTTTGGCCAGGGTTATCTGTCAGATTCGACTCATCACAGTTCCAAATTTTCTCTGGTGGCACGTCTTTCACAATTTCCCCCAAATTTGAGATGTAATCCGTTAATATTTCAGCATTTATAGATGCTCTACTGCGTTTTATATTACTAGCAAATCGTGCAGTGAGTTCTGGATGGCGTTTCAGAAAATTTAAGACCCACTCATGACCAGGTATATTGTTTTGAAATGTTCTCACAATTCTACCAACTCGGCTCAAGAATGATTTCACGATCATGCGCAAATCAAAAGAGTCTAGTGGGAAACCAAATGTGCTGAAGGTTTATATACAGTTTCTTCTTCCTCGGAAAATATCATGGGTCTTCCAGGTTTTTCAAGTAGATTGCCTTTAAATTTATTAATGATAGTTCGCCGCGTATTTAAACTCTTGTGCGGCTTTTCTCTGCGTCATTCGTTTACTTCTAACTGCTTCTAAACATTGTCGCAAAGTTTCTTGGGTATAATTTAGATAAGCCCGAGAACCTAGTTTTCTTTTATACACTCTTGGCATATCTGCAACCAAATTTATAACTAAATAAAGTAAACAAGTATCGTTTGGGGTAACTTTGCTCCAAAAAAATAGTGGGGCAAAGTATCCCCATATTCGGCGCAATATAACCTCAAAAGGGTAAACATTACGAAACAAATCGAAATAAGTTTTAAGATTGTTCAACTCACACGACTTTCTAAAGCAGTGGTTCCCAACCTCTTTAAGATGTTGTACCGGTATGTAGTAGACAATATGATGGCGTACCTGTAAGTAAATATTTTTGGAAAAACGAGTCCTACACCCCTTGTAGTCCTAATCGTCGAAGAGAAACGAACTTTGTTCGGGTTGCGATTGTTAAGAAATGACCGCTCCGTCTCTGTCTCATGATTCTGTGTCACATTGTTACTTCATTGTTATCGATCACCATAAAAGGAGAAAGTATTCGAATTATGAATATTGAAAAAAGATAGACAATACGATTTTGTTTCACAATTTATTGTATAAAAAACAAATTATTTTACGCAAAATATTGTTTTTCTTATTGTTTCTCGCGTACCGGTAGCTCGACATTCGTGTACCGGTACCGGTACGGGTACCACAGGTTGGGAACCACTGTTCTAGAGCTAACATGATAATACATCAAATCAAAATACAACTTACCTTATTATTGATATAGTGATTCTTATACACAATGATTTTTACCGGCCTCAATTGTTGTCTAAATGGGTGGTTTCAAACAAGCAAGTGTTTGAAGGTCAATAAGTGGGGAGAAGTATAACTGCGTTATTTTAGATGCATATCGGAGTGCCCCCTACTGGAAAACAGACTTTATCACTTTTTATTCTGTGCAACTACGACAATGTAGCAAAAATTGTAAAGTCAGAAATTGGAGCAATGTATGTCCCACAGGAGCAAAGTAACTTCGTTTTACGGTACCCAATAAGATAAAATTTAAAAAAGAAATCATCCAAATATGGCTGATTCCGTTCTCCAGAAGTGAAATACTTTCAACCTTCTATCACTTCCGGTTCTACCGGAAGTAGCTATCAATTCAGTAGCGGCGTAGTATAGGTTGGCACCCAGAGCGGTTATCTATTAAGCACCCCCAAAATAAAACAACAAATACTAAACGTGCTGATGTGACTTTATTTTGCTAAAACATTCGATCACATGAACAAAATTTACTTTCCTCTCCTTTTCAATGGACAATATGGAAAGATTGGTAAGTCGCCCTTGGCTCATTGTTGATCTTAAGTAAGATTTCATCAACTTTAATTTTGAGAAACTCTTTCACAAGAAGCCACTGAAACACAAACAGTTAAAAATAAATCTTAGACACAGCGCTAGACTCGGAACAGACTCAGAATAGTCCCATTTTACCATGAATTTGTGAAGCTCCAAGGTAGTCCATAAAACCGCTTCTAGGAAAGAAATGCTGGCGGCTTCCAAGTGGCGTCTCAGTCTGAAAATCTCCAAAATTATGTCCTCTGCAAAATGGTCATCTTAGATTTTTGTCAGATTTGGAACTATACCACGAAGTTCTTCTGTTGACGTAAGCACAGTTTTAAGCTGAACAACACCAAATGTTATAAGAATGCCATCCACTGCCCTTTAACGATGGTTTACTTCTATCATTATCAGTAAAATCTATCACGACATCCTAACATAGCTCTCTGCAACTCTTCTGGCAATGTTAGTCCAGCGTCTTAAGCCTCGTTTACATTTGGAAAGTTTACTGACGGAAAGTACTTGCAGCCAGTAAACTTACGATGTTTACACAAGAAATACATCTAACTTTCTTGTTTAGTTTCTTTCTTGAAAGAAGTTTTTCTTGTTTACACATCGTAAATTTACTGGCGACATGTACTTTCTAGGCTTTTCTATTTCCAGAAGATAGGGCCTCGATTTTTCCAGCTAATCGCTCTAGAAACTTCCGGAGTGATGAGTCACCCACAGCGCGAACTTTCGAGCAAGTGGTTGTCCTTGACCCAATATGACTTCCGGGGCATCGCAATATTTAGTACCTACTTTCGCCTACCGTGAACTATTCTTGTCTTCATTTGACTTCATTTTTCTCGCAAGGAAGTTTTGTGCTAAATTGACAAATATAGTCGACGCAACGGTTATAAACAATAACACTGACTGACTGTAATTGTTTGTTTGACATATGCAGTGGTGCGGTGGGGACGGCGGGGGTGGAGGGGCTGAAATGACGCGAGTGGGTTGTCGCCCCTTGGTGCTTGGCTGGTGCTTGACCCGGGGCAGAACGAATTGAGGCCAATCAAGTTCAAATTGATACCAATCAATTTCAAATTGAGACCAATCAATTTCAAATTGAGACCAATCAATTTCAAATTGAGAATAAACAAAATCAAGTTGACACTAAACAATATCAAGTTATCATGATAAATTTTATATGTTTACTCTCAACTTGATATTGTTTAGTGTCAACTTGATTTTGATTAGTCTCAATTTGAAATTGATTGGTCTCAATTTGAAATTGATTGGTATCAATTTGAACTTGATTGGCCTCAATTTGCAATTGATTGGTCTCAATTTGAACTTGATTGGTCTCAATTTGAACTTGAAAAGGTATAGATGTGAATATGTTTGCACATCTAAACTCTGTTCCATTTTTATTTTTAAAAAAGAAGACTGTGGTATCATTTTATAAAGTTTTACATATGAACACCAACAGCAATGATGACACTATTTTATGTTCTATAATAAATATATTTTCCGTCGACTTGGTGCACAAATCGTTTATTTATGTAAAGCTTATGGACTCATTAATGAACGACTTTACATTAATGAACGATTTTTGCATATGCACTAAACAATCAAAAACAAGTGGTGTGTGTATGTACGAGTGTTTGCATGTTTGTGCGTGTGTGTATGCATGTTTGCATGTGTGTATGTTTGTATGTATGTTTGTATACTCTGTTCCATTTTTATATGTAACTAAGAAGGGTGTAGTTTCATTTTATAAAGTTTTACACATGAACACCAACAAAAATGATCTGACAGTGAAAACATTATTAAATTTCAGATTTCTAACAACATTGCCTAATTCATATATTGAAATAATTAAATTATTGCTTCAATCATGCAATTGTACTGTTTTTTTAATTATTTAAAAAATGCCAAAAATCATTGATGAAAATAAGAAAACTTCAATTAAAGTAAAATAAAAATAGCAAATAAATTCTGTTCTCTATAGATACTCAATAACATAACCCACTGTCATAAATTATAACATATTTTTTTAAATATAACGTATTTTTTCAAATCTAGAAACTTTTTACTTTGGCCAACAATACTGTCACCTAAACAGAGCCAACTTAGTTAAAAATAAAAATGTGACAGAGTTTAGAGAGGAAAATTAAATTAAATAGAAGCATGCATCAATTTCTATGGAAACGACTTTACAAACATTAATTTCAGTCATTTGCATTGTGACAGTGACACTTCATTTTGAATGAAATAGATCTTGAAGGTTTTTAACTTGAAAGTTCTCTAATGTAATATTTTATAAACTACAATATCGTAGAAAAAATAGCATTTCATACTCAAGATGAAATACTTTTTTTTCGTTCGTGGACTTGCCCCACTCGCCGGTAGCACGGCTCGTGAACAACTGTACACTTACGAAAATAAAAACGGTGTTTTCATCTCTTGTTGCAAAATATACTATTTTTAAGTTTTAGAATTATATTTATAGTAATTATAGTAATTTATCCGTCTCGTCTCTAATTAAACTCCTTTGTAATATACAGGGTGTCTCTAAATTATATGGACATGGCTTAACCACAGATTACTGGGATAAAAAAAGACGATTTAACACAACTTATCTATATACATATACGGTTAGTTTAGCCAGTATTCAGCTTCAAAGTTAATTAAAAAAAAACTTAATTTGCTTATAACAAGAGAACATTCACATTGATTTTGATGTTATTTGGTATGACACTTTTTGCGGGTATGGCTCATATTTTGACATAATATTGTTATTATCAGTAGACCGGTTGTGCATAAAACAAGGGTGGCCCAACATTAATACATTCATTTTTTTTAATGACAAAGCAAATAAATTAAAAAAAAACAAATCGGACGCAGGCATTCATTATTAAGTTTTTTTGTATCTTTATAGTTTTTGATATCTATTACAGTTTCGACACAAAAAAATAAAATATGAGTGACTGCACTACACTCGTTTGAATTTTTTTTAAAAGTAATTACATTTATTGCGCTACGCACTTAGCTTTCCACGTTTTGCAATCAACGCCACTTCACGCAAACAAGGCAAATATGCATTTTTTTTTATCATTTAATGTTATCGTGCATTACTATCTGAATATTCGCACACGTGAATACATGTAAACAGAACCGTTTGCTTTATCATATTTGCACGGCAAACAGGAAAAATCAATATCGCAAATTTTGCGGATACTCGTGATTAATCGCTAAATAACAGCAGTAAATATTTGCCGCGGCAATAAAGTGCGAGTAACGAGCAACACGCTCCAAAACGTTTAGTTAATTACTGAGCGTGCAATATACTTTTTAAATTATAGTTTTTTGAAAACCGTGCCAAATTTATCGATGACAATACTACGAAGTTACACAATACAATTCGCATTTTCGTGCATGAGTCATAACATTAATGGATAATAATAATCAAATATACAGAGTGATCAGAATAATTTGTAACAAACGGGTAACTTTATTGGTATGTATTTTAGAGGAAGAAGATGTTATGCAAACAAGTCCTGCATTAAATTATTAATAGAATTTTTTGAAAACTGAAAAAACTCAAAATTGAATGATTTTTTTGGAAAAAGTGCTTATTTAAGTTCCTAAATTGAATATATTATGTACATTATGTGTATTATAAAAAAGTCCTGCATTATCTCAAATTAATAATAGCATTTTTTTTAAACTAAAAAACCAAACAAAACTAAAAATTAAAATTTGAATGATTTTTTTTAAAGGTGCTTAATTAAGTTCTTAAATAAAATTCATTATGTACATCATGTATATTATAAAAAAGTCCTGCATTATCTCAAATTATTACTAGCATTTTTGAAAACTGAAAAAATTAAAAATGAAAAGATTTTTTTTTTAAAAGTGCTTAAATAAGTTCTTAAAATTAAAGATATAATGTAATAACAGTTTGTTATTACCTTCTGCATATTCTTTTATATTTCTCTTGTGTGACCTGCATTTCACATTTTTAATAAAATTTCTAAACCGCGTTATCTGGTTTGTCATTTTAATTTTTCGTTTTGTAATGTATTTGTTACTAAAGTATCATTTGCACTGGTAAAATACCGTTAACTAACCCAGAAAAGGTTGAAATTGTTCTTATTGTGGGGAATTATTATTGGGAAGCAACTAATGAATGAAATGTAAATCATCCTGACAAAATCACCAAAACGCAAAACTATTGCGCAAGTTCAAATAAAATTTTTAAATCGCTTTATCTGGTTTGCCATTTTAATTTTTCGTTTTGTAATATGTTTCTCACTAAAGAGTAATTTGCACTAGTAAAATGCCAATGACAATGTTTTTTTTAAATAATGCCCGCCTATTTTAGATCAATTAAAAAAAGTATTCAATTTTTCAGCACAGAAAAAAAAATCAATTTTTAAATTTTATTTTTTTTCAGTTTCAAATAATGCTATTCTTAATTTGAGATAATGCAGGACTTTTTTGGCTAACAACTTTTTCCTCTAAAATTCACACTAAAAAAGTTGTCCATTTGTTACCTATTATTCTGATCGCGGTGTAGATGAATTACACATACGTTTTTTTTTTTTTTATATACAAGTTCAGAAATAGAATTTAATTTGAATTTACATTTTTAAACGTAGTATTAAAACATGCACTTATTAAATTATTGTATGGCATACACATAATTCATGATTTTTTAAATGATTGATACGTCATATTGCTTATTTCAATCATGGCGCATCGTGTTTAAAATAGATTTTAAAAACCGCGCGTTTCTTAAAGTTGCTAAATGCCAAATTCAAGGCGTTTTTACAAGCTAATGCCAAATTGAAGGATTTTTTACAAGCTAATGACAAATTGAATGCCTCTTTACAAGCTAATGCCAAATTGAAGGATTTTTACAAGTTAAGGCCAAATTGAAGGATTAAAGTTGCTAAGGGCAACAACGACATCGAAATTAATGTCATACATAAATGTCAACATACTTTTCAATTTCGCTTGTTGTTCTTCCATCCATTTAATACATTTGTTGTATTCCTTTCTATGTGCAACTTCCAACTCTACGGAACTAATCTACTCTCGGGTTTGGCATAAATGATTAATTTTTTATTACGTTTTTACAAGCAAATACTTTAATTTGGCATTAGCTTGTAAAAAATTCTTAAATTTGGCATTAGCTTGTAAAAAATCATTCAATTAATTAATTTGAATGGCGTTGTTGTCCTTAGCAACTTTAATCTTTTAATTTGGCATTAGCTTGTAAAAAAAACCTGCAATTTGGCATTAGCTTTAAAAATACTTAAATTTGGCATTAGCTTGTAAAACATCATCCAATTTGGCATTAGCTTGAAAAAAAATCCTTCAATTTGGCATTAGCTTGTAAAAACTCCTTCAGTTTGGCATTAGCTTATAAAAAATCCTTCAATTATTTAATTTCGATGGCGTTGTTGTCCTTAGCAACTTTAATCTTTCAATTTGACAATACATTTTATAATTTTATATATAAATCTTAACATACTTTGCAATTTCGCCTGTTGTTCTTCCAACTATTTAATAAATCTGTTATATTCCTTTCTATATGCAACTTCCGACTTCTACGGAACTAATCTACTATCGGGTTTGGCATAAATGATTAATATTTGATAGCGATTTTACAAGCTAATTCCAAATTGAAGATTTTTTTACAACCTAATGACAAATTGAACGATTTTTTATAAGCTAATGCCAAATTGAAGGTTTTTACAAGTTAATGCCAAATTGAAGGTTTTTTACAAGCTAATGCCAAATTGAAGGATTTTTTACAAGTTAATGCCAAATTGAAGGTTTTTTACAAGTTAATGTCAAATTGAAGGATTAAAGTTGCTAAGGATAACAACGTCATCGAAATTAATGTCATACATAAATGTCAACATACTTTGCAATTTCGCCTGTTGTTCTTTCATCCATTTGAGAAATCTGTTGTATTCCTTTCTATATGCAACTTCCGACATGTGCGGAACTAATCTACTCTCGGGTTTGTCATAAATGATTAATTTTTTATTGCGTTTTTACAAGCTAATGCCAAATTGAAGGATTTTTTACAAGCTAATGCTAAATTGAAGGATTTTGTACAAGATAATTCCAAATTGCAGGATTTTTTACAAGTTAATGTCAAATTGAAGGGTTCAAGTTATTAAGGATAACAACGCCATCGAAATTAATGTCATACATAAATGTCAACATACTTTGCAATTTCGCCTGTTGTTCTTTCATCCATTTAATAAATTTCTTTCATTCCTTTCTATATGCAACTTCCGACTTCCACGGAACTAATCTACTCTCGGGTTTGGCATAAATGATTAATTTTTATTACGTTTTTACAAGCAAATACTTCAATTTGGCATTAGCTTGTAAAGAATCCTTCAATTTGGCATTAGCTTGTAAAAAGTCCTTCAATTAATTAATTTTGATGGCGTTGTTGTTCTTAGCAACTTTTATCTTTCAATTTGGCATAAGCTAGTAAAAAATCCTTCAATTTGGCATTATCTTGTAAAAAATACTTCAATCTGGCATTAGCTTGTAAAAAATCCTTCAATTTGGCATTAGCTTGTAAAACATCATTCAATTTGGCATTAGCTTGTGAAAAATTCTTCAATTAACCAATTTCGATGGCGTTGTTGTCCTTAGCAACTTTAATCTTTCAATTTGGCATTAGCTTGTAAAATGTCATATATAAATCTTAACATACTTTGCAATTTCGCCTGTCGTTGTTCCATCCATTTAAAAAATCTGTTGTATTCCTTTCTATATGCAACTTCCTACTTCTACGGAACTAATCTACTCTCGGGTTTGGCATAAATGATTATTTTTTTATTGGGTTTTTACAAGCTAATGCCAAATTGAAGGATTTTTTACAAGCTAATGCTAAATTGAAGATTTTTTTTACAAGCTAATGCCAAATTGAATAATTTTTTTACAAGCTAATGAACGACTTTTTACAAGCAAGTGCCAAATTGAAGGATGGCTTATAAGCTAATGTGAAATTGAAGGATTTTTTTACAAGCTAATGCCAAATTGAAGGATCTTTACTGCCTGTTCATTCAATATCTTGACAACCAAAGCTACAACGTTTACGTCATATAAAATATCAAGTTAATGCCAAATTGAAGGATTAAAGTTGCTAAGGACAACAACGCCATCGAAATTAAAGTCATACATAAATGTCAACATACTTTGCAATTTCGCCTGTTGTTCTTCCATCCATTTAATAAATCCCTTGTAATCCTTTCTATATGCAACTTCCGATTTCTACGGAACTAATCTACTCTCGAGTTTGGCATATACGATTAATTTTTTATTGCGTTATTACAAGCTAATGCCAAATTGAAAGATTTTTACCAGCTAATGCCAAATCGAAGGATTTTTTACAAGCTAACGAGAAATTGAAAGATTTTTTACAAGATAGTGCTAAATTGAAAAAGTTTTTACAAGCTAATGCTAAATTGAAGGATTTTTAACAAGCTAATGCCAAATTGAAGGATTTTTTACAAGCTAATGCCAAAATGGAGGATTTTTTACAATCTAATGCCAAATTGAAAGATTTGTTTAGAAGCTAATGCCAAATCGAAGGATTTTTTACAAGCTAACGAGAAATTGAAAGATTTTTTACAAGATAGTGCTAAATTGAAAAAGTTTTTACAAGCTAATGCTAAATTGAAGGATTTTTAACAAGCTAATGCCAAATTGAAGGATTTTTTACAAGCTAATGCCAAATCGAAGGATTTTTTACAAGCTAAGGTCAAATTTCAGAATTTTTTACAAGTTAATGCAAAATTAAAGGTTAAAGTTGCTAAGGACAACGACATCGAAATTAATGACATACATAAATGCCAACATACTTTGCAATTTGGCCTGTTGTTGTTCCATCCATTTAATAAACCTGTTGTATTTCTTTCTATATGCAACTTCCGACTTTTACGGAACTAATCTACTCTCGGGTTTGGCATAAATGATTAATTTTTGATAGCGTTTTTACAAGCTAATGCCAAATTGAAGGTTTTTTCACAAGCTAATGCCAAATTGAAGCATGTTTTACTTCACATTCATTTAATACCTTGACAACTAAAGCTAGAACAATTACGTCATATCAAACGTTATTTTTTTTTTAAATATTTAGGCCAATTTATGGTACTCAAATACACCAAATATATAAAATAGCATAAAGTATGCGTGGTCTTTCAATCATTGGTCTTTCAAGCACTTCCTCTATAGCAAGCACTTTAGCTGCTTCGGTGCTTGCAAACTTGCTCGTTCCTTAAATACCGAAGTATCCACTTATACTTAATATACTAATTATTAGCTGTCTTGAAAAGTATTATTGATGGTTAATAAGTAATAATCAAATGTTTATACATACAGTAAAAATTCAGTAAATGCTACAGCAACATTCAAACTTAATTATTTTTTTCGTCATTATAATAGATTTGGATTAGAAAATTTAAACCACTTAACGTGAGTTCTGTCAAATGTCATACTTATGGGAAAAAAATCAAAAATAGTTAGTCTCATAGAAAGTTGCTAATAGGGAATGTTGCATTTAAGAAGTTGCAGTTATCGAATTTTTACTGTACTTCTTTTAGATACCACATTTTTAAGGCATTGGCTCAGTTAATAAAATCACATGTAATAAATTTTGACAGCATTATTAATGGTTTTAGTAATTATAAGCTGCGTGCGTATATTATTAACAGCAGTTTATTATTTGTTTATATATTATTATAATTATTTGTTCTGAGCATAGATAATGCATTAACAAATCAATTATATGCTAATAAATATATTACGGAAGGATTGGACCATCACGTTCCAATACCAGAGGGTGGGGAATTGGTTCTCCAACCCTTCAGTCCCATACGTATGGACAAACTGTACGTGCAAAGACATACAAATGATCGATTGAATTATTAATACCAGTAATCCCACTTCTGACATGCTAAGGAATTACATTTTATATTCCATAGTAGCCCCTGAGGCCTACAATCGGTTAAGGCTGATTCATAGATTTCTTACTCGATGCTACGCTGTGACAATGCAATCGCTATAAGCATTTTCAATGCGGATTAAAATCCCACTTCTGACATGCTAAGAAATTACATTTTATATTCCATAGTAGCCCCTGAGGCCTGAAATCGGTTAAGGCTGATTCATAGATTTCTTACTAAATGCTACGCTGTGACAATACAATCGCTATAAGCATTTTCAATGCGGATTAAAATCCCACTTCTGACATGCTCAGCAATTACATTTTATATTCAATAGTAGCCACTGAGATCTGCAATCGGTTAAGCCTAGTTCATAGATTTCTTACTCGATGCTACGCTGTGACAATGCTATCGCTATAAGCATTTTCAATGCCGATTAAACGTTGTTGAAAATGCCCATAGCGATAGCATTGTCACCGCGTAAATGCGTCGCGTAAGAAATGTATGAATAAGCCTTTACACGGTAATTGCAACGATGTAACTTGTTCGTACAATTTATCAATCAATTTTAATCTATTCTTCCAATTCTTATTTTATTTTAATCTATTTTTGTAATACCTCTGTGTTATTGACATTTATCAGTACTGTCTGCTTGATCGATATGACAGGCGTAAAGGCCTTGGCCGTTATAATAACGGCCGTGGACGTTATTTAAATGACAACGCAAATTTATGAGCAATATAGTCTTCATATTCTTTCTCATACCTGCTGCTGCTTTTTTGGGGAAGTAAATCGATTGTGGCAGCATTTGCTTCATTTAGTACATCTTCGGGGATACCAAAAAACGAAGAACTTTGCACATCTGACATTATTTTTCTAATTTCACTTTGATTTGTTTGTTTGTATTTGAACCGTTGAAGTTGCTATGGTATCAAATTGCGCCTGGATAACTAGTTTATTAATTTTGAAATTTAATATTGATAAATTGACCAGTTTTTGTAATTTAGGTATTACAAAAAGTATCGAACAACATACGGCCGATATGTAGCAAATAACAGGCTTGGTTGAATGTAAACCTCGGCTGCGCTCCGCTCCGCTTCGCTTCGCCTCGGTTTACAAACTTCAACCCACGCCTGTTATTTGCTACATATCGGCCTAATGGCGTTATATACTATTAATTACACATGTCAACACTTACGTCTCAAAATTGTTTTAACAACGGCGCGTTATTAAAACAAAAAAAGTTGTGCTTTTTTGTCGATTTGTTAGCAACACATGTTACTAGCACTGGTGTAAACGTACCGTAAGTGTAACTGTGTAAGTGTAACTTTAATTAAAAGTTTAATTGGCCTAAATAAACCAGGGGACACAACAATTTGCTTTTTGGCGTAATTGTTGCTAATTAGCCACAGAAAAAAGATGGGGTTTTCTGCCTTACACTTCTCATTGTAATACCTGGGTATTGGGCGTACTGTAAAGGCTATACTGTACCTCTTGACAAAAACAAAAATAATACAAATATATCTATAAATTATAAATACTTTGCAATTATGATTGATAAGATTATCTCGCAAAACTGTTTGTAAGTCATCAATATTTATATGAATTTAATAATAATATAATCGTAAACTAAGATCCTGTTTTATTATTAATCTAGAAATTCGTCACCCTGCGCGATAGTATTTCTTTGTTTTAACGCTGCTGCGTATATGCATTACACATAATGCATGTAATGATAAACAATGCGATACATAAACTGAACTAAACGCATTTTCTTTAACACGTACATATTGTTGGTATATATGTATTCAGTATTATTTGTAAGATTATTTTTTTGCTTGCTGTAATAATTAACATGGTTAGCAACCTATAGAAAAAAACATCGTGGATCTGCCCACTGCCTGCTGTATTTTTTTTTATAAATATAGCTAAAATTTCAACGTACATATTCGTTTGAGGCTATCCAAGAAGTCAATTTTTGATGGACACGATAACTCAAAAATGCTCAAGAGTTTTGAATGAAATTACATTCATATTATTACAATAAAATTCAGATTTTACTCACTTCTTTGTTTATAGCTTATGAATTTTATTATTTTGTTTTTTCTCTTTTCTCAGGGCCAAAAAGTGGGATCAAAATAAATTAGACGGCAGGCAAAGAATATAAATTTTAATTAAGCTTTATTAAAATATTAAATATTTAGATAATTGATAACAAAACAAACACTACACTAATTCAATATGAAACAAAATGAACGCTTGACAATAGAAAGCAAGTCCTATCACTAATTAACAATTAACACTATCAATATTTTATAACAATAATTCCCTAAATTCCTAATTCGCACAATTAACTCCCTAATTGAGTAGTAATTTTAGTAAATTCTACCTGGCATTCATATTCATATTCCTGGTGAATAGCGGCAACTCGCAGTGGTGATCGGCAATCCTGGTTGCAGATGTCGAATCAGTAAATTCGATTAAGTCGGCACCAATTCCCTCGATTCAAAGTCCTGCTGTCCTCGGTTGATCCTCTTCGATGGTTGACGTTCTCGCTGAATCGTCTTTAGGGTTGAAGTTCTCGGTGAATCCTCTTGGACTCCTTTCAGCTGTTCCGTGTTGATAATGATTCCCTAGTTCACGTCGAGTGTTTACAGATGCTCGAACGCAAATAATTACTCTTCCGAAATTGATTATATCTGCGTAAACAAAACGTAAATCAAACTGTATTAGAATAACGCGTGAATGTAAATAACTATTGTTCGACGATATTTGTTTCGGTACAACTGTTTTCTTTTTTCTCTGCTGACCAACGTGGATGCTCCGGGATTTAAAGCGAATCTGATTGTTTATCGGCGTTCAGCCTTTTTAAAACCTCGGTTAAACAAGTGATTTTCGCTTGTTAAAATCCGCCTACGTTGATCCAAATAAGCGTGTAAATTGTCGAGTTGCTGCCAAGTTTGTAACCACGGCAATGAATCAACAAATTATAATTATGATTATGATTATCCATATACCGGTGCAACCATAATTCCAATTGTGATCTGATATTCGAGATCCTTGTATTTTTCTGCTTCTATACGAATGTTGAACGTCTTTGTATGATTAGTTTGAATTTTCCATTGAATTTTATACATATTACTGACTCATTGCAATTATTTTGCGTTATTTGTGCCCTGAATTAATTATAATTCTAGCTATACAGATCTGATTTGACTACCTAAGTAATCCTATTAATATCTAAATACCCTAAATCTAATATATTCAGTATAATTTCCTTTAAACAAAATCCTATCTAACATATACTATAAAATAACAAATTAAATCTATCAAATATATATATATATATATATATATATATATATATATATATATATATATATTAACCACTTTATTACTTAATCACTTAAGCATCTTAACCACCAATTACGTGGTTAAAATATAGTGAGATAATAATTAATTATGAATAAATGTACTTTTATAATTATTATAAACAGATATTTTTTGGGTTTTACTAAAATTAGTCGCATATGCAATATTGAATAGGAATGTCATTGTGTTGATTTTAATTGTTCATAATTTTGCAATCAATTGTTGTACGCCTTATCTGGAACCCCGTACCTACTACTATTATTATCATTATTATTATTATCACGTTAGGCAAAAACTAGCTACTAAAACTAATATTGGCATTTATATATTGAATATGAATGCCATTGTGTTGATTTTAATTGTTCATTATTTCCCAATCAAATGTGCGGTATGTGAAAGACTTATGGGTCGATTATTGCGCTGCATTTATCCATAAGTTCAGGGTGAACTGGATGTTCTCAGAAATCGTATTGCTTGTTATTCTCACATTTGAAATACTAGGTTAATAAAGAAAACACTAGGTAAAGTTTCACAAGTTTTATAGAATTGCTATAGAAGTGCTAATTGAGCAATTCTATAAAACTTGTGAAACTTTACCAAGTACCCTAGAATGGTGGGGCCACCCAATTAGAGTAAAAAGGGCCCTCAAGTGAAAAGAGTGTAATAGGCCCAAATATACGCCCAGTATAATACGCATTTACGCAATAAAGTAACTCATATTTTAAAAATCATGAATACAACAAAATTATTAAATTAATTCATTTACAAATAATCCCAGGGTGAAATGTGATAAATGGCCATCGCAAGTCGCGCCAAAGCGTCGCCAAATATCTCAAGAGCCGAGGCCTGCATATGCACGGTTTTGGAAGATTCCATGTCGTGGTGTCACATAAACTATCTGGGTATCAGCACCCCTTAGAAACGAGCAAGCGCCAGGCACGTAAAAATCACCTCGAATGGCAACGCTTTAAGTTAAGTGTAAAACTCTGCGCTAAAAACGCATTAATACCACACGCACACTCAAGATTAATAATCACCATGATAACTAAGAGATGGGGGCGAATATTTAGCAGTAGATATGCGAGGGGAGTGGAGATTTGAAGCTGAAAAAAACCTATTTAAGCACACAAGCGAGATGAGTAAGAAAGTTGCGTCGGCCACGGGCAACGCACACGACATTCGCGGTTATGAGTATATAAATTCATGTCGGGTTATAATTAAATTAACGATTGCATATAACGTTGTAAAAAAAAAAAGCGAAGTAGAATAAAAATTTGAATACATCGAAAAACGTACAATTCTAGGAACAAAGTAATTTATTTTTTTAGTATTAACGATAATATAAAGTTGTTAAACCAGTCTCATTATAAATTCACGGGAGTGCTTATTCCTTTCAATCAACCCTAAGTTACCTATAAATACCAAACACCGATTACCTATTCCTGTCAGTAAACAAAGGCGGATCGTACGCTATTCGTGTTTACGAATCACTAGAGGAAGCAATAATAAATGTAATTGACGCCCACCCGCGCACTTCGTTCACACACCTGTTATTGTGGAATCACCTCCTCCACTAGAATCAAATCGTCGTCAGCATCATAACATTTAAACATATAAACTCATCATACATCGCGCCCGCGATCGCAAACTAACGTGGCTGTATTCACCATAACTATAACAACTAATCAAGGCATTCAGTGTTATCCTCCGACATACATCATCATATTCAAATCAAAATAATTCATAAAAATGATGGCTTCTTCATTTTAAATCATAAATATTATTGGGCAGAGTGATTTATAATTGTATAAATAAATAAGTTGGATTAAATCATAATAATTTAAAAACATAATTTATAAAAATATTAGTTTCTTTATTTCAAATCATAAAACAAGCACATAACGTACCTATTATTGGGCAGAGTAATTTAGAATCGTACTGATAAAATAGGCTGGATTAAATCTCAATAATTTGAAGACATAATGACAATTTATGGTTAAATATCGTAAACAAGAAATAAGTGGAATTATTAAAACCCCGTATAAACAGAGAAAATGATAAACGAGAGAATGAGGCTTGGTATAATCACAAGAGAAGTTATTAATAACCTCCAATGTACCTAATAATAATATATTATAACATTACATAAACATTTCCGATTGAGGTAGCAGAACTGTTATTTGACACAACTTGTAACATGTCTGACGGTGATGACTACTTGTGACATTGGTGCTTGCTGTGGTCGTGGGTAGAATTACTAATTTACCTCAATCAACGTAAACAATGGGGCTAGAATAATTACATTATTGTGTGGACACCGACACAACCATGAAATTTGGGAAGATCGCGAGATACCTTTAGTAATCATTCATGAATTATTGGGGATATTTCAACATCTTTAAATAGTTCTATTTTTGATCATATCACTTTCCCGTAGTTAAATGGAGTGAAAGGGCATGGTAATAAATGGTCTAAGAAACTAAAGAAGCACGTGCATGTATAACAAACACTCGTAAATAAACTTCGTAGTCATAACCATTTTCAAACTAAATTGAATACATAAGAGAATTTACAAATTCATTAAAAGGTCAACGGAATCTAGAAAATAAATCAATTCATGTCATAATCGTCAACCTGTGTTTTATTTCCCTGTACGTTATAATTATATAAATTAATTTACATCATCATCAACCTGTGTTTTATTTCCCTGTGTCTTACAATTTCAGCGTGTCTATTATTAAATAAACAAATCCTTAAATTGGTGCTTTCTTGTATTAATCCATTATTAGTGTACGTTAATTAACACATTGCCAATAGCAAAGAACCTTGAGAGTAATCACGGTAGTTAAATTAAACGTCACGACGTGTAAGTACTAAATACGATCACAAATCACGAGCCAAAAATAATTAAAACATTATATAATAAATATAATAATTTCACGATAAAAACGACGAATAATAAAATAAATATAATAATATAATATCGGAGCGTTACAAGAGTGCGGGAAGCCAGACCAGTAGGAGTAAGAAATAGAGGAAGACCAAGGCATGAGTGGGATACTAGAATAAAGGATGTACTGCAAAAAAGAGGAAATACTCTAAGAGAAGCAAAAAAGATAGCGTTGACAGATCCGAATGGAAGTTATTTTTGAATTGAGCAATGTAAACAATGAGTAATGCAGCCAAGGGAGCAAATTGCAAAGAAATAATTATAGCGTAAAAGTGTAAAGTGTACTCGGCGACGCTTTAATGCGCGCTAGTGGGAAAAATAAAATGACCATAATAAAGGTATTATCAATTAAAAGAATAGGTCGAAGGAAAAGGAAACGGTCGAAATGTGATTAATATCAATAAATAAAGAAAAATTAACAACGATGTTACTGTGTGGAGAATAAGTATAAAAATTTCTCCTCATAAATCCAAAATTTAAGTCAAATAAATAAATGCACTTTATGTATCAATTCCAGATATCAATATATTGATAGTGAAATGTTACGTTTATTACAACATGTAATGTTTGTATTATGTGATATTGTTGACCTACAAGATATTAATTACTTAATATACATTATTATTCTAATCGTATACACTAATAGGCACGAATTAACTTATTAATCGCCTGTATCGTTACACAGCCTTGAGCAAATTTATTATACTACGAGTACTTACTACGCTTCCATAACCTTCACACGTAAAGTTGTATCCGTCTCATACGCTCGTAAAAATTCATAATGTGTCCCTCATCTACAGTCTGAATCTGCATATGCGACTAATTTTAGTAAAACCCAAAAAATATCTGTTTATAATAATAAAAAAGTACATTTATTCTTATTAATTATTATCTTACTATGTTTCAGCCACTTTATTACTTAATCACTTAAGCATCTTAACCACTAATTGAATGTGTTAACCATACCATAAAAAAATATGGGAAGAGATTATACTCTTCGGAAAATTATTAAAAAAATGTTTTCTTAGCTGCTAGAAAAATATTAAATAACAAACTAATTTCCTTATTACAGAAAATAGCACAAAAACCCATTTACGATAATGCCCATGGTGATGTGGCAACAATGATTGATGATTTAATTAATTGGCCTTATCATTGTTTTAATAATCATTCGCGTTGCAAAAATTTAGAATGTCCTGCATTAAAAATTATATGAATTACGATATTTCGCGGTTTAAATACCAAGTCCGTAAAATAAAGTCGGTGTTCTTTCAAACGGCAGAGCCCCGAGAGAGCTGAAAAAATAGCGGTAAAAAATGACCTTTAAATGCACTTGATTCGCATATTTTAAACTTCTGTTAGGAGTCTGTTGACAGAGTTCTTGGCAACATGGCATGGCAATTATGTCATTGCTCCATCTCGTGGCGAACACATGAACTGTTTGAAGCTTATTTTTAACTATTTTCACGGCGGGGAATTCAATTTAGGTACATTTTAAATAATTAATAAAACCATAAAAAGATCTGATAATTAATAAGTACTATATCTTATTAGATACAGTATTTTACAAAGTTTCAGGATATATTTTTGGAATGGATAAGTATAATTTCTCTGAATCAAATTATTTAAATAATATGGTAAACAATTGGTAATTTTAATTATAAACTATATAGTGTCACGTAGAATTAGGTCTATATTCATGTAAAGCTTTAAAATTGTGCAAATATTTGCAAAGACAATCCATGAAGATGAAAAACATCAAAAATCGAAGATTTAATGAAATTTCATCGAAAAACTAACTATATAGTGACACATAGTATTTATTTTGATAAATTATGGTACAGAAAATATAACGTGAAAGTGATTATTAACAGCGTTTAAGTTGAAAAACACTTTTACGCCCGAAAAAACGTTAAGCAAGTTAAGGTTGTCACAAAGGTAAAGTTTTTGTGTTCATTCAAGATCTGGAATCTTATCGAATATTTAGGTGATTGTTTAGGTAACTGACTAAAATATTATCTATGATCGAAATCAGTGGCGGAGTTATACTTCTGCCTCTATAGTTTAAGTTTACTACATTATTGACTTCATTATAATTGTATTTATAATAAAAAAAAGTTCTCAAATAAATTTTAATTGTTCTGATATTGATAGTACAAACTAATGTGAAATGTTTAAAACAACTTCTTTCAAGAACTAGAGATTGAAAATGAATCTATAATACCATCAAAGTTTATCGCCTGTTGGTAAACTCCGATTCGATGGTCAGAATTGCCACATCCTTCAGGCGTTCTTCGGTCGTTGTAGACCAGAGCTTGTATATTTTTTTATTCTTTTCAACACGGAAAACGACCTTTCTGCTGAAAAATAACGGTAATTTGTTGTCATGTAGCACTTCGCAAATATTTATGTGCCTATTGTTTTTGTACATGTTTTGTTCAGGACCTTTAAAAAAAATGTATACACTCCATAGGCAAAACTAGGCTGTTTCAGAGCACTCTCTCTGAAGGGGGCGCTTGAGTCCCTCCCAGCTCGAGTGGACTCAGCTTACATCCTTGCAAGTGTTTTTCTCCTCCGTTTTCTTGGTTTCTTGTCCACCAAACACCTATTGTTACTGACAATTGAACCAGCAAGGATGTAGTAAATTTTTAATTTACCTAAACATTTATTATTATTATCCGTATTCAGCAGGATGTATAAAACAAAAGAAGCTTCCAAAGTATATAAATGGTTTCGGGACTATTTTTGGGTAGAATACAGCGTCCGGCAAAATTCAGCATTCTGCTTCCTGTAAATGCTATTTTCAAAAAAAATATTTGAGAACCGGTTTTTTCTCATTCGGCTTTAAAAATTGGAAGAAATCCTGAGAAAATATCAAGTACATCGAGTTTTTAACTATCATAGAGTCGCTATGCAAAATGATCTCTTTTTAATAGCTCTCTCAAATATGATCACTGTAAAAGTGGTTTTATTACGAAACAAACACCAAATTTGTTTTGTTTAGAGGCCATAATGAAAGGCTGCAAGTACAAATCGTTGTCTAGAATAAGTTTTTGAACTTGAAAAAAAAAATCGAATTGCATTTAAAGAAATGTTAATGACGTCATAAGTAAAAAATTGTTCATTTGCTAGTTCATTCACACGCGATTTGCGATTTGCAATTCCCGAATTTTGTTCTGATTACATTTGAAAACATTTATGTCATTGTAAATATAATCAAAAGCTCTACAAAAGTAGTAGAATGAAAAAACAAACGAATTGCATTTAAAAAAATGGAGATACTTTGTTCTTGCACGACCCCTCAATTGAAAAATCTCTTGAAATTTAACAATATTGAGAAATGTCTGAAATGAGAAGTATCTGTTATGAAATGAACATTTTTTAAATTATCGACAAATTTGGAGAATGATAACATATGAGTAATAATCATGTATTATAGTCAATCATTTCTGACAGAATTCTTTAGAATTTTCGTTATAGTTATAGCAAAATTCATAAAAAAATGATATACTTCTGTCACAAGGATGGTTGAGTAGGGCTAATGATTTATATTAATACTAAAAACTTGATTTATTTTTATCATTATAAAATATAAAGTATAATATCTCAAATGAAAATGGCCGCTGTCGGCATCGCCCTGGTTAGGTTCTCGTTAGTTCTGTAACAAGAGAAAACGTAACTGAGCATTGAATAACAACACTCTGTGAGCCTCTCAATATGGTATTATCTTGTATATCAGGATACAGTAATTGTTGATCAACGTAAGCTTATCGATAAACGGAATATAGTTCAGGGTGCTTCCTGTCTAAGACAAAGGGGCCTAGTCGATCAATCCCTACTCATGTCCACAATGTTACACACATATGTACCTGGGAGTTACCTCCCCCACATGCCAAAGTGTTCCAGACAATACCTATCCATACCAGGTAATACCATAACAACAATGAGTAGCAACTCACCAATTAACAGCTCACAAGGTACACATTTCACCACCACAGTCACAGGGATTATGACGCGAGCAACGCGCGTCCCTTCGACTTGCACCCTCTATGCAACCCTTATGGCGGTGATGTAACAAATTAAATATATATTATATCTCTACTAAAGAATTAAAAAAAATATATTTATGTGTCGAATCATTTAACCCTTGAATTTTATGTAACACTTCATAAAATTCATTTGCTTTTGCTATATACTTCAAAGCATTTTTTTAAATTGCGTTATCGTTCACAAAATTTGTGAAATTGTGATGTACTTTGTAGAATTCATTGAAATTTTAAAGCAGAATTTCTTGAATTATAAGTTACTTTGCAAAAATCATTGATATTGAAAGTTTGCAGAATATGCATTAGAATTCGTAGACTTCCTCTACGTTTATATTACACTGTGTATACAAATTGATCTCGAAATTATATAGAAATCTCTCAAAATCTTAAGAATTATTGAGATACGTCCAGAAATCTCGAAGGTTATTGGGAAATCTTGGGAATAATTCAAATATATCTGGAATTATTGATAGTTATTGGAAAATCTGTGAAAATCTCGAAAATTATTGAGAAATCTTGGGAATTATTGAAAAATGTCAACCAACTTGCATTTCTTGATCTGAAAATTATTGAAAAATAGCCAGGAATCATGATAATTATTGGAAAATCTGTAGAAATCTCGATAAATATTGAAAAATCGTAGAAATGATTGGAAAATCTCTCAGCATCTTAATATAATTTGGAAATCCTTAGATATTTTATATCGTGAGAACCAATTTGGATTTTCAGATTTTAATCTTGAACTATTAAAAAATCTTAAGAATATATGAGAAATCTGTATCAACCTGGAAAATTATTAAGAAATGCTTGGAATTATTGAAAAATCAATTAATATTTTTACTACGGATTTCGTAATAATTATGAAGATTTCTGGAGATTTTTCAATAATTTTCAGATCAAGAAATTCAAGTTGGTTGACATTTTTCAATAATTCCCAAGATTTCTCAATAATTTTCGACAGATTTTCCAATAAATATCAATAATTCCAGATATATTTCAATTATTCCCAAGATTTCCCAATAACCTTCGAGATTTCTTGAGGTATCTCAATAATTCTTAAGATTTTGAGAGAATTCTATATAATTTCGAAATCATAAACATTAGAAATGATTGACTATAATACATGATTATTACTCATATGTTGTCATTCTCCAAATTTGTCGATAATTTAAAAAATGTTCATTTCATAACAGACACTTCCCACTCACTCCCAATAAAAATTGCTATTAAAAACGCTTACAAGGAAATGATAAATATTTTTACAAAAGAAATTATGTCATTGCAAAGAGAATTGAAAGCTCTACAAAAGCTATGAAATGGGAAAAAAATCGAATTGCATTTAAAAAAATGTCAGTGACGTCATAGGTCAAAAATGACTGAAGCCTAGTTCATGCACAAGCGATTTGCGAATTTTGTTCTGATTGGTTAAATTTGAAAACATTTGGCTTTTTAAACTTAATTCTACATCTACTGATGTAATTGGTGCAAATTTATATTTGCTAGTGGTTGATGGGCAGATTTATATTTCTTCGTAGTTTCCTTACAACTCATTATAAAATTTGGTTACACGCTCATATCACGTATGTTTTTCAAAACTTTATGAACTTTGTTTTTATGCATTATCTGACGTATTCTCCAATTGTCCTCACCCTAAGCGATAGTAGTATACAAAAGGAAATACCTGCTAAATTGACTAACAGATTAACTGACTAGCAGAGCTTTAAAAACTTGAAGACACTACCAACTTGCCATCCTCAATAAGAAACGAAGATCAGCTAGTTGAAAAAAAAAATTAAACCATTTTTACAAAGTTATAATCCTCCCAAGAATTTTGTCTGGATGATGTGTATCTAAATGGTATTGTAGATAGTACCGCTAATTGCTTATTGAATATGTATGTAAAATAAACTATTGATGCATATTATTTTGCTGTTATGGAAGATGATACCAGAACAGAAGATAAATTAAGGTAAATCATATCGATGCCATTCAGGCAGTTACATTAACATATCCGACAATTTTAGTATATTTTAAAGAATATCTGATGCAACAGCAAAACGGCTAGACGCGTTGCTTATTAAAAAAAAATACCATTTTGTGTTTGTCCTTACATTTGAACAAATTCTTGATGTCGCTTCAGGAGTTCATCAATTGCTTCAGAGTGCTTCCCAAAAATGTGCCGCTCTGGGTTATAGCCCTCATAGCATTCCCCCCTAAATACGCCACTGATCGAAATGGTAATAGATGTTTTAAAGCAAACATAATAGAAATTATGATAATAACGAAGCTCGTGTGGGTTAATAAATTAAGGCTCGAGCTAGTTGTGGGTTCACCAAAATCTAGATATGAAGAGGTTTTGGAACAACTGAGCGGCTGTTAAAACAGTTACATAATTGGGCCATTAAGTCCAATTGAAACCGTTACCCCATTCGCGTTTGCTTCGTCGTTAATAAATTAATGAATGCCCCATTCGGTCCTGTTTATTGTTATAGGTTTTAAGAAAAACAATATCGTCGTTAAATTCCAATTAATTTCAGTGCGTTAATCGCCAAATGACGAGTTAAGTGCGTATTACAGTTAACCAATGCAGGCAGCTGCGGAGTAACCTTTCAGCGAAGATTGTTGTTTTTTTTAATTATTATTATTCATTAATGTTATTAATTCATTAAACATCGTGGTGTAAACAAACAAAAACGGAGAATGTTGTGCGAAATTCTGTGTTTCTGAGACTCGACGGAGCGGAAAAGTGATCTGCCCAGGAAACGGCACTCAGGACGTGGCCACCGGTTTGGCACGCAGTTCGGCCGAATTCAAGGACCTTGCTGTGGATATATCGATAGCTCGCGACTCGAAACTGCCACGCTGATAAGGAATGTGCCAGTTTTTTTACAAAGATATACTCTATTTTTTCTAAACTGGCGTTCACGTCATCAATATAATAATCATAATAATGATGACACAATTTTACAAGGTTGCCAGCTGTCCTGGGTATTTAAATATGGCTGCAATCAGCTGTTACGCCCGTGCAATCTTGTGCGCGGTTCGTATCAAATTCGTCGACTTCTCTGTCGTTTTTCGTACAGATATCAATCTTGTGGTTATGGTTTAACATCTACAATGGCAAAATATGCATTGTAATAATCGATCAAATGTAACAAGTTAAACGTTAAAGAAGTTTGGTTATACACACATGTATGAGCATGTGTTAGTGAAAAAGATTTGGCATCGTCGCCGAAAAAATATCACGGCCGCCAACATAACATGATTTATTACATGATTGGCAGGCGAAAACTGTGTCCGTGGTTAATACACCGATTACCAATTTATAACCACTGGTGATCAGTGTTATGTAACAAATGATCCTCAGATTAATTTCGATTCTTAAACTATTGTTATGCATATTCTCGAAAACAATCACGTTGGTACGAAAAAACCTCATCACACAGGTGTTTGATGACGTGAACGCCAGTCTAGAAAAATTGGAGTATACTACAATAAAAAGGATCGTTTCGAGTTTCAAGACTGGCCTCCTTCGTCGCCTCGTCTGTAAACATCTCACTCGCACTGTAAAATACAAGTTCCCGGACTTATAAAGTTAATTACTACTATAGCCCATTACTATCACTTTTTTTTACATATTCGTTATATGAATACCTCATGGCAATTGATAACTTCATTAATATTCCTATTGCTGATCTGAACCAAGGACATTGACATTCTCCAGCTGTGAATTTTGCGATGCAGTAATAGAAAGTAATTCTACCCGTGGGAGATGCACGGGTCTCATTATTCTATTGTGCGCTGTGTCTAAATTGGTAGCAACGTGTGCGACTGAACGAAAACAACACGCGGTTTCCCAAAAAAAAATGTGAAGCAGAAAATACAAACGGACATAAAGATCGCAGTTTGTTTACTGGTTCCACTTCTGCGTAACGTGTTTACATGCGCGATTTTTTTTTGTGGGGAACTTATGTAATTACGATGAAAGCAGGAATTGGTCGTCAACAAATGTAAAGAAAAGGAATTTTATATTTTTAATACAAGGACGCTAGCAAAATTCATAATGCCGATTAAGAATGTAACAATCTTAAATCTTGGGTTTTCTTAAAAAAAATATGTACTTACGAATTCTGCAATTTCGGTGACTTTAAACATTAACTCTTTTATATTTTGCCATAAAATGTATCTTAGATCCGATTGTAAAAATAATAATAAATAACAATTAAAATGTTTCAAAATTGCCAGTAATATTTGTCAAAAACAAATGACAGTTGTCAAAAACTGTCTTAGTAATAATAAGATCTGAATTATTTCTGGAAATTTTCTAATGCCGATTGCCGATTTTAAGACATTTGGTACCCTGAAGTGCAATTTTGAAAAATGTTGAACATTTTTTTGCTTAAAATAATTAGAAATCATCATTCCAAAATATTTCAATTAGAAATACGTATTATGTAAATTGTAGATCATCTGGTTGACTTTTTTTGTGCAATGTGTAAATAAAAAATTAAATCTTTGCTAAATAAACTAGATTTTTTCTATTTTAGTGAAATTACTTACATTTTTAAGACAGTTTTTGACAACTGTCATTTGTTTTTGACAAATATTACTGGCAATTTTGAAACATTTTAATTGTTATTACTTATTATTTTTACAATCGGATCTAAGATACATTTTATGGCAAAATATAAAAGATTTAATGTTTAAAATCACCGAAATTGCAGAATTCGTAAGTACCTTTTTTTTAAAGAAAACATATAAGATTTAAGAATTTAACAAGCAACAAAATATCAATTTGATGAAAATTGTGACTGGCGTGAAATTATGACTGGTAATTTTCGACATATTGACAATTATTTCTGGCAATTTACAGATATTTTAGCAATATTACTACCGATTTTAAGACATTTTAGTACCTTTTACAAAAATGTAATGTTTGCAAACTATATTTTTTTATACATTAGAAAAATTACCGACAACTTTCTGACATTTTAACAATTATTGATGATAATTTTCACTCCTAACTTTTAAGTAAAGTAACTAAAAAAATAAATATTTGCTACATAAATGTTTTTTTTTCTATTTTAGTGAAATTACTTACCTTTTTAAGACAGTTTCTGACAAAAGTCAGTTGTTTTGACAAATATTACCGGCAATTTTGAAACATAACTATTAATACGTATTATTTTTACAATCGGATCTAAGATACATTTTAACAAAACATGTAAGATTCGATAACGTAACAAACAACAAAATATCAAATGTTTGCCAACCAAATTAGATTTTTCTAATTTACTGGCATCTTGAAAATAATTACTGGTAATTTTCGACATTTTAACAACTATTTCTGGCAATTTACAGATATTTTATCAATACTATTGCCGATTTTAAGACAATTTAGTACCGTGGATTGAAATTTTAAAACAACGTCTTGAAATTGTTACTTTAAATTATTAGAAATCACCATTTTAAAATATTTTATTAAAATTTGTAGCAGTCTTCGGGAATCTTTCCAACATTTAACATTAATGACATTTTAGGAAAATTACTGATCATTTTCAAACATTTGACAATTATTACTATCAATTTTCAGACGTATTGGCAACAAAATAACATTAAAATTACCAAAATTGCAAAAATTGTAACTATTTTGTTTTAACAGAAAAATATAACAATGAGTTATCAGATTGTTTAGAAAAAGTTAAATGTACTGGCATTTTGGAATTAATCGTAATTTTCGATAATTTAACAAATTTTTTCTGGCAATTTACAGATATTTTACCAATATTATTGCAGATTTTAAGACATTTTAGTCCCTTGGATGGAAATTTTAAAACAACTTCTTGAAATTGTTACCTTTAAATTATTAGAAGTCACAATTTCAAAATATTTTATTAAAATTAATGGCAGTCTTCAGGAATGTTTGCAACATTCAAAATGACACTTGACAATAATTACTAACAAATTTCCAACGTATTAGCAAACAAATTAATAAATAACATTAAAATTACCGAAAATGCAAAAATTGTAACTATATTGTTTAACAGAAAAATGTAACATTGAATTATCAAATTGTAGATCACTTGGTTAGAAAAAAATTAATTGTTTGCAAACTATATTTTAATTTTTTTATATATTAGAAAAATTACCGACAACTTTCTGACATTTTAACAATTATTGATGATAATTTTCCCGCCCAACTTTTAAGTAAAGTAAATTAAAAAAAAAAATTGCTAAATAAATAACTTTTTTCTATTTTAGTGAAATTACTGACATTTCTAAGACAGGTTTTGACAAATGTCAGTTGTTTTGACAAATATTACTGGCAATTTTGAAACATTTGAACTATTATTACTTAATATTTTTACAATCGGATCTAAGATACATTTTATGGCAAAATATAAAAAATGTTAATGTTTAAAATCACCAAAACGCAGAATTGGTAACTACGTATTTTGTTTAACGACACATATAAAATTCAATAATGTAATAAACAACAAAATATCAAATGTTTACTAACCAAATTTGAGTTTTTTTTCATTTACTGACATTTTGAAAATTATTACTCGTAATTTTCGACATTTTAACAATTATTTCTGATAATTTACAGATATGTTAGCAATATTATTGCAGATTTTGAGACATTTTAGTACCTTGGATTGAAATTTTAAAACAACGTCTTGAAATTGTTACCTTTGATATTAAAAAACCCAAAGTCGTAAGTTTTACATTCTGCAATAACATTCGACGAGACTTATTTTAGTAAATTTTTGTTTCATTCAAATTACAGGTGATAGAGAGAGACGACACTAGTTGTTTTCAATTTCTCTTAATTTATTGCAAAAGTTTTCTTGATATTAAAAAAGCCAAAGTCATAAGTTTTATATTCTGCAATAATACTCGACGAGACTTATATTGGTAAATTTTTGTTTCATTCAGAATACAGGCGATAGACAGAGATGACACTAGTTTTTTGTCAATTTCTCTTAATTTATTGCAAAAGTTTTCTTGACATTAAAAAATCCAAAGTCATAAGTTTTACATTCTGCAATAACATTCGACGATACATTATTTTGGTAATTTTTTGTTTCGTTCAGATTACAGGTGATAGATAGACGACACCAGTTTTTTTCAATTTCTCTTAATTTATTGCAAAAGTTTTCTTGATTTAAAAAAAGCCAAAGTCATAAGTTTTACATTCTGCAATAACATTCGATGAGACTTATTTTGGTACATTTTTGTTTCATTCAAATTACAGGTGATAAATAGAGACGACACTAGTTTTTTTCAATTTCTCTTAATTTATTGCAAACGTTTTCTTGATATTAAAAAAGCCAATGTCATAAGTTTTATATTCAGCAATAATGTTCGACGAGACTTATTTTGGTAAATTTTTGTTTCATTCAGAATACAGGCGATAGACAGAGATGACACTAGTTTTTTGTCATTTCTCTTAGTTTATTGCAAAAGTTTTCTTGATATTAAAAAAGCCAAAGTCATAAGTTTTACATTCTGCAATAACATTCGACAAGACTTATTTTAGAAAATTTTTCTTTCATTCAAATTACAGGTGATAGATAGAGACGACATTAGTTTTTTTAAATTTCTTTTAATTTATTGAAAAAGTTTTCTTGATATTAAAAAAGCCAAAGTCATAAGTTTTACATTCTGCAATAATATTCGACGAAACTTATATTGGTAAATATTTGTTTCATTCAGAATACAGGTGATAGACAGAGATGACACTAGTTTTTAGTCAATTTCTCTTAATTTATTGCAACAGTTTTCTTGATATTAAAAAAGCCAAAGTCATAAGTTTTACATTCTGCAATAACATTCGACGAGACTTATATTGGTAAATTTTTGTTTCATTCAGATTACAGGTGATAGACAGAGATGACACTATCACACAAAAATAACATTTCTTTATTTTAAAAATGAAGTTAAGCAACCAAACATGCGTCTTTCCCAATGGTAATATAATTTATGGTGACGAGTTTTCGATCTAAACGTGATAATGTAGATTCGAAATTTGTTTTTATGCATATATTAAAATCATGCGATTTCAGATAAGGCACACTTAATACGCACTTTGACACAAGACTGAAAAAAATCAAACGCCAAATTCAAGTATAAACAGTGGAGTAAGATCATAATCTCAATTGCTCCATAAATGTAATCATTTTACTGATAGCACATTTATTGCGTGGAGAATGTAAATAAACTCTAAAGATGAGTTTTACAAATATTGGGAGGAAAATACATTCAATGATAACGATTTTTTTGTAGGCAAAAAAATGCGCCCAATAAAACTATACGTACTAAAATTCAGTTTATAGAGAAGATGTACTTCATGATAATTTAGCATGATAACCAAGAAAAACAATACAGTTTTACTTATTGTTACTTAGATATTCAAATTGCTAGCGCTCCAAAATCCTGCGTAAATTTAGAAAAGCGGATAACACAAAACTTATTATTTTGATACTTATTCAGGTTTTCGTGTGAAGTCTTCAAATATTTTTACTTTAATAGTTAATATATGGTAGCAGTATAAATGACACTTTAAATATATACTTTAAGTATATATAGTATATACTTTAACAGTATATACTTTAAATATAGATTACATATGCGAGTCGCAAATGCCATTTCATTCAATTAAAATTTATTTAAATTTTACAGGTTATGTGTGTTTATATTTATTTTTAAACACATTTAAACGTTTAGATAAACATAAGTATGCAAAAGATAATACGTTTTTGCATAAAAACCGAGAATTGGTATGCACAAAAAATCTAGAGTTAACCAGAAAATATTGTTTTTGTGCACAAACATGAAGCAGAACTAACATAATACCAATTGTTACAGATTGTAATTGAGGGGTCCAGAAGTAAAAGGGTTTAAGTGCATTTTTGAGATAAATGGCTTTAAAGTTAACTTGAATTTCAAAATTATCGGAATAAGTTTAGAAAACTGTGTTCATATTTTAGTCTAAACTTAAGTCTGACATACCGTCAAATAATTCTAACCTATTTCTCAAAGGTCATTTGCAAACTATAAGAAAAGTGGAAAATACGCGTGTAATTTTTATTGACATTTCCCGTTTTTTTTTAATTCAGCTGTATAACAGAAAATAGCTATTTATGAAGTGAATAAAGTCGAATTTTATCCACGAACAAACAGTTTAGCACAAGAGGTGAAGCCGAGTGCGATAATGTTTTCGAGTGGATAAAATTGCTTTATTCATGTATCATACAAGATTTTTTAAAATTCGTTATCAGAATTGAAGAATTTGCACGAAGTATCACATAGTCAGGTGACAACAAAAATTACAAGGATAGTGCGAATTTACCTATTTTTTTTACTTTATTCACGTTGTCAATGATTGTAGTGAATAAAATGAAAATGTAAACATTTTATTCACCCATTCGATTGAAGTGTGGTTTTAACGATGAGATTCAATATACATAATGAGCATTTTAATAATGCGAATTGGAGAAACATTATTTTTGTAATATGTTGCGAATACTATTTTGGCGTTTTAAAAGTGATGATGTAAGTCTGCAGATTAAGCTATTAGTGCAGACTGTTAAGTGCCGCCAGAGATAACGATTTGCGTCAATAAACGGAGAATAAATTGCGGCAATAAGCAAAGATGACGAGGCGTGTGTCTGTGGAATGCTCCAGCTCACCCGAAAATGGAAAAACAAAAACACAAGATATTATTGGATAATAAATTTTGTTTATCTAAGTATGCATAGTCTACTACATCTGGAACCGGTTGTTGCTTTTGAAGCACGTAATTGCTGATAAGTTTACTAACATAGTGTATCATTTCTTTGCAATCCTTGATGACCTGACTATCGAATTAAGTTTAATCGCTTGCGTAACATCTGAATTTCTCTAATCTAATACTCTTATATTCTCTAATTTTCTAATAATTCTCTAATACAATCGATTATTTTAATCGAATAAATTACTCGAGTATTTTTTTGCGAATAATTTGATTTAATTTATTATTTCTTAATGTAGGTAGTTATGTGAAGTAATAATGGTGTATTTTTTTTATTTTTTAATCTTTTCGTTATGATTTTGTCGGAAAAACTTGAGAAATTTGTAAAAATCTCGAACAACCATGAAAAATCTAGGAAATGATTAAGAAAATTTAAGATGTTCTTAGTAATGAGAAATATTGACAAGTCATTAAATATTAATTAAATGGAATATTAATTTAATGGAAATTATTGAAAAATCTCTTGATACTACTTAGAAATGACTAAGTAGATATTTTAAGAATTATCGAGAATTTTGGAGAATGAAAAGTGTATGTAATAAACGTGCCAATCAATTTGCATTTTCTGATTTTAGTGATCTCAAAATTATTGAAAAATCTCTCGAAATCATGATAATAAATGAGAAATCTACAGAAATCAATAAGAATTATTGAGAATGTCACTTTTTAAAGGAACTTTTCGAATTCGTGGTTTAGCGGTGTTTTACAAAGGGTTGCCAAGGTTACTAGGACTAAACCACCGTTAAACCAAGGCTTCAATTTTTATGAATAACACTGTTAGTGTTATTCATAAAAATTTAAACCATGGTTTAGCGGTGTTTTACAAAGGGTTACCAAGGTTACTAGGACTAAACCACGTTAAACCAAGGCTTAAATGTTTACAAATATATTCATAAAAATTTAAATCATGGTTTAACTGTGTTTTACAAAGGGTTACCAAGGTTAATACGACTAAACCACCGTTAAACCAAGGATTAAATTTTTATGAATAACACAGTCAGTTTTATTCATAAAAAAATTAAACCGTGGTTTAGCGGTGTTTACAAAGGGTTACCAAGGTTACTAGGACTAAATCACGTTAAACCAAGTCTTAAATGTTTATAAACAACACTAACAGTGTAATAGACCCAAATATACGCCCAGTATAATACGCATTTACGCAATAAAGTGACTCATATCTTAAAAATCATGAATACAACAAAATTATTAAATTAATTCATTTACAAATAATCCCAGGGTGAAATGTGATAAATAGCCATCTCAAGTCGCGCCAGAGCGTCGCCAAATATCTCAAGAGCCGAGGCCTGCATATGCACTGTTCTGGAAGATTCCATGTCGTGGTGTCACATAAACAATTTGGGTATCAGCGCCCCTTAGAAACGAGCAAGCGCCAGGCACGTAAAAATCACCTCGAATGGCACGCTTTAAGTTAAGTGTAAAACTCTGCGCTAAAAACGCATTAATACCACACGCACACTCAAGATTAATAATCACCATGATAAATAAGGGATGGGGGCGAATATTTAGCAGTAGATATGTGAGGGGAGTGGAGATTTGAAGCTGGAAAAAACCTATTTAAGCACAAGCCACACACGAGCGAGTGGAGTAAGAAAGTTGCGTCGGCCACGGGCAACGCACACGACATTCGCGGTTTTGAGTATATAAATTCACGTCGGGTTATAATTAAATTAACGATTGCATGTAAAACGCTGTAAAAAACGCAAAGTAGAGTAAAAATATGAATAAATCGAAAAACGTACAATTCTAGGTACAGAGTAATTTAAATTTTATATTATTAACCATAATATAAAGTTGTTAAACCAGTCTAATTATAAATTCACGGGAGTGCTTATTCCTTTCAATCAACCCTAAGTTAACTATAAATACCAAACACCGATTACCTATTCCTGTCAGTAAACAAAGGCGGCTCGTACGCTATTCGTGTTTACGAATCACTAGAGGAAGTAATAACAGGTGTAATTGACGCCCACCCGCGCACTTCGTTAACACACCTGTTATTGTGAAATCAAATTCCCGCACTAGATTCAAATTGACGGAAGATAGTGTATTTAACCAACCACAAGTTACCTAGAAAAGCCAAACACCGATTACCTATTCCTATCAGTAAACAAAGGCGGCTCGAACGCTATTCGTGTTTACGAATCACTAGAGGAAGCAATAACAGGTGTAATTGACGCCCACCCGCGCACTTCGTTCACACACCTGTTATTGTGGATTCACCTCCTCCACTAGAATCAAATCGTCGTCAGCATCATAACATTTAAACATATAAACTCATCATACATCGCGATCGCGATCGCAAACTAACGTGGCTGTATTCACCATAACCATAACAACTAATCAAGGCATTCAGTGTTACCCTCCGACATACATCATCATATTCAAATCAAAATAATTCATAAAAATGATGGCTTCTTCATTTTAAATCATAAATGAACACATAACGTGCATATTATTGGGCAGAGTGATTTATAATTGTATAAATAAATAAGTTGGATTAAATCATAATAATTTAAAAACATCATGTATAAAAATACTGGTTTCTTTATTTCAAATCATAAAACAAGCACATAACGTACCTATTATTGGGCAGAGTAATTTAGAATCGTACAGATAAAATAGGCTGGATTAAATTTCAATAATTTGAAGACATAATGACAATTTATGGTTAAATATCGTAAACAAGAAATAAGTGGAATTATTAAAACCCCGTATAAACAGAGAAAATGATAAACGAGAGAATGAAGCTTGGTATAATCACAAGAGAAGTTATTAATAACCTCCAATGTTCCTAATAATAAAATATTATAACATTACATAAACATTTCCGATTGAGGTAGCAGAACTGTTATTGGACACAACTTGTCAACACGTCTGACGGTGATGACTACTTGTGACATTGGTGCTTGCTGTGGTCGTGGGTAGAATTACTAATTTACCTCAGTCAACGTAAACAATGGTGCTCCAATAATTACATTATTGTGTGGACACCGACACAACCATGAAATTCGGGACGATCGCGAGATACCTTTAGTAATCATTCATGAATTATTGGGGATATTTTAACATCTTTAAATAGTTCTATTTTTGATCATATCACTTTCCCGTAGTTAAATGGAGTGAAAGGGCATGGTAATAAATGGTCTAAGAAACTAGAGAAGCACGTGCATGTATAGCAAACTCTCGTAAATAAACTTCGTAGTCATAACCATTTTCAAACTATCAATTGAATAAATAAAAGAAATTACACATTCATTATAAGGTTAATGAAATATATAAAATAAATCTATTCATGTCATAATCGCCAACCTGTGTTTTATTTATATAAATTAATTTACATCATCGTCAACCTGTGTTTTATTTCCCTGTGTCTTACAGTTTCAGCGTGTCTATTATTAAATAAACAAAACAAATCTTTAAATTGGTGCTTTCTTGTATTAATCCATTATTAGTGTACGTTAATTAACACATTACCAATAGCAAAGAACCTTGAGAGTAATCACGGTAGTTAAATTAAACGTCACGACGTGTAAGTACTAAATACGATCACAAATCACGAGCCAAAAATAATTAAAACATTATATAATAAATCACGAGCCAAAATAATCAAGAAATTATATAATAATTTCACGATAAAAACTACGAATAATAAAATAAATATAAATAAAATAATATCGGAGCGTTACAACAGTGTTATTAATAAAAATTGAAATCGTGGTTTAGCGGTGTTTTACAAAGGGTTACCAAGGTTACTAGGACTAAACCATGTTAAACCAAGGCTTAAATGTTTATGAATAACACTAACAGAATCTAGCAGTATATTTAACAAATGACAAATAATTATAATTGACAGTTGCTATTGAAGAGCAATGAGCAGCATTACTAATATAATTACTAAATGTATTGAGGCTGGCGGTGGAATTTTTGAACCAACAAAGTAAATTTGTTTAATTTACATTTAAAATACAATTAAAAATCAATAATGCCTAACTCAATAACCAATAACCTTATCTCAGTAACTATTAACGATGGGACACATAGTAATATGACATGTTTTACTCAGAATCATCCATACTACAACTTACCAAAATATTTGCACTTCCTCCTGAAACACTCTGTATATTATTTAATATATTAATTTTATATTGTATAATAAATAATAATAATATGTATTTTATATCTTTTACCGATGAAACTGTTACAATAATAACAATTTTACATAATGTAGCTACAAATTTAATAGCTAATAATAAGCTTTAATAGCTAATAATAGCTTAGCTAATAACATTTAGCTAAGTTTCTTCTAAGTGATGTCGAGCTGCCTTCGAAATATAGTTCTGTAATAGATGTATGTAATATAGATGTAATCATGTAATGTATGTGCCTTAGAGGTAAAGAAGGTTGTCTAACCTACCGCAACGACCACGCATAGAAGTTTAATAAAGTTAGGATACACATGGCAGTTGTGTTGTTCAGTCGATTCCTAGATCCACTCCCAGATATATAACAAGTTCGTTATTGTTGTATTTTCTTTGTGTTATAATTTCTAATGGCTCAGGATTAATATGAGTATTTACGGTGGTCTAACTCAATTGATTGTTTCTATCTTTGCCAAACTTGCAGTCATATTTCTAAACATCTTATCAGGGATAATTCTAACTTCATTAATTTATTTAAAGATGATTTATCCATCAATATCCATTGATGGATACATTTATCTATCTTTACCCATCAATATAAGCAATAGGTGTATTGTGGGTTTGGAAGCAATAGTGGGTTTGGGATCTTAAAAGTTTTACAAAGGTAACGTCCGATTTTTGATTTAAAAAAAAATCGAATAAATGTCATAAAGAGAAAATGGTATCAAAAACTCGTTATATGAGGCTTTTCCAAGCACTCTTCCGTTCGACCACACGATATTGCGCGGCTCGTGGTCGATTTTCGGACTCGTGCTTGGATAGCCTTCTGTAACTTGTATTTGAATACATTATTATTTATGACAATTTTAGTTTTCCTTCGAATGTTTTTATTCCGCACTGCTTTTATTGATTGCTGTCTGGAACTTTAAAATGTTTGATACCAGTATTTTTTTCCACAGGTGTAGATAAAGTAATTCTTGCTTTTTTCGCAATTTCTCTTAATTTATTGCAAAAGTTTTCTTGATATTAAAAATGCCTAAGTCATTATCATAATAACACCAAGGTTATTCATAAAAATTTAAATCGTGGTTTAGCAGTGTTTTACAAACGGCTACCAAGGTTACTAGGACTAAACAATTGTTAAACCAAGGCTTAAATCTTTATGAATAACACTGTTAGTGTTATCCATAAAAAATGAAACCGTGGTTTAGCGGTGTTTTACAAAGGGTTACCAAGGTTACTAGGACTAAATCACGTTAAACCAAGGCTAAAATGTTTATAAATAACACTAACAGTGTTATTCATGAACATTTAAATCGTGGTGTAGCGGTGTTTTACAAAGGGTTACCAAGGTTACTAGGACTAAACCACCGTTAAACCTAGGCTTAAATGTACGGTTTTGCGGTGTTTTACAAAGGGTTGCCACGACTAAACCACCTTTAAACCAAGGCTTAAATTTACGGTTTAGCGATGTTTTACAAAGGGTTGCCTAGGTTACTAGGACAAAACCACGTTAAACCAAGGCTTAAATGCTTATGAATAACACTAACAGTGTTATTCATAAAAAAATAAATCGTGGTTTAGCGGTGTTTTATAAAGGGTTACCAAGGTTACTAGGACTAAACCACCGTTAAACCAAGGCTTAAATTTTAATTAATAACACTGTTAGTGTTATCCATAAAAAAATGAAACCGTGGTTTAGCGGTGTTTTACAAGGGGTTGCCAGGACTAAACCACTGTTAAACCAAGGCTTAAATTTACATAAATTTACGGTTTTGTAGTGTTTTACAAAGGGTTGCCAAGGTTACTAGGACAAAACCGTTAAACCAAGGCTTAAATTTACGGTGGTTTACAAAGGGTTGCCAAGATTACTAGGACTAAACCACGTTAAACCAAGGCTTAAATTTTTATGAATAACACTGTTAGTTTTTAAAAATACAGGTCAATTTTTATAGTACCTATGCAACCAAACTTGCATATGGGAGTGAATTTGTCTATGGCATAACCTTCAATTCATTTTTGAGTTCTTCGTCACTGATGTGGATGGATAGAGTTGTTTTCTGAACATCACATTTTATTTGAATAATTATCAATAATTAAAGAGGCAACTGCATATAGGGGGTGAGTACAAAACAAACTCTTTATTCAATTCATGCGTTTACTAAAAATCATTTTAATTTGCACTCAATTATAAACATTTAACTAACAATATTTAAATTACTCGATGAAGCTAACAACTAGTACTACTTCTTTGTTTTTACATGTTCAGGATTGTAATGAGTCAGAATGTGTGCTGCGTTTAGGGAGGATTGTAATGAGTCAGAATGTGTGCTGCGTTTAGGGTTACTTTATTACATACTATTGTTGAGTCAAGCGAAATACATTTTTGTTGCGATTTTATCCCCTAAGAACGGTCCATCATGCTAGCAAATACGTTAAAAAGTTCGCTTCCGCGAAATGCTGGTCTGTAAAAAAGGTTAGAACGTTCGGTCGTACTCTCCCACGTTATCAGGAAATTTACCAAAAAATTGCGGATTAGAGAATTTTGAAAGGCTTGAGCTTATTTCTAGTAAATTCCCTATTACTTTATCAAATATGGGGTGGCTCCACAAGGATTGGCTACGAAACTGGCCAGCTCGCCAAATTGTTGGAGCCTGGTGAGAACGTCTTGAGACAGTTCCTCGTCTCTCCGACGACTGGTTTATCATCTTCAGGCGTTGTAGAAAGTCACTAACTTTTCTGATATTCCCATCAAACTTCCTTAGTTATAAAAAAATTGCCAATAAATCTGTAGAACCCCTACCGGATTTATAGAAAAATCGTAGACATATTATGAAATCTCCCGCATTTTATAAAATGTTATCAAAAATATGTAAACCCTTTTATTGAGGAAAAAAGGATTGGCTATGAAACTGGCCAGCTTTGGAAAATATTGCCGCCTTGGTGAGACCAAGGCTTGAGACGGTCTCTCCGACGACTGGTTTATCACCCTCAAGCGGGCCCTTCAAGCTTGAAGAGGCCTCAAGCAATAAACCAACTTTCAATTTTCATGATTTTGCACAAACGTCCTTCAGCGTACTTCGGTTGGTGGTATGTGTTCTTGCCCAGTTTGCAGTCAATTGAGCACTCCCACGAGTTCGGCATGTCCTTATCTGTGTAGCCCGTGAACTGGGCGCATCTCTGGAAGCAGGCTAGATGATCTATCTCGTAACACACCTGAAAGAACATAGCAAAATATAAAGTATTTATCTGGAGGTGTTGTCATGGACGGACAAAATCACTAACCAAAAAGTGTTAGGCCGAATGAGTAAAGACAGCGAAATTATTAAAACTACAAAAATGCGAAAATCATCATATCATGAGTATCATATCATATCATGAGTTTCATAAGTGGTATCTTGGAGCTTGTGAAGCTTGTTTTGTGAAAAAGGTGGTTTTTTCTTTATTAATGAATTTCATATCATATCATAAGTATCATATCATGAGTATCATATCATATCGGACATGTCATGAGATGAAAGAAATCCTCAAGCTGAGTATTGAAATTAAAATACAAGAGAAATCATATCATGAGTATCATATCATATCATGAGTTTCATAAGTGGTATCTTGGAGCTTGTGAAGCTTGTTTTGTGAAAAAGGTGTTTTTTTCTTTATTAATGAGTTTCATATCATAAGTATCATATCATGAGTTTCATATCATGATTATCATATCATATCGGACATGTCATGACATGGAAGAAATCCTCAAGCTGAGTATTGAAACTAAAATGCAAGAGAAAGGTAACAAGCAGAATAATCTCCTGGCTGCACTACTAAAGGAGTGGTTTGGATGTACAGCCATCGGAAATTCTAATGTCAGTGCAGTGTGAGAAAGATCTTTCTTTTCCGATAAGCTCCGTCATTGTTAGGCCCCCGTACATTTGCGGCATTCGACAATTACAAAACTTATCAGAAAAGAAATATCCCTCTCGCCATACTGACATTAGAATTTCCGATGGCTATACATCTGATGAACTCTGCAGACAATAGATAAAGTCTGTGTAATGCAGATGATTTATAATCTCCGATAAGACAATACAGTGATTTCGATGAAAAAGAAACGTTAAAACCAGGGCTGTGGAGCCAGAGTCGGAGTTGAGCAATTTTAAGTGTCCAGAGTTGGAGTCATGGAGTTGGCAAAAATATACGGACTCTCGATGGTCGGAAAATTTCCACCTTTACACACATTGCAGTGTGCAGCCTCAAACACGCAGAAATGCATGTTTATTGTCGGGCTTGTTTGTTGCGATTGTTGGGCTTGTTTGGGACCCTTTAGTGCCCCAAACAGCAGCCTTCTTGAACGGCTTCGGCAACTTAATTTTGTTCTGTTGGTTGCAATTCGACAAAACACAATAATTGTCGGGCTTGTTTATTGCAATTGTTGGGCTTGTTTAGGGCCCTTTAGCGCCCAAAACAACAGCCTTCTTAAACAGCTTCAGCAACTTAATTTTGTTCTGTTGGTTGCAATTTAACGAAACACAATAAATATGCGGACAAATAGAAAGTTTCAGTGCCGAATTTAAAAATGCATGTTTATATTTTAGTGTAGCATGGTAGTTCTAACAAAAAAATTTGAACAATTAAAATATTTTATGATTGTTCAACTTGAAAAAAATATATTTGCGTTGATAGGAGTCGCAGTCGGTTTTTGCAGTCGGATTCCGACATTCTAAAAATAGGGAGTGAGAGTTTGAGTCGGGCGATTCACCTATCGACTCAATAGCCCTGGTTAAAACAGTATACCACGTACCGAGCAAGATACCTAGCAATTGCGGAGGCACTATGGGTATGTGACCCCGGCCATTCAGTCTGCAATGTACGCAAGCAACCGTAATTGGCTGCAGACATTGTTGCATGTAGCACGTCTGCTTCGCCCTTATAATAATAATAACAATCCCTACTGCTCCTCCACCTATGGCGTAATTGGTTACTGTCATAATTTGACAGACAACTCTGACCCAATTACATTTTATTTTACCGTAGGCCTCTGAACTATTATTAGTTATGCGGGCGTTAAGAGGAGAGGGGCATTATTATTATTGCCCATCCCATCCTTCCAGAGCCCCCAAACTTAACAATGTCAGCAATAACGTGGGTACCGTTCAATCAATACTTTCGACATCCTATTTTACAGTAGCAATCAAAATAAAATGCAGAAAGCTGTTAGTACCTTGAAAATTTCTCGTTAAATTCTCGTACACTGCAAGTTTGAGCCGATGGGGGCTTACCTAAACCAAAGCTGATGGTTGCAGTTGTTCTTCTGGCAGGTCTCTCACTCCTTCGAGCTTTTCGTCGTGTCGGGGTTGTTTGGGGCCCTTAAACAAATCCCTTAAAGAAAGGTTTCCGTTATTTACTGGACTAACGTTAAACAATCGATTTTTTTTAAATTCACAGCGGCCTTATTGAACTGCTTCGGCAACTTAATGTTGTTCTGTTAGTTCTCAGGCAATTTAATACAATAAATATGCGCACAAATGGAAAGTTTCAGTGCTGAATTTACTTCGTTATTGATGGTTGACCATTGGCGGATCAATGGCATATCAATGGCTGATTCGACACGTAGCCACCTGGTGAGCGTTTTCGTACTAGTGTTGCGACAAAACTCCGCAGGAACGGGCAAGAGGGCGCTAGCGTCGGCACATACGAGGGGCGTTTATAAAAAAATCCTAGTTGATCGATATCTTACAGAAAATTTCATATTTTCACAATTTGCTTGCGCAATTTGATACTAAATAACGCATACAATGCGTAGGTGTGGAGTACTAGTGGGATATTAGCGACCAACGGTGCGTACTAAACATTGTCGGCCAATACTAGTGGTTACACGAAATTTGAGATGACTAAAGAGCGAATTATATGCACCAATAAACCTTAAAATACTTGGGCAAATAGGAACAATAAAGATTAAAATACACAGAAATAGGCAGTAATAACATTTTATAGGCATTTACAGTAACAAAGCATACAAACAATAACAAAATATATACAATAACAACAACAATAACAATAGCCTACAAACAGTCATATTGCCACTCAAAATACTGCAGCAATCACAGGACCGATTGTAATGTCTATTTATTTCCGCAATGACAAACTACGTAATATCATTTCAATATTTTCTACTGTAAAATTTTGTTTTTTTTTATAATACATATTTGTAAATAGAAAATTATCGCTCAACATTACATGATGTAGCAGGAATGTACTTAAAATTCACAATATTTGATAAACTTAATCAAAATCCCTACTCTGAAATTCCAATATCGTTTAGAGTCTAAACTTTAGACCAATAAGACCAACAATTTCTAACTTTAGTTTCACACCGTCTATTATTTCTAGTGCAGTAAATAAAGCATACAAACAATAACAGAGTACATACAATAACAATAACAAACAGTCGTATTGCCACTTAAAATATAGCAGCAGTCACAATGTAATGTCTATTTATTACCGCAATGACAAACTTATATCATTTCAATATTTTCTACTGTAAAATTTTGTCTCTTTTTTTAAATACATATTTGTAACTAGAAAATGATCGCCCAACATCACAAGATGTAGCAGGAATATACTTAAAATTCACAATATTTGATAAACTTAATCCAAATCCCAACTCTGAAATGTCAATATCGTTTTGACCAATAAGAATAACAATTTCTAACTTTACTTTCCATCGTCTATCATTTCTAGTGCATCCTGTAGAAGTACCATTTTCAATTTATTTATGCTACTACTAAATAACTGATTTTGACGGATTCTGTCAAAATTTGAATAAATACTGTCATAATTAAAAATTTTGCAGTCCAATTTGCAATTGTTTTAATTTTTGTTTTCAATTCTGGCACATTTGATGATCCCGTCAAAGTTGTGATGACTTCTGTTACATTAAAATGCTCACTGTCAAATTTTCAATTATTTTTGTCAAAATTTCAGTTACTTTAATAAAAATGACTAAAAGTACTGTCATAATTAAAAAAATTGCAGTCCACTTTGCAATTGTTTTAAGTTTTGCTTTCAATTCTGGCACATTTGATGATTCCGTCAAAGTTGTGATAAGTTCTGTTACATTCAAATGCTCGCTGTCATATTTTCAATTTTTTTGTCAACATTTCAATTATTTTAATAAAACTGACAATGATTCCATCAAAGCTGTAATTATTTTTATAAAAAATTCCAATTATTCTTATAGAAATTTTCAATTGTATTGTCAAACTTGCAATGATTTTTTACTGTCGTATTTAACATAATTACTGTCACATTTTCAATTACTTATTTCTTACAAAATTTTAATAATAATTATTAAAAAAAAAATAGATTTATTCTATTGAAATTTCAATGATTATATATTGTCAACTTTCCAATTTGCCAAATTTTCAATGATTACGTCAAAATTTTAATGAGTTTAATGAGTTTTAATGAATTTAAATAACATAATTTAAATGCTTACTGTCAAATTTTTAACAATTTTTATCAAAATTATAATTATTTTTTCCAAAATTTTAATTATTGGAATGATTATATATTGTGAACTTTTCAATTTGCCAAATTTTCAATGATTACGGCTAAATTTTAATGAGTAATGAGTTTTAATGAATTTAAATAACAATTTAAATGCTTACTGTCAAATTTTTAACAATTTTTATCAAAATTATAATTATTTTTACCAAAATTTTAATTATTTTATAGATTACATATTGTCAACTTTTCCATTTGCCAAATTTTCAATGATTACGTCAAAATTTTAATGAGTTTAATGAGTTTTAATGAATTTAAATAACATAATTTAAATGCTTACTGTCAAATTTTTAACATTTTCTATCAAAATTATATTCATTTTCACCAAAATTTTAATTATTTTTACCAAAATCTCAATGATTTTATAAAAAAAATACTTTTATCACAATTTCCAGTATTTTGCAAAATTTCAATTGTTCTGATACATTTTCAATTTGCTGTACCAGTTTTACGAATTCTTTTAAAACATGTAACGTGCTATCGTAATTAAAATGTTTACTCAATTTGCAACTGTTAATAATTTTTCAATTTTGGATTTAAAACATTCGATGACTGACGGAATCAGTTCTAACGAGTTTCTATCACATTAAAATGCTTACTGTCCAATCTTTAATTACTTCTGTCAAAATTTCAATTATTTTAACCAAACTGTCAATTATTCCGTCAAAATTTCAATTATTTTTGTAAAATATCCCAGTTATACTTTGAAACTTCTGATGATTCTGTCAAAATTACTGTTATAACCAATAATCATGTCATAACAAACATAATCTTCGTATCAAATTTTCTATTATTTCTGTAAAAAATATTTTAACGAAAATGTCAGTTATTTTGTCAAAATTTCCATAATTTTTACGAAATTCGTACAAAAATTATGAATTCTAAACTATTATTTATCGATTACTGTCTGGCATAATTTTTAATCTTCAAGCGATTTTTAAAACACTTCTAACAAAATTTGAACTATTTTATGATTATACGTATACTGTCAGTAAGTTTTTAATTCGTCTTGCCACAAGTTCAATTATTTTGTTAACATTTTTATGAGTAGTGTCATAGTTAAGCCTACTGTTAAATTTTCTATTATAGTGTTAAATTTCCATTTCTTATTGTAATTAACACAATTTCGGTCAGTTTTTCAATTATTTCTAAGAATTTTTTTTTTTATCAAATAACAATTATTGTGTTGAAATTTCCATGATTACCCATTGAGTACTAAATAATATTTTAAAATGTGTAGCTATATATGTATATATATATATATATATATATATATATATATATATATAAATTAAATTTAGCGCTATCGAGTTTTTCCCAAAACAATCATTTGCTTATGAAATCGAATCAATTGTAAAACTATCAATATCCATAACAACCCTCTGTACAGAAACTGACATTTTTATTTTATTTTTTTATGTTGTTTCAGATTAAGAGTTTATACTGGAATAATTGCAGTATGATCTAATGCAAAAAAAACGTAAATATAAATTGTAAAATTGCCAAAATGTGGGATTTTTAGTTTACGTTAGTGAAAATTTAAATCGCACAAACCCGAGAAGTATATAAATTCATTAATTAAATAAATATAAATGTTTAAATAAGATATAGAATTCATTGAAATTTCTAGCAACATCTCATGGAAAATTATAATGAATCTAATTGAAAGTAATCCTGACTATTTAATTAAAAACTACCGTAAAAAAATTGATACAAAATTGTCCAGGAAATTCATGAAAATTATCGGAAAATATCTTTGTTCGTTTATAGTAAATGATTGTGAAATCTGATAGCAAATGATGCCTCATTATGTCATTGACATTGGAACGAAATCTCATTAAAATTCAGAGAAAAAAACATGGAAAATTGCTGGAAAATCTCATTGAAAATTGTAAGAAAGTCTCGTGGGGAATTTTTCAGAAATATCATCGTAAATTCGAAAAATTTAAGAAAAAAATGGGCTCGGAAATCATATTTTAGAAACATCTCTGTAAATTTTCGAGAAAACTTATGAAAAATTGTTGAGAAGTTTCATTGATAATTGCCATGAAAGCTCAGAAAACCCTCTGCACTTTATCAGAATTTTCTTAATAATATAATGCAGATGAAGTAAAGGGCTCCATCACAGAGAACTGACATTTTAATTTAATTTTTTATATCGTTTAACATTAAGAGTTTATACTGTAATAATTGCAGGATGATCTAATGCAAAAAACATAAATATAAATGTTTAAATAAGATATAGAATTCAATGAAATTTGTAGCAAAAGCTCATGGAAAATTATAATGAATCTAATGGAAAGTAATCCTGAATATTTAATTAAAAAACTGCCGTGAAAAATTTGATACAAAATTGTCCTGGAAATTCATGAAAATTATCGGAATATATCTTTGTTTGTTTATAGTAAATGATTGAGAAATCTGATGGGAAATGGTGCCCCAATATGTCATTGACATTAGTACGAAATCTCATTAAAATTCAGAGAAAAAATCATGGAAAATTGCTGGAAAATCTCATTGAAAATTGTAAGAAAATCTCGTATCGAATTTTTCAGATATATCGTAAATTCGAAAAATTTAAGAAAAAAATGGGCTCGGAAATCATATTTTAGAAACATCTCTGTAAATTTTCGAGAAAACTTATGAAAAATTGTTGAGAAGTTTCATTGATAATTGCCATGAAAGCTCAGAAAACCCTCTGCACTTTATCAGAATTTTCTTAATAATATAATGCAGATGAAGTAAAGGGCTCCATCACAGAGAACTGACATTTTAATTTAATTTTTTATATCGTTTAACATTAAGAGTTTATACTGTAATAATTGCAGGATGATCTAATGCAAAAAACATAAATATAAATGTTTAAATAAGATATAGCATTCAATGAAATTTGTAGCAAAATCTCATGGAAAATTATAATGAATCTAATGGAAAGTAATCCTGAATATTTAATTAAAAACTGCCGTGAAAAATTTCATACAAAATTGTCCAGGAAATTCATGAAAATTATGGGAAAATATCTTTGTTCGTTTATAGTAAATGATTGAGAAATCTGATGGGAAATGGTGCCCCAATATGTCATTGACATTGCTATGAAATCTCATTAAAATTCAGAGAAAAAATCATGGAAAATTGCTGGGAAATCTCATTGAAAATTGCAAGAAAATCTCGTAGGGAATTTTTCAGAAATATCATCGTAAATTCGAAAAATTTAAAATCTCATTGAAAATTGTAAGAGGGTTGTTGTACGGTCGTGAACGTATATCAGCAGCCACTGTATTGGGGTATCGAGCGAACCACAAGAGTTTTAATAGTCTACATTTAATTTAATCTAATTTAATCTATATTTAATCTATATTTTAATTATATTAAATTTTAATTTAATTGCCTATAGAGAAGCGAGACTCTGCGCTGTATTAATTTACATGGAAACTAATAGTCGATTAAAATTAATCGAAGACTATAAAGAGGGTAAAGAGCAACACGTTGGCATAATCAAAACCTGCTAAGAATTCACGTTACGTCATTTTAATCTAAATTGAAGCTAATTATTCATAGATTTTAAATTCGATTTTGCGACTTCACGAATTATGTTAGCTGCGAAAAAAAAACAAAAGTATACGAATACCGATCGCATTATACGCAGCCCTCGTCTCTATCGAACGAGTGGCACCGCATGAAATGTAATTTTAAATTTGGATTGACAAATGCGCCGGAAAATTGGCTTTATGGGACACTTAGGAGTAGCTTTCAGCGAAATTATGTTTTCATCTTCTCTCCACATTTCAGATATAAAGTTACGAATGTGACTGTATCGAGGATACGATTATTCGATAACATACATATTTCATTCATTTATATGATGGCAAATATAATAATAACATACGTAATACAATCCAGTGCACCAATATTTATAGGGATATTATTACAAGTAGAAATAATTAGATTATGATTTCTACCAAATTTTTGTAACTGTCAATTTAGTTACAATTCACGTTTTAACAGATTGAAAAATTGGGTAGAAATCATTAATATTTTTATAGAAAAATTAAAATATTGATAGAAATAACGGCAAATTGACAGTAGTCTTAAAATCTTGATACAATTATATAAAAAATTGACCGTAGCCATTATAATTTCTGACATAGTGGGTAAATATTGATAAACAATTGAATCATTTATAAAAATCATTAAAATATTGACAGAATCATTGAAATATTGATAAATAATTGAATTGTTCATAAAAATCATTATAATTTTGACAGAATCCAGGAAATTTTGAAAGTCATTGCAACATTTCGTAAAGATCATTAAAATTTTGATAGAAGTAACTGCAAATTTAACAGTAATCATTGAAATTTTAATAGGAATAATGGCAAAATTTAGAGTAATGATAAGAATTTGTGACATAATGAATAAATTGTGACAAATAATTGAATATTTGATAGTAATCATTGAAATGTGGACGGAATGATTAAAATTTAGAAGGGATCATTGATGAATTGGCAGAAATAATTGAAATTTTAGCGGAATTATTGACAAACTTGGAAAAATCGCAAACATTTCTAAAAATAATTAAATTTTAGATAGAAATTGTTTCAATTGTTGCAGTAATCATTGAAATATTGATAAAAAATATTGAAACATTGATAGTAATCATTATAATATGTGACATAATTATTAAATATTGATAAACAATTAAATATTATGTAGAAATCGTTATAATTTTGACAGAATGAATGAAATTCTGACAGGCAGTGCAAAACTTGGCAGAAATCATTAAAATTTTCAAAGAAATATTAAATTTTTTATAGATATAACTGCAAATTGAAAGTAATCATAAGAATTTTTCATTATTGACAAATTTATTATCATTTTGACAAATAATTTGAATATTTGATAGTAATAATTGAAATTTAGTAGGAATCATTGATAAATTGATAGTTACAATTGAAATTTTAAAAGATTAATTGAAAATTTTGGTAGAAATCATTAATATTTTGATAGAATAATTAAAATTTTGATAGAAATAATTAGATTATGATTTCTACAAAAATTTTCTAACTGTCAATTTAGTTACAATTCACATTTTAACAGATTGAAGAATTGGGTAGAAATCATTAATATTTTTATAGAAAAATTAAAATATTGATAGAAATAACGGCAAATTGACAGTTGTCTTTAAAATCTTGATACAATTATAAAAAAATTGACCGTAGTCATTATAATTTCTGACATAGCGGGTAAATATTGATAAACAATTGAATCATTTATAAAAATCATTAAAATTTGGACAGAATCATTGAAATATTGATAAATAATTGAATTGTTCATAAAAATCATTATAATTTTGACAGAATCCAGGAAATTTTGAAAGTCATTGCAACATTTCGTAAAGATCATTAAAATTTTGATAGAAATAACTGCAAATTTAACAGTAATCATTGAAATTTTAATAGGAATAATGGCAAAATTTAGAGTAATGATAAGCATTTGTGACATAATGAATAAATTGTGACAAATAATTGAATATTTGATAGTAATCATTGAAATGTGGACAGAATTATTAAAATTTAGAAGGGATCATTGATAAATTGGCAGAAATAATTGAAATTTTAGCGGAATTATTGACAAACTTGGAAAAACCGTAAACATTTCTAAAAATAATTAAAATTTAGATAAAAATTATTTCAATTGTTGCAGTAACCATTGAAATTTTGATAAAAAATATTGAAATATTGATAGTAATCATTATAATATATGACATAATGATTAGATATTGATAAACAATTAAATATTATATAGAAATCGTTATAATTTTGACAGAATGAATGAAATTCTGACAGGCATTGCAAAACTTGGCAGAAATCATTAAAACTTTCAAAGAAATATTAAAATTTTGATAGATATAACTGCAAATTGAAAGTAACCATCAGAATTTTTCATTATTGACAAAATGATTATAATTTTGACAAATAATTTGAATATTTTATAGTAATAATTGAAATTTAGTAGGAATCATTGATAAATTCACAGTTACAATTGAAATTTTAACAGATTAATTGAAAATTTTGGTAGAAATCATTAATATTTTTATAGAATAATTAAAATTTTGATAGAAATAATTAGATTATGATTTCTACCAAATTTTTGTAACTGTCAATTTAGTTACAATTCACATTTTAACAGATTGAAAAATTGGGTAGAAATCATTAATATTTTTATAGAAAAATTAAAATATTGATAGAAATAACGGCAAATTGACAGTAGTCTTTAAAATCTGATACAATTATATAAAAAAATTGACCGTAGTCATTATAATTTCTGACACAGTGGGTAAATATTGATAAATAATTGAATCATTTATAAAAATCATTAAAATTTTGACAGAATCATTGAAATATTGATAAATAATTGAATTGTTCATAAAAATCATTATAATTTTGACAGAATCCAGGAAATTTTGAAAGTCATTGCAACATTTCGTAAAGATCATTAAAATTTTGATAGAAGTAACTGCAAATTTAACAGTAATCATTGAAATTTTAATAGGAATAAAGGCAAAATTGGGAGTAATGATAAGAATTTATGACATAATGAATAAATTGTGAGAAATAATTGAATATTTGATAGTAATCATTGAAATGTGGACAGAATTATTAAAATTTAGAAGGGATCATTGATAAATTGGCAGAAATAATTGAAATTTTAGCGGAATTATTGACAAACTTGGAAAAACCGTAAACATTTCTAAAAATAATTAAAATTCAGATAGAAATTATTTCAATTGTTGCAGTAATCTTTGAAATTTTGATAAAAAATATTGAAACATTGATAGTAATCATTATAATATATGACATAATGATTAAATAGTGATAAACAATTAAATATTATATAGAAATCGTTATAATTTTGACAGAATGAATGAAATTTTGACAGGCATTGCAAAACTTGGCAGAAATCATTAAAATTTTCAAAGAAATATTAAAATTTTGATAGATATAACTGCAAATTGAAAGTAATCATAAGAATTTTTCATTATTGACAATTTTTTTATCATTTTGGCAAATAATTTGAATATTTGATAGTTATAATTGAAATTTTGACAGAATCATTAAAATTTAGTAGGAATCATTGATAAATTGACAGTTACAATTGAAATTTAACAGATTAATTGAAAATTTGGTAGAAATCATTAATATTTTCATAGAATAATTCAAATTTTGATAAAAATCATTACGTTAAGGTTACACTGATAGTTATCTATCTATAAATAGTACGATGAGAATTTTCAGCAATATTTAAAATGTTTGCTGTAATATTGAAATTTTACAAAATATTGAAAATGTAGCAGCAATGGAATGGTTGGAATAATGGAACAACACTTGAACATTTACAGCGTTGTCCGACAATTCATAATCGTTGCCATGGTGATCATTCAATAATGTATAATATCTAATTAATGTTTTCAAATTCTCGCAAATCCAAATGTCCAATCCAAAATTGAATGCTATATTCATTATCCTGGTACTTTTCCATTTATAAATTTTGCATTTGTAATTTGTAAAAATTAGTAAAACTTTGCAGAGATGAGCGTTATGGTTATTAGTATATTATGTGTGGGGATCACTTATGAAGATATTCCCGGCGACAGCGTTTAATAAGCCGCGGTGGTAATTTGGGGATTTCGAGGATTAATTAAACGCGAGCTCCGGGCGCAAGCTCAAGCGACCCAGAGGGTTAATTTGTAGAATCAAGTTGACCCGAGATCGGAGCCCTAATGGGCGGTTTAAACACGCATTAGAGCCACTTCTGTGTGTTATCACTAGAGACAGGTCAAACCTTTCTATTAAGCACGAGCAGTTCATTGTTTATGGTGCACTTCCGCACAAAATATTAATAATTATAATCTTCTGACTTCTGAAGCAGCAAGTGTGCAGCACAATCTGTACTCTGCGGATTTTCATCAGTAGAAAAGCGATTCTCGAAAGAAAGAAATTTAATTTGAATTAAAAGTTGAATAATCAGAAGTAATATAAGAAGAGCGTCAAAAATAATCGAATATAGCTGACGTATGCGAAATGTGTTCTGATAAATACGCCGAGTCCGTAGCACGAGGCGTATTTTAAGGTACACATGGAGCAGTAGTCGCTATATTTAGATTATTTTTGATGCTCGAGTTATATTCGGAGGACTATATAGCGAACAATAAATGCAAATGCAAGAAATATTCTGCCAATTTGACTTTCGTGTGTACATATTATGATTCACGGCAACTTGATTTTTATTAACACCTAAATTAAATAAATTCATAATTATGACTTATAAGAACTTGATTTATTTATGGTATGTAATATTAAAAGTACAATTATTATAAATTACTGAGCCACTGGATATTATTATTATTGGATGAATCAAGAGAAACTGACGAATAATTATTGATAGAAGAATTTTCAATTTCCGATTCCATTGATTCACTTTTTAAATTTGAAATAAGATTTTTATGATGATTTTCACTTAGATTCAAATAAGGTTGAATTGAAGCAGTATTGTTGTGTCCAGTTATTTTTATAATTTCTTCAGCGTTAATAGTCGTACTTGATAACTGGCTAATTGTAGACGATCTGTTAGAATGATTTGTTATTTTTACAAGTTTGGTGTTTATTCCGATGCTTTTAGCAGCACTTTTTGTCCATTTACTAATCTGATTGTATCCGAAGGGCATGTTTTTATACCAATAGCTATTTTCATGTTTTTCCCAATCTTTATTTACTGTAAGAAACAGGCGATTAGTTTTAATGTTAGGTTTAAAACATTTTCTTTAGAAGTCAAACACATGTCAATATTGTTTGAATTTGGGGTAATCCATTTACTATCTGCTATTTTCTTATCACCTCCTTGTGCTGTTTTGGAGAAAATTGTGTTGTATTCCATCCGACCTGTTGGCAAACCGTAATTGTTTATTTCTTCTTTGAAATATTCTGTCAAGCAAGCACTTGCTTCTCCTCCTCTCCACGTAAGTTCAACAGACGCAATATGGTAAAACTTTCGCTGTAGACCATCGGGTGTATTTCCATTAAAAGAATTTATAATTCTTGTTTGTTCTTCATGGGTTAAAGCCGACGAACTGCGTTTTCTTTTTTCCTAATTGCGTTGTAAAATTTTCCTCTTTGACACTTCTCTTGCTTTTTGAAATATAACGCTTTTAAAAGGATCTATAACTCTTTTGAATTTATTATAATAAGTAAGTTGAATATGCGTAGCTGAGAGATTCCAGAGTTGTAACGCTCCGATATTATTTTATTATATTTATTTTATTATTCGTCGTTTTTATCGTGAAATTATTATATAATTTCTTGATTATTTTGGCTCATGATTTATTATATAATGTTTTAATTATTTTTGGCTCGTGATTTATTATATAATGTTTTAATTATTTTTGGCTCGTGATTTGTGATCGTATTTAGTACTTACACGTCGTGACGTTTAATTTAACTACCGTGATTACTCTCAAGGTACTTTGCTATTGGCAATATGTTAATTAACGTACACTAATAATGGATTAATACAAGAAATCACCAATTTAAAGATTTGTTTTGTTTATTTAATAATAGACACGCTGAAATTGTAAGACACAGGGAAATAAAACACAGGTTGACGATGATGTAAATTAATTTATATAATTATAACGTACAGGGAAATAAAACACAGGTTGACGATTATGACATGAATTTATTTATTTTCTGGATTTCGTTGACCTTTTAATGAATTTGTAAATTCTCTTATTTATTCAATTGATAGTTTGAAAATGGTTATGACTACGAAGTTTATTTAGGAGTGTTTGTTATACATGCACGTGCTTCTTTAGTTTCTTAGACCATTACCATGCCCTTTCACTCCATTTAAATACGGGAAAGTGATATGATCAAAAATAGAACTATTTAAAGATGTAGAAATATCCCCAATAATTCATGAATGATTACTAAAGGTATCTCGCGATCTTCCCGAATTTCATGGTTGTGTCGGTGTCCACACAATAATGTAATTATTGGAGCACCATTGTTTACGTTGATTGAGGTAAATTAGTAATTCTACCCACGACCACAGCAAGCACCAATGTCACAAGTAGATCACCGTCAGACATGTTACAAGTTGTGTCAAATAACAGTTCTGCTACCTCAATCGGAAATGTTTATGTAATGTTATAATATATTATTATTAGGAACATTGGAGGTTATTAATAACTTCTCTTGTGATTATACCAAGCCTCATTCTCTCGTTTATCACTTTCTCTGTTTATACGGGGTTTTAATAATTCCACTTATTTCTTGTTTACGATATTTAACCATAAATTGTCATTATGTCTTCAAATTATTGAGATTTAATCCAGCCTATTTTATCTGTACGATTCTAAATTACTCTGCCCAATAATAGGTACGTTATGTGCTTGTTTTATGATTTGAAATAAAGAAACCAGTATTTTTATACCTTATGTTTTTAAATTATTAAGATTTAATCCAACTTATTTATTTATACAATTATAAATCACTCTGCCCAATAAAATGCACGTTATGTGCTCATTTATGATTTAAAATGAAGAAGCCATCATTTTTATGAATTATTTTGATTTGAATATGATGATGTATGTCGGAGGGTAACACTGAATGCCTTGATTAGTTGTTATAGTTATGGTGAATACAGCCACGTTAGTTTGCGATCGCGGGCGCGATGTATGATGAATTTATATGTTTAAATGTTATGATGCTGACGACGATTTGATTCTAGTGGAGGAGGTGATTCCACAATAACAGGTGTGTGAACGAAGTGCGCGGGTGGGCGTCAATTACACCTGTTATTGCTTCCTCTAGTGATTCGTAAACACGAATAGCGTTCGAGCCGCCTTTGTTTACTGATAGGAATAGGTAATCGGTGTTTGGCTTTTCTAGGTAACTTGTGGTTGGTTAAATACACTATTTTCCGTCAATTTGAATCTAGTGCGGGAATTTGATTTCACAATAACAGGTGTGTGAACGAAGTGCGCGGGTGGGCGTCAATTACACCTGTTATTGCTTCGTCTAGTGATTCGTAAACACGAATAGCGTTCGAGCCGCCTTTGTTTACTGATAGGAATAGGTAATCTGTATTTGGTATTTATAGGTAACTTAGGGTTGATTGAAAGGAATAAGCACTCCCGTGAATTTATAATGAGACTGGTTTAACAACTTTATATTATCGTTAATAATAAAAACATAAATTACTTTGTACCTAGAATTGTACGTTTTTCGATTTATTCAAATTTTTATTCTACTTCGCGTTTTTTTTACAACGTTATATGCAATCGTTAATTTACTTATAAACCGACGTGAATTCATATACTCATAACCGCGAATGTCGTGTGCGTTGCCCGTGGCCGACGCAACTTTCTTACTGATCTCGCTCGTGTGTGGCTTGTGCTTAAATAGGTGTTTTTCAGCTTCAAATCTCGACTCCCCTCACATATCTACTGCTAAATATTCGCCCCCATCCCTAAGTTATCATGGTGATTATTAATCTTGAGTGTGCGTGTGGTATTAATGCGTTTTTAGCGCAGAGTTTTACACTTAACTTAAAGCGTTGCCATTCGAGGTGATTTTTACGTGCCTGGCGCTTGCTCGTTTCTAAGGGGCGCTGATACCCAAATTTTTTATGTGACACCACGACATGGAATCTTCCAGAACCGTGCATATGCAGGCCTCTGCTCTTTAGATATTTGGCGACGCTTTGGCGCGACTTGCGATGGCTATTTATCACATTTCACACTGGGATTATTTGTAAATGAATTAATTTAATAATTTTGTTGTATTCATGATTTTTAAAATATGAGTCACTTTATTGCGCAAATGCGTATTATACTGGGCGTATATTTGGGCCTATTACAGAGTGTTTTCAATACTGCTTCTTTATAATCTTCACCATTAACTTTCGCATATTCTAAGCCCAGTCTTCTAATTTTACATAATTCTTTATGCGACTTTTCTTCGTTTATATCATAATTTCTTTCTGAACAGAAGTGATCCAATTGTCTTATAACATAACATTCTGTTCGCACTGTATTAATGGGTTTTGTGGATATGACGGATTCTTCGATTTTATTAATCTCCTCAGATCCAAATCGATACATATTGGCCGCTTATTACATACTGAATGCAAGAAATATTATGTCATTTTGACCTTTGTGTAAAAATATTAGGATTCACTGTTTTCTGTCTGTAGCATAGCTTCTCTCTCTATTTTCCTTTTATTACTTGTTTCTACTTTTCTTCTTATCATATTACTAGCCTTGTTCGTCTACTGTGTTTCCTCTGTTGCAGCATTGCATGCTAGTTTTTTGTTGTTTTAGCTGCAGTCTCTCCTCTTCGTTCGCGTTCCATTTATATATATATATATAATCGATCTTTATTGGGCTATCGACCCCATATGGGGTCTTTCCGCCTCTTCCATTTATATTCCTTCCCATTTATCATTATTTCACGGATAAAATAATGCAGACAATTATATTGAAACTAAGATTGTTGTTAGTACTTTCAAGATTAAAGGACAACTAACATGCTTCCTGAGTTCAGAGATTATAGTGCGACTTGTTATATTAACATAATTCCTTCCACCTTGAAAATGCTCGCGATGACACGCGTTCTACAACGAACGGAACAGTTTATCACAGCAGCTTGACGTGGGAGATTTAAGACGGCGTGTTTCACCCAACCCCCGGAAAATGATGTAAAAATGAGTAACTGCTCCAGGTTTTCCACAGCTCTTGTAGGTTTTCCGGCGGGATAATCGAGCGTCGGTCGTTGAGTGTTTCTTCTAATTTCGTGTAAATAACGTAAGGGGGGCATAAATCTAGTAGTACGCTGCAAATAAATCCAGTAAGCAACGGTGAGTGGATTTATGTACACCGGTATTCCAGGTGCATGTTCATTTTGCGAATTGCTCAAGATGAAATAAGGCCGTTTCAGAAAACTATGTGTTTCTGCACAGGGCCGTATTAAGGCGGGACATCTGTCTTTTACGGTAGGGAAACATTCATATTTACGTTAGGTTAGGTTAGTTTAGGTTAGCTTAGGTTAAGTTAGGTTAGGTTAGGACAGGATAGGTTAGGATGTGAACTGTCATTTGCCATACGTATTTTTCGGATAAATGACGACTTTATAGCAGAAACTGAACATGCAACAGCTCCTTAATCAATATGATTGATATATTGGCTACTTAAGCAATCTACGTTTCAAACAAATGTATACATTGTAATAGGCCCAAATATACGCCCAGTATAATACGCATTTACGCAATAAAGTGACTCATATTTTAAAAATCATGAATACAACCAAATTATTAAATTAATTCATTTACAAATAATCCCAGGGTGAAATGTGATAAATAGCCATCGCAAGTCGCGCCAGAGCGTCGCCCAATATCTCAAGAGCCGAGGCCTGCATATGCACGGTTTTGGAAGATTCCATGTCGTGGTGTCACATAAACAATTTGGGTATCAGCGCCCCTTAGAAACGAGCAAGCGCCAGGCACGTAAAAATCACCTCGAATGGCAACGCTTTAAGTTAAGTGTAAAACTCTGCGCTAAAAACGCATTAATACCACACGCACACTCAAGATTAATAATCACCATGATAACTAAGAGATGGGGGCGAATATTTAGCAGTAGATATGTGAGGGGAGTGGAGATTTGAAGCTGAAAAAAACCTATTTAAGCACAAGCCACACACGAGCGAGATCAGTAAGAAAGTTGCGTCGGCCACGGGTAACGCACACGACATTCGCGGTTTTGAGTATATAAATTCACGTCGGTTTATAATTAAATTAACGCATTTTTCACGATTGCATACAACGTTGTAAAAAACGCAAAGTAAAATAAAAATTTGATAAATCGAAAAACGTACAATTCTAGGTACAGAGTAATTTAATGTTTTTATTATTAACGATAATATAAAGTTGTTAAACCAGTCTCATTATAAATTCACGGGAGTGCTTATTCCTTTCAATCAACCCTAAGTTACCTATAAATACCAAACACCGATTACCTATTCCTGTCAGTAAACAAAGGCGGCTCGTACACTATTCGTGTTTACGAATCACTAGAGGAAGCAATAACAGGTGTAATTGACGCCCACCCGCGCACTTCGTTCACACACCTGTTATTGTGAAATCAAATTCCCGCACTAGATTCAAATTGACGGAAAATAGTGTATTTAACCAACCACAAGTTACCTAGAAAAGCCAAACACCGATTACCTATTCCGATCAGTAAACAAAGGCGGCTCGAACGCTATTCGTGTTTACGAATCACTAGAGGAAGCAATAACAGGTGTAATTGACGCCCACCCGCGCACTTCGTTCACACACCTGTTATTGTGGAATCACCTCCTCCACTAGAATCAAATCGTCGTCAGCATCATAACATTTAAACATATAAACTCATCATACATCGCGCCCGCGATCGCAAACTAACGTGGTTGTATTCACCATAACTATAACAACTAATCAAGGCATTCAGTGTTACCCTCCGACATACATCATATTCAAATCAAAATAATTCATAAAAATGATGGCTTCTTAATTTTAAATCATAAATGAGCACATAACGTGCATATTATTGGGCAGAGTAATTTATAATTGTATAAATAAATAAGTTGGATTAAATCATAATAATTTAAAAACATAATGTATAAAAATACAGGTTTCTTTATTTCAAATCATATAACAAGCACATAACGTACCTATTATTGGGCAGAGTAGTTTAGAATCGTACAGATAAAATAGGCTAGATTAAAGCTTAATAATTGAAGACATAATGACAATTTATGGTTAAATATCGTAAACAAGAAATAAGTGTAATTATTAAAACCCCGTATAAACAGAGAAAATGATAAACGAGAGAATGAGGCTTGGTATAATCACAAGAGAAGTTATTAATAACCTCCAATGTTCCTAATAATAATATATTATAACATTACATAAACATTTCCGATTGAGGTAGCAGAACTGTTATTTGACACAACTTGTAACATGTCTGACGGTGATGACTACTTGTGACATTGGTGCTTGCTGTGGTCGTGGGTAGAATTACTAATTTACCTCAATCAACGTAAACAATGGGGCTCCAATAATTACATTATTGTGTGGACACCGACACAACCATGAAATTCGGGAAGATCGCGAGATACCTTTAGTAATCATTCATGAATTATTGGGGATATTTCAACATCTTTAAATAGTTCTATTTTTTATCATATCACTTTCCCGTAGTTAAATGGAGTGAAAGAGCAGGGTAATAAATGGTCTAAGAGAAGCACGTGCATGTATAACAAACTCTCGTAAATAAACTTCGTAGTAATAACCATTTTCAAATTATCAATTGAATAAATAAGAGAATTTACAAATTCATTAAAGGGTCAACGAAATCTAGAAAATAAATCAATTCATGTCATAATCGTCAACCTGTGTTTTATTTTCCTGTATGTTACAATTATATAAATTAATTTACATCATCATCAACCTGTGTTTTATTTCCCTGTGTCTTACAATTTCAGCGTGTCTATTATTAAATAAACAAATCCTTAAATTGGTGCTTTTTTGTATTAATCCATTATTAGTGTACGTTAATTAACACATTACCAATAGCAAAGTACCTTGAGAGTAATCACGGTAGTTAAATTAAACGTCACGACGTGTAAGTACTAAATACGATCACAAATCACGAGCAAAAAATAATTAAAACATTATATAATAAATCACGAGCCAAAAATAATTAAAACATTATATAATAAATCATGAGCCAAAATAATCAAGAAATTATATAATAATTTCACGATAAAAAGACGAATAATAAAATAAATATAATAAAATATATCGGAGCGATACAAATGAGTAGCTTTTTCCAAAACACCCTGTATTATATAATAATGAATCAAAAGTTAAAAAAAACTTTTAATTTAATTCGTTTAAGTATATTTTTATCATAAAATTCTGAAAATTTAATGTCTATTATGCCTTTATTGTAACTTTTCCAAAAACATAAAATATTTGTCAATGTCACATTCTTACTTATCCAGTTCAGTAAGTTTAGTGGTAACAGTGAGTAGCTTTTTCAGAAACACCCTGTATTTACATAATAATCAATAAAAAGTTATATAAAAAAAATCAATTCGAAGTAAATTTTGGTTCTGAAATTTTGAAAATTGAACGTGTATTATGCCTTTATTGTAACTTTACCAAAAACATCAAATATTTGTCAATGTTATATTCTTACTTATTCGGTTTAGTAAGTTTAGTGATAACAGTGAGTAGCTCTTTCAGAAACACCCTGTATTTACATAATAAGCAATCAAAAGTTAGAAAACAATCTTTTAATTTGAAGTAAATATTGATCATGAAATTCTAAAAATTGAATGTCTATTATGCCTTTATCGTAACCTTACCAAAAACATAAAATATTTCCCAATGTCATATTCTTACTTATCCAGTTTAGCAAGTGTAGTGGTAACAGTGAGTAGCTTTTTCAGAAACACCCTGTATTTACATAATAAGCAATGAAAAATTAAAATAAAAAACTTTTAATACGACGTAAATTTTGATCATGAAATTCTGAAAATTGAATGTCATTACGCCTTTATTGCAACTTTACCAAAAACATAACATATTTGCCAATGTCATATTCTTACTTATCCAATTTAGTAAGTTTAGTGGTAACAGTAAGTAACTTTTTCAGAAACACCCTGTATTTACATAATAAGCAATCAAAAGTAAAAAAAAATCTTTCATTCAAAGTAAATTTTGATTTCTGAAAATGTAATGCCTATTATGCCTTTATTGTAACTTTACCAAAAACATAAAATATTTGTCAATGTCATATTCTCACATATCCAGTTAAGTAAGTTAAGTGGTAACAGTGAGTAGCTATTTCAGATATACCCCGTATTTACATAATAAGCACTCAAAACTTCAAAAAAATCTTTTAATTCGAAGTAAATTTGAATCATGAAATTCTGAAAATGGAATGTCTATGATGCCTTTATTGTAACTTTACCAAAAACATACAATATTTGTCAATGTTATATTCTCACTTATCCAGTTTAGTAAGTTTAGTGGTAAAAGTGAGTAGCTTTTCCGAAACACCCTGTATTTACATATTAAACAATTGGAAGTTTAAAAAAATCTTTTAATTCGAAGTAAATTTTGATTTCTGAAAATTGAAAATCTATTATGCCTTTATTGTATCAAGATGTGCAGAATGCAAACAAAGTATCGTCAAGCAACCATGTGTTTCATTTGTTCGATAACTTTAAAGTCAATTACATTCTTATGTGTTACGTAATCGTTTAATCCAATGGAAAATAGATCAATGATTCCAAATCAATGTTGCCTCAATTTAGCCGCTTGAGCTTCGGAATTCTCGTATTTAAGGGATGAAATGGGCGCATTTTAATCCACCCCTGCTGGGACCAAGAGGAATGCGACAGTTTAAATATGCATGTCTGCTTGTCATGTAACACGGCTATACGAAAATAATTTACAACTTCGCAGCGTCGACACGCACGACTCGGTTAAGTGGGTTGCTTTTAATGTCCGCAATTTCCAGCTAACCCCTAACGCAGCTGTGTGCCACCAATTTTTTTGTTTTGTTTCATTACAAAGGAACAAATCGACCAACGAAATTAGAACTGATTCATATGATATTTTACCCAAAATCAGGGTAGTAATATAATTAATAATACATTTTGTACACTTTCATAATAATAATAATGTTAACTTTTGTGCCGGTCTACTCTTTTTGAATTAGCACATTCTGTCTATAAATGTTGTCAATTAAACAAATTGACAATTATGTTCCTGTTACTGTTTTTCGTTCATGAAGTGCTTCCATTTTGTCCCGACCTTCGCTAGTTGTTTCGCTTATTTCCATGTTTTCCCTCTTACTTCTATTATTGTTTTCATTCTATCATCCCATGTCTTTCTCGGTCTTCCTTTCCTTTTCTTTTTGCTTGGTTTTGCTTGCCACACTTTTTTTCACTATTCTTTGGTTGTCCATTCTTTGCATATGTCCCCACCATCCGAGCTGTCGTTTTTCCATGTATTGTTATATTGGCTCTATGTCTGATTCTTCTTTTATTTTTGTGGCTTAATGATTTCATGTTTCCAGAATTGGCGGTTCCTACTTCGTTTGCAGACCTTCACTGCTTCCAGTCTAAGAGGATCAGACACATTCACTCTCTGAAGACGCTGAGAACTCATCATTTCAGAGAAGAATAAGGTACATTTCTGCTTAATACGTTTCAATACAATAATACCACATTGAATAAATGGCTAGTCATTTGAAATCCCGCAAATTTACGTTTAGTAAAATTGGTGCATTTATTGCGATCAAATGTAGAAGTTCAATTTCAGAATTCATCAAATCATTGCACTATTTACTAACTACATATCACCTCAATGTTATTAATGCCCTCATTAATTAATTGTATCTAGCAATCTTTAGAATCAAAAGGCTATTCATTTACACGATGTATATTTAATTACCGATACGTAACTTATTGTCATGCAATTTTTAAAATCAATTCGATGAATCAATAATAAAGAAATTGACAATTGAACAATTAATTTATATTTTCTCCCCAATGTTGATATATGGGAACGATTTTTAAAAATAAATCAAATAATTGCACAAATTACAAACTGCGTAAAAGTGCATCGCTTGAGTGAGTAGGGTTTTTCTTACAGGTGCGCTATTTATGTATTTGTGTATTGTCGGCGCTATTTCTTACTCTAAGAGATGCACTATAAACGATTAGGGTTTGATTTCTCATTAATGCGCCTCATTCTTGTTAATACTCTCATTAATTAACAGTATATCGCAATCAATTGAATACAATTGGTATTCATTTACGTAATGATGCAATTACTGACTTTATTTAATGCAATTTCTTAAACCAATTGAAGGGGTCAGAATAAAAAGGGTATAAATTACATTTCAATTCAAGCAGCTGAAATGCATTTATCCCATAAACTTTCTTTCAAATTCACATTTCTACTGATCAATAGATATTGTTATGTGGATTAATAACCACTGGGATCATTTTTGTTCCCATAAATAAGTATAAATAAGTACACTTGTATCATAAATTTAAAACATTGCACTTATACCCTTTTTATTCTAACCCCTTCAGTTCACCAAAAATGTTACGTGCAATGGATTTAAATTTTCTGGTCATTATTTCAGGGCCACTTCAATTTTCCAAGGTGAATCATGCGAGATGATTTCATTTTTGAGTTTCGTCCTAGTTTTGCAGTTGCCGCCACTTCTGGGCCAACCTTGGTTTGGTTATCTTGTATCTTGTAGTAACTAATTTGTAATTTCTTCCAGCAAGTGTTAAATTCGCGATTATACTTTGGGATTACCTTCCCAAGTCAAACGTATACTTTTTAACAGCTTTTTCCGTCCGGTCCATATTCTTGTCTTCAATAAATAATGAGTGCAAGTATCTTGAGTGGTTCAGATTACCTTCTGACGGTAAATGTTTGCCCTTTCAAAGTCGAGTCAGTGCGTAGTTGTGTCGAAGGTTCGGGTATGGTTGAGCCTGAGGATTGTTGCGTTTGTTTCGTGCTTTCCTCACCCGCGCCACACCGTCAAATTTCGAACTCCGATTTGTTTTCGGAGTTCGGAGTTGCAGGGTACTGGATCTTCGCCAATACAACTTTAAAAGTCAATTTTAAGGTAGGTCTTTTTTTGAGATGAGCTCCAAGACGTATCAGAGTGAGTACAATTTTTCTGCACTCCCTCGCTGTTAGGGTTTCTCCTTGCGCCCATGCATCGAACAAGGTTGCAGGTACTTACTATGTATACAGTGCTTGTTTGTTGCAAGTACCTACTATGTATACAGTGCTTGTTTGTTGCAAGTACCTACTATGTATACAGTGCTTGTTTGTTGCAAGTACCTACTACGTATGCAGTTCTTGCTTGTTGCAAGTACCTACTATGTATACAGTGCTTGTTTGTTGCAAGTACTTACTATGTATACACTGCATGTTTGTTGCAAGTACCTACTATGTATACAGTGTTTGTTTGTTCCAAGTACCTACTATGTATACAGTGCTTGTTTGTTGCAAGTACCTACTACGTATGTAGTGCTTGTGTGTTGCAAGTACCTACTACGTATACAGTGCTTGTTTGTCGCAAGTACCTACTACGTGCTTGTGTGTTGCAAGTACCTACTACGTATGCAGTGCTTGCTTGTTGCAAGTACCTACTATGCATACAGTGCTTGTTTGTTGCAAGTACTTACTATGTATACAGTGCTTGTTTGTTGCAAGTACCTACTATGTATACAGTGCTTGTTTGTTGCAAGTACCTACTACGTATGTAGTGCTTGTGTGTTGCAAGTACCTACTACGTATACGGTGCTTGTTTGTCGCAAGTACCTACTACGTGCTTGTGTGTTGCAAGTACCTACTAGGTATGTAGTGCTTGCTTGTTGCAAGTACCTACTATGTATACAGTGCTTGTTTGTTGCAAGTACTTACTATGTATACAGTGCTTATTTGTTGCAAGTACCTACTATGTATACAGTACGTGTTTGTTGCAAGTACCTACTATGTATACAGTGCTTGTTTGTTGCAAGTACTTATTATGTATACCGTACTTGTTCGATGCATATACGCCCACCCTTATACTGCGATCTTCTTTCCCTTCTTTTTAGTATTAATAAAAGTGCATCGCTTGAGTGAGCAGGGTTTTTCTTACAGGTGCGCTACTTATGTATTTGTGTACTGTCGACGCTAATTCTCACTCTAAGAGATGCACTATTAACGATTAGGGTTTGATTCCTCATTAATGCGCCTTATTGTAGTCGTGTCAGCCCCTAGCATCACGCAGTTAAGGTTTTTCACTACTGCTATGTTTTTTCTTTCACTTGTAATGATGCACCTTAAACGGTGATTCAGAGTTTCTCTTCACATATTTTCTCTTAGTACGTTCACCAATACCATTAAAGTGCATAAGCTGCACACTTAACCATTGGACACTATGTATAGAGTACTTGTTTATTGCAAGTACTATGTACACAGTACTTGTTTGTTACAAGTACGAACATTATAATTTTCTACAGTACTTGCTTGATGCAAGTACGAACAATATAATTTTCTACAGTACTTGTTTGTTACAAGTACGAACAATATAATTTTCTACAGTACTTGTTTCTTGCAAGTACGAAAAATATCATTTTCTACAGTACTTGTTTATTGGTCTTTGTGCAAATGAAATAATTTATCTAACTTTTAAATATCGAATTATTATTTTTTTTTAATAATTGATTTTGGAATTCTAAAGACATATACACGGTGTGTATTAATTTTCAAAATAACTACACGTGGCCATGTTGGTCATAAACTTCCAAAATGTCCAAAATGTCCAAAATGTCCAAAATATTGGAAACATAAATTATTTTGCAGATAAACTAATTAAGGAGTGTTAATTACTTAAGTGTTTTAAAATCTTAATACAAAAATGTTGTACCATGCTTTATGAGTTTGCTTGAGGTTCTCAAGATTTAACATCAAGTCGTTTAATAAGCGTTATCATTCACTACTAGTTCACAGAAAATCCTGCAATTTACGTAGATTATTTTTCTGTGTCTAATGTCTTTTTACTTCAAACATGCTATTTGAACACTTAATTACTTAAGTGTTTGAAAATCTTAGTATAAAAATGTTGTACCATGCTTTCTGAGTCTGCTTGAGGTTCTCAAGTTTCAACATCAAGTAGTTTAATAAGCGTTATTAATTTACAGAAAACCCTGCAATTTACGTAGATTATTTTTCTGTGTCTGATGTCCTTTTACTTCAAACATGCTATTTTAACACTTCTTAATTAGCTTATTTTGAAATTATTTTTTATTTGCCCAACATTTTGGACTTTTTTGGAGTATCTTGGATACTCTGTTTGATAATGATTACTTAAGTAGCCGAAACTAGTAACAAATCAATACATAATTTTATGTGATACTAACAAAGTAATGTGTTTTATTTATAATTGATGAAACTAATGTGAAATATAAAATATGTATTTGCAATGTAGAAACAAAAATCAAAAATTTAGAAAGAATCGGGAATGTTTAGTAAAGGTAACTACAAATTTAACTGAAATTAGGTGGTGTTATTATTTTTCAGAAGCAACCAATTCCTGAAATACATTTGATTTCTAAGAATTCCATCAAATTTTATAGATTTTGGTTTCTTTATTGAAAATACACACATACAATATTTCGGTCTCATTAATTTTTATAGATAGATAGATAGATAGATAAATATCTTTATTCCCTATGTCCCTATAGTCCCTATGTCCCTATAGTCCCTATGTCCCTATAGTCGCTATGTCCCTATAGAGCATATAGTTTTTATATGCAAGCTGCACGTACATTAAAGAAACTAATGTGAAATATAAAATATGTGTATTTGCAATGTATAAGCAAAAATCTATAAAAATTGTAAAACTTGGTAAAATTATAGTGTCAAAAATGTAAAATGAAAAGTGTATACATTATTTCTCTGATACAAAAAAAACTTTTTTAAAATCATTGAAGACAAATTTTGTTAACCTGTTTTCAGTTACGTTTTAGAAATAATTCAAATTTGGCGGTTAAACTCATCTTTAAAGTTATTGTACTAGACAAGTGTTGTCACACTAACAGCAAATTACGTAAACTTAAAAAACTCAGTCTTCTAAAAAAAAAATTACTTACGTTACTGTTACAATTTTTTATCGATATGGAATTTTATGATCAATATCACCACGTGTAGTTCTTTTGCCAATTTATACACACCCTGTATATGTCTTTAAAATCCCAAAATCAATTATTTTTCAATAATCAAATTAATACCAAATTTACATTATTTACTGTATTAACATTGTAACGCTCCGATATTATTTTATTATATTTATTTTATTATTCGTCGTTTTTATAGTGAAATTATTATATAATTTCTTGATTATTTTGGCTCATGATTTATTATATAATGTTTTAATTATTTTTGGCTCGTAATTTATTATATAATGTTTTAATTATTTTTGGCTCGTGATCGTATTTAGTACTTCCACGTCGTGACGTTTAATATAACTACCGTGATTACTCTCAAGGTTATTTGCTATTGGTAATGTGTTAATTAACGTACACTAATAATGGATTAATACAAGAAAACACCAATTTAAGGATTTGTTTTGTTTATTTAATAATAGACACGCTGAAATTGTAAGACACAGGGAAATAAAACACAGGTTGATGATGATGTAAATTAATTTATATAATTATAACGTACAGGGAAATAAAACACAGGTTGACGATTATGACATGAATTGATTTATTTTCTAGATTTCGTTGACCTTATAATGAATGTGTAAATTCTTTTATTTATTCAATTGATAGTTTGAAAATGGTTATTACTACGAAGTTTATTTACGAGAGTTTGTATACATGCACGTGCTTCTCTTAGACCATTTATTACCATGCTCTTTCACTTCATTTAACTACGGGAAAGTGATATGATCAAAAATAGAACTATTTAAGGATGTTGAAATATCCCCAATAATTCATGAATGATTACTAAAGGTATCTCGCGATCTTCCCGAATTTCATGGTTGTGTCGGTGTCCACACAATAATGTAATTATTGGAGCACCATTGTTTACGTTGATTGAGGTAAATTAGTAATTCTACCCACGACCACAGCAAGCACCAATGTCACAAGTAGTCATCACCGTCAGACGTGTTACAAGTTGTGTCAAATAACAGTTCTGCTACCTCAATCGGAAATGTTTATGTAATGTTATAATATATTATTATTAGGAACATTGGAGGTTATTAATAACTTCTTTTGTGATTATACCAAGCTTCATTCTCTCGTTTATCATTTTCTCTGTTTATACGGGGTTTTAATAATTCCACTTATTTCTTGTTTACGATATTTAACCACAAATTATCATTATGTCTTCAAATTATTGAGATTTAACCCAGCCTATTTTATTTGTGCGATTCTAAATTACTCTGCCCAATAATAGGTACGTTATGTGCTTGTTTTATGATTTGATATCAAGAAACCATTATTTGTATACATTATGTTTTTAACTTATTAAGATTTTTAATCCAACTTATTTATTTATACAATTATAAATCACTCTGACCAACAATATGTACGTTATGTGTTCATTTATGATTTAAAATGAAGAAGCCATAATTTTTATTAATTATTTTGATTTGAATATGATGATGTATATCGGAGGGGAACACTGAATGCCTTGATTAGTTGTTATAGTTATGGTGAATACAGCCACGTTAATTTGCGATCGCGGGCGCGCTGTATAATGAGTTTATATGTTTAAATGTTATGATGCTGACAACGATTTGATTCTAGTGGAGGAGGTGATTCCACAATAACAGGTGTGTGAACGAAGTGCGCGGGTGGGCGTCAATTACACTGTTATTGCCTCCTCTGGTGATTCGTAAACAGCAATAGCGTTCGAGCCGCCTTTGTTTACTGATAGGAATAGGTAATCGGTGTTTGGCTTTTCTAGGTAATTTGTGGTTGGTTAAATAAACTATTTTCCGTCAATTTTAATCTAGTGCGGGAATTTGATTTCACGTAAACAGGTGTGTGAACGAAGTGCGTGGGTGGGCGTCAATTACACCTGTTATTGCTTCCTCTAGTGATTCGTAAACACGAATAGCGTACGAGCCGCCTTTGTTTACTGACAGGAATAGGTAATCGGTGTTTTGTATTTATAGGTAACTTAGGGTTGATTGAAAGGAATAAGCACTCCCGTGAATTTATAATGGGACTGGTTTAACAACTTTATATTATCGTTAATAATAAAAACATTAAATTACTCTGTACCTAGAATTGTACGTTTTTTGATTTATTCAAATTTTTACTCTACTTTGCGTTTTTTTACAACGTTATATGCAATCGTTAATTTAATTATAACCCGACGTGAATTTATATACTCAAAACCGCGAATGTCGTGTGCGTTGCCCGTGGCCGACGCAACTGTCTTACTGATCTCGCTCGTGTGTGGCTTGTGCTTAAATAGGTTTTTTCCAGCTTCAAATCTCCACTCCCCTCACATATCTACTGCTAAATATTCGCCCCCATCCCTTAGTTATCATGGTGATTATTAATCTTGAGTGTGCGTGTGGTATTAATGCGTTTTTAGCGCAGAGTTTTACACTTAACTTAAAGCGTTGCCATTCGAGATGATTTTTACGTGGCTGCCGCTTGTTCATTTCTAAGGCGCTGATATACCCAAATTGTTTATGTGACACCACGACATGGAATCTTCCAAAACCGTGCATTTGCAGGCCTCGGCTCTTGAGATATTTGGCGACGCTCTGGCGCGACTTGCGATGACTATTTATCACATTTCACCCTGGGATTATTTGTAAATGAATTAATTTAATAATTTTGTTGTATTCATGATTTTTAAAATATGAGGCACTTTATTGCGTAAATGCGTATTATACTGGGCGTATATTTGGGCCTATTACAACATTAAACTATAATTTTTTTTAAATTCAATTTTTAAATTTTGTATTAAATTAGTATTGGTTATGTGCTTGAAAATTAAAAAAAAAATGGCGGTATTTTAGTCTTTAACCAATAAATAATTCGACATTTAAAAGTTAAAGATAAATTGTTTCATTTGCACAATCAATTAATATCAACAAATTGCATACATAAATCCATTGCCTGTGATTATATCGTACATAAATCAGTGTTATATTTTGCCGAATTAAGTCAATACATTACACCCAATCCATAAATCTTGAAGTGAATTACTTCTATGATGCGAAAATAAAAACCCAACGCCATATATAAATGAATTATAAGAATTTGTGATCACGCAAAATAAATATACCAAACTTTACAATGATAATAAAAAATAAATAAACTGCAGTGTAATGCATTGTTGCACAAATAACTATTAATCCTCCTAAACTTTTCTATCTAACATATCGCAATACATTTTTCACCGAGACAGATTTTATTGATATATTTCTTCTCGCAAATCAATTATTCAGTTTACTTACGAGTACTTATATCGTTTTTCCGTCTCGCCTGTTTTATTTGTCCGGCATTTTCTGTTGAGAATTAGTGGACTAGCCAAGAGTGCGCGCCGAAGTTTTTGTAGTCGAGCAGCAGTTGTGTGCATCCAGTCCTGAGATATTAAACGTCCGAGCCTTAATTTATAGCTGTCGGGGCTGAGAACGTACCATTTATAGTGTAGTTAGTTTATTAAGCTAACCGGTTAATTTGCAGCGATGTACGAATAGTTTTGCTGCCTGAATAATTGGAAAGCATAGCAACGTAGTGAAATATTATAAAATTGAGGAATTACGATTTACGACGAGGAATTTACGATTTAGGAATATTTTATTACATTTGGGGTGCCGCTCATAAAATGTTTAAAGAAGCAATGTTGTAAAATCCATGTATTTATGGTCGAAGTGACGATATAATCAAGTATAGGATTACATCGTTACTTCCCGCAAGTAACAGTGTAGGTGTTACGTTACTGTCGGTATCAACTGTTTAAAGTCCACTAGTAACACACCATGCTACGTCATGCCACGCTGTGCCACGACACGCCACGCCACGCCACGCCACTAATAATAATTCCCTAAATTCCTAATTCGCACAATTAACTCCCTAATTGAGTAGTAATTTTAGTAAATTCTACCTGGCAATCATATTCATATTCCTGGTGAATAGCGGCAACTCGCAGTGGTGATCGGCAATCCTGGTTGCAGATGTCGAATCAGTAAATTCGATTAAGTCGGCACCAATTCCCTCGATTCAAAGTCCTGCTGTCCTCGGTTGATCCTCTTCTATAGTTGACGTTATCGCTGAATCGTCTTTGGGGTTGAAGTTCTCGTTAAATCTTCTTGGACTCCTGTCAGCTGTTACGTGTTGATAATGATTCCCTAGTTCACGTCGAGTGTTTACAGATGCTCGAACGCAAATAATTACTGTCCCGAAATTGATTATATCCGCGTAAACAAAACGTAAATCAAACTGTTTTTTAATAACGCGTGAATGTAAATAACTATTGTTCCACGATATTTGTTTCTGTACAACTGTTTTCTTTTTCTCTGCTGACCGACGTGGATGCTCCTGGATCTAAAGCGAATCTGATTGTTTATCGGCGTTCAGCTTTTTCAAAACCTCGGTTAAACAAGTGATTTTCGCTTGTTAAAATCCGCCTACGTTGATCCAAATAAGCGTGTAAATTGTCGCGTTGCTACCCGAATCCAGTTTGTAACCACGGCAACCAAGCAACAAATTATAATTATGATTATAATTATCCATATACCGGTGAAACCATAATTCCAGTTGTGATTTGAATCTGATATTCGAGATCCTTGTATTTTTCCGCTTCTATACGAATGTCGGACGTCTTTGTACGATGAGTTTGAATTTTCCATTGAATTTTATACATATTTCTGACTCATTACAATTATTTTACGTTAATTGTGCCCTGAATTAAATATATTTCTAGCTATACAAATCCTATTTGACTACCTAAGTAATCCTATTAATATCTAAATATCCTAAATCTGATATATTCAGTATAATTATCTATAACCAAAATCCTATCAAACGTATACTATAAAATAACAAATTAAATCTATCAAATAACATTATAATATATATGTTATTTTGTAGGTTTGTTGTACTATTAGCTAATATCATTAAGTCGTCAGCGAATAGTCCTTCTGTTATGTTTACTGGTAACATGTTTCTGTATCCTACTGTTATTCCTTTCGTTCTGGCCCTTGTTTTCTTTATAATTTCGTCTATATATAATAATAATAATGATGGGCTAAATCCTCAGCCCATGCTTTAACCTCTGGGATTGGGGCACATAAAACAATTTGCCACCACTTAATACCTCAAATGTACAAAATTTAGAGTGAAGTGCGAGATTTATATCTATAAAGATAAATTAATCATACCCTGAGTCGATCGCCTCCATGGGCCGATGAGGTAATTAAAACCCCTCATTAATTTCCATCACCCGACCTAATACCGCCGCTAACCCACCCCCGCCCCGCCGAAAAATGCACGTCAGACCGCGGGCGTGATTAATGCGCGCAGAGCGTCAGATTTAATTACGCGCTGCTCTCGCGAGGATCCCGAAAGAGTGCCCAAAGTTAGCCCCTGGAGGATCCAACCCCCACACACCAAAGGGCAAAAAAAGCGAATTTTATTAAGGCCATCCCTGCAAGGGATAAAGTTCGGCTACAAGTTGTTTATTATATCGCAAATCGCCCGTAGGCCGATCGATTTTCCGTAGAGAAGATTTATCTCAGATGTATGAATATTGTAATTTAGGGAGGAAATACAGGATGGCCCACGCAAGTCGTTGGTTAAAAGTTGCAAATCAGTAAAAGATTGCTGATGAAATAAAAATTTAAAAAAAATCACACAAACATGGTTCATCGTGATCTCTCAATAGAAAATATCTTCGTTGTGTGTTCCTCCGTACGATGTCCTCTATGTGGTCTCCGTTTTCCAATTCGCTGTGGGGTAACCTAACGCTTTACGGAAGTTGGTCTTGGCGCTGTTTAGTTCGCATTCGTTTACTTATTATTGACACTTCTAAACGTCCTGCGTTCGTGTCGCTCGGTAGGTTTAGTCTAATTTTTCGTTTGTTTATTCCGTACTCATTTCTCAGCGTCTTCGTATTTTTCGGTGCGCTGGCGTGTTGTATCCATGGTAACTCTCCAAGAAAGGAATGTCACCACGCCATGAACAGTCGCTTTGCGTTTTTGTCTGTGTCGCATTTTGTTTTATTATTGCATCATATTGCGCAATAATACGTTTTCTCACTTTTACATACTAACTTATCACTAACCATATTTACATGAATCGTTATTCTAAATTTAATAACTAACAATATTTACATGAACTTATGTTTCTGGATTTCGTTTTATTAAATAAATCGCATCACAATATATACAGGATGTTACATTTAAAATAACAAAGTTGATGTTCACTTCCGGTAGAGCCGGAAGAGATATAATTATGTACGTATTTTTATTGAGAGATAAAGAGATTAAGGTTGAAAATTATGATTGAATTTTGAAGTTTTGAATGAATTTTTGTGAATTTTTTCAAATTTTTATTTTTTATCAGCAATCCCATAAACTTTGAACCAACGACTTGCGTGGGACACCCTGTACTTTTGCACCATAAAAACCTGTTTATTCCAAAATACTGTTTATTCCATAGACATAAAATATTTTTGTGTAATAGGAAATACTACAACATAGCAATTAAATACTATAACACTAAAACTAAACAAACACACGAAATTATGTATAATTACAACGATCTATATTGCAATGACTTCAAAGTTAAATTAAAAGCTTAAATGCCAGAACACTAAAACTAAATGAACATAATTAAATGAACTTTAAGGTTGAATAAAACGCTTAAACTACAACCCTTAGACTAAAAATAAAAAATAAATTATATATTATTAATTAGATCGAAATACCAAATAAAAATAAAGAAGGAATTATACCACCAAATATACTTAAAATAACTTTTCCAACTTATTAGATTTTTTTCAATAGACTTTTCACATGTCATAAATTGAAGTTTATTAGACACTGTTATTATTTGTAAGGAAATACTTGCATTTATATAATTATTTGGTTCATTAAATGTCGTTATCTGGTTTTAAATTTATTTTGAATTTTACTAGTGGTCCCTTAATTTTGTCTTTTGTGTATGTTTTAATTAGATCGAAAAAATACTCTCTTTCCGGTTCTACTGGAAGTGGCCATCAACCTATCATTAAGTCCCATCAATTGTTAACATTTCGTTTTGAATTTATAAACGTTGTTTATAATATTTCACCTTATCTAGCCTAATATTTTCTAGGATATAATTTTCATTATATTTGTCTTTTAACATATTTTTTCTAAAAATATTATTTTTGGCTGTGCTTTCAGTTCTGTTATTCAGTGTTACTGATTTCTTGCAGGACGTCCTCTGTGCTTTTCTGACCTGCATCAGCAGATACATTTCCAAAAACTACTGTGGGAAATTTCACAACAGTTTCTGATGAAAGTATAATTGCAGGATGTATGTTTATCTTATTTCCAAAGATAATCAGTGTTACTGATTTCTTGCAGAACGTCCTCTATGCTTTTCGGACCTGCATCAGCAGATACATTTCCAAAAACTACTGTGGGAAATTTCACAACAGTTTCTGATGAAAGTAAAATTGCAGGATGTATGTTTATCTTATTTCCAAAGATAATCAGTGTTACTGATTTCTTGCAGGACGTCCTCTATGCTTTTCTGACCTGCATCAGCAGATACATTTTCAAAAACTACTGTGGGAAATTTCACAACAGTTTCTGATGAAAGTAAAATTGCAGGATGTATATCTCTCTTATTTCCAAAGATCTCGTCCATTTTCATTACTCTTTTTTTTTCTTATTTTATTGTTGTCGATAATTTTTTATGTTTTTTTTTAGAACTCTCCACCTATTCTCATATTGTGAAGGTGTTACATTTACATTGTGGTTTGCTTGCATTTCTGAAGCTAGCAGGTCCCACAGTTTTTTTTTAAGTTTGTCAACTCTACAGCACCTACTTTATATCGATAAGTTTTATACAAATCAATGAACATATTTGTTGATGATCAACAGAATTGTTGTTTTCAGCTTTCGATACCACAGAAACATTTTGAACGATATCAAACTCCTCTATATAAAACATATACAGGGTGTACCGAGACCTCCGCTAAAGCTTCAGGTAGCATATGTGGCAACGTATGTGAACTCTAAAACTATCATTCCCAAATTTTCTAAAGTGTATAGTTTCCTCATACGAAGCATCAACAGAAAATTAAATCTGCCAACATGCAACCCCCTTTTTCCTTCCTTTTCGCCAATTCTCCGCCTTTCGTTCTCGTTATTGTTTGTACAACCCATGTGACTACCACCTTGGCCCTGGCCAGCTCAGTGAAGACGGCGTATATAGTGTTTCGGCCTTAACTAGTTGGAGGTGAGGGTGCGCGTAATTTAATTACAAGGCGGTAGGGTGAACTCGGGAATAGTTAACTCAAATTACCAAAAATATACCGTAACAAATTGTAAATTTATTAAATAAAGAAAACGTGATTATACAAATTAAAAAAGAGGGTCGTGAGACACCGGTGAATGTGCACATACACGCGTCCCGAACCCGGAAACTGTGTTTTTGTGGTTGACTGGCAACGAGCCTTTATAATCCTTATAAGATCACAAAAATGACTTGACAAAGGAAACAAAGGATAAGGGCAAGATATAGTGATAAATAGAAAAATAAGTTTAATAAGTTTAAATCCTATCTATTTAGTCGTCTTCGGCGGCCTCGGGTGAAGAGGGAGGGTGCTCCTGGGCGCCGCTCACTGCACCTCATGGTCCTTTAGTCTTTACATCAGCATTGTTGCATTTCTGAAGCTTGCAGCTCCCATAGTTTTTTTTAAGTTTCTCAACTGTGAAGCAGCCATATTTTTCCGATAAGTTTTATACAAACCTATTCTTCAATACTCCAGCTTTTGTTGTCGTTATTGTTCGTTTAACCCATATGACTACCAACTTGCCCCTGGCTTGCTGAGTAAAGACTCTGACTCGTTGCCGTGTGGCCGTAAACCCTTAACCCAGCGTACTCTGGGGTGATGTGGGGTCGTAACCCGTAAAGGAAACCCCGCAAGAAACGGCCTAAAGATAGGCGGTGGTATCAGCACCACGTATGATCCAAAGAAGGCGAATTCTTACCTGAAGGTCTAAAACGGCCGATAAGTGTTGTAATCTGAGGCCGTATGATCCAGTCCTTGACTGATAGTAGTGGGGCTGCAAACCACATAAAGGCCTGTATTCATAGTCCGTACTTGAGCTTGAGTTCTACTCAAGTCGTATATATGGTTGCGTTTGATCCATAAACATGTATGGTACTCTGGGGAGATGTGGGGTCGTAACCCGTAATGGAAAACCTGCAAGAAACAACCGAAAGATAGGGGGTGGTATCAGCACCACGTGTGACCTTAGAGAAGGCAAATTCTTACCATAAGGTCTAAAACGGCCGATAAGTGTTGTAATCTGAGTCGTATTATCGAGTCCTTGACTGATGGTGGTAGGGCCGCAATCCACAAAGGCTCGTATTCATAGTCAATACTTGCGCTTCATTTCTACTCAAGTCGTATATTTGTTCGAGTTTGGTCCATAAACTTTTATAGAATATACGCAATCAAATATACGACTTGAGTCGAACTCATGCCCAAGTCTTCTTCTTCTTCTTCTCCTGCATACCCATTAATGGATGATTGCGATCACACATTTGATCTGTTCCCAATCTCTTGCAACATGGAGTAATTTTTGTATGGACATTAGGCCAGTCCATTGCCAGATATTCCGCAGCCACGACATCTGTTTTCGTCCTTTGCCTCGTTTTCCTTCTATATTTCCTTGGATTATTAAAGCTCAAGTACGGACTATGAATACGCGCGAAATGGCCACTCAACTCACAAATCATGCGTTAATGGCGGCCACAATTCCGGTATTTCACCGGCTCTATCGCAGACAAATGATTGACCAACGCACTTGTAACGTCTCAACGATTAATTCCATTTTATGTTCGCCAACGCGAAAATCGATATCAGGGGAGGGCAGAAATTTAATTAATTAGCGCGTTAGAGTGCGTTTGTAGGCAACCTCGCCACCACCGCTGTACGTCAAAATTATAACGTTACAAATACTGTTATGCTTGTTTAATGACAAGAAGGCCGTTTGGAAACCATATTTTATTGGGATAAATCTTATCAAATCACAACTGAGAGTTGAAATGTGAGAAATTTAATTAATTAGCGCTTTAGAGTGCGTTTGTAGGTAACCTCGCCACCACCGCTGTACGTCAAAATTATAACGTTACAAATACTGTTATGCTTGTTTAATGACAAGAAGGCCGTTTGGAAACCATGTTTTATTGGGATAAATCTTATCAAATCACAACTGAGAGTTGAAATGTGACATAAATGTGACATCAGTACATGCATTGTTGTTATGTTTACTATTAACAAATATTCTTACCTTTTAACACAGGTTCAAAAATGAAATACGAATAGTTAAAAGAAATTATAGTAAAAACTTTTGCTTTTAAATACATTTTCTATTGATGAAATATGGTTTTTCTTTAAGTGTTATTCAATAATCCTTATAATTTATTGTTGAAAGTAACAACTTTTAACCATACCGAACAAGAAAACTAAGCTGACACCTTGTATGTAATTGTATTTATTGGTATTCAGTAACTGTACAGTTTTACACAAGTCAAATGAAGAATATACACTCAGGTGCAAAGAAACCGGGTCATTGGGTCGTTGTTTGCAAAAAAACCATTTTTTTAAATTTTGATGTTGGTATAGTCCTTAGAATGAAACGTTTAGTGTTTTACAATCAAAGAGACCATCAGGATGTAGAAAAAAACAACATATGATACTTATCAGTTCATTTAATAAGCGAAAATAACATTTAAAGCTATGCGTTCTTCACTACCTATTACTCATTCGGCGTTATGCATAGAGGATCAAGGTGGCTACTGGGTTTAGATTTCTTTGTTTTCGATTAACTGTCATTTTCATTTATTATTCTCTGTTAAGTTTATTTTGCAGAAATGCATTTTTTTCGTGTATACGTACATTATCGTTTTCGCTTATTAATGTTCATTAAATAAATAATAAGTACCATATGTTGCTTCTTTTTACATCCTGACGGTCTCTTTGATTGTAAAACCCTAAAAAAAATATTCTAAGGACTATACCAACATCAAAATTAAAAAAAATACGGTTCTTTTGCAAACAATAACCCTATGACCCGGTATCTTTGCACCTGAGTGTTCAATTAGAGTCAGAGCAGCACTCAATATTAACATAGAAACAATAATAATAATAATACGTAAAGTATGTGTATACAGGGTGGTCACTTTTACAACGCCCACCATTAGGATCTATTAAATGGAAATATATACAGACTTGGTCAAATGGGATGAAAGTTTCTCATTTTTGTACCTTTCAATATACTGAAACGAAATCAAGGATATCTTGCACAGTTCCTGAAATATCGCTGAAAAACTGAAAAATTGCACTTTCCTTTTCCTTTTTTAACTTTTTTACTTTTGAAGGAAATTTTACGAAACTTGGCACTCTTACATTTTTCGACGTGAGCTTTCTAATGATAGTGCCAAACATTTTCTGTGCCAACTAGATGCCCAAATTTGTATAGTCAACTTTTGATTTTTTTTATGGCCACTATATTGGATTTTAATTTGATTAACTTGATTTTTAGAGCAGTCCACAGCAGTTTGATTTTTGCGACGAATTTTTATATTATCAATTTTTGGTAGTAAATAATGCCAGATTACCCATGTGTTATATAGGGCTGAAATCGGATTTTTTTCGCTCTTTTGTATGCTAATAAAATCCAATGTTGCGGCCATAAGAAAATCAAAAGTTGGCTTGAAATTTAAAAAAAAATTAAAAAAAATAAAAATTTCGGCATCTAGTTTGCGCAAAAAATGTTTAGCACTGTCATCAGAAAGTACTTAGTACAGTACTTAGAGGTGCCTACTACTATGGCTGATTTTCCTGATAAGTAAACGGTGTTTTAGAAGTTATTGAGACCTTTAACGAGGAATTATGGTTGTCAAAAGATCTAAGAATAACCATAAATAATCAAATATTTTTTTCTACTCCCTTAATAGAAAGTACACACTTTCGTCGTGAAAGTACGTGATTAAATTTCCCTGTAGTTCTCGCAGAATTGGTATTACCAGGGGTAATATAACAAGTGGTATTCTTATTAGCGACAATGATTTTATAAATTCGACGAATTTCAACCACTACGACGAATATGTCATTGCATTTTCCAAAGATTGGGGTTGAAATAAGTTGTATTTTTAAAATCATTATCGATTTTTGAGAACACTATGAATTATATTTAGGAAGGGAATATAATGAATTGATTGACTCATCTAGTAAAGCAGACAACAAGAACCTAAATATATTGAGCCGTTATACCCATGTTTGGGTGTCTAAAATGTAATGTTATGATTGAAGTTTTATATTTGCCCCACGTTGAGGGTGTTTAAAACGTGCTGTTATACTAAGTCTATTAACTGCGTAGATTTATTATTGGGTTGATAATTAAGAATTATAAAATTGTTCTTACTTTTATTGTTGTTGGGCGTCAATTTATAATTTACAATTATAAATGAAATACTATGAATTTAATACTTATAACCTCACTTCTTTGTTTATAGCTTATGAATTTTATTATTTTGCTTTTCTCTTTTCTCAGGGTTAAAAAGTGGGATCAAAATAAATTAGATGGCAGGCAAAGAATATAAATTTTAATTAATATTTATTATATTATTACATATTTAGATAATTGATAACAAAACAAACACTACACTAATTCAATATGAAACAAAATGAACGCTTGACAACAGAAAGCAAGTCCTATCACTAATTACAAACTAACACTATCAATAATTCCCTAAATTCCCAATTCGCACAATTAACTCCCTAATTGAGTAGTAATTTTAGTAAATTGTACCTGGCATTCACGTTCATGTTCCTGGTGAATAGCGGCAACTCGCTGTGGTGATCGGCAATCCTGGTTGCAGATGTCGAATCAGTAAATTCGATTAAACCGGCACCAATTCCCTCGATTCAAAGTCCTGCTGTCCTCGATTCATCCTCTTCTATAGTCGACGTTGTCGCTGAATCGTCTTTGGGGTTGAAGTTCTCGGTGAATCCTCTTGGACACCTTTCAGCTGTTCCGTGTTGATAATGATTCCCTAGTTCACGTCGAGTGTTTACAGATGCTCGAACGCAAATAATTACTGTCCCGTAATTGATTATATCCGCGTAAACAAAACGTAAATCAAACTGTTTTTGAATAACGCGTCAATGTAAATAACTATTGTTCGACGATATTTGTTTCTGTACAACTGTTTTCTTTTTCTCTGCTGACCGACGTGGATGCTCCGGGATTTAAAGCGAATCTGATTGTTTATCGGCGTTCAGGCTTTTTATAACCTCGGTTAAACAAGTTATTTTTGCTTGTTAAAATCCGCCTACGTTGATCAAAATAAGCGTGTAAATTGTCGAGTTGCTACCCGAATCCAGTTTGTAACCACGGCAACGAAGCAACAAATTATAATTATGATTATAATTATCCATATACCGGTGAAACCATAATTCCAATTGTGATTTGAATCTGATATTCGAGATCCTTGTATTTTTCTGCTTCTATACGAATGTCGAACGTCTTTGTACGATGAGTTATTAATATATGCGTAACTATAGAAACCGCATTGTTATAACGTCTCTGAGTTATATTCCCCTTGTAATACAAATAGCTATGATTTCACAATTTCGGTAAAAAATAAACTGTTTAGATACACAAACCACTATTTATATCGCATCTGATTTTTTTGTTTGCGTATCCTTTTACGCGCTTAAAAGTCATCATCTTGCACGAACATCGCTGAGGCGAAATTTACAAACAATCATCGCCAATTCTCGTTCTACCCTCAGTTTTAGCCCAGATTTAGCAGCCGGAAGCGACGGGGCGCGTGGATTGTTTATTCTCGCGGTTCCCTTCTGCTACCGCTGTGCGCCAACAGGCCTAGATTTGGGTTTCCGCGTTTCCATCGTTAACTTTAATTAGCCGTGCCATCGTTTCGTGCACCCCTTTGCCCGCATCGGGCTTCCGGACGCCCTCATTGTGTGTGTGTGGACTTTCGGGTCACGGAATGCGGTGCGTGTATCCCGCAGGCAGTGATTTAAGGCCCTAATTGGTGGAACATCGATGGCAATTTATTATTTACTCCTGGATTTTTTTTATAAGCCTCAGGTTTTTCTCTGGAAACGATTCCCGAAGCAAACACTTGGCTGGACGAAATTTGGGCCATGGCAGTACAAACAACTTCTACAACGAGAGATTGTTATTACAAAAACTTATATTTAGCTTAAGTGTTAAGAGAATATAAAAAATGTTTTTAAATTGTTTGGTTATGTGTTCGTACACACACACTTGTAGCAGTTTTATTTGTTAATTTCCACAACGAAAACAATTATCGGCGTAACGATACTGTTTGTTTCTAAACTATCTTCCGTTTCATCCGCACTGAGACGTGAGCTTTACCGGGAACGAATGTAAACTGGGGGGTCTGGTGTCATCGGTCATATTTATAAACACCGACCAGACAGTCACTTTTCTATTATTGATTTTTCGTTTGTCGTTCTTCAGAACATGAAAATTTACAGCGTCATCCGACAATTCATAATCGTTGCCATGGTGATCATTCAATAATATATAATTTCTAATTTACTCATTCAAATTCTCGCAAATCCAAATATCCAATCCAAAATTTAATGCGATATTCATTATTCTGATAATTTTCCGCTTCCAATGAAATGTCGTACGTCTTTGTACGTCATATTTGAGGTTTTCATTGTAATTACGAATTTTATTAAAGTCATTATATTATTAATTATTAATTGTGCCCTAATGATTCACAATATTAACTAAAAAGCACTGTCTAATTAATTACTTAACTCGATAACTATCTAACTAAACCTATTCCTACTCTATTACTTTAAATAAAACTATAAACAAAATTCCTAAGTAATTAGAAAATTAACTAATAAATATCATCACAATATACATATTACATATTAATTTTACAATTAATATACATATTACATATTTCATAAGATCGATTTTGAGATTCACACTTTTGATCGAGAGATTATTAATTGTGCCCTAATGATTCACAATATTAACTAAAAAGCACTATCTAATTAATTACCTAACTTGATGACTATCTAACTAAACCTATTCCTACTCTAGTAATTTAAATAAAACTATCAACAAAATTCCTAAATAACTATATAATTAACTAATAAATATCATCACAATATACATATTACATATTAATTTTACAATTAATATACATATTACATATTAATTTTACAATTAATATACATATTACATATTTCATTAGATTAATTTTGAGATTCGCACTTTTGATCGAGAGAAGCCATTGTCCGAACTTTCATATATTTAATGTTTATTCGAGAAATATTGTCCCTAAATACCACTTGTGCTTAAAAATTAACCAGATAATTTCCATGAAAGCTTGTTGTCTAATTCCACTCGTTCTTCGATTTCGTGGAATTATTAACAATAAGCTTCCATGAAAATTATCGGTAATTTTTAAGCACTCGTGGTATTACAACCGATAATGACATTTTTTTTCCAATTCGCATTATTAAAATGCTCATTATGTATATTGAATGTCATGGTTAAAACTACACTTTAGTCAAATAGGTGAATAAAATGTTTACATTTTCACTTTATTCATTATAACCATTGACAACGCAAATAAAGTAAAAAAATAGGTAACTTCGGTTCTTAAAAGGACTTAAAAAAAAAAAAAGACAAACGACAAAATTCCACAGAACCAGACTACAAAATATTGAATCCTATAGATTTCAACTATCCTCCGATTAGATACGGCTAAATTTAGATGTGTTATAATTAAACATGGACCTGAACAATGAGAAGACACAGATTTTAGGGAGTATTTATAGGGAGTAGTTATTTTAGGGGTTTTTGGGAGGGAGTATGCTTTAGGTGATATCAGAAGATTTTCAAAGCAATATATTCATTTAATGTTCCCATGGAGAGTTCATCGCACTGGCACATTTTTCTTTTAAATATCTATGTCCATATTTTGTTTTCCATGTATCATGTTTGGCAAAGTAGGCAAAACGGGAAAACGGAAACACGGAAATGGGTTAACTTACAATCCAATTTTCGGAAACAGACTAATGATGACGTGTATTCATGTTTCCATTTTCTAATACTAAAAAAGTATATTTAACAAACACAGAATAATTTTGGTCTAGAACAGGGACCCCCAAACTTTTTGGCAAAGTACACATAGGTACTTTCCAAATTATGTACATACTTTTACCTGTATCAATGATACAGGTAGCTATAATGATCAAATTATTCAAATTTAAGAAAAATCGTGCAAATTGGGAAAAATAACCCAAACTGCAAAAATGTTATTATATTTTAACAAAAATTTTATTTCATAACTATTATATTTTGCAAGTGCAGAAAATTTCATTAATTACCTTTCTTAAATATTTCAAATTGTTATTACAAGTATAATTACTATAAAACAAAAAAAAATCGCAGATAATATATGCCAATTGCAAAAAACAAATTATAAAGAAATATGAGCAGTTTCAACTAAAACCCCTATACATAAAAAATATCAGAACTTCCAGAAATGTTCCTGAAACATGCCAGTAAATCTGGAAAAACCGAACAAAAGTGCAGTAAATCTAAATAAACCAAAAAAGAGAAAATTACAGAAAATTGTATTAAAATATCAAAATATATAAATTACACAAAATTTTATAAATATTTCAGATATTGCCATATAGTTTTATGGAAATTTCTAGAATGTACAACATAAATTTCAAAAGAATTGTAACTCTTTTGAAATTTATGTTGTACATTCTAGATATTTCCATAAAACTATGTGTTCATAATTTTAATCAATTATCAATGGGAATTTTATAGTAAATCTCATAAACATAAGTATTTATATCAAAGAAAGTGAAAAACTAGAAAAAAATATTGAAATTACCGAAGACTTGATAACATCAAAACATACAAATCCATACACTAAACTTTCAACAATTTTAATACAATATAATGACTTTCAATGAAGTTACACAATTCATAAATTTCATTTTATGCAGACAGCATTTCATAATAATTATTGAAATTTTCAAAAAGTTTTGTGGAAATTGAAATGGAACACAATATTAATACAATACCAGTATCAATGATACAGGTACCTATAATGATCAAATTATTCAAATTTAAGAAAAATCGTGCAAATTGGGAAAAATAACCCAAACTGCAAAAATGTTATTATATTTTAATGAAAATTTTATTTCATAACTATTATATTTTGCAAGTGCAGAAAATTTCATTAATTACCTTTCTTTAATATTTCAAATTGTTAATACAAGTATAATTACTATAAAATTAAGAAAAACGCATATAATATATGCAAATTGCAAAAAACAAATTATCAAAAAATATGAGCAGTTTCAACTAACACCCCTATACATAAAAATATCAAGACTTTCAGAAATGTTCCTGAAACATGCCTGTAAATCTGGAAAAACCGAACAAAAGTGCAGTAAATCTAAATAAACCAAAAAAGAGAAAATTGCAGAAAATTTTATTAAAATATCAAAATATATAAATTACACAAAAGTTTATAAATATTTGAGATATTGCCACATAGTTTTATGGAAATTTCTAGAATGTACAACAAAAATTTCAAAATGTCCATAATTTTAATGAATTATAATTGGGAATTTTATAATAAATCTCATAAACATAAGTATTTATATCAAAGAAAGTGAAAAACTAGAAAAAAATATTGAAATTACCGAAGACTTGATAACATCAAAACATACAAATCCATACACTAAACTTTCAGCAATTTTAAAACAATATAATGACTTTCAATGAAGTTACACAATTCATAAATTTCATTTCATGCAGACAGCATTTCATAAAGATTTTTGAAATTTTCATAAAGTTTTGTGGAAATTGAAATGGAACACAATATTAATACAATATATGTAATGACTTTCAATGAAGTTACAAAATTAATAAATTTCATGCAGACAGATTTTCATAAAGATTTTAGAAATTTTCAAAAAGTGATATAAAATGTCCTTGAATCCGCTAGTGAATTAATGATTATTTATATAACAAGTGAGTTAAGGGCATGTTTTTGAAAAACATCCTTAGCTCACGTGTTTTATACAATATATTGATGTATGGTCCTAAAGTTTTTGGAAAAATGTTAAATGATTCGTTTTTATACCCAATGCCGTTTAAATATGTGTAAACTGCAAAAATGTTATTATATTTTAACAATTTTTTTATTTCATAACTATTATATTTTGCAAGTGCAGAAAATTTCATTTCGTACCTTTCTTAAACATTTCAAATTTTTAATACAAGTATAATTACTATAAAACAAATAAAAAATCGCAGATAATATATGCCAATTGCAAAAAACAAATTATAAAGAAATATGAGCAGTTTCAACTAAAACCCCTATACATAAAAATATCAGAACTTCCAGAAATGTTCCTGAAACATGCCAGTAAATCTGGAAAAACCTAACAAAAGTGCAGGAAATCTAAATAAACCAAAACGAGAAAATTCCAGAAAATTGTATTATAATATCAAAATATATAAATTACACAAAAGTTTATAAATATTTCAGATATTGCCACATTGTTTTATGGAAATTTCTAGAATGCACAACAAAAATTTCAATATATTTAAAATGTCCAAAATTTTAATCAATTATCATTGGGAATTTTATAGTATAGTAGTAAATCTAGTAAATCTAATCTAAATAGTAAATCTCATAAACAAAGTATTTATATCAAAGAAAGTAAAAAACTAGAAAAAAATATTGAATTTACCGAAGACTTGATAACATCAAAACATACAAATCCGTACACTAAACTTTCAGCAATTTTAATACAATATAATGACTTTCAATGAAGTTACACAATTCATAAATTTCATTTTATGCAGACAGCATTTCATAATAATTATTGAAATTTTCAAAAAGTTTTGTGGAAATTGAAATGGAACACAATATTAATACAATACCAGTATCAATGATACAGGTACCTATAATGATCAAATTATTCAAATTTAAGAAAAATCGTGCAAATTGGGAAAAATAACCCAGATTGCAAAAATGTTATTATATTTTAATGAAAATTTTATTTCATAACTATTATATTTTGCAAGTGCAGAAAATTTCATTAATTACCTTTCTTAAATATTTCAAATTGTTAATACAAGTATAATTACTATAAAACAAAAAAAATCGCAGATAATATATGCCAATTGCAAAAAAACAAATTATAAAGAAATATGAGCAGTTTCAACTAAAACCCCTATACATAAAAATATCAGAAGTTCCAGAAATGTTCCTGAAACATGCCAGTAAATCTGGGAAAACCGAACAAAAGTGCAGTAAATCTAAATAAACCAAAAAAGAGAAAATTCCAGAAAATTGTATTATAATATCAAAATATATAAATTACACCAAATTTTATAATATTTCAGATATTGCCACATAGTTTTATGGAAATTTCTAGCATTTAAAACAAAAATTTCAAAAGAATTAAAATGTCCATAATTTTAATCAATTATCATTGGGAATTTTATAATAAATCTCATAAACATAAGTATTTATATCAAAAAAAGTGAAAAACTAGAAAAAAATATTAAAATTACCGAAGACTTGATAAAATCAAAACATACAAATCCATACACTAAACTTTCAGCAATTTTAATACAATATAATGACTTTCAATGAAGTTACACAATTCATAAATTTCATTTCATGCAGACAGCATTTCATAAAGATTTTTGAAATTTTCAAAAAATTTGTGGAAATTGATATGGAACACAATATTAATACAATATATGTAATGACTTTCAATGACGTTACATAATTCATAAATTTCATGCAGACAGCATTTCATAAAGATTTTAGAAATTTTCAATAAGTTTTGTGGAGATTGAAATGGAAATTTGGATTTTCAAAATACGCAATCAAAATTTTAGGAGTAGTAAAACGTCCAGATGATTTACAAGTAATGATTAAAGGTAGCAGAGTGTTCATAAACTGTTTTACAGCTGTTTAATACTATTAAGAGGAAATTCTTTTGCATTTTCAGGCAACTGCGGACATTATATTAACAAATTACAGAAAGTACGAGAACATGTATTTTTTAGTGTTTGATAAAGGACGACGGAACCTCTATCATCGGGAGGGGGGGGGGGGGGGGGGGTCTTCGTAGGGGGGCGCGCGACCTCGCGCTTTGTGACGCGAGGGGTTAATTACCCCCGAGATTGGCCCGGAACATAACTAGCTCAGTTTTTCCGGAGAGCGCACGGTTTACTTATCTGCTAGCGGCTAGCGGCTGGGACCTTCTGCAGGAGGAGACGACAATGGGGCCTCCGGGAGCGGCACGACGTCGGCAACACTATGTAGCACTTTGGATTGCGAGGGGGGTGGGGGGGGGGGAATATAAAGTCGGGGTTGCACGTTCTTAGTTTAATTAAAATCGATAACAACAATAAGAAAGCTAAATTAATTAATGAGTAAATGACAATAACAAACAGAAGAGGAAATGAAGTAAAATAAGATCAGGAGTGAGGTGCGGAACGGATCGCGCATGTGTTGATGTGTGGGTGTGTGTGTGTGTGGGTGTCTCGGAAGACGTGGTGACGAACTCTTCGCGGTTGTCGCTGGAGCGGTGAGTGAACTGATGAACTGACTTCTACTGTGATTAAGAACCGACTTGTCCCGCGATCGGGAGTGGACTCTGTTTTGTGGATGAGACCCGACTTGTCCCGCGATCGGGAGTGGACTGCCTGTCTGGAGGGATGATTTCTCCCTCGCGCGCCTCTGGTTTAAGAGACGCGCATGCGTGTTTTGTGTGTAGTGTGGGTGTTGGTGTACGATGAAAGAAGGGGAGGCGGATTAATATTTTGGATGAGGACGCCTATCAATAGGAATTAAACTTATTTTGGATAAATAAATGAATAGACGCGAGTTTAAATGAGATTCGGATTATGTTAATTAAGTAATGGTTAACTATGTGATTAAATGCGGCGAGTGAATGAAACGATGGGTCTTATGAAGTCACAGGCATGAAATACGGTTTTCCCTGATCGTGGTAAATTGGGGGTGCCATTGTCGGCGGTACTTCGCCGACAAAGCGCATTAGGGGGCCGGGTATTCCCAACGTAACAGCCGGGATTACGACGAGTGCCGACGATGGGTTTTCCCTAAAATCGGCAGAAAAACCAGGGAAAGGTAATTAGGGTAGGCCATGCCGGTGACACCTCTACCAGAAATGGTTTCAGAATATTTCTCAGATTTTCATCAAATTTCATGAAACTTATAAAAAATCTGAAGAAACTTGAAACGTTCTTTTTCGAAACATTTAGATACAATTATCTTTATCGAAAATATAAATAATAATTGAAAATTTAGATAGATTTAACTTCTTATTTAAATAAAAGGTGCTACAAATATTGAAATATTACATATTTTATTTTATTTAGTCAAAAAATGGAACAAAATTGATATAAAGATATAAATTATGTGCTTGCAACTAACTGCATGTATAATTTGTTTTTCCAATTCGCATTATTAAAATGCTCATTGTGTATATTGAAGCTCATCGTTAAAACTACACTTTAATCGAATGGGTGAATAAAATGTTTACATTTTCACTTTATTCACTGTAACCATTAGCAACGTGAATAAAGTGAAACAAATAGGTAAAATGGCACTATCCTTGAAATTTTCGTTGTCACCTGACAATGTGACACTTCACGCAAATTCTTCAATTCTGATAACGAATTGGAAATAATCTGGTATGATACATGTGAATAAAGCAATTTTATCCACTTATACCATAAATAGCTATTACAAGGTAGTGCATGTGATTTATTTATTTATGTATTCCTTTGCCTATCTACCTTTCGGTGTAAGGCATATATTATTATTTTTTATAATATTCTCTCCACTTCCTTGTATCTTTTGTTCATTACTTTATTTCTTCCCATGCGTTCCCTTTTCTTGTTGCCTCTTCTTTTATTGCGCCGTTCCACTCTTTTCTCGGTGTTCCTCTCTGTTGTGTTCCTGTTGCTCTTGTCTCGTATATTTTCTTAGTGTTTCTTTCTTCTCTCATTCGTCTCATGTATCCATACTACCTCATTGGGGCTTCTGTTATTTTTTCCTGTATTGGTTTAATTTTAAAGTTTTTTCTGTGCGTCTCTTTTCTTATCCTGTCTCTTCTTGTTTTGTTTTCTATTTTTCTGAGGAATCTCATCTCCATGGCATTTATTCTTTTTATTTGTTTTCCTATCATCGTCCATGTTTCGCTGCTGTAAGTTAGCGTTGGTCTAATTACTTTTTTTGACTATTTCTGTTTTCGTGTCTCTTGATATCTCCTTCTTGCTACAAATGTATTTTTTAACATGTTATATAGTTAGCTATTTTTCCTATTTTATCTTCTGTTTCATTATCTAATTTACCATTGCTCTGTACGATTGTTCCTAAATATCTGTATTGTTCTACTTGTTCGATTTTTTTCCTTGTATTTTTATTTCGTGTTTCTTTTTCTCTTTCGCAATTTTCATGGTTTTTGTCTTTTCGTAATTTATTTTCATGTTTATTTTCTTAATCTCTTTCTCAATTATTTCCATGTTGTGTTGCAGTTCCTCTTCTGTTTCTGCAGTTATTGCCATGTCATTCACGAATAGTAGTTCTGCTATTCTTGTTATCTTCATGTTCCAGTATCCATTTTTTAGCATTTTCATGGTGTAGCGTTTTCATTGATGTGTAGGTTGTTTATGAATAGACGTAAATATAAGTCGAAGTCTGAACTGTCTGCTGTATGGGATTTTCTTGTAAAAATTAATTTGCCTGTACCCATTATAACAATTAGTACATTACGGTAAGTTTTGGTTATCAGTAAACATTTTGTTGGAACGATTCGAATTAATAGGCGATTCAATTCTTGCAAGCAGCTATCGTGAAATCCTGGATTCCTTGAACTTCTCTATATTCGTCCTGCCAAGGACACGAGACGTAGTAAAACGCGCACAAAAGCAACATAAACACGGATTCATTAAATATCAGATAAGCGACCTTAAAAAGTATTTTGCGTTTACAACTTGTTCATTGCCACTTTCCTAGCATACAACGTAGATCGTATAAGTATAATTTACGCAAGTTGTTTTCCAATTTTATTAATTACCTAGTAATGACATCTTCAGATTGTATGAACCGGTGGTTAATACTTGGTGAATCATCTTTAAATTAGTACAAATCAAGTACTTGGTTAAGTTTCACACACTTTTAATAGAAAAACGCTACAATTGTTTCGGTCTCATGACCATTACCAAGAGACAAATAAGAGTGAGAGATAAGACTCGTGAGACCGAAGCAATTGTAGAGTTTTTCTATTAATAGTTTGCGAAACTTAATGACATGCTTTATTTATACTAATGATATCTTCAATAATTATTGTTTGTTACACGTCCGATTTGAAAGGTGTAGTGAGTTAAGGCTTGCAGTTTTGGTATTTAACTTGGATACGTCTTCTGAAGCCATTGAAGATGAGTCACGCAGTGCCTTCATCGTATTATTGCTCCCATTGCTAATTCGCATTTAGTCTTCAATAAAAAAGTACATTTAAAAACTTTAAAAACATAGATGCTCGAAACTCGACCGTTTAATTCCCGTTAAGCGCCTCCTGGAAGTGATCGACCCCACAAGTAACGGACGTTCAATTCCACTTACAGCTTACAGCCCCCCAAAATCCACCCATAGATCTGTGTTAGTCGAGCATTTTCCGGGTCGATCGATCCCCAATGGACGTACTACAAAAAGTAGGAAAACTCCCCCCCTCCCCCAACCCCCCGCCCACTTCTACGCCAGAGTTGACGTATTGCAGGTAATACACCTTCTCGTCGAATTTTCCGAGACATCTACGTGGCACAAATCAGGAAATAAAACGCTTGAAATGAGGACGTGTGTTTGTGTTTCTTACTTCTTTATTTTTAGCTGTGATTGATGCAAGGGTGGGAAGGTAATAGAGTGGAATGTACGAGGGATTGATTTTTTATTATTATTGTGATACTGATATATGTAGCTGTTATTTCGTTTATGTTTCCTTCCCAGCATCATTTGCACATACACAAGATAATGAATGTAAGAGTTACAAGGCAAGCTAAAAGAGGAAGTGATCACCACCTACTAAAAATGCGTTGGAAGAAAATACAAAAAACAGACAAGAGGAGGATAAAAGTTACAGAAAAGATAAAAGCCTACAGATTAAGATAAACACAAACACGAGAGAAATACAAAGAGATACTGCTAAATAAATTCAGACAGAGCGAAATGAAGTTAAACATAGAAGAAAAATGGGAAACATTAAAAGAAATATACTAGAAGCGGCAAAGGAGACCTGCGGAACAACAAAAATTGGAAACAGAGAAATGAAAAAGACAAACTGGTGGACAGAGGAAATTAAAAAAGGAGGTAAAAGACAAAAAAGAGAAATGGAAAAGATAAACAAAAAAAATAGAAGATTATGAAAATACGAAGAAAAGATAAACAAAACGAATTCAATAATAAAAGAAGCAAAACAAAAGTCATGGACGAAATTTGGTGAAAGAATGAATGATAATTTTGGGCAGAACCAAAAACTATTCTTCGGAACACTAAAGCATCTAAAACAAAAAAAAGAACACAACATGATGAACATAAAAGATAAAAATGGAACAATTATCACGAATGAAGGCAAGATAATGGAAATATGGAGGCAATATTTCAAACAATTAACCTAACGGGATGAAGAAGATAACGCAACACAGGAATGGGATGAACAGTCGCAAGAAAGGGAGGAGAAAAAAATTGAGCAAATTAAAAAGAAGACGTAAAAGAAGCAATTAAACAACTAAAAAATCGGAAAGCACCAGGAACAGACTATATAACCCCGGAGATGATGAAACACATGGGAGAAGAATGAATAATAAATGACATAATAAGGAGCTTATTTTTTGGTCTTCCGACTTTTCTCTTTCCTGTTATCTTTGTTTCCCATATCTTCTTTGTTTGGTTGTTGTCTTCCCTCCTGATTAGGTATCCCAGCCATTATAATTATCTATTTTCTATCTGTTTATTGAGTTCTACCATTTCTAGTTCATTTCTGATGTCCACATTTCTCATTCTGTGTAGTTTTGTTACTCCCTATACTTTCCTCAGGTATTTCATTTCAAGGGCTCGGATTTTGCTTTTTTGTATCTTGTTGAGTATCCTCGTTTCACAGCCGTATAGCTGGATAGGTACAAATAGTACTTTGTACATTATAACTTTTGTGTTTTGGGAAATTTTGTTGTTGTTTAGTATAATTTTGTTAATCGTATGAAAGGTTCTTGTCGTTGCTTGTATTCTGTTGTTTATTTCTGTTTCCGTATGCCCTTTCCTTTCAATAATTTGTCTTAAGTATTTTATGTGTTCTACTTGTACTACTTTTTCGTTATTGATTGTAATGTTTATTGCTTCTTTAGTTTCTCCTATTTTCATTACCTTTGTTTTTGATATATTTATTTTTAATCCAGCTTTTTCCAGTTCAGTTTCCCATATGTTAATATTTGTTTGTAAGTCTCTCTTATTATGTGCGATGATTGCCACATCGTCTGCGAAAATACATTCAGTTATTGTTATGGGTTTTAATTTGTTGTATCCTATCACTGTTTTCTTTGCCTTGGTTTTAATCTTCTTCATGATTTCATCCATTGCTAATATGAACAAAATGGGGCCTAGTCCACCCCCTTGTCTTAATCCATTTGTGGTTTTAAATTTTGTTCTGTTTATGTCTCCGGTTCTGATACAATTTTCTGTGTTATATATGCGTTTGACTGCCCTCCTCAGTTTAGGTCCTATTTGTCTCATTTAGTGTGTGCCACACAAATTCTCTTTCCGTTTTATCAATCGCTTTTTCTAAGTATACAAAGCAGATATACATGTTTTTTTGGTGTTCTATGGTCTTATTTATTAAGTTTATTATTGTAAATAGGTAGTCTATTGTACAATGTGCTTTCCTGAACCCGAATTGTAATGGTTCTATTTCATTTTCAAGTTTTTCTCTAATTCGTCTTTCTGGTATGTTCTCATATACTTTTTGCGCGGCGCACAGTAGAGATAGTCCTCTATAGTTGGTGCATTCTTTGTTGTTTCCTTTCTTGTGTATGGTCAGTATTGCCGCTGTCTGCCAGTCCCTTTTTGTTTCTTCTGAATTCCATATTTTATTTAATATGCTTGTAAAAGTTCAGTCAGTCACAAACATATTAAGAAACGCAAAGTCACTATTTCTAAGTCCTGTAACACCGACTGAAATATATAACAACATTATTTCATTATAATACAAAAAAAGCTCAGGCTATGACGAAATCTATTCAGAATTATTAAAAAAAGTATAAATAGTTTCATAACACCTTTAAATTTTTTGATAAATAAGACATTAGAGACAGGAATATTTCCCAAATGCTTAAAGATATGAATACTAGTACCAATATTTAAAAGTGGAAACCCGAACGAACGATCCAGCAAATTATAGACTAATAACCCTGTTAAGTTTGTTCTCAAAAATAACAGAGAGAAAGTAATGGCAAACAGAATCACCGACTTATTTAATAATAATAATTTATTTAACGGAACACAACACGGTTTTCTAAGAAACCGGTCTACGAATACAGCAATATTTGAATATCTCAATGGTATCATAGATGTCTTGGAGAAGAGACAAATGCCATTGGGCATTTTTCTTGACTTATCCAAGGCATTTGATACAATGGACCACAATATATCGCTAGAAAAACTGGAGGTGTATGGGGTCCTAGGCGTGTGTCTGAACTTAGATTGGTCTGAACTTGATTCGAACATTTTTTAAAAAACAGATACCAAAAGATTCATGAAAATAGTAAATTCTCTGCTTTAGTTAAGACAAATATCGGGGTGCCACAAGGAAGCATACTGGGACCAATATTATTTTTGATATACGTCAATGACTTACCACAACACCTCGAAGACAAAGGTATTGTAAAAACTTATGCCGATGATACAAACCTACTTGTCCGCGGCACTACCGCTCAGAGTCTTAAATTCAAAACTATTGATATAATGGTAACATGTCAATGTTGGATGGAAATAAATAGGCTGATATTAAATAAATTGAAAACCAAAGCAATACTGTTTCACTTCGGAAAAGTTGACGTCAATTTAGATTTTATTAAACAACTAGAAATCGAAATCCATTCCCATGCTAAAGTACTTGGAATGGTAATTGACGACAAATTAAATTGGAATGTCCATTGCCAGAACCTAAACAAAAAACTACTTTCTGTGTGTTATGCATTAAGAGTGACCAAAAATTTTGTGGATCAGCACACACTAATGATAATACACAAGACAATGTTTGAATCGTTGTTAAGATACGCAATAATATTCTATGGAGATAGCGTTCAGTCCAAACAAATATTTCGGACACAAAAAAAAAGCAATGAGGATTATATTTGGGCTTAAAAATAATGATTCCTGTAGAGGTCTTTACAAATCAGCAAACATATTTACTTTCTACAGTTTGTATGTACTAGAAATTCTAGTATTTAATTTCAAATACAAAAGCAAGTTCATCCAATATCACTTCTATCATAACCATAACACAAGAAGTAATCGTAGCTATGCTTATTCTTTACATAAGCTAACTGTCCCCGAAAAATCTCCAACATATAATGGGCTGAAATTCTACATCAACCTACCTCTCGAATTACAAGACATAAACGAACTGAATCTGTTTAAAATTAGATTATCTGAATACCTTATCAAAAGGGAATTGTATGACATAAGGGAGTAGTAAACTCCCGCGTATGTCTTATATATCCTATGTCAGAATGATAATAATTATGTTGTCGGGGACCCCAAATATTTGTGACAACCTTCATATTAATGAATGTTCAGATATGTAGCGCATTGTAATACTATTTGTGTATTGCCTCTACTTCATTATTTGTGAATAAATATTCATTTGATTTGATTTGATTTGATTTGAAAAAGTTGTATACTTTCTTCCCCCATGTATTTCAACTGTTCATTTTTCATTTTGTCTATTCTTGGTGCTTTATCAAGTTATATTTTCCCTATAGCTGTTCTAACTTCTTCTATACCTATTTCTTGTTCTTCCTCGTTGTCTTGTTTGTCTTAATGTTATTGTTTCTATTGTTCTCTCTGTATTCTGTTCATCTTCTGTTTTGTCATATTATTCCAGTAGAGCTTCAAAGTATTGTTTCCATCTTTCTCCTATTTCTTCTTTCTTTGCAAGTATGTTTGCCTTCTCATCCTTTATTTGGTGTAGTTTTGTCGCTTTATATTGTTTGTTTCTTCTGATAATGTTGCAGAATAGCTCCTGGTTCTCATGTCTTTTTTTTCCATTTTTCACAGAATTTTCTGCATGATGTTTCTTCCATGTTGTACACATGGGGTCATAACTTCTGAGAATCTAAAATAAACAATCCACAATCGCACAACCACATCAATAATAAACAACAAACAATAATCTAAAAGTAATCTAAACAAGATCTATAAACAATCTAAAAGCGAATTTAGGTTTTTTTTTCTCCTGGGTAGGTTCCCTAAAGCTCCTCAGCACTTTGGCCTCTGTAGTCCTTTTGTGCTTTCCCCTGTGGACTCAGCTTTCATCCATGAGTCATGTTCCTTTTAAATGGACTCAGCTGTCATCCATGAGTCATGTTCCTTTTAAAAAGTCTAGAATCACTTTGGGTGTAAAGCTGTTGACTGTCTTTGGTACCACGAAAGGGTTTCCAAAGTACCTCTGCCTCAGGGCGCTTACCGCCGGGCATTGGCATAGGACGTGGAGGGCCGATTCCTCGTCCTCTTCACACAGCCTACATTGTAGGCTGTTCATTTTGGACAATGCCTATCGTATGCAGGTGTTTCCTCAGCCTGTCGTGTCCTGTAAGTAGTTCAACCAGCCACCTGAGTCTGCCCTTGGGTAGTTTTAGTAACTCTTTAGCCAACTTTTCTGAGGGTTGACTTATGAAGAGCTTTGATTGTCTCATGCCGTCGGCTTCTCTCCAGTGATGGATTGTTGCTGCTTTGAGTTTTCCTTTTATTATTCCCATTGCGGTGCAGTACGGTATAGCCCCGGTCGGTTCAGGTCCAAAGGCAACTTCCTCGCTTCCTTTCTTAGCGAGTCGGTCGGCTATTTTGTTGCCCTTTATGCCCTGGTGTCCCACACGAGTCTTAGTGTGTTGGTGGATGACAATGCTTGGAGTGCTTTAACGCCCTTCATTACTGTTCTGGAGGTGATCCTATTGGAGTTCAATGCTTTCAGAGCCGCTTGACTGTCCGTCATGATGAAGATTTGCCTATTTGTATAAGCCCTCTGGATCATGATCTGGACTCAGCTCGTGATTGCCATTATTTAGGTTAAAATTTAGGTTAGTCAGCATGGCATCCTCAAAATTCTGCACAACGTTTCCAGGCTTTAGGACTATATAGTTATATTCGCAGATTCCTTAGAAGGATTGCAACAGCTACTGGACAAAATCACATCGGTAAGCGAGGAACATGGCCTATATCTAAACCCAAGAAAAACTAAATTTATGGTGATATCGAAAAACAACCGAGATAACAATAACCTACTGTTGAAAAACATGCCTGTTGAAAAAGTAGACAAATACACATATCTAGGCACCACCTTGAATGCGAATTGGGACCAATCGATGGAAATTAAAATGCGAATTGGGACCAATCGATGGAAATTAAAATGCGAATTGGAATAGCTAGATCATCCTTCGCTAAAATCAGCTCATTGATGCCAAATCACGATCTAACTATAGGTACAAAACTAAGACTCGTAAAATGTTATGATCTTCCTGTCCTGCTATACGAAGTCGAGGCATGGACTCTCACAAAGGCAACCAGTAAGAAGCTGAAAGCATTCGAGATGTGGATATATCGCCGCATACTAATGATATCTTTGAAAGATCACATCACAAACCACGAAGTTCTCGACAGAATGACGCGAACACCACAAATCCTCTCTATTGTTAAAAAACGGAAACTAGAGTATTTCGGACACGTTAAGCGCCATCCTGAGAAATATGCAATTCTACAACTAATATTGCAAGGCAAGGTAGAAGGTCAAAGGGGACCCGGAAGAAGACGAATATCCTGGCTGAAGAACTTAAGAACATGGTACAATACTACAACCACCGAACTGTTCAGAGCAGCAGTGAACAAAGTCAGAATTGCCGTGTGGATTGCCAACATCCGGCAAGGGATAGGCACGCAAAGAAGAAGAGTAACTCATAGTTGAGCACCATGGGTTATTATGTTTTATTATCTTTTTGACTCTTCTTTGTTCTTTGTATCTGCTAAGGTCTTGTGTTGTTCTCTTTACCAGGTATTTTTTCCATAGTTGCTTCTTGGTTCTAACTTCTTTTTGTATCTCTTCTTTCCACCAGATTGTCCGCATTCTATGAGTGATATTGCGCCCAATTATACCCTGGGTCATAATAAAATCAATTAAGGAAGCAAAAACCGTATCTGGTCAACTTTTACATCAAACAGGGCGAGGATAACCAACAGGTGTTTATATTTTTTTCAGCTATAGTATTTCAAAGTGACATCAAAATTGAGTTGGTTAAAATTAGTTCAGACTTAAGCACATAGTGTAGTTGATATTGAAGGTTCATTGATTAGGTAATTTATACTAAAAGTTAAAAATCGGTCAGATTTCCTCCATTTTATTGGCATTGGTGGTAATAGTAGATGACTCAATTTTTATTTCGATTTTCGCTCTCGTGTCCTTGGCACGATGAATATAAAGACCTCAAGGAATCTAGGATATCTCGATTATGGCCAGTGATGGTAATGGGTTATCGATTGTTTCATCGGTAGTCGACAAGTGTAAGTTAGCGAGTTTGGTGTTTTGGTGTTGCGCGTTTAGTTGTTGCGTAAAGGGTGGCGCGGGGTGGCTGCAAACGGGAGCCGCGCATCGGAATTGCGCGACTATAAATATTCACCCTCTTCGGCAGCCGCCCCCTCTGCGCCACTGCCGCCGCCGCCAACCCTCCGGCGGATTCCGGCAAAAACAAGCGAGCCGCGATCCACCCCCTGGCGATCGCGTAAGGGGGTATAGTATGGTATTGATCTTCCGTGACATCATAAGGTTGCTAGGTAACTTGGCGCCGGCGCCTGGCACCCCCCGAAATCGACCCCGGTCCACCCTTACAGTCCGGGCGCTCGTAGTGCAGTGATAACATGCTCTAACCAGACGACTCGGATTTGAACCCGTTTCCTGTCCACTCCGCAACGAGAACTCGGCCATTTGCCAGCGGGGGTGCGTCGGACGTTTGAGATCGTCGCCGTAGCTAACTAGAGGGTGGTGGAGGCGTCGAAGATGGGCACCGTGCTGAGCTTTTCGCCGCGCGAACGCCGCCCGGTCTACACGACCAGCTCGAACGGCGACTTCACGCTGAACAACTTCTCCTACGAGCAGCTCAACAACGTCAAGAACCGCGAGAACAAGCCGAACGCGAACATCACCAGCTCGACGAACCACAACCTCCAGAACAACATCAACAACAATGACAACGCGCGCATTATCTCGGAAAAGAACGCGCTGGAGAAGAACCTCAAGAAGCACTCGCTCTTCATAAACGCGCTCTCGTGGAAGAGATTCTCCACGACCAACAACAACAAGAAGAAGCTCGACAACAAGAACAAGAACGTGACGGTGTACAGGCAGCCTCTGGTCGACAACGTCAACCCGGTGGTGGACAAGAACAAGAACATCCAGCAAGGCAAGCAGCAGGGCCTCTACTACTCCAACTCTAAGAGCCTCGGTTCATCGACGATCGGGTTGGATATCGTGCGCGTCAACAATGCCAACAACAACACCAACCACCACGTGAACTGCGACAAGCTCCAGAACAAGCAGGCGCTCATCAGCAGCCAGCAGAACTCGTTGCAGCAGCAGCAGCAGCAACAGCAGAACCAGGTAGTACCGTGCGCGCCGAAGAAGACCGTCATCCAGGCGTCAACCTCCGAGCTGCTCAAGTGCCTGGGGATGTACCTCCACGCCAAATGCTACAGACTGAGGGACTTCCAGGCAGGCGACGCCGTCATGTGGCTCAGGACCGTCGATCGCAGCCTCCTGCTGCAGGGATGGCAGGTAAACAACCTAATAACACACTTTACCTCGACACGATGACCCTCGCCCCCCACCCACCTTTTCGGTACAATCAGGTTGCGTACACGACCTGGTTTTCCCGGGGCCTTCTCCAGGTGGCAGCACCCGCCGCCCCACGACCGCCTCCCACGTAACGATTCCAATGCCGCTAGGTTAATAATTCAGGCCTAAGGGGTTGCTCAACAAAAGCACCTCAACTACCTAAATATAATTAAGCAACAGCAAAACTACTTAACACTAATGGCCTAACAGTCTAAAACTTCGTCACTGTCGTAAACCGCCCATTAGATGTAACTATCAAAAGTTATAAAACTGCGCAATATTCTTAAGTGTTGCAACTTTTAATTACCAACTATTGTTTACTACAACACACCTCAAAGTTGTACACAAGGGGTTATAAGTTTTGAGATTAAATAACCTAAAAGCGAACTTACGTTAGTCATCATGGCATCCTCAAAGTTCTGCTTTGAGCGTCCCCACTAACTCATAGTTCAGCACCCTGGGTCATAGGTTCTATGACTAAATAGCTCGCTGTTCCGTTGGGCAGTATGACACATTTCAAAGATGCCAAGAAGTCATCAGCTTAGGAACTAAGCAACCTAAGCACGAATTCAATGTTTAGTCTGATTGTATAGCATATCTCAAAGGTATACTGGGTGGCCAATAAAATATCTCGGGTATCAAACTTAGGCTAGTCATAATGGCATCCTCAAAGTTTTGCTTTGAGCATTCTCACTAACTCATAGTTCAGCACCCTGGGTCATAGGCTGTATGACTAAATAGCTCGCTCTTTCGTTGGGCAGTATGACACATTTCAAAGATGCCAAGAAGTCATCAGCTTAGGAACTAAGCATCCTAGGCACGAATTCAATGTTTAGTCTGATTGTGTGGCATATCTCAAAGGTGTACTGGTTGGGCAATAAAATATCTCGGGTATCGAACTTAGGCTAGTCACAATGACATCCTCAAAGTTATGCACAACGTTTCTAGGCTTTGGGACTAAATAAGATACACACTTACTTATAGTTCAGCACACTGGGTCATAAATGTTATGACTAAATTGATTGCTGTTCTGTTAGGCAGTATGACACGTTTCAAAGATGCGAAGAAGTCATCAGCTTAGGAAGTAAGCATCCCAGGCACGAATTCAATGTTTAATCTGGTAGTGTGGCTTATCTCAAAGGTGTATTTGGTGGGCAATAAAATATCTCGGGTATCGGACTTAGGCTAGTCATAATGACATTCCCAAAGTTATGCACAACGTTTCTAGGCTTTGGGACTACATAATATAAACACTTACTTATAGTTCAGCACACTGGGTCATAGATTTTATGACTAAATAGATTGATGTTCTGTTAGGCAGTATGACACGTTTCAAAGATGTGAAGAAGTCATCAGCTTAGGAACTAAGCAACCTAAACACGAATTGTTTAATCTGTTAGTGTGGCATATCTGACAGGTGTGGACAATAATATCTGACAGGTGGACAATAAAATGTCTCGGCTATCTATAATAATCTTTTTATTTTGAAAATCCTAAGTCATCCTGCGCAAGGATGACACGCAAAATCGTGAAGCGTTCCACATTTTAATGCGGAAAGGTCCACGGCCAATAGCCTAATAAAGATCGTTATCTCTCTCTCTCGTAAGTTTTGACCATTTTTGACCATACATCACGTGAAAACAGAAATAAATACTCTATTGAAGTAAGTTACAGCCAACTGTGATTTATATTTAGAAAAAAACTTGTAACCAGAAAACCAATGTATATATTTAAAATCTGAGAAATTTCACTCAAACAAGTGTCTCAAGATCGCAGAAAATAGAAAACAAATCTCTAAAAGTCTTTTGAAAAATAACTTTGTTATAACCTGCAAACCAATAAAGTTATTTGAAATCTGATAAAGTCCTCCTATTCCACTCAAGGAAGTGTCCTTAGATTGTGCAACTCACTTGTCTCTAGTTTAACATGCTAACATATCAACATACGTCAAAATTGTGAAAAATCAATCATTTTAACATAACTCAATCATTTTAGCAATCTCTTTTTATTTTGAAAATCGTAAGTTTTGACCATTTTTGACCATGCATCGTTTGAAAATAGAAAAAAAACTCTATTGATTAAGTTACAGCCAACTGTGATTTATATTTAGAAAAGAACTTGATGTAACCAGAAAAAAATGAAAACATTTCAAATCTGCGAAATTCAACTCAAACAAGTGTCTCAAGATCGCAGAAAATAAAAAAAACAAATCTCTAAAGGTCTTCTGAAAAATAACTTTGCTATAACCAGCAAACCAATAAAGTTATTGAAATCTATCATCAAAGTCATTCCATTCCACTCAAGGAAGTGTCCCAAGATTGTGCAACTCACTTATCTCTAGTTTAGCATGCTAACATATCAACATACATCAACACTGTGAAAAATCAATCATTTTAACATAACTCAATCATTTTAACAATCTCTTTTTATTTTGAACATCGTAAGTTTTGACCATTTTTGACCATACATCGTTTAAAAATTAAAAAAAAACTCCATTGAATAAGATATAGCCAACTGTGATTTATATTTAGAAAAATAGTTGTTGTAGCAAGGAAACCAATGAAAATATTTTATATCTGCCTAATTTCACTCAAACAAGATCGCAGAAAATAGAAACAAATCTCTAAATGTCTGTTAAAAAATAACTTTGCTATAACCAGCAAACCAATAAAGTTATTTGAAATCTGTCGAAGTCATCCCATTCCACTCAAAGAAGTGTCCCAAGATTGTGCAACTCACTTGTCTCTAGTTTAGCATGCTAATATATCAACATGCATCAAAATTGTGAAAAATTAATCATATGAACATAACTCAATCATTTTAACAATCTCTTTTTATTTTGCAAATGTTTTGATCATTTTTTACCATACATCGTTTAAAAATAGAAAAAAAAACTCTATTAATTAAGTTACAGCTAACTGTGATTTATATTTAGAAAAAAGTTGTTGTAACATAAAATATATGAAAATATTTCAAATCTGTCCAATTCCACTCGAACAAGTGTCTCATGATCGCAGAAAACAGAAAACAAATATGTAAAAGTCTTTTAAAAAATAATTTTGTTATAACCAGCAAGCCAATAAAGTTATTTGAAATCTGTCGAAGTCATCTCATTCCACTCAAAGAAGTGTCCCAAAAATGTGCAACTCACTTGTCTTTAGTTTATGCTAACATATCAACATGCGTCAAAATTGTGAAAAATCAATCATTTTAACAATCTCTTTTTATTTTTAAAATCGTAAGTTTTGACCATTTTTGACCATACATCATCGTTTGGAACTTAAAAAAAACTCCATTGAATAAGTTATAGCCAACTATGATTTATATTTAGAAAAATATTTGATGTAACTAGAAAAAAAAATGAAAGTATTTAAAATCTGCCAAATTCTATTCAAACAAGTGTCTCAAGACCGCAGAAAATAGAAAACAAATCTCTAAAAGTCTTTTGAAAAATAACTTCGTTATAACCTGCAAAATAATAAAGTTATTGAAATCTGTCAAAGTCATCCCATTCCAGTCAAGGAAGTGTCTCAAGATTGTGCAACTCACTTGTCTCTAGTTTTGCATTCTAATATATCAACATACATCAAAATTGTGAAAAATCAATCATTTTAACAGTACTCAATCATTTAACTTTTTTTTTTAATCGTAAGTTTTGACCATTTTTGACATCATTTCAAAATAGAAAAAAAAACTCTATTGAATAAGTTACAGAAAACTGTGATTTATATTTAGAAAAGAACTTGATGTAATCAGAAAAAATATATATGTTTAAAATCTGCCAAATTCCACTCAAACAAGTGTCGCAAGACGCAGAAAATAGAAAACAAATCTCTAAAAGTCTCTTAATGAATAACTTTGTTATAACCAGCAAACCAATAAAGTTATTTGAAATCTGTCAAAATCATCCCATTCCACTGAATCATTTTAACATAACCCAATCATTTTAACAATCTCTTTTTATATTGAAAAGTTTTGACCATTTTTGACCATACATCATTTGAAAATAGAAAAAAAAAACTCCAATGCAGTGAGTTACAGACAACCGTGATTTAAATTTAGAAAAAAACTTGATGTAACGAAAAAATATGAAAATATTTAAAATCTGCCAAATTCCACTCAAACATGTGTCTCAAGATCGCAGAAATAAAAAACAAATCTCTAAAAGTCTTTTAAATAATAAGTTTGTTATAACCAGCAAACCAATAAATGTATCTGAAATCTGTCAAAGTCATCCCATTCTACTAAGGGAAGTAAAATATTATGTAAATATTATGTAGCGTTTTTTGCTAATAAATATTCTTTATTATTATTATTATTATTATAAGTGTCCCAAGATTATGCAACTCACTTGTCTCTAGTATAACATGCTAACATATCAACATGCATCATAATTGGGAAAAATCGATCATTTTAACATAACCCAATCATTTCAACAATCTCCTTTTATTTTGCAAATCGTAAGTTTTGACCATTTTTGACCATACATCGTTTGAAAATAGAAAAAAAATCTATTAATTAAGTTACAGCCAATTGTGATTTATATTTAGAAAAAACTTGATGTAACAAAAAAAAAAATTAAAATATTTAAAATCTGCCAAATTCCACTCATACAAGTGTCTCAAGATCGTAGACAATAGAAAACAAATCTCAAAGTATTTTGAAAAATAACTTTGTTATAACTAGCAAACCAATAAAGTTATTGAAATGTGTCTCTAGATCGCAGGAAATAGAAAACAAATCTCTAAAAGTGTTTTAAAAAAATAACTTTGTTATAACCAGCAAACTAATAAAATGGTTTGAAATCTGTCAAAGTTATCCCATTGCACTCAAGAAAGTGTCCCAATATTATGCAACTCACTTGTCTCTAGTTTAGCATGCACATGCATCAAAATTGTGAAAAAGCAATCATTTTAACATAACTCAATCATTTTAACAATCGCTTTTTATTTTGAACATCGTAAGTTTTGACCATTTTTTACTATACATCATTTGAAAATAGAAAAAATACTCTATTGAAGTAAGTTTCGTTGTCGAATCGTTGAAAATAGAAAAAAAAATCGTTAAAAACCCTTAAAAAACAACTTTGTCTTAACCAGCAAACCCATAAAGATATTTGAAATCTCTCAAAGTCATTCCATACCCATATAAGGAAGTTTCCCAAGAATGTGCAACTCACTTGTCTCTAATACCTGTTACATAAGTTTATCGATTTTTGGGATTTTTTTATAATGCTTTACCTGATATAGTAAAACTATTACATCTGGTCATCTAAGGAGAAACATGTTGCTATGTTGCTAGGGCTCTTGGAGAAATTTTTGGGAAAAAGTTTTTGGAATTTTTAGGATTTTTTTTTTATTGCTTTAACTGATATATAGTAAAACTATTACATCTAATCAACTAAGGAGAAACATGTTGCTATGTTGCTAGGGATCTTGGGGAAAATTTTGGGAAAAAGTTTTTAGAATTTTTAGGATTTTTTTTAATGCTTTACCTAATATAGTAAAACTATTACATTGGGTCAACTAAGGAGAAACATGTTGCTATGTTGATAGTTCTCTTGGCGAACATTTTGGGAAAAAGTTTTTGGAATTTTTAGGATTTTTTTTATGCTTTACCTGATATAGTAAAACTATTACATCTGGTCAACTATGAAGAAACATGTTGCTAGGGTTCTTGTCAATTTGTTTGACACTTCACATTTTCGTCTGACCTTTGCAAAATGGCGCATACAGTAGATATTCGAAAGTCCATCTACAACTTAGTTCGACAGCTTCCCGAAACGAGATATAGTGAACATTTTTTGTGGGCAAAATATTTCAAAAAACACTGTATATCGGACAATTCGGGAATGTGAAGAGGGAATTCCATGTGTAAACCTACCAAAAACAGGCCGTCTAACAGAACTTCAGGTCAATTGTCTAGCCGTGCAATCCTAAACAGCATGTGCCAACGGATACGTTTTTAGCCGGAAAGACCTGCTCACAAAGAAATTATGACATTTTTCTGAATGTGTAATTTTGTTGCGAGTATTTTAAACCTTCAGATAGTTAAATGGAACTTTACCCTCGCAAAGAAGTTAGGAAATCTATTTGCATGTGTAATTTTCCAGCGAGTATTTTAAACCTTCAGATAGTTAAATCCAACTTTACCACTGGATGGAAAGACTTCCCCCTAATAACTCCAGGTCGCATAAACACCATTAATTCGATGTTATGCTCGCTGTAACTGATTAAATCTTTGTTAGTTTACCGTACCATAATGGGCCCTTTAATTGACCAATAAACCCGCCGAACGATTGTTTGCTTTAAACTTTGTTTGATTGACATGTAAACCGTATTTACAGAATGCTAGCATGCATGATAGTGGATGCGCAGGGCAATTTATCCACTGCTATAAAATAATATTGTATTATTTTATAACAATAATAGTGATAATAATTTTAATAATGATAGAAACAGTAGTGACAATAATAATAATAACATAAATAATAATATTCAAAATAATTATTATTTGTTATTTTAAGAACTTTCAGATATCTTCTAGTATTTATTTATTTTTCCCTACTAGTTTCGGCTTAACATTCAGCCAACATCAGGGGTTTTTGTAAATTAAATTATATTTGTGAAGATTATATTTGACTTTTTGTGCCGTGTCAGTTTGAAGTTATAGGGAAAAATAAATAAATAAATACTAGAAGATACCAGAAAATACTAAAAATAACAAATAACAAAATTTAAAAATTATGATAAAATTAAATTTATATTATAAGAATTTCTTACAAAAAATTTAAATATCAAAACCATCATTTCAGGAACAATACCATACGTTGAGAGAAATTTTAATATTAGCGCTATTTGCCACTTATCCAATTAAAATAATTTTCTGAGTGCCACCTGCATGCCAACAGAATACTGGGTAGCTTTTTTGAAACACCCTGTAGATATACTGGGTGATTCAAGTTTATTATCTAAGCCGAAAATAACGACTTTCCAAAGTGATAAATTAGTCGCGCAAAATTGGGGCGTAATTTCGCGAGTGCGTAATTGCCTTACAACTCAAGTAATGTACGCTATTTTTCCTACTCCCAGTGGTAATTATTAAAAATTTTGCACAAATTTATACATTTTGACAAATTGAGTAGAAAAATAATATTATGGCATTATTCTCGATAATTTTCTCAGGTTATTCTTGAAAATATTTCTACATTCTTCTCAATAATATTCCCATATTCTTCTTGATAATAGTTTTCTTATCTTCTCCATCATAGTTCCACTTCCTTTTATCCAAGTCCTATTTTTTTATATCGATCTGGATAATATTCTCATCTTTTTCTAGGTAATATTTTCATATTTTATTTGTTAATAAGTAAATTATTGAGAAGAATATTGAAAATTGCCGAAAATAATATGAGACTATTATCAATAATAACGAGTATTTATTGATAATAGTCTCATATTATTTTCGGTAATTTTCCATTTTCTTCTCAATAATTTACTCATGCTGGTTTCGATATTTCCATATTCCTCTCAATAATATTTTTATCTTATATTCTTTTCGACAGTTTTCTCATATAATTCTCGATATTATTCCCGATAATATGCTTATATTATTTTCGACATTTTGCTCATATTATTTACGATAGTATTATCACGTTCTTTTCAACAATAATTCTACTTTCATCTCGACAATATATTCTTGATAGTATGCTGACGCTTTTCTGAATCATAGTTGATCATTCTTCCCAATATAATTTATGTGTTATTGCTCTCAATAATATTTTCTTATTATTACCTTTCATATTTTAATACTATTTTCGATATACCGAGTATCCCATTTTAAGTGATATAGCTAAATATCAAAAAAATGTGTTGAAACAGATTCTGCAATTAAAAATCTACCTTGCTATTCACAAAATCAAAAAGTTAACCTTGAAAAACCTTAAAAACTGTCATATTGCAAAAAGTAGATACGTGCATCCGATTTCCCCCCTGAAATGACGGGAAGCATTTTTTTTATACAATTTTTAGTTTTTGCGATATTTAGCTGAATCACTTGAAATGGGACACCCGGTATATTCATACCGGATGATTCAAGTTTATTGTCTAGGCTAATTAAACCTATTTACGGTTGTGCAAAAAATGTAAAAATATAGAATTAGATACCTACGATATTAATATACCACTTGGTGGTTTAAAATTTTCAATTTTCTAATTGAAAAATAATCAATCGCGGATTTTATTTTTAATCTTTTTAATCGCGGATATATATTTTTTTAAATCAATTTTTAACCCAATGTTCAATTTTTATTTTTGATATAAAAGAGCTCAAAATGATCCTTTTACTTCATAGGACCCTATAAATGGGACATCCCAAACAAAACAAAATTCTTCAAACGTCAGAAAATTATGTCATTATTTAACTTAGATAGGAAAAATCTCACATTTCCGCCAGCGGAAGTTTTAGTTTTTCTTTCCTAGCCGGTGGAAAGGAAAGTGTTGTCATGGCAACATTAAATAAACAATGCAAAGCAATACTATAAATTACATTATATAACAACTAAATATATCAGTGTTTTGCCATTCTATTCCTATTTTCTGGTAGATATACTGCTTTCACTAATAATAGATTGAATATATAAACGGTTTCTTCATCCAAAATTATCACTGTCACTGTCAAATGCTGAAATAGTTTCTGTCAAGAAAACAAAAAAAAACATACGATGGTACGATACGATTCTTTGATATTAAATTTATTTGTAAAAATTATATATCAAAATTTCGAGTTTTCGTATTTTGCAGTACGTTTAAAGAAAAAAATTGTATATTTCACTTGGAGGCGAAGTGACTTTTCATGGCTTGCCTTCTATTACGCACCTCACTTCGTTCGGCGCGCAAACTCAGGCGCGCAATGAAGAGTCTCACTTCTCCTCCACGTGAAATAATATACTATTACACAACTTATGTAAATACATTATTTTATAAACTCCTTGGGAAATTTTAAAATGCATTTATTTCTGAAGCTGAAGCATATTATTTAATTTTAAATGCGCTACCAAATGTATTAATATGCAACAATACTATGAAACAAAAAAATCGATACACAAATTTTCATAGTTACTGAGAAAATGCGCAAAAATTGCTGCGCGGTTATAATAATTGGAAAAAATAATCTGAGTGGAAAATATCAAAGTTGAATAATATACAATTTTAGATACAAAGTACGACTAATTTATCTCTTTGGGAAGTCGTCATTTTTGCCCTGGACAATAAACTTGAATCACCCGGTATATTTAATATCATATTAAATGAATTCGTAATTAGTATTATCAAAGATTAGTAAAATTATAAATTTTTCTGAAATTTTCTGTAAATTCAATCTGAAAACATTTCTAGAAGACAATTAGACCTTTGTTGTATCGATAGAATTTATTTCGATGATTGAAGCAATTAATTGAAGGATATAAAAAAATATGTGTTGATATATTGTAGTAATAATAATAATAATATTTAAATCACCTACAAAATGCAATGCACATTTTATTCGTCATCAGTGGCACGGAAGTGATGACAAATTTCACCAACCGCTACCCTCTTCGGCTCGTTTACCCCCTCATCATTAAATTTTCAAAAGTACACATACACTCATTAACCGCATCACAGGAAAGCGTTGACCCAAAACCTGTGCCCCTCACACACAAAGACAGAGAGGGAGACAGATATACACACATACAGGGGCAAATACAGAGAGGGAGACAGATATACACACATACAGGGGCAAATACAGAGAGAGATACATGAATAAATACGCGCCCACATACGCAAATGCACAAACACAGAGGGATATATGAAGAAATACACACGTACAAAATAAACACACAAACAATGCAAATGTACACACGGACAATACAAATAGGCATACATAGGGCACAAGTGCACAGCCACGGTTCACGTGCAAGAGCCTCAACCCCTGCCTGCCGTCGAGACGTCCTCAGGCATCCGACGTGCCGTTCATCCCCTCGCAGCCCCGCTTACTTCGCAATGCACCCCCCGAGGATTAGCGAGCTGCAGGTCCCTCGCCCCTACGGCCCGGGGGACGAATGCCTTTCCATAATTAATACGTGCAGCAGACACGAGGCGCCCCAGGTCCTGGACCTCGCCCCCACCCCCCGAAGGACCTTGACAGCGTGATATACTGTGCGGAAATTGCAGAGGATCAAGTGGTAAATGTCGAGACGGCCCTTGCTCTTGGGGCGCGATATCGAATCGTTCCGAGCTTCGGGCTGTGCACCTCCCTTATCAGGGATGAAAATATTTAAATGTCAATTATTGTATCTTTCGTGGCAATGTGGATATCGAGAAGACATGTATTTGTGCTGTAGGGGGAAGCTTTTCAAACAGGGCGAAGAGCCATAATCTTCGCCGAAGTATCGTACAAATTAACTACAAGTCTCGGAAACAGAAACACTAAGGAAATCTTTGTTCGAAATGCATTCGGTTTAGTACAGTTTTTAACTCCATACTTACCAACTAAACTCTCCAAATTTGTTATATTTTCAAATACAACTATCAGTATCTATCATTTTTTTTTCGTCCCTGTCAAAATTCGTGATGTTTTTGCAACTGACAGCGAAAGTTTTTAACTGCAATAGTTGAAATCTGCCATATTTGACAACTAGAATCTCCAAACTTATTAAATTTTCTTTTGAAACTATCTAAATTTGTTATATTTTCAAACGCAATTGTCAGTATTTGTTATTTTTTTGTTCCTGTCTAAATTCGTGATGTTTTTTGGAGTACAGTGACAGTTTATAAAACTTTTAAATCTATTCGTCGAAATCTGCCATTATTTGAGTATAAATTCGTGATGTTATTTGAAGTATTGTGAAACTTTATAAAACTTATAACTCCACTGGTCGAAATCTGCCATATTTTACAATTAAACTCTCCAAATTTGTTATATTTTCAATTAAAACTGTTAAAATATGTCATATTTTCAAATGACACTGTTAGTATCTGTAAATTTTTGTATTTCAGTCAAAATTCGTGATGTTTTTTGGCATTGACAGTGAAAGCTTATAAAGTTTATAAGTACAATTGACGAAATCTGCCATATTTGAGTATAAAACTTTCCAAATTTATTAAATTCTTATTTGAAACTATCTAAATTTGTTATATTTTCAAATGCAATTATCGGTATCTGTAATTTTTTTGGTTCCTGTCTAAATTCGTGATGTTTTTGGCACTGACAGCGAATGTTTTTAAAAGTTTTAACTTCAATGGTTGAAATTTGTATTAATTAATTAATTAGTTACATTTTCAATTAAATGTGTGAAACTATGTTATATTTTTAAATGTCAATGTTAGTATCTGTAAGTTTTTGTATTTCTGTCAAAATTCGTGATTTTTTTTTGGCAATGATAGTGAAAGCTTTTAAAGTTTTCAAGTACAATCGACAAAATCTGCCATATATGATAATTGAACTCTGCAAATTTGTTAAATTTTCCATTGAAACTATCTAAATTTGTTATAATTTCTATTGCAATTGCCAGTATCTGTCAATTTTTTGGTTCCCATCAAAATTCGTGATGTGTTTTGGCACTGACAGCAAAAGTTTGTAGTGTTTTCAAGTCCTAGCGTCGAAATCTGCCATTTTTGACAACTAAACTCTCCAGATTTGTTAAGGTTTCAATTGAAACTGTCAAATTCGTCATATTTTCAAATGCAGCTATCAGTATCTATATTTTTTTTGTTCCTGTCAAAATTCATGACATTTTTGGAACTGACAGTGAAAGTTTTAAAAGTTTTTAACTCCAATAGTCGAAATCTGCCATATTTGACAACTAGATTCTCCAAATTTATTAAATTTTCTTTTGAAACTATCTAAATTTGTTATATTTTCAAATGCAATTGTCAGTATGTCAATTTTTTGGTACCTACCTAAATTCGTGCTATTTTTTGGCACTCACAGCAAAAGTTTGTAATGTGTTCAAGTCCATTCGTCGAAATCTGCCATATTTGACCACATAAGTCTCCTAATTTGTTAAATTTTCAATTGAAACTGTAAAAATTCGTCATATTTTTAAATGCCACAATCAGTATCTATCTTTTTTTTTGTTCCAGTCAAAATTCGTGACGTTTTTTGGAACTGACAGCGAAAGTTTCAAAAGGTTTTAACGTCAATAGTCGAAATCTGCCATATTTAACAACTAAACTCTCCAAATGTGTTAACTTTTCATTTGAGACTATCTAAATTTGTTATATTTTCAAATGCAACTGTCGGTATTTGTCAATTTTTATATTTCTGTCTAAATTCGTGATGTTATTTAGAGTAAAGTGACAGTTTATAAAACTTTTAATTGAAATCGTCGAAATCTGAGATATTTGACAGTTCAACCTTCCAAACTTGTTAAATTTTCAATTGAAAGCGTTAAAATTGTTATATTTTCAAATGCCAATGTTAGTATCTAAAAACTTTTGTGTATCTCTCAAAATTCGTTATGTTTTTTGGCATTCACAGTAAAAGCTTATAAAGTTTTCAAGTCCAATGGACAAAATCTGCCATATTTGAAAACAAAACTCTTCTAATTTGTTAAATTTTCAATTGAAACTGTCAAAATTCGTGATGTTTTTGGAACTGACAACGAAAGTTTAAAAAGTTTTCAACTCCAATGGTCGAAATCTGCCTTATTTGATAACTGAACTCTCCAATTTTGTCAAATTTTTATTTAAAGCTATCGAAATTTGTTATATTTTCAAAAGCAATTGTCAGTATTTGTATTTTTTTTTGTTCCTGTCTAAATTCGTTATGTTATTTGATAGTGAAAGTTCATTAAACTTTTAACTGCAATCGTCGAAATCTGCCATATTTAAACTTTCCAAATTTGTTACATTTTCAATTGAAACTGTTAAAAATGTCATATTTTCAAATGCCAATGTTAGAATCGGTAAATGTTTGTATTTCTGTCAAAATTCGTGATGTTTTTTGGCATTGGCAGTGAAAGCTTATAAATTTTTCAAGTGCAACCGACGAAATCTGCTATATATGATAACTAAATTCTCCAAATTTGTTAAATTTTTATTTGAAACTATCTAAATTTGTTATATTTTCAAATGCAATTGTCAGTATCTGTCAATGTTTTGGTTCCTGTATAAAGTAGTAATGTTTTTTGGCACTGACAGCAAAAGTTTTTAAAGTTTTCAAGTCCAATAGTCTAAATCTGCTATATTTGACAACTAAATTCTGCAAATTTGATATATTCTCAATTGAAACTGTCAAAAATTCTTCATATTTTCAAATGCTGCTATCAGCATCTATTTTTTTTTCGTTTTTGTCAAAATTCGTGATGTTTATTGGCACTCGACTAAATTTGTTATATTTTCAAATACAATTGTCAGTATCTGTCAATGTTTTGGTTCCTGTATAAAGTAGTAATGTTTTTTGGCACTGACAGCAAAAGTTTTTAAAGTTTTCAAGTCCAATAGTCTAAATCTGGTAGATTTGACAACTATATTCTGCAAATTTGATATATTCTCAATTGAAACTGTCAAAAATTCTTCATATTTTCAAATGCTGCTATCAGCATCTATTTTTTTTTTCGTTTTTGTCAAAATTCGTGATGTTTATTGGCACTCGACTAAATTTGTTATATTTTCAAATACAATTGTCAGTATCTGTCAATGTTTTGGTTCCTGTATAAAGTAGTAATGTTTTTTGGCACTGACAGCAAAAGTTTTTAAAGTTTTCAAGTCCAATAGTCTAAATCTGGTAGATTTGACAACTATATTCTGCAAATTTGATATATTCTCAATTGAAACTGTCAAAAATTCTTCATATTTTCAAATGCTGCTATCAGCATCTATTTATTTTTTTCGTTTTTGTCAAAATTCGTGATGTTTATTGGCACTCGACTAAATTTGTTATATTTTCAAATACAATTGTCAGTATCTGTCAATGTTTTGGTTCCTGTATAAAGTAGTAATGTTTTTTTTCACTGACAGCAAAAGTTTTTAAAGTTTTCAAGTCCAATAGTCTAAATCTGGTAGATTTGACAACTATATTCTGCAAATTTGATATATTCTCAATTGAAACTGTCAAAAATTCTTCATATTTTCAAATGCTGCTATCAGCATCTATTATTTTTTTTCGTTTCTGTCAAAATTCGTGATGTTTATTGGCACTGACAGCAAAAGTTTGTAAAGTGTTCAAGTTTTATTGTCGAAATCTGCAATATTTTCTCTCAATTTTTTTTTAATTTTCATTTGAAACTAACTAAATTTCTTAAATTTTCAAACTCAACGGTCAGTATTTGTCAATTTTCTTGTTCCTGTCTGACAGTGAAAGCTTATAAAGTTTTGAAGTACAATCGACGAAATCTGCCATATATGATAACTAAGCTCTCCAAGTTTGTTAAATTTTCAATTGAAACTATCTAAATTTGTTATATTTTCGAATGCAATTGTCAGTATCCATAAATTTTTTTGTTGCAGTCTAACTTCGTGATGTTTTTTTGTACTGACAGCAAATGTTTGTTAAGTTGTCAAGTCTTATCGTCGAAATCTGCCATATTGGACAAATAAAGTCTCCTAGATTGTCAAATTTTTAATTAAAACTATAAAAATTCGTCATATTTTCAAATGCGACTATCAATATTTATATTTTTTGTTCCTGTCAAAATTCGTGATGTTTTTGGAACCTGCAGCGAAAGTGTTTAACTCCACTAGGCGAAATCTGCCATATTTGACAACTAAACTCACCAAATTTGTTATATTTTCATTTGAAACTATCTAAATTTGTTATATTTTCAAACGCAGCTGTCAGTATTTGTTAATTTTCTTGTTCCTGTCTAAATTCGTGATATTTTTTGGAGTATAGTGACAGTTTGTAAATTTTTTAACCCCAATCATCAAAATCTGCGATATTAGACAAATAAACTCTCCAAATTTGTTACATATTCAATTCAAACTCTTAAAATATGTCATATTTTCAAATCCCAATGTTAGTATCTGTAAGTTTTTATGTTTCTGTCAAAATTCGTGATGTTTTTTGGCATTGACAGTGAAAGCTTATAAAGTTTTCAAGTAATATCGACGAAATCTGCAATATCTGATAACTAAACTCTCCAAATTTGTTAAATTTTCAATTGAAACTATCTAAATTTTTTATATTTTCAAATGCAATTTTCAGTACTTGTCAATTTTTTTGTGCCCGTCTAAATTCGTGATGTTTTTTGGACCTGACAGCAAAAGTTTGTAAAGTTTGCAAGAAAATCCTCAATGGACGAAATCTGCCATATATGACAACTAAACACTTCAAATTTGTTAAATTTTCAATTGAAACTATATAAATTTGTTATATTTTCAAATTCAATTGTCAGCATCTGTAACATTTTTGGTTCCTGTGTAAATTCGTGATTTTATTTTATACGGACAGCAAGTTTGTAAAGTCTTAAAATCCTATCGTCGAAATCTGCGATATTTGACAATTAAACTCTCCAAATTTGTTACATTTTCCATTGAAACTGTTGAAATATGTCATATTTTCAAATGTCAATGTTAGTATCTTAAAATTTTTGATTGTGTTCTTATCAAAATTGGCGATGTTTTATGTCAATTTTTTTGTGCCCGTCTAAATTCGTGATGTTTTTTTTACCTGACAGTGAAAGTTTATAAAGTTTTCAAGTACAATTGTCGAAATCTGCCAAATACGACAACTAATCTCCCCAAATGTATTATATTTTCAAATGCAATTGTCAGTATCTGTCATTTTTTTATCCTGTGTAAATTCGTGATGTTTTTTGGCACTGACAGCAAAAGTTTGTAAAGTGTTCAAGTCCAATCGTCAAAATCTGCCATAATTGACATAAAAACTCTCCTAATTTGTTAAATAAAATTTTTAATTGAAACTGTCAAAATTCGTCATAGTTTCTAATGCAACTATCAGTATCTATCATTTTTTTTCGTTCTTGTCAAAATTTGAGATTTTTTTGGAACTGACAGCGAAGGTTAACTTCAATAGTCGAAATCTGCCGTAGTTGACCACTAAACTCTCAAAATTTGTTAAATTTTCATTTTAAACTATCTAAATTTGTTTTAATGGTCAAATGCAACTGTCAGTATTTGTCAATTTTCTTGTTCCTGTCTAAATTCGTGGTGTTATTTGGAGTATATATTATTATGGAGTTAAAAGCTTTCACTGTCAATGCAGAAAAAAAAAACATCACGAATTTTGACCGAAACACACAAATTTACAGATTCTAACAGTTACATTTTAAAATACAACATATTTTAACAGTTTCAATTGAAAATGTAACAAATTTGTAAAGTGTAATTGTCAAATATGGCAGATTTCGATGATTGGAGATAAAAAATATATAAATTGTCACTATACTCCAAATAACATCACGAATTTATACTCAAATAATGGCAGATTTCGATGAATGGATTTAAAAGTTTTATAAACTGTCACTATACTCCAAAATATAACCACGAATTTAGACAGAAACAAAAAAATTGACAAATACTGACAGTTGCGTTTAAAAATATAACAAATTTAGATAGTACCAAATGAAAATTTAACAAATTTGGAGAGCTTAGTGGTCAAATAGGGCAGATTTTGACTATTGGAGTTAAAAACTTTTTAAACTTTCGCTGTCAGTTCCAAAAACATCACGAATTTTGACAGGAACGAAAAAAATGATAGATACTGATTGTTTCATTTGAAAATATGACGAAGTTTGTCAGTTTCAATTTAAAATTTAACAAAATAGGATCCTTTAGTTATCAAATATGGCAGATTTCGACGATAGGATTTGAAGACTTTACAAACTTTTGCTGTCAGTATAAAAAAAATCACGAATTTACACAGGAACAAAAAATGTTACAGATACTGACAGTTGCATTTGAAGATATAACAAATTTAGATAGTTTCAATTGAAAATGTAACAAATTTATAGTGTTTAGTTGTTATATATGGCAGATTTCGTCCATTGGACTTGAAAATCTCCGATATTTGACAATTAAACTTTCCAAATTTGTTACATATTCAATTGAAACTGTTAGAATATGCCATATTTTAAATGCCAATGTTAGTATTTGTAAATTTTTGTGTTTCTGTCGAAATTCTTGATGTTTTTTGGTATTAGCAGTGAAAGCTTGTAAAGTTTTCAGTACAATCTACGAAATCTGCTATAAATGATAACTAAACTCTCCAAATTTGTTAAATTTTTAATTGAAACTATCTAAATTTGTTATATTTTGAAATGTAATTGTCAGTATCTGTGATTTTTTTTGTTCCTGTCTAAATTCGTGATGTTTTTTGGTACTGACCGCAAAAATATGTCAAGGTTTCAAGTCCAGTGGTCGAAATATGCTATATTTAACAACTAAACACTCCTAATTTGTTAAATTTTAAATTGACACTGTCAAATTTGTCATATTTTCAAATGCAACTATCAGTATTCATTATTGTTTTCGTTCCTGTCAAAATTTGTTATGATTTTGGAACTGACAGCGAAAGTTGAAAAAGTGTTTAACTCCAATAGGCGAAATCTGCCATATTAGACAACTTAACTCTTCGCGTTTGTTAAATTTTCATTTGAAATTATCTGAATTTGTTATATTTTCAAAGCCAACTGTCGGTATCTGTCAATTTTCTTGTTCCTATCTAAATTCATGATGTTATTTGGAGTATAGTGACAGTTTATAAAACTTTTAACTCCAATCATCGAAATCTGCCATATTTGTCAATTAAACTCTCCAAATTTGTAACATTTTCAATTAAAACTGTTACAATATGACATATTTAAAAATGCCAATGTTAGTACTTGTAAATTTTTGTGTTTCTGTCAAAATTCGTGATGTTTTTTGGCATTGACAGTGAAAGCTTATAAAGTTTTCAAGTAATATCGACGAAAACTGCAATATCTGATAACTAAACTCTCCAAATTTGTTAAATTTTCAATGAAAACTATCTAAATTTGTTATATTTTCAAACGCAACTGTCAGTATTTGACTTTTTTTTGTCCCTGTCTAAATTTGTGATGTTTTTGGTAGTGATAGAGACTGACAGTAAAAGTTTGTAAAGTTTTTAAGTCCAATCGTCAAAATCTGCAATATTTGACAACTAAACTCTCCTAATTTGTTAAGTTTTCAATTGAAACTGTCAAAATTCGTCATATTTTCAAAAGCAACTACCACTATCTATCATTTGTTTCTGCTGAGGTCCGCTTAAACCTCGACCGCCTGCGTTTCACCGCAGTACGTATTTTCCCCTGTTGACTCCCTATTATCTTTTTTCAATCTTATTTTGTACTAACGAGCGATTGATTTGGGGCCACCTGCGATGAACGGGCTTAGCGTACAAACGTTACCATTATCCTGCCAGAGTCCCCCTTTGGGACGAGTTCCTCCGTGGTTCGCATAAATGCAAATTAATAAAACTTCGTAATGGATGTTCGAGGACGTGGACGGGGACGGCATTATCCGGGGATAAGTGTAATAAATTGCCGTTTGAACGGCATTAAAGTTTCGGGGATGCTTCGAAGCGCGTAGGGGCAGATCTAAAGAAGCGCGATCGATTTTTCGGAGAGTTTTTCCGACCGTTGGGAGATTACGGGGAAAGCCGGATGCTGCATCTGATTAATCTTGGAAGGGCGCAACGATTTTTCTTGTCCCTCGACGCAATTTTCGCGGCACGACTGTTTCATGAAGATAGATAGAATGGCAAGGATCTAGAATAATCCGACATACTTGAACATATTACATGTCAACTCTGTCTCAGTTATACCAATCTTGAAAGTATGATGTATGAAATTAATTTTGAAGTATGAATATCTAAAAATCAAGCATACGCTACAGAACCAGGTCTAATGGTATTTTCTCCTGAGGGGGTGTGGTGCAAAATTGTTTTTTTTTGTACATGCTCCTGAAAACAGCTATTTTACGGACTCATTTAAATCCCTAAAATGATCTTTTCCGCACTGAATTCCAAAAACGTACGATGGTTAAAATTATCTGGTTACTAGTGTGACATGGTAATTTCAAGAGAAATTCAATATTTGATGAGGTTCTAGACTCAATATATTAAAAATAAAATCCGTATTTGTTAAGTACCCTTTTTAGAATCAGAAAATGGAAAATTCTATTCCATTTGAAATTTGACACTCGGCAAATATTGTTAAAATTTCAATTATATTTTCTAAGTTTTTTCTAAGTTTATGTTTAAACTCATCAATGCATTATGATAATCGAGATATTGTAAATTATTTTTTGGGTTTTGAGAAATTCATTTCGAGAAATCATTGGTAAGTGTCTAATTTCCATCATGATATAATTTTTTAAATAATTTTCAACACAATTTCTTTTTTGTTATTTATAGCAGTTATTATTATATTTTATCGTCTTTATTGGGAGTATACAAGATAAAATACAATTACTTTTATTACAGACTACATTTCAAAGATTATTGCAATTATTACAGACAATATTCTAAAATTAGTAAATAAAATTTGATTAAAAGTTGCCATATTAATATTTTTACAAAAACACAATTGTAGCTTATAAATGATTATAAAATTTTCCACGCTTATTCGATACACAATGTTTCTCTCAGAAAATAGAAAAACTTGAGGACATCCCATTTTTAGTTTTTCCGGAATTTTCGTTATGAATGCGTTGTGAGTTTTGCAAAGGATTACCAAGGTTGCAGAGCTTAAACCACAGTTAAATCGCGGCTAAAAATTTTATGAATAACACCGATAAAGATTTCAGAAATTTGCAAACAATTATATGGTAATTTATTGAAAATTTCTGGAATGTACCGTCAAGAGGGTCCTGAATTTCAATCAAAATATCAAAAGTAAATTTAGAAGAAGGTTTAGAAACTGCGAGCATTCCAGTAAATTGAAGAAGGCATTCTTAAACTGAAGAATGTGAAAAACTAGAAATTTTTATTGAAGTTGCATAAAACATATTATCAAAACCATTATCAAACAGATAAATATCCATAACTTTCAGTATTTTCACTAGAATGTGATGAGATTTAATGAAATTGCACAAGATTTATAAAAATTTAAACATACACAATATTAATAACAATATCAAAAGTATTAAACGTACAGAAAATGCGAACATTACACGAACCAATGTTACAATAAGAAACAAAAATTGCCAGACCATTACAGAGTTAAAAAAAGTTGTCCATTTTCCTGAAATTTTTATTTATGATATTTTTAACTTAATGAAAGTTTCATACAAAGCAAAAAATCAGATGGCATACATTCAATATTGAAGAAACTTCAATAAAAATATCAGAAGTTGCAAATGAAAACTCTACAAACCAAAATACTAGTTGATTTTAAATTTTCTGAAACATACTTATCAGTAAATCTTGAAAAACTGAAAGAAAGTGCTGAAGTTAACAAAGCACACAATAAGAAAACTGCAGAAAATTCACTTATAATATCAAAATGTATAAATAATTAATACATAGTTCACCAATTTTCATAAAAATTTCGAAACTTTCCAAAAAATTATATGGTAATTTATTGAAAATTTCTAGAATGTACCGTCATAAGAGCCCTAAATTTAAATCAAAATATCAATTTAGAACAATGTTTCGAAACTGCGAACCTTCTAGTAAATTTCAAAAAAGCGTTCTGAAACTGAAGAATGTGAAAAACTAGCAAATTTTATTGAAGTTGCATAAAACTTAATCATATTATCAAATCAATTATCAAAATATACAAATAAATATTGTATTCTGGTACCAGTTACTTTGTGGAACATTGTAAATAAGTAAATTAAGCAACTTTGTTGTTTCCACTCACACTTTTACTTTTGAAAATGAAATGAAAATTGAAAATTTGATTTAAGTATGTACTTAGTTTGATAATGACTTAGTCGAAACTGCAGTCACTAAATAATTTTCAAAAATTAAAGTGTGAGTGGAAATAACGAAGTTGTTTTATTTAATTTACAAATAAATATCCTTAACTTTCAGCAATGTCACCAGAATATGATGAGATTCAATGAAATTACACAAGATTTATAAAACATTTAAACATTTAAACATACAAAATATTAAAAACAATATCAAAAGTATTAAAAGGTTCAACAAATGCGAACATTGCATCAACCAGTGTTACAAGAAGAAACGAAAATTTCCAGACCATAACAGGGTTTCAAAAAGTTGTCCAATTTCCTAAAATTTTTATTTATAATTTTTTAACTTAATGAAAGTTTAATAGAAAGCTAATAATCAGTTTGCATACATTTCAAATTGAAGAAAATTCAATAAATATATCAACAGTTTCAAATGAAAACTCTACTAATAAAAATACCAGTTTCAGAATTGATTCTAAATTTCTGAAACATACCTGTCAGTAAATCTTGAAAAACTGAACGAAAGTGCTGAAGTGAACAAAGCACCTAAAGAGAAAACTGAAGGAAATCGTGTCATAATATCAAAATTTTAAAATAATTAATCCATAGTACACCCAACTTCATAAAGATTACGGAAAATTCAAAAAAAAATGTAGCGTTTTATTGAAAATTGTAGAAAGTACCGTCAAAAGAGTACTGAATTTCAATCAAAATATCAAAAGTAAATTTAGAAGAAGGTTTAGAAACTGCGAACATTACAGTAATTTTGAAAAAGGCGTTCTGAAACTGAATAATGTGAAAAACTAGATTTTTTTTATTGAAGTTGCTTAAAACTTAATCATATTATCGAAACAATTATCAAAATATACAAATAAATATCCTTAACTTTCAGCAAATTCACTAGAATATGATGAGATTCAATGAAATTACACAAGATTTATAAACATTTTAAACATATAAACATACAAACTTTTAATAATAATATTACAAGTAATAAAAGGTTCAGAAAATTCGAACAATACATTGAAATTCAATAAGATTCGGAAATTTCCAAACAAATATATGGTAATTTAATGAAAATTTCTAGAATGTGCCGTCAAAAAAGTGCGGAATTTAAATAAATATATCAAACGTAAGTTTAGAAGAGTATTTATAAACTGCAAACATTGTAATAAATTTCAGAAAGGGGTTATGAAAGTGAAGAAGGTGATAAACTAATAATTTGTAATGATGTTGCATAAAACATTTCCATCATATTATTTTATATCAAATTAATTATCAAAATATAAAATTTAATGTTATAAACTTTCAAGTTTAGAAATTGCGAACATTGCAATAAATGTTTTTTTGTAAATGCAATTTCGAAATTGTGTTTTGCAGCTGAATTAAGTGAAACACTAGAAAATGTTAATAAAGTTGCATATAACCTTACCATCATATTATCATATCAAATTAATTATCCAAATATACAAATAAATACCTCAAACTTTTAGCATGTTGGATAGAATATGAAGAGTTTCAAATAAATTACACAACATTTCATAAAGATGTGAGAAATCTACCCAGATAATTTTTAGACAATTTCCAAACAATTTTCAAACAATTTTCCACGTTGTCCAGACAAAAAAATATTTATAATTGAATGTAAGCATAACTAATCCTGATTTTTTTTAGATTTTATGTCAATCTAAAACAAGGTGTTAAACATATTTGAACAATACAATTATATATGTTTTCTACAACTGTTAAAAATCATACATTTTTTGACATCTTGTAGAATAATTGTACTTGTTGTTTACATAACTATAAAAATATTAGTGAAAACTGTAAAAAAAATTTAAGGATTCTACATTCATGGTTTGCATCAACTGCACTTACAATTGATTTTGAAAGTCTCATACAACCTTTCCATCATATTATCATATCATATTAAATCAAAATCTATATCAAAATATACAAATAAATACCCTAAACTTTTAGCGATTTCGATAGAATATGAAGGGTTTCAAATAAATTGCACAACATTTCATAAAGATGTCACAAATCTACTCACATAATTTTCAGACAATTTCCAAACAATTTCCAAACAATTTTCCAAGTGGTCCAGACACAAAAACAAATATTTATAACTGAATATAAGCTTAACTAATCCTGAATGTTGTTTTTTACATTTAATATCAATCTAAAAAAAGGTGTCCAAAATATTTGAACAATACAATTATACATGTTTTCTATATCTGTTAAAAATCATATACTACTACACTTTTTGACTGTAGAATACTTGTACTTGTTGTTGTTTAAATAACTATTATAATGTTAGTGAAAACTGTAAAAAAGTTTAAGGATTCTAAATTCGTGATTTGCATCCACTGCACTTGCAATTGGTTTTAAAATTAGTATATTTTTTGTATGTTGACCATAAAAATAAATAAATAATGGAACTACTTCAGATTTTTTTGAGCTAAGATACATCGGCGGGCCGGATCAAATCCTTTCGAGGGCCGGATCTGGCCCACGGGCCGTAGTTTGGAGACCCCTGCTCTAAAGCAAATTTCCTTTTTTTAAAGGGATTTTTTTTTAATTAGTTCCCCGATGTTGAAAGTCAAGTTACGATTTATTATGCTATAAATATTGATACATCAATTTTGTATTATTTTGTAATTGAATAGGAGCCAATAAAATGTTGATGCATATTAATTAATATTTATTTAAAATACGCCATTCACGATAAACTTAATAATTTAAAAAAATATCACTTTTTTGCTTGTCTTCAAAGAATTGGCAAATTTCGTTAAGATTCTGACACAAAATACACAATATTGCTTGTCTTTAAAGAATTGGCAAATTTCGTTAAGATTCTGACACAAAATCATAAAATAAAATAAAAGTAAAATAAAAAATGATGAATATTTTTATCTTAGATTAGATCTCTATATTGTTTTCGATAAACACCTTATATCACATTTTATGTACGTACCTAAATGTCTCATGCTACTTTAAACACTCTAATAGAGTTCGTGCATCGTTCAATAATGATCGAGTGAAGTTTCCGAGTTTCTTTCAATGTATACGTGTCAAGGTTGCCGGGCCCATGCTAGAATTAGCAAATGCGATTTTCCTATTTCCCATTTTCGCGAGGACGCCGCTTTATAAATAAACGACGTCGCGGCGCCAAATGTACGCCCCACCCCACCGCCCTTCAGGGCACCCTCGGCAAATCGATAATAGTCAAACAAAAGGGATGCTCGCTGGCACGTGTCTGCGCATTTGTACACACGTGCGAGATATTACCTACGCCAGGGTGAGAGAATGCAGTAATTGCTGGGGTGTTCATTATTATGAATGTTTTCATAGCGCCAGGACTAGCAGGACAAAATAAATTATATTAAAACTTTGTATGTACAAAAAATAATTTTATATTAAAAAAAACTACGCATTTTGAAGTCGGTTGTTTAATTGCAGTTTTAATTATTAGTATAAAACATTTTATATATTAATTAGTAAAACAACTATTTTCGGAAGCATGTACAAAAAAGAGACAATTTGGCACCATGCACCTCCTGCCTTAGGTGAAACTACTACTGGGCCATAACATATCGGTACCATAATGGCAGAAGGTCGTATGTGAATTTTGTATTCATATAAGATAATGAGATAATTTACCCCGTTAAAAGTATTACAGTTATTCACGTTATTATTAAAATAGTGGTTCTACATCATCCTATTTAAAATTTCAAAGTTATACCCCACCACTCAAAATAGAGGGGGGGGGGTAAATGCCAAAAATATGTTGAAATAGGTCCTCCCATCTCCTTATTACCTAACCAAAATTTGATGAAAATATTTAAAATCTGTTACGAGATATCATCCTGTACACTTTTAAAAACTCACCCTGTATACAGTTGCAGAAAATTTGTTACATATTTACTAGTCCGAGCCTTAAATTATTACGCCACGCCTGCCACAACTAATTATCATTATTATTATTGTTGACTAACTGTATTGTTGTTATTGTTAACTACCTGCAGTTTAAATCTTAAAATGCCCAACGTAAATTATATAATCCCGGCGCATCCACCATTTATTTAAACTGTTTTTTTGCAATAACTACCAAAATAAATTATATTAAAACTTTGTATGTACAAAAAATAATTCATATTAAAAAAAACTACGCATTTTAAAGTCGGTTGTTTAATTACAGTTTTAATTTACGCTCAAAACTGTTAAATATTAAAACTATTAAGTTTTATGGAACCCGGCGCATCCACCATAAATATTTTAATTAATATTTTTTGCTGTTGTGTTGTACGTGCAGTTTCAATTAATTAAATGGCACTAAAATATGTAATTATGCTAGTTTTATACATCATTAGTAATAATGATGAATCTATTTTCACTTTCATTACTAGAAGTTGGCTTATTACTTCATTACTACATTACTACAATGCTTTATTTTAGGAAGTATTGCTTTGGTGGAGCTGAGATTAGCAGGCGTGAAATAGCAAATCTGTTTTTTGCCACATTTACATTGAAGTGAACAGTAATTAGCTCGCTTATCAGTTTTATATTCGGTGTAATTGCAGCTTTTTAAATAACTTTTTTTTAAGATTTATAAAGCTTTTTTAACAATAACTCGGGATTAAAACCTTCGTTTATTCCCTCAATACATAAATAACTATTACGCACAGCTGATGATTTTACGCACAGGTGACTTTTTTGCGCACTTGTGCTAATAGCACCTTGAACAGCTCGTAAAAACTTACTTTACACTCTGTCGTAGAAATTAATTATTTATGATCATAAATAATTAAAGAACAGAAGAGAGTGGAAAGAATTTGCAAATACATAACAAAACAATGTAATGGAACTGTAATGTAAGAAATGTAACATGTATAGCCCACACCGAAAGGTAAAGGGCCTATTGATAATAATAATAATAATAATAATCATAAAATTGAAGTTATACTAGTAATGGGCCATTAGAATACTAAATATTTTACAATAGAACTACCTCCTCTAAATGAAAACGGCGATAAACAAACGACGTCCGATGTAATAATAATAATAATAATAATCCCTATTGTCGTTAATTTTCAGTTTCATGTAGTTTATATAAAAAATAGCTTTTTTGTGTATATGGGAAATTTAGAAACCGTTCAATTCAGTCGATCAATTTTCGTAGCTTTTAATGTAATTTTTGCTATTTTGTGAATTATAGAGAAACTAGAGACTTTTAGTGTCGGTAACAATCTAAAATCTTCGTTCAATTTTCATAATTTTTCATGTAAATTTCATCCAGTTTACAAAACTGTCAGTTTTATTGTGTACATATTTGGAAAGTTATGTTATCGTCTGTTGAATTTTCGTTTTTTTTGTCCTCATGCAAGATAGAAAATATGTCATGCAATATTAAGAATATTAAATTATTTATTGAAATATATGTTGTTTTGTGTACATTCTGCTGAATTTCGTTCAATTGAGAAATACAGGTATTGTGTCTTTGATCAAAGTTTTGGTCGTCAAGTTTCGAGGATTTTCATGAAATTTGAACGAAATTTGCAATAATGAAATTTTTACATTTTGGAAAGAGTTTTTATCATCAAGTTTCGTAAGTGTTGTGTATATGGGAAATTTGGAAATCGTTTAATCAATTTTCGTAGCTTTTTATGTGGTTTTTGCTATTTTGTGATTTATAGAGAAGCTAGAGACTTTTAGTTTTGCTAATAACCTAAAATCTTCGTTTAATTTTCATGATTTTCCATGTAAATTTCATTAAGTTTGCAAAAAGCTCAGTTTCGTTGCGTACAATTAGGAAAATTATGTAATTGTCTGTTGAATTTTCGTTTTTTTTTTGTCCTCGTGCAAGTTATAACATATTTCATGCAATTTTAAGAATATCAAATTGTTTATTGAAATTATATGTTATTTTATGTACGTTTTGCTGAATTTCATTCAATTCAGAAATACGGGTATAGTATATTTGGGAATTTTTTACATTTTTTGTCTAAGTTTTGGTCATCAAGTTTCATGGATTTTTCATGAAATTTGAATGGAATTGTCACACAAGTGTTGTGTATATGTGAAATTAGGAAATCGTTTGATCAATTTTCGTATCTTTTTATGTGGTTTTTGCTATTTTGTGAATTATAGAGAAGCTACAAACTTTTAGTTTTGGTAATAATCTAAAATCTTCGTTCAATTTTCATGATTTTCCATGTAAATTTCATAAAGTTTACAAAAAGCTCAGTTTTGTTGCGTACATATTGGAAAATTTTGTAATTGTCTGTTGAATTTTCGTTTTTTTTGTCCTCGTGAAAGTTACAACATATTTCATGCAATTTTAAGAATATCAAATTGTTTATTGAATTTATATGTTATTTTATGTATGTTTTGCTAAATTTCATTCAATTCAGAAATATGTGCAAAACAATGATTAATTTAAAAAAAAAATCATTAAAATGATAGAATTATAGAAATTATTAACCTTAATATGAGAAATATCACAGAAATTAATTTAAGTTCGAACTGCAGTTAACTTTATTTTTAAACTGTTAACTATTTTTTTTTTAAGTTTAACTCTAATCTGAACGGTGCTTATTATACAATGCTTTTTATGTCATATTTGCTATTTTGTGAATTATAGAGAAACTAGAGACTTTTAGTTTTGGTAATAATCTAAAATCTTCATTCAATTTTCATGATTTTTCATATAAATTTCATCCAGTTTACAAAAGTCTCAGTTTTATTGTGTATATATTTGGAAAATTTTGTAATTGTCTGTTGAATTTTCGTTTTTTTTGTCCTCGTGCAAGTTATAAAATATTTCATGCAATTTTAAGAATATCAAATTCTATATTGAATTTGTATGTTATTTTATGTACATTTTGCTGAATTTCATTCAATTCAGAAATACGGGTATAGTGTATTTGGGAAATTTTTAATTTTTTAGTCAAAGTTTTGGTCATCAAGTTACGTGGGTTTTTCATGAAATTTGAATGGAAATGTCACACAAGTGTTGTGCATATGGGAAATTTGGAAATCGTTTGATCAATTTCCCTAGCTTTTTATGTGGTTTTTGCTATTTTGTGAATTATAGAGAAGCTAGAGACTTTTAGTTTTGGTAATAATCTAAAATCTTGGTTCAATTTTCATGATTTTTCATGTAAATTTAATCCAGTTTACAAAAATCTCAGTTTTGTTGTGTACATATTTGGAATTTTTTGTAATTGTCTGTTGAATTGTCGTTGTTTTTATCTTCGCTTTTGCAAGTAATTTTAGTGAAATCAGCTAAAAAAGATTTCATGCAATTTTAAGAATATCAAATTCTTTATTGAATTTTTGTTGTTTTATGTACATTTTGTTTAATTTTATTCAATTGCCAAATAAGAGTATTGTGTACTTGGGAATTTGTTACATCTTTGGTTAAAGTTGTGGTCATCAAGTTTTGTGGGTTTTTCATGATATTTTAATGGAATTGCCATACAAGTTTAAACAATTTAGATGGAATTTTAACAAAATCATAATTTTATACAGGATAGGCCATTCTAATCAATCTACGCAAATTAATCCGAAGGTATGTTCGATAGCTAAAATTCACTCTATCAAAAGTTGTATGGCTATTGCTAACAGTAATAAACTATCTTATATTATCTTATCTTATCTTATCTACAAGGTCTGAAGGTCTGATACAAGGTCAAGTATCTGATGATGATCTTGAATTTCAGGTTGAAGTTGAATTTCGACGTCATTTCAAGGCCAACTTGAAAATTTAAAAAGGTAACCTTCCTTTTTGAAATTTCATTTTGAAAGAGGATTATCATATTTATACGGTTGCGTATAAATTTCAATATCTTACATAAGAAAATTTTCGGGAGAATAATGAAAGAAAAGGTTACTAAAAGACTAATTCAAAACTTGTTGACTTTCCATTGTAAATGCATCAGCATTTACAGGTATGTGTTAGGTTATACTGAAATTTCTGAAAAATTCTGAATTGCCTATTTGATTTCAGACTTGTATTTATTACACCTAAAGACACTATTTCCAAAAATTTGGCGTCGTTGCTGTAATGAATAAGTGAGAAAATCTAGGATATAACTTTCAGCATTTACATGTATGGGTTAGGTTATACTGAAATTTCTGAATTGCATATTTGATATTAGATTTTTAACTTCTACACCTAAAGACATTATTCCTAAAAAAATTGGCAAAGTTTCTGTAATCAATATGTGAGATAATCAAAGATATAACTTGGGTTTGCTATGGGTTTGAATTTATTTATTTATATTGAAATTTTTGAAAAGTTATTACTTGCATATTTGATATTAGATTTGTATTTAATACACCTAAAGAACTAATTCCAAAAAAAATTGGCAAAGTTTTTGTAATGTATAAGTGAGAAAATTGAGGATATAACTTTCAGCATTTACAGGTATGGGTTTGCTTATATAGAAATTTCTGAAAATTTATTAATTGTATATTTGTTATTACAATTATATTTACTACCCCTAAAGACGTTATTCCTGAAAATTTAGCAAAGTTTCTGTAATGAATAAGTGAGGAAATTGAGGATATAATTTTCAGCATTTACAGGTGGGGGTTAGCTTATACTGAAACTTCTGAAACTTTATTAATTGCATATTTGATATTAGATTTGTATTTACTACACCTAAAGACACTATTCCCAAAAATTTTGCCACGTTGCTGTAATGAATAAGTGAGAAAATCGAGGATATAACTTTCAGCATTTACATGTATGGGTTAGGTTATACTGAAATTTCTGAAAATTTCTGAATTGCATATTTGATATTAGATTTTTAAATTCTACACCTAAAGACATTATTCCTAAAAAAATGGCAAAGTTTCTGTAATCAATATGTGAGATAATCAAAGATATAACTTGGGTTTGCTATAGGTTTGAATTTATTTATTTATATTGAAATTTCTGAAAAGTTATTACTTGCATATTTGATATTAGATTTATATTTAATACACCTAAAGACATAATTCCAAAATAATTGGCAAAGTTTTTGTAATGTGTAAGTGAGAAAATTGAGGATATAATTTTCAGCATTTATAGGTATGGGTTTGCTTATATAGAAATTTCTGAAAATTTATTAATTGTATATTTTGTATTACAATTGTATTTACTACACCTAAAGACGTTATTGCTGAAAATTTAGCAAAGTTTATGTAATGAATAAGTGAGGAAATTGAGGATATAATTTTCAGCATTTACAGGTGGGGGTTAGCTTATACTGAAATTTCTGAAACTTTATTAATTGCATATTTGATATCAAATTTGTATTTACTACACCTAAAGACACTATTCCCAAAAAATTGGCAACGTTGCTGTAATGAATAAGTGATAAAATCGAGGATATAACTTTCTGCATTTACATGTATGGGTTAGGTTATACTGAAATTTCTGAAAATTTCTGAATTGCATATTTGATATTAGATTTTTAAATTCTACACCTAAAGACATTATTCCTAAAAAAATGGCAAAGTTTCTGTAATCAATATGTGAGATAATCAAAGATATAACTTGGGTTTGCTACGGGTTTGAATTTATTTATTTATATTGAAATTTCTGAAAAGTTATTACTAGCATATTTGATATTGGATTTGTATTTAATACACCTAAAGACGTTATTCCTAAAAATTTAGCAAAGTTTCTGTAATGAATAAGTGAGGAAATTGAGGATATAATTTTCAGCATTTACAGGTGGGGGGTTAGCTTATACTAACATTTCTGAAACTTTATTAATTGCATATTTGATATTAGATTTGTATTTGCTACACCCGAAAGACATTATTCCTGAAAATTTAGCTTATACTGAAATTTCTGAAACTTTATTAATTGCATATTTGATATTAGATTTGTATTTGCTACACCTAAAGACATTATTCCTGAAAATTTAGCTTGTACTGAAATTTCTGAAACTTTATTAATTGCTTATTTGATATTAGATTTGTATTTGCTACACCTAAAGACATTATTCCTGAAAATTTGGCAATGTCTCTGTAGTGAATAAGTGAGAAAATTGAGGATATAAGAACAATCGTGAACTCATTGCAAGTCGTTGACAATAATAAACAATAAATAATAAATGATAAACTCATTAACTAAAGGGTTTTGAACTATTATTAAGAAAAAAATTTAAGGTAAAATTAATTTAAAAACACCAGAGAAAATATGATTAATGGAATACGAACTGCCAGGACTTTCAAGGTCGAAATTATGTATCCAGCAAAATGTATTTGAGCATATTTTTAGTGTTTGTTAATAATAATTCAAAAACCTTATATGTGCAATAAGTTATGAAATGTCATTTTTCTCGTACTAGGCATAGCATTTTTGATCGAGGCGATAGCCGAGATTAAAAACATGCCATGTACGAAAAAAGTGGATTTCCTACGTGTTGCACACATGATTTTTTCTACTAGAGTTTGGAAAATAAATTAAATTTCGATTTTTTTTATATTTAAAAATTACGTGTTGCACACATGATTTTTTCTACCAGGAAAATAAATTATATTTGGATAATTTTTGTATTTAAAAATTATTTATAAATTAAACAGCGGAGTCAAAATAGTTCTGCTTTCTATAATGAAGAGGTTAACGTAAATAATAACCCTATTACTTCCACAAAGACCTGTTCAGAAATTTCATTCACGAATTGTGAATATGATTCTGTTAAGATTTATAATAATGATAGAAAATAACATGTACAGTTTCAATTAATTGACTTATAACTTTTAATGTTGAAATATTATTTCCGCATTGTTAGGAAATATTCCACTTTTCCTAACTCAAATTAGTAATTTAAAGTTGAAATGTTATTTTCGCACTTGTTAGGAAATATTCCACTTTTCCTAACTCAAATTAGTATTCAAATGTTAAAGTTTCCAGACTAGTAGAAAAAATCCTGTATTGCTTGTTGTTATTTATTGCCACCTGCTTGCCATATTACAGCTTTATTATGTTCATATCCGGAAATATCGTGTAGTTTTCTTTAGTGAAGTACTACTACTACTACTACTACTACTACTACTACTACTACTACTACTACTACTACTACTACTACTACTACTACTACTACTACTACTACTACTACTACTACTACTACTCTTACTACTACTACTACTACTACTACTACTACTACTACTACTACTACTACTACTACTACTACTACTACTACTACTACCACCACCAATACTACTACTACTACTACCACTACCACTACTTTAAATGTCTTTAAGTGTCTTTAAATAGATTTTCCCCCTGTAGAAATAAAAAACTATTACTACTACTACTAATCTAATATAATTGTTGCTCTTCATGTTTGGGTATGGAACTCTTGTAAAATTTAATAAAATTTGCAAGAATATGGGTTTTGTTGAGTTTTCTTCTTGTTTTATGTAATTTTTGTTGTATTTTTTTCAATTTACCGGCAATTAAAACTCTTTTGTTTATGTATTTTTTTTCTCTTTGAAAAAATATTTGTCAAAATATCTAAGCATTTAAAAAATGTCGTTCTAGCAAATAAGTCAAAAAGCTGACGTTCGATTGTTTTCTATTTACACCATTGTAGTGGACACAAAAAATACTGTTGGGGGATCGCCATTATGAAACACACCGAAATTAATGTATTTAATAATAAGCAAAATTACACAATTTGTACAGTGTGTTATACAATGACGGGGCTCGTACCGGGATCCTTAAGTGCTCGCGACCGTACATGAACTCTTCGCCCTAAACGTCCCTATTCTGAATCACCCTGTACCTGTCCATGTTGTCACAGACAATCAATAATCAAGAGCCCTATAAATCACCGACTAAATCGCCCGACATCTCGACGTTAATCAGCCCACCCTTGGGGACGATCATGTCACAATACCCCATTCATCGCGCCCCGTACGATGGATTCCCCCGATCGATCACCCCCTCGAAGATGAGAGGCTGATCGGGCCCTTGATCATCCCCGAGCACCGACGCCGCTGCACCGGCCCCATCGATCCACGCAAAAAGAAAAACGCGCCCCACCCCCAAGCCGACACCACGCCGCCCCCATGCCGCCCCCCACGCCGCCCCCGGCGCGGCGGTCGGGGTTTAATTTTGTTTTCACGCTGGCCGCTTTGATCCTAGCCCACTGCGTAATGGGGGGCTGGACGACCGTGAGAGGAGCGACGTGTACAGGGGGCGGGTTTCCCCCGAAATAATTTCGTTAGCGCTGGCTGACTTTAATTGGATAATGTGAGGGATAATTCGGGAGGAATTGGTCGAGAATTTGTGTGTTTTAGGGGTGATGTGATAATAAATCTCGTGAGGTCGGTTGCTTTAGGGATTTGGAAGTTGGATCAAATTGTGTGCCTGTCAAAGGTATTCGTGTCGAATTAAGGCGCGCACTGACCTGAGCATTTGTACGCGCACGAAGGATTTATGCAGTTCAATTTTCAAACCATTCAATCAGGTGTATTGTGTATCAAAAAGCGTTAGCAGTAACGTGCACGTTACTTGACAGCATCACATTCGAATGTTAGATGCATTTATGCCATCAATGCATCTGACATTCGAATGTGATGCTGTCAGGTAACGTACATGTTACTGGTAACGTTTTTTATACGCAATACACCTGAATGTTTCAAACTTTAATTTTTGATACTAAGTAGGCCTTGAGCTAAATATTGTTTTGACGTATTTAACAAACTTACGGTTTACGACATCCCCAAGTTGAGTACGATAACTGGGACACGTTTGTGCCGATTAGTTTTTGATTGAAAATAGACCTGAAGAATAATTTCAAACGCTGAATACATACGTGAAACATATTTTAATGAAAGCTCAATAAACTGCATGCTTTTCCACAAAACACAAGTATTCAATCTAAATGTCAGTAGATGAACATCTTCAGTAGGACAATTGCTCAACTTATTTTTAACTTATTTCTACGAACCTTTCACAAGCTCCGAGATACTACCTGCGTACTTTTGAATAAAATACATTTTCATAGCACTCTTACGGACAAACCTAACTTAACATTTTCTGATTTTCAAATATTATTGAAATAACATTTTGAAATATTGTTTGATAAAAAAATATCTAATTTGAAGAAGTGTTCGAAGAAATGACCCAAAATTAATACGCAGTTATATTCATTGATTCCATATTCCATGTTATGCTCCAATTTCGCGTTGATGGTGTCCTTAAATTTGGCCAGTTATTATTTTTACGACTCCATCATTCATCACGCGAACTCTATTAAGAAATTAAGCCACCCGTACGTGGGACGTTTATTACAGGTCTGTACAGGTGCAATTAATTAATTTCCGGCACGAATCCCTCGATGGCGTCATCGTTGATCGCTTCCACGTCAGCTAGAGAGGGATGGGTGAGAAGAGGAGAGCTGATTGCTGTGCATAATTTAGCAAATTGATGGCTCAAAATACCCACGTAGATCAATAGGGACTTGGTAATTGTTTAATGGAAGTGAAATTGTTCTATAGCGTTTCTTGCTGGCATCAATAATTAATGCAAGAATTGATAAATGTAGTGTACCATATTCCACATCGAACAACAAGTCTTTGGAGGATAAGATATTATTTTGAGATTCGCTCTTCTTCTAACGCAGAACGTTTATTGCAACAACATTTTCTAGTAGTTTGAACATGTATTCCATAAGTGAAATTGTTTTACAGCGTTTCTTGCTGGGCATCATTAATTAATGCAAGAATTGATAAACATGTATGTACCATATTCCACATCGAACAACAAGTTTTGTAGGATAAGATATTATTTTGAGATTCGCTTTTTTTCTAACGCAGAACGTTTTTTGGCAACAACATTTTCTAGTAGTGTGAACATATATTCCATATACTGATACATATCTACAGCATACTTAATATATATAATAATAATATAATTATATATAATATATAATAACATTTAAAAACAACATGAAGCGGATACTCCGAAGAGGGTGCTACTACTCCGTGGAGGAATATCTCAGTTCCTACCTTAGTTAATTTTATATTGAAATTTTGTTTTTATATTTTGTACCTATTTAGCATTAAGACTCTAAATGTATTTTTTTGCAACAACTCTCTTTTAATGTGTAGTATTGATATATTGTGTTTTGACTTGTGTATAACTCTTTGTTACTTGCCACCAATAAAAATATCTATCTATCTATCTATCTAATATTGATGATAGATAGATAGATAGATATATGATATATGATGTGATACCTGATATATGGATTGGGAAATTTTTCCTTGCATATGTTATCAAATCAAATCAAAAAAATTGTTAATTTTTGTACAAAAATGAAATTCTCATGAAAATTTCTTGTATTTTCAATGAATTACTTATGTAACTTTCGTCAAATTTAAGTCAATTAAGGCAAATGTATAATTTGTTTGAATTTTCATTTCATTTCTTAAGGAAATTTATTTATTTGATTCAACAAGCAATTTTCATGGAAATTTCTTTTAGTTTTCATTGTATTTCTCTTGGTATTTAATTCATTACTATACAATAGTGAAATTTTCATGGAAATTTCAAGGAAATTGCATGGTAAATGACTTAGTTTTCTATACAGAAGTGAAATTTTCATCGAAATTTCACGGTAAATAACCAATTTCATGCAGAAATAATAAAATTTCAGGTTTATCTTACATTTGTTATAAAATTTTGTTAAATTTTATATAAAAATTGAATTTTCATGACAATATATGACAACAATTTCTTGTATTTTTAAGTGCATTTCTTATGAAATTATCCTAAAAATATAATTAATTAGAACAAACATATTATTTCTTTTAATTGTCATCGCACTTCTGAAGGAAGTTTATTTATTTGATTCAACAAACAATTTTCATGGAAATTTCTTTTAGCTTTCATTGCATTTCTCACGGACTTTTGTTTATTCCAGTCTATTGTTGAGAATTTCTTATAGTTTCCATTGAATTTCTCATGAAATTTTATTCATTTATATATAACAGTGAAATTTCATGGAAATTGCATGGTAAATGACTAAGTTTTCTATACAAAAGTGAATATTTCATGGTAAATGACCAAGTTCATGTAAAAATAATAGAATTTCAGATTTTTCTTACAGTTGTTATAAAAGTCTGTTAATTTATGTACAAAAATTGAATTTTCATGAAAATTTCTTGTATTTTTCAGTGCATTACTTATGAAATTGTCCTAAAAATTAAATTAATTAGAACAAACATTCAATTTCTTTAAATGTACATCGCATTTCTGAAGGAAGTTTATTTTTTTGATTCAACAAGCAATTTTCATGCACATTTCTTTTAGTTTTCATTGCATTTCTCATGGAGTTTTGTTCATTTCAGTTTCTTGTTGAGAATTTCCTATAGCTTTCATTGAATTTCTTATGGAATTTTATTCAGTTCTAACAGTGACATTTTCATGGGACTTTCACGGTAAATGACCAAGTTTTCTATACAAAAGTGAATTTTCATGGAAATTTCATGGAAAATGACTAAGTTCGTGCAAAAATAATAAAATTTCAGTTTTTTCTTACATTTGTTATAAGATTTTGTTAAATTTTATATAAAAATTGAATTTTCATGACAATTCATGACAAAATTCTTGTATTTTCAGTGCATTTCTTTAAATTTTCATCGCATTTCTTAAGGAAGTTTATTTATTTGATTCAACAAGCAATTTTCATGAAAATGTCTTTTAGTTTTTATTGCATTGCTCGTGGAGTTTTGTTCATTTCAGTTTATTGTTAAAAAATTAATTGAATTTCTCATGGAATTTTATTCTTTTCTATACAACAGTGAAATGTTCATGGGACTTTCATGGTAAATTACCAAGTTTTTTATACAAAGGTGAATTTTTCATAGAAATTTCATGGTAAATGACTAGGTTCATGCAAAAATAATATTATTTCAGATTTTTGTTACATTTGTTATAAAAGTTTATTAAATTTTGTACAAAAATTGAATTTTCATTAAAATTTCTTGTATTCTTCAGTGCATTACTTATGAAATTATCCTGAAAATTAAATTTTTTAGAACAAAGATTCAATTTGTTTAAATTGTCATTGTATTTCTCATGGGGTTTTGTCCATTGCAGTTTATTGTTGAGAATTTCTTATAGTTTTCATTGAATTTCTCATGAAATTTTATTCATTTCTATACAACAGTGAAATTTCATGGAAATTGCATGGTAAAATGACTAAGTTTTCTATATAAATGTGAATTTTTCATGGAAATTTCATGGCAAATGACTAAGTTCATGCATAAATAATATAATTTCAGATTTTTGTTACATTTGTTATACAAGTTTGTTAATTTTTGTACAAAAATTGAATTTTCATGACAATTCATGACAACAATTTCTTGTATTTTTCAGTGCATTACTTATGAAATTGTCCTCAAAATTAAATTAATTAGAACAAACATTTAATTTCTTTAAATTTTCATCGCATTTCTTAAGGAAGTTTATGTATTTAATTCAACAAGCAATTTTCATGGAAATTTCTTTTAGTGTTCATTGCATTTCTCATGGAGTTTTGTTCATTCTAGTTTATTGTTGAGATTTTTTTATAGTTTTATATAATAAAAATAAAGAATATCTATTAGCAAATAACGCTACATAATATACAAAATTTGAACAAAAAACAACAAAAGAAAAGAAAACACACAAATTGAATTTCTTATGTTTTCAAATTTTCATTGAATTTCTTATGGAATTTTATTATTTTCTACACAACAGTGAAATTTCATTGAAATTTCATGATAGTTTTCTTCTTTCTTTAGTTTTCATTGAATTTTTCATAGAATATTATTCAGTTCTATACAACAGTGACATTTTCATGGGACTTTCATGGTAAATGATCAAGTTTTCTACACAAAAGTGATTTTTTCAGTGAAGTTTTTGCAAAAATTATATTATTTCAGATACTTGTTACATTTGTTATAAAAGTTTATTAATTTTAATACAAAAATTTAATTTTCAAGAAAATTAATAATATTTAATTAATAATTAAATTAATTGGAACAAAAATTCAATTTGTTTAAATTTTCATTGCATTCTTAAGGAAGTTTGTTTATTTTACTAGCAATTGTCATGCAAATTTCTTTTAGTTTTCTTTGCATTTCTCATGGAGTTTTGTTCATTGAATTTCTCATGGAATTTTATAAATTTCTATACAACAGTAAAATTTTCATGTAAAGTTCATGGTAAATGACTGGAGTTTTATTAATTGCAGTTTATTGTTGAGAATGTCTTATAGTTTTCATTGAATTTCTCATGGAATTTTGTTAATTTCTATACAACAGTAAAATTTTCAAGGAAATTCATGGAAACAGTAACATGTTAATGGAAATTTTATGCTAAATAATTTTGCGGTTTTACAAGTGTGATAATCCATTGTCGCGTAGACACACAATGTTCCTATCCGGAAGACAGACCAATTTCATCTTAGGAAGTCATTCCTATCCCTTATTATGTTGTCATGTTATCCTCCGATTAAAGTTAAATGAAATATAAGTAATATAATTATCACGGGCCCTATTAAAGTTAGTTTCGTTTTTTCTCTTCTTTCCTTTTTCTATTGCAAAGGCCACGAATTCGTGGTAATAAATTTGCATACATGCTTGAATACGCCGTATCCATTTCTATTACAATATTTGTTTTATGTCTTTTCTCGAGTTTTCGTATTTTGTGGGTAATTATACAATCATAAACTTCCAGGTAATTCATGTACGTCGTGAAAATCAGATTACGCCTTGTTACGACGGGGCCATTAAAAACGCACTACAGGAAATATCGATCAGCAGTGATTATAAGAAAAAAAATATGTACTCAAGCGTACCAGGTTTCATATATTGAATTAACAACGGCCGAGGTGCTAATACAATTTTCTGATAGGATTTATATAAGATTTTCTTTGATTTTCTTTTCTGAATTTCTTTGATGGTTCTGAAATTACTTCAAAATTTTGATTTTCGTTGAATATATTTGCCGAATAGATCTGATATTTTTAAAAATTCTTCAAAAATTTCCGCAGTAATACCTCATTATAAATTATATGATGGTAAGTTATTAATATCGTATTATCATGACAGGGCACAGAGTTACTGATGCGTAACTATTTAAATACTACAGCATACAGTTTAAGCTTAAACCACTATTTTAAACGGTTTGTTGCAAATGCGACGTTTGCATATCGTCTGTAATCCGCCTCTAGCAAAGTCTTAAGAATTCAGCCAATATCCACGTTTACTGGGGGAGCACTGATGGCACATGGAACGGTGACTTCCGGCAACGACCAACAAAATCTTTACCGCCCAGTTTTATTGGAACCGCGCACTTCCGGCCGTTCTTGGAGCCGTAAACCGAGGGCACGTTTGACGAGTGGTCCCTTCTTTACGTCAGCATGTAGGTAGCAATTTAAGAAGGGACGCGCGCTATGAATTTTTCAGTTTGAGCGACGTCATCTATAAGAGAATGTAATTTGTGCTGGTTACGCAAGAGACATGAGTTAACGAGCTGGACTTTAGTAAAATCTCTCCTACATCTCAGATAACGTAATCATCTACTATAGACTCAATGTCATCAACGAAATTCATACACGAATGTCATACACGATGTCATACACGAAAGTGTAACGTTATATTTTGAGCGCATGACTAGAATTACAAGGTTGCCTATAGAAGCACCCTAAAGCTCTAATTAATTCCAATTTTCTGTTCCAATTTCCTCTTCCATGATATCGGGTTTCGCCGTTCACGAATTTTGACTGTGGGACGGGGATGATGCACATGTGAGACATCTACGAGATAGATTTGAGACACCTGTGAGACAGTTGTACATTGAATATATACATCGCATTTGAATTGTTGAGAGATTGCACGCTTGGCTGGTTGAAGTTTTTGTCTGCGACGAGGCCGGTACAATACCGGGATTGTGATCGCCATTAAGCGTGATTTTTTTAAGTGAGTGGCTATTTGTTTTTTTAGGCCCCATATCACTCACTAAAGAAACTTACGATCTCTAATTCATTCAACTATCAGCCGATTTAGATCTTTAGGTAAGAATTGACCCTCTTCATTTCACACGTGGTGCTCATACCACCCTCTATCTTTAAGCCGGTTTTTGCGGGCTACGACCCCACATCACTCCCGAGGGCGCAAGGGATTTTTTTTCACATGTGGTGCCCAACTTTTGCGCATTTCTCTTTGATTCAAGGTCGTGTCTGACCAAACTATTCTTAGCACAATCATTAGCAATATGTCTTGAAACATCAGCAGATTAGGATTGTCGTTTTTTTTAACAAGATTTTAAAGGTATAAGAAGATGGAGAAAAAGGCTTAGGTGAAGAAGAAGAAATATGATCCTTGGAGAGCTCATTTTTCTCCTCCTTCTTCTAGAAAAACGCTTTGGTGAAAAGAAGAAATATGATCTTTGGAGAGCTCATTTTGCTCCTCCTCCTTCTCCTCGTCTTCCTCCAGAAGGTTTTCGTTCGAAAGAAGTCGTCGCAAAAGGCCCGCGTTCTTCTTCTTCTTCTTCTTCATCATCATCAGCATCATCGTATTCTTCTTCTTCCACCTCCAAACGCCGTCCTTCATTTCAGTGAATCGATATGAAAGTGTTGGGGAGTGCGCTTGTAGAAAAAAAAAGCGAGCTCAGGCGTAGGTATCTCTGTTTTTTCGTCATAATCATCATTGTTGTGCAACAAGGATTGTCGTTTTCGATTTATATCTCCCTGAGCTTGTTTTTTTTGCAACCAAATTTTAAAGGTATGAGAAGAAGGAGAAGAAGGCTATGGCGAAGAAGAAGAAATATGATTTTTGGAGAGCTCATTTTGCCTTCTCCCCACTGTACTTTCCCGTCCATTGACCGAACTGTGCGATTGATTTTAGAGGAAGGATAAAAAAACTGTAATGAAGAAGAAGAAATAGGATTTTCGGAGAGCTCACCTTCCTCCTGTTTCTCCTTCCTCTCCTCTTCCTTTGGAAGATTTATATGTGTACACGTCTTATTGTAGATTAGGTAGATCAGATTAGGTTAGTTTTCAATCCGATTCCGTCCTAAATCTGTTGCCCTGCTGTCAGGGTGTAGTGACTCCATTTATGAATCTTCTCCATTCTGGTCGATCCTGTGCAAGCTGGAGTGCTTCATACATAGTTTACACGAGTGAACCTCTGTTAACTGAAGTATTTGTATCATCATGAAGAGTGATAGTATCGCTATCAGTTCTTAAACTATATTCTTCATCAGTTGAACTATGTTCTTCGCTTTCCTCTGCTAAAGTTGGTTTTCGTCGTTTAGCAGGAACATGCGATTTTGATCTTGTGAACCGTTTCCTAGGGATGACCACAGGCAGATCAAAGCTACTTGACTCAAATAGATCTTGATCAATCTTGTGTAAGAGTATCTTGGAACCGTGATCATTATTAGCGGTCTTCTCTTTTTGTGTCGTATTGTTTGTAAGCAGCATCAAATTATGGCCGATATAAACATTTTTCCAGCTCTTAGGATTGTTTAACGATTTCTACTTTTGGTATGAATTCGGCTATATGTACTAAAACTTCTCTCGGTAGCGGCTGATGTTGTAGAAATTGACAAGATAGCAGAAGCAACTGTAGACAGAGCGGATGTAGAACACATGCCATTCCACCAGACAATCGGATGTACTTTGTGAGCACATTTCTAAACCAATTCTTTAGCCCACAGTCCATATTTTGTACTTTGCAAAATCGGTCATTCTTCTTCATCATCCATATTATTCATGTGCTCTGCAATGTTACTGATGAACCATAATCAAGTCCATCAACATGTTCCTCAGGTGACAAACTATGCCCTTGATAACGTGGATCCAGGATGTTTGCCGCAAGATGAAATTTATGTAAACAGAAGTCTTTACGATCAGAAAGCCCATCCATAATTTTCTTATCTTGCGCATTGCTTGTAGGGTATTTAGGTACCTTTTCCTCAAAAATTGGCTCAGGTTTGCAAATATTTCGGAAACTAATGAAGCATTTGGCTTGTCTTCTTCGATTTCGGTTATCCATTTTCGAATGGGTTCTAGAAGATCTCTGGTGGTTTCAAGTCTTACCCAAAAAATATCATCATCCAATAGCATTGGTTTCGTTTCTTTTTGAAGATACTTGACAACTACTTCATTTACTGCCAAAGTTTGCAGACAATACAGGTAGTTGATTAAACTGTTAAAGCAGCGTACCACTGATGTCCACCTGGTTTTCACTAGCAACTTCAAAGCTACCTTAATATTTTTTTCGTTTTGAATGTGTGAAAAGTGAGCTGCTAGAACGTGATTGCCTTTGATTACTGTGTAAATTCTTCCTGCTTGAGTTTTTTAACACAGAATATTATCCAACTTTATTATGTGTTCATTGAGGAGGTTCAGGGAATGGAGAAGTCAGCCGTAAAACGACATATGATTACATATCATTAGGACGACTTAGAAGACTCGCAAATGCCAACATTTTCTACTTGTCCAACATATCCAACTTTACCAAGATACTAGCAAATTTTCCAACTTTTCCATAATTTTTCCAACTTTTCGACCGAACTTTTCAAGAGTTGCAACACAGGTGGAAACTTCGTTGTTCACCGGACCAACGCTGCAAAGTTACTAAACTTGCAAGTGTAAATAAACTGAAGATTACTTCTGTTTACTTCCCTCACCTCACATGCCAATGGCTCTTACGACATTTTCTACATAAACCCTAGAAATGTACAAGGTATTGTCGTCAAACCCCACATTTCTTTGAACGTACAGGTTCGAAGAAATGTGGGGTTTGACGACTTTACCTTGTACATTTCTAGGGTTTATGTAGAAAATGTCGTAACAGCCATTGGTTTCGGATTTTCGGGCCATATTACTGACCCAGCGTGTACTTGTATATATTACTATGTTATTGGTTTAACCTCACGTTCAGGCTCCAAAAATGCTACGTTATATATTATCAATAATAATTATTATTATTTGCCCACGTCATGGGTTCCAAAATGTGATGTTTTACTATTTAACCCCACTTTCGGTTATCAAAAAGCTCTGTTATATTGGGTTCGCTCTTTATCTCAGGGTCCCGAGTAGGTTCCAATAAATTAGATAGACGACACGTAAATTAAATTTAAATAAATTTAATATAATTCAAATGAAATGTAAATATACAAACAAAAACACTAAAATCAATATGAAACACGTAGACAAAAAAAAAAACAAACGAAATTCCCTGCGTCGATGCTCTCTGCCTATTCCTCGCCACGAAGATGTCCTCAGTAATTCTTCTGCGCCGATCTTAGCAAGTCCTCTTCTGCGACGATGTGCTTGTAATATCCTCTCTTCGAATATATCAGCTGTTTTGGAATTTAATTCCTTCGCGTACGCACAAAATTGTTCGTTGCACTAACTGTTTGGTCAATTTCACAAATGGAAACAAATATCTGTGTATTGAAACTAATTGTTTTTAATTTGGTTTCCCTAATTATCGCACAGATGCGGAGATTTGATCGGAAGCGAAATGATTACTGTTTGTAAATTGTTTGCTTATGTGTTCGTACACACACACTTGTAGCACTTTTGTTTGTTACTTTCTACAATGAAAACAATTATCGGCGTAACGATACTGTTTGTTTCTAAACTAACTTCCGTTTCTTCCACATTGAGACGTGAGCTTTGCCGGGAACCAATGTAAACTGGGGCGTCTGGTATCATCGTTCATATTTATAAACACCGACCAGGCAGTCACTTTTTTATTATTGATTTTTCGTTTGTCGTTCTTCAGAACTTGAAAATTTACAGCGTCATCCGACAATTCACAATCGTTGCCATGGCGATCATTCAATAATGTATAATTTCTAATTTACTTTTTCAAATTCTCGCAAATCCAAATGTCCAATCCAAAATTTAATTCGATATTCATTATCGTGATCATTTTCCGCTTCCAATGAAATGTCGTACGTCCTTGTACGTCATGGATGTGAATGGTTCCAAGTTTTTCCAGAAAATTGTCCTGGAGACTTGTATACGTAAATTGTGCATTGTCGTACATATGCTGGCGGTGTTATGTTTTGGATTAATAATAAATGGGTCGCGTAGGACGCTATACACGCTTCAGCGTGAAATGCAATATGGTTGCACGTATTGTTCATTAACACTTGAAAGATGTGCAATGCAAAGGTTGTGCTATCAATTCGACACCGCAAACTTGCACGGCTTCTGTGCAAGCATTCATCACTGACTTCGTTAATGCCACCCTCGCGTTTGCAACAAAGGGCGTGCAATTTCAGCCGGTGAAACCCTCTCGACTGGCGAGCCAAATCATGCACCCCAGCAGAGACGATTGTGAACGCAGAATCAACGTTTCCGCACAAAAGCCGCCCCTCGTGTGCGGCTTCTGTTTGGAATCGATTGCCTCATTTGCATGGGGGTGTAGCTCGGGTTGTTGGCGCCGAGGGGGTGGTCAGCAGGTGCCTTGAACCTTCCCCTAGGAGGCGGCGGCGGCGGCGGGAATCGGGTGCTCGCGTGCCTCCTCGAATCAAGCCGCCGTTATTTATGCAAATTCGTTTTCATTGCTTTTTTACTGCGCGCATGTGGCGAAGAAGTGGAGTGCCGGAATCTCTATGCGTGTTAATTTTTCACCAACAAATATTGACATGGTTTGAATCTCAAAAGCCCATTCAGGTATAGCTACAGCCCGACTTTTTTGAGGGAGCTTTTGTTCCCTCAAATTAGGGCCGAAATTAGGCAATGTCCTCCCTAAGGAGGAAATTAAATGATACTCCCCTGAATAATACTTAGAATAGATACTTTAAATAGCCATGATAATAGTGTATGGTTTTCTTTTATTGATAGCGCCGGGGGTTACATGACCTGAGCTCAAAACGTTCAATATAATAAACGGTTTAATAAACGTATTCAATCCATTGCGTGGTTTATTCACCCGGTCCACAACGGTAGCCATAATCCGTTCAACGTGCAATAAAAACCTCCTATTATTTTTATTTATAAAAATTCGTACGATCCTTCTTTACTATGACTTTTATCAACAATTATCTATTATAAATATTATATTTAGACATTTGGTTTTTTAATTGTTATGCACATAAAAATTTAACTTTTATTTATAACTAAGATATATATATATATATATATATATATATTTATGCAAAACACTGTGCAAAACCACATGCAAAATGGAATATCGAAGAAAAACTCATATGTATTACTCAGGAGCAAAGTGCCATTCAAACTATCCGCGAGAGGAAATGGTGCACTTTCCTCCTGAGTAATACATATGATTTTTTAACAAACAGCTATTATCTATTCAGAAGAAAACATCAAATGACAAAGCCTGTGAAATTCATGCTCGATAATTTTTTTAAATTTATTCTGAGCTGCGCACCTACTCTAATGCTGGTATCATTAAGTAATACTCTTAATGCTGGTAGCACTGCAAAAGCCTACAATTGTTTGTGGTTCCGATCAATGTTTATCACTAGGTGTACTTTATTCGCTGATAAATCAGCGATTTATCGTGATACGTTTATACGTTCCGTCGCTTATCTAAGAAACAAGACGTCTTCACCTGAATAGTTTTTCCACTAGCGTTCACAAACATTTAGTTTGGCGCTCCTTTATAATTCAATTATTTGTTCGTTCCGCTTCATTTGCCCAATTCTATGACTTCGATTTAGCACTCCGAATGTGTTTTGTTTTCACTGATACGTCGTGTTAACATGTTAAGCATGTGTTAAGCACTTTTAGTCGAGTCAATGAAGCTGAAAAATCGTTAAAATTTCTTAATCCTCAAGAACAGTTGCGATTTCGATTTTTCTTTTATTGTTTGTTTTACATACATATATACATATTTATATTGTTTAAACACTGATATTGCTTTTGTTATAGTTTCATCCATTTTGGTACCAGTTATTATTATTTTTTATTGTTTTCTACTTAATTGGAGAAACTGGTAGTTTACTTACCAGTAAGTACACCAATTAAGAAGAAAACAATAAAAATCGATGTTGTTATTATATTCATATATTATTTTATTTCAGAAATATTGCTAAGTGCCACATCTGTGGACATCCACATTTATATTGTTTAAATAATGATAATAATATAATGATCATGAAAATAATGATTTTGGATACCAGTTACTATTATTTTTTTTTATTGTTTTCTTCTTAATTGGAGTACATATTGGTAGTTTACTGGTAGTTTACTACCAGTAAGTACTCCAATTAAAAAATATGATGATAATGAAAATAATGATTTTGGATACCAGTTACTATTTTTTTTTATTGTTTTCTTCTTAATTGGAGTGCATACTGGTAGTTTACTGGTAGTTTACTACCAGTAAGTACTCCAATAAAAAAATGATATTGATATTTATGCAAAGAAACTTTTTTGCGATATTTATTAATATTTTAAACAGCAAGGTGTATTTAAAGTCTTCTTCAAAGTGCTTTAATGCATTATATAAAGCATTAAATTCAACCAATCATTTTGTTTTAAAAGAGCACAAATACGTAAATGTGCATTCGCAGATGATGTAGTACTGGTAGCAGGAAGTAAAAACAATTTACTTGAGAATTTAAAAATATGGAATGAAGCTATGAAAGAAATAGGCAGGCAAAGTTATGGTCATATCAAGCGAAGAAGATATGATAAACATAGAGATAGATGGAGAAAAGATTTAAAAAAATCAATATTTAGGAGTAGCTTTTGAAAACAAAAGGAAGACAGGAAATACAGTAGAGAGAAAAGGGCAGGCAAGGTTATGGTCATATCAAGCGAAGAAGATATAATAAACATAGAGATAGACGGAGAAAACATAAGAAAAATCAATATTTAGGAGTAGCTTTTGAAAAAAAACCGAAGACAGGAAATACAGTAGAGAGAAAAGGGCAGGCAATGTTTTGGTCATATCAAACGAAGAAGATATGATAAATATAGAGCTAGACGGCGAAAAGATAGAACAGATAAAAAACTTTCAATATTTAGGAGTAGCTTTTGAAGAAAATGGAAGACAGGAAATAGAATTGACAGAAAAGGGCAGGCAAAGTTATGGTCATATCAAACGAAGAAGATATGATAAACATAGAGATATACGGCGAAAAGATAGAACAGATAAAAAACTTTCAATATTTAGGAGTAGCTTTTGAAGAAAATGGAAGACAAGAAATAGAATAGAGAGAAAAGGGCAGACAAAGTTATGGTCATATCAAACGAAGAAGATATGATAAACATAGAGATAGACGGCGAAAAGATAGAACAAATAAAAAAACTTTCAATATTTACGAGTAGCTTTTGAAAAAAATGGAAGACAAAAAGTAGAATAGAGAGAAAAGGGCAGGCAAAGTTATGGTCATATCAAACGAAGAAGATATGATAAACATAGATAAACATAGAGATATACGGATGAGATATAGAACAGATCAAAGACTTTTAATATTTAGGAGTAACTTTTGAAGAACACGGAAGACAGTAAATAGACATAAACCACAGAATCGAAAAGGCAAGCAACCTATATCACGCTATAATCAACTCATTTGTAGGGAATAGGGAAGTATCAAGAGAAACAACAATCGAGATATATAAAACAATATTTAGGCCCATTTTGATATACAGATGCAAGACATGGATATTAAACCAAAAGCAAAAAAGTGGGGTGCAAGCCATGTAGATGAAATATCTCGGAAAGGTAAAAGGAGTAACAAGAATATATAATATTCGAAGTGAAAATATAATATCGGAATTTATCAGATAACCAATTGAGAACTTCAGAGAGAGAAAAACAACTAGGATGGTGGGGACATATGCAAAGAATGAAAGATAACATACCGGAATAAAAAAGTATGAGTAACTGCAAAAAGCAAAAGAGGAACCCAAAGAAACGTGGAACAAAATAGTACAAAAGAACCTAACAGAAAGGGGAGACACATGGAACGAGGCTAAACGAATGGCAATGAATACAAAGGAATGTAGAAAGTTTGCATCAGAAAAATTTGAGAAGACAAGTGAAAATCACCTTATGGGTAGAAGGGGAACACACAGGGTGATCCAAAAGAGGAAGACCAAAAGAAACGTGGAACAAAATAATACAAAAGAACCTAACAACCACAAAAAAAAAGGAGAGACATGGAACGAGGCGAAACGAATGCCAATGAATAGAAAGGAATGAAGGAAGTTTATAGCAAAATCAATAAGAGAAGAAAATTGAAAATCACCTTATGGGTAAAAGAGGAACACCCTGTATATCTATTCTATATCATTTGTAGACATATTATGTATCAATAATTGACAAATTTTAATATATTGGGGTAGTATCTATTACAAATTGACAAATTTTCACAGCTGCAGTTTAGAATTTTATAGATTTTGAATGTCTCGTCTTGATCGGAATGTTACCCAGTTAGAAAATTTGACAGATTTTCGCAGTGGCATTTGAAAATTTGACAGTTTTTAGTTAAATTTGACATGCGAATGAAAGACATTAAACCAAAAGCAAAAAAGTAGGGTTCCATTTAAGCCATGAAGTGACATTTCAGTTTTAAGAGGCTTAAGTTCTTATAGAAAGCATTCAAAAGGTGAATGAAGGAAGTGAATAGAAGCAAAATAAGAGAAGACAAGTGAAAATCACCTTATGGGTAGAAGCTCAACACGATTATATATAGGGTGATCCAAAACAGTAAGACCAAGAAAAACGGGGAACAAAATAAAACAAAAGAACCTAACAAAAAGAGGAGAGACATGGAACGAGGCGAATCGAATGGCGATGAATAGATATGAATGGAGGAAGTTTATAGAAACAAAATAAGAGAAGACAAGTGAATATCACCTTATGGAGAGAAGAAGAAAACGATTATGTATAGGGTGATCCAAAAGAAGAGCACCAAAAGAACCGTGGAAGAAAATAATACAAAAGAACCTAACAAAAAGACGAGAGACATGAAACGAGGCGAAACGAATGGCAATGAATAGAAAGGAATGAAGGAAGTTTATAGAAGCAAAATAAGAGAAGACAAGTGAAAATTACCTTATGGTGGTACAAGGTACAAGGGGAACACAATTATGTACAGGGTGATTAAAAAAATCAAATGAAACGTGGAACAAAATCATACAAAAGAACCTAACTAATAGAGGAGAGACATGAAACGAGGCCAAACGAATTAAAATGAATAGAAAGGAATGGAGGAAGTTTGTAGAAGCAAAATAAGAGAAAACACGTAAAAATCACCTTATGGGTAAAAGGGGAACATGATTATGTACAGGGTGATCCAAAAGAGGAAGACCATAAGAAACGTGGAACAAAATAGTACAAAAAAACCTAACAAAAAGAAGAGAGATATGGAACGAGGTGAAACGAATGAGAATGAATTGAAAGGAATGGGCGAAGTTTATAGAAGCAAAATAAGAGAAGATAAGTGAAAATCATATTATGAGCAAAAAGGGAGCACGATTTTGTACAGGGTGATAAGAGAAGATAAGTGAAAATCACCTTATGGGTAGAAGGGGAACACGATTATGTACAGGGTGATAAGAGAAGACAAGTGAAAATCACCTTATGGGTAGAAGGCGAACACGATTATGTACAGGGTGATAAAAGAAAACAAGTGAAAATCATCTTATGGGTAGGAAGGCAACACAATTATGTACAGGGTGATAAGAGAAGACAAGTGAAAATCATCTTATGGGTTGAAGGGGAACACGATTATGTACAGGGTGATCAAAAGAGGATGACAAAAAAATGTGGAACAAAATAATACAAAAGAACCCAACCAAAAGAGGAGAGACATGAAACGAGGCGAAACGAATATCATTGAATAGTAAGGAATGGATGAAGTTTATAGAAGCAGAATAAAAGAAGACAAGTGTTAATCACCTTATCAGTAGAAGGGGAATGCGACAATGTACAGAGTGGTTTAAAAAGTGTAGTCGAAACTTAACGGTTATGCTGTGGGCTGCTATACGAAGCACACAATGTTAATAAACCTATGTCTTAAATCCAACTGTTATCTAGTTACAGAAGATTTCTTAAGTTTTATCATTGTTCTGTTAAATCCAGTCATAACAGGAAAACAATCAAACAAATGCTAATTTGTTATGACAGAATTGGCATTTTCTTATATATTTTAATATCTCCAATTATGCCTTTAGTTTGGACCACACCTTTTGAATCGCCCTGATTGTCAAATTTAACTAAAAACTGTCAAAATCTGCCATATTTTCAATTTTCACTGCGAAAATCTGTCTAATTTTCTAAATGGGTAACATTCCAACTGAGACATTCAGAATCTATAAAATTCTAAACTTAAGTTGTATAAATCTGTCAATGTTTTAGAATATTAAAATTGTCAATTTTTGATACATAATACATCCATAAATCATCCATACATGATTTAGAATTCATATACAAGTTATTATGTAAGTAAACGGGAGAACACATAAATTTATTTTTTTAACAAAATTTTGAACCATGATGCTATTGATCAGTTTTAAGGGGCTCAAATTCTTATGGAAATCGTGCAAAACAAAATCTATTATCCAATTCACAATATATGTGGTTACCATCGGTTATGCGTTGTACGCTTACTTACATAACACCCTGTATACAATAAAATAAGGAAATTGTTTAAAAAACAGAGAAACAACTTGCTATGTTTTTATCACAAAATGTGGTAAAAACATAGCAAGTTATTTCTCTGTTTTTTTTTAATATGGACTACCACGTAGTACAGGTCAAACCATCTTGAGAAAATTGTTTATTACATATAAAGACTTTACTAATTTAGAATTTAAATAAGTATATAAAATAATGAGAAGATTTTATTTTCTTGTAAATCTGGATTATTGGAGTTTTTTTTTCATTGTCTTTAAGTGGTTGGTGGTTATAGCAGTCATGCACATTGTTCGGGAGGTATTGGAGAATTGTTTTTCAATTATTTTAGTAGAGTATATACTAAAAGAGTATATTTAGTAGAGTATATAGACTATTCCAAATGTTATTTGGTTGCATCTTCTGTCGGATGTAGTGAACTAAATTGCACGCTTTTATTCTTCGAGGTTAAAGGTATAAAACGCTTATATCTCAATGCATTGAAACTTTTGGCCGTTTTGAAAAATATTTCTTCACTTTGATTTTCAACCATAAAAGTTTCAGCTGCTTCACGTAACTTTTTAACATCATTGAAAATTTGAACAAATTGATTTTTACATTTTCAATAAAAAGACTATGTAGTATCACATCCTGTAAACGCATGAAAAACGAGTTTTTTTCCGTAAATATCCTTATCATTGTTTAATTCCCAAGAATAGTTCCGATTTTAATCATTTCTTTTTTCAATGTTTGTTTTAATATTTTATTTTTTATTCGTACATGCCTATCTACTTTCACGTGTAAGGCCATTTTGTTTCTTATTTCCTATATATTTTTCTCCATTTATCCCTACAAGTTGTCAGATTTTTTTCTATATGTATACTACGTTTCTAATGTGGTCTAGTCTTGTTCTATTCTTTGCTGTTTTAATATTTATTTGAAATCGGAAATATTGTAATGAGGGGGCATAAATATTTATATTGTTTAAATAGTTATTTATGTTACAAGTACGCTAAATAGGTGTTTATGGACGCGGCCGGAAGATTAAATGGCGAGGCGTTAGCCGAGCCATTTAACCGGCCAAGTCCATAAAGACCATTAGCGTACGTGTAACATACAACTTTTTTTTTAATTTGTACACATATTGATTTGAAAATAATATTGAAATATGTTATTTCCAACCATAACAACAGTGTTGTTGTTGACAAATTAAATTTGACAAAATGTCAGATATCGAAGATAATATCGAAGAAGATTATGATTTGCCACCAGAAGTTATCGAGCAAGCTGCACAAGCACAAAGTCGATTGATGCCCGTGAAGTCGGCTGCCATTTACGAAAAAACGTATAAGTTGTTTTGCGATTGGCGCAACAAAATGTCTGTTCGAAAAACTTCGGAACAAGTCCTTATGGCTTACTTAAATGAGAAATCGAAACAAGTCAAACCATCTAGTCTTTGGTCATATTTTTCAATGTTGAAGAAAGTGCTAAAAGTAAAGGAAAAAGTGGATATTAGTAAGTAAGTTCTAATATTGCTATGTATAAATTCAATACTAGATTTGTATAAATTGTTAGATATGCTAGTGCTCAAGAATTTTTGAAAAATATTTCCCGAGGTTACCGACCTAAAAAGTCAAAGGTATTATCTAAAGAAAATGTCATGGCATTTTTGAAAGAGGCTGATGATTTCCATTTTTTATTTGCAAAGGTAGGTAAACTGTATTTCTGCTAGACAAACTGATGTACCTATATCAAATCTTCTCAGCTTGTGGTTCTTTTTGGAGTTTTTGGTGCTTGTCGTCGCCAAGAACTTGTCAATTTGACGGTAAACGATGTGAAAGAGAATGGCTCATTTTTACGGGTGTTTCTTGGAGCGACAAAAACCGACAAAACAAGATCTTTCGTAATTACGAATGATGCTGATGGATTCAACGGTTATATGCTTTACAAAAAGTATTTGTCATTGCGGCCAGGTCATGTTAAAACTACAAGGTTATTTTTAACTTATCGCGGAGGAAAATGTACTGTACAGCCAGCTGGAATACACACAATAGCAAATATTCCCCAAAAAGTTGCCGAATATTTAAAACTTCCGGATTTTAAATTATACACCGGACACTGTTTTCGGAGAACATCGGCCACTTTGTTGGTAGAAGGTGGAGGTGATGTATTTGCGTTAAAAAGTCTTGGTGGATGGCGCTCAACGAGTGTAGCGGAAGGATATATTGAGGAATCGGAGTACCAGAAAATGGAAATTGCAAAGAAAATTACAAATTCGGCGAATAAAACTGCTGATGACATTCCATCTACATCATCTGGAATCGTCTCTAATAGCAATGAACAAACGATTATGAATGATATATGTGACGACGGAAGAATTACGCTTAGTGGACACTTTAATAAATGTACGTTTAATTTCAGTATTGTAAAGAAAGATAAATAATTTGTATGTGTTTAGATTATTATTATTAACTAAATAATAATTAATTCGCAATCTCGTTCTTCTAGTTATATCGTCCTCTCGTATCTCATTCTCTCTATCTCGTTAAACAGAAAAGTCCGCTGTGGCGGTTTTTAACGTCCGTTGCTATAAAACAAAAAATTTAACGTCCGTTGCTATAAAATATTGTAGCATTGCACATAAACGGTTGTTTAGATTGTTTGTTATAACGACGTTAATGACGTCTTTATGAATACAAATTTAAAAAAAGTAAAAACCTTCAATGATTCGACTACATTCAGGCTAGTTGCCCTCAAAAATAGAAAATACAACTTGTATTATACGGAAATACCCTGATTTATGACATTTCAAATGGTTAAAATTAATTCAATTGTGTTACACAAACTACCCCAGGACTATACATTCATAATCGGAGCCTAAACTCACCCCGACACACAAACTTTACACTACACAAAACGATTATTGAGCATTTCGAATTGTGTCCAACAATTTTACATGGGTTTTGCTCTCATTTATAGTGAGCGATAAATCATGTTTGGTGCGAATTCGGTAAATTGTCCGCATTGAAAGCCACCCGCGCATTTCCGTAGGTGCGATTTTGGGCCGGAAAATGGGAATAACGGCGGTAGCTCGTAAATCTGGGGCGATTTGCATTTCATAATCGCTGGAAACGCTAACGATCGTGTCTGCTGCGCTGCGGGATTGAATAGGAGCGATTAGGCCCTTGCATACCCGTGGCGGCCGCAGGGATAATTCCCGTGGGGGTGGTTCCCACGGATTAAACAGTTTGCCTCCTATCGTGCACGGGATGTTCGTTAGGGCATTAAGCGCGTATTCCCGAAAGGTGTGTATGCGAGGTGTTACAGTGGTGATAATGATTTTTAAACAAATGAAACCGATAAATTATTGTTGGCGATGGTACACATCTAAACCATTGCGTCGTACACAAATTAATATGCAGTGTACTGTAAATGTGCATCGTTGGATGTACGATAATTAACGCAGCCGAAATATTTCTTCCAGCTCACTGTTCCATGCGAGACACATAACATGTCACGTATTGTGCAATCCCAGAGTTATCCCTCCCAGAGAATCCCTGAGTTCCGCTGAAACAGGCGAGTTGGTGTGTGAACTCTAAAGAACTGGAACTCCTCTTATCCAAGAGCAGGCTAAAAGTTAAAGAAAATATAAAAGCCTAGAGATTAAGAGAAATACAAACACAAGAGAAAAAATTGAAATTTGTAGTTTGGCATTTTCTTCTGAACACCCTGTATGACTAAATTCAAATTGCTCACTACCAAAATGTTGCTTATTAACCACACCAAGAATATTGCTAAAACTTATTCTTACCTTCAAAAAATGAGGTCGCTATGATGTTTTAAAGTTATTGCTAAAACTTATTCTTACCTTCAAAAAATGAGGTCGCTACGATTTTTTAAAGTTGAGCTTGCTTATGCATGATATTTGGAGAAAAAAATTGTCAATTGGCAACACTGTAACATAATCCAAAACTAAATGGACAACAATATAGAGGTTGAAAAATGTCATCAGAAAACTTGAATAAATACAGGGTGTTCGCTTAAAAAAGTGTTTGTTTTTGTTGTACCGCAAAATTGGGACACCATGTGTATTTGAAAATAATTTTACAGCATAAAGATTTTTAAACCAATAACTTTTTGTATGAAACATTTTTTCTACGTCTCGTGGGAAACGCGCTGGGAAAGCCCGACGCACTGTTGTAGCACCCTTTATAACTCCGTGTTAAATCTGAACCATAGTTTCACCTGATCATTTTTGGTTTGTGCTATTAAATAATACATAAGATAAGAAATCGTGAATTACTTAAGTATATCTTAACAAATCTAGTGCAAATGTTATCTTGATTGGATGTCCCTTATTTCTCATGCTATGTTATTGCCTGTTTTTAATTTTTCCTTACGCAAAATTTTATTAGCGATTTCATCATTTTTTTAAGCTAGTTAAGAGTTATATTGATATAAATTTCATGTAATTTATGATTTTTTGTTAATCTAGTGCAAATTGTATCTTGATTGGATGTCCCTTATTTCTCATCGGATTTTCTTGCCTGTTTTTATTTTTTTTTTACGCAAAATTTTATTACCGATTTCGTCAAATTTTGTTAAGCTAGTTAATTTATCTTATTACAAATGTCATGTAATTTATGGATTTTTGTTAATCTAGTACAAATTTTATCTTGCTTGGATGTCTCTTATTTCTCATCCGATTTTCTTGCCTGTTTTTAATTTTTTCTTACGCAAAATTTTATTAGCGATTTCATCAATTTTTTGTAAGCTAGTTAAGATTAAATCTTAAAAGCTAAATGTTACCTTGATACAAATTTCATGTAATTTACGAATTTTTGTTAATCTATTGCTAATTTTATCTTGATTGGATGTCTCTTATTTCTCATCCGATTTTCAAACCTGCTTTAAATTTTTTTCTTGCTCAAAATTTTATTAGCGATTTCATCAATTTTTTTTAACCTAGTTAATATTTATCTTGATACAAATTTCATGTAATTTATGGATTTTTGTTGATCTAGTACAAATTTTATCTTGATTGGATGTTTCTTATTTCTCATCCGATTTTCTTACCTGTGTTTAATTTTTTTCTTGCGCAAAATTTTATTAGCGATTTCATCAATTTTTTTTAAGCTATTTAAGATTTATCTTGTAACAAATTTCATGTAATTTTTAAATTTTTATTAATCTGGTGCAAATTTTATCTTGATTGGATGTCTCTTATTTCTCATCCGATTTTCAAGCCTGTTTTAATTGTTTTCTTATATAAACTTTTATTAGCGATGTCATCAATTTTTTTTCAGCCAATTAAGATTTATCTTGATATTATACAAATTTCATGTAATTTATGGATTTTTGTTAATTAAATTGGAATTTAAGTATCGTCCCATTAGCATTTCTTATATGTTTTAAAAGATAAGTTTATTTTACATAATTACTATTCTATTTTTGATCGAGTTTTGGATAATCTTACGAGAAGCTTGTTATTCAAGTGTAATACGAGGGCTGTTTGACGGAAGAGTGACTTTTCAAAGGTTGGTAACACTTTCGTTATAATGATTATGTTGCTAGCTCCTGAGGTCTTTCGGAGGTCTACTGTCAAAATTTGGCACCAATCTGACAGATAGATTATGTTTTATACTTATTTGAAGGAAACTGTTTTCGTTGTTTTGTAAATATGTAAAAAAAAAAATTCGAGTGTTGATTAAACATTATTTTCTACGTGAAAAAACAATTAAAGAAACCGAGGAAAAGTTACGTAAATATTATCCAGAATCTGCTCCGTCCCATGGAATGATTTGTAAGTGGTTTCTGCTTTTAAAAGTGGCCATATGAGCACGGTTGATGCAGATCGTCCGAAACCATCATTTACTGTGACTACTCCAGAAATGGTTAATAAACTCTATGGCCTTGTAATTGGCAATCGTCGAATAAAAGTTTGTGAGATAGCTAATGAAGTAAACATCTCAACCGAACGGGTATACAATATTTTGCATGAACATTTCAATAAGAAAAAGCTATCCGCGAGATGGTTGCCGCGTTTGCTTAATGGTGATCAAATGCGCGCTCGCATTAAGAATTCAGAAGAATGTTTGGCCGTTTTCAACGTAACTCAAAGGATTTTTTTCGTCGATATGTCGCAGTAGATGAAACTTGGATACATCATTATACTCCAGAAACAAGAATACAGTCTAAATACTGGATTTCTCCATGCGAATATGCTCCCAAAAAGGCAAACACACTTTTTTCGACCAATAAGGTCATGGCCACAGTTTTTTTTTGGATTCTAAAGGTGTAATCTTTATTAATTGTTTACAAAAAGGAAAAACCATAACTGGCCAGTATTATGCTAATTATGCAGACATGTATTGATGCCGAACTTGAAAAACAACGACCGCATTTGATGAAGAAAAAAAGTGTTGTTCCATCACGATAATGCGCCCTCTCATTCGTCTGCAATTGCTACAACTAAATTGACTGAATTGCATTACGAATTACTGCTTTATCCGCCATATTCGCCAGATCTGGCTCCCAGTGATTTCTTCTTATTTCCAAATTTAAAAAAATGGCTGTGTGGAAAAAGATTTCAGGCAAATGAAGAGGAGATAACCGACACAAATGCATATTTTGAAGACTTTTCGAAAGATTACTTTTAAAAAAATTGTAAACTCGCCGGCTAAGTGTGTACACTTGAAATGGTGTTATGTTGACAAATAAAATATATTTTGAACAGAAAAATAACGTTTTCATTAAAAAGTCACTCTTCCGTCAAACAGCCCTCGTACATTAAAATAATCTAATCCGCGTGGTAGATACAATTAGGGGCTTAAGATAATCAGTTAGTATTACTGTCTGTGGCGTTTTCTCTCTCGAAGAAGACGGACATTGCTAATTCAGGAAGACCCTTTTGATTCTGAGCATATCAATTACATGAGATTTTTCTACTTCAGTTGTGAATGGATTATACGGGAGTATTTAATAATAATAATAATAATCTAACCTCAACACCCAAAAGGGTAAAAGAGGGAAAGATAAAGAAAGAAATAATAATAATAATAATAATCCCTACCACTCCTGCACCTATGGCATAATTGGTTACTGTCGTTATTTGACAGAGAATTTGGTTATTTGTTAGGAGGTTTAGTTAGTTCTCCTTTTCGTAAGTAATTCCATAAAATTTTCTACCATTATTTATTTATTTATTTATTTATTTATTCACGGGAAGACCTTCCAATATACAATAAATATACATAATTTACAAAATAATCAATATTTATCATTTTGTTTGAGAAATACATTTAGTTGTGATGTAGACATATTAAAAAAATTGATCCGCTCGTCGAGGTTGTTGCAGCGCCGGAGCACACCATCCATCCCCAGGCACTGACCGTATGTTGTCTTGTGGTGTGTAAATTTAAACTTGTTCATGTAACGCAAACTTCTCGGCGGACAAGCAATTTTGACTAACTCCAACAAATTTGGGCAATCAATTTTAAAGTTTAACATTTATGTATAAAACAAGCATCAGCATCGCGATGTTTTTCACAAATAGATTTAAGAGACATACGAGATAATAAGTCGGAATAAGATATAGACTATAATTAGATTATATTGTTATAAGATATTATTGTGTGGTAATCCTTAAGAAATTAGAAAATTATTTTTGAGATATTAGAGAGCAATTATTAGGATGGATATGTTAATTTAACAGCCTTAATAGCATAAATATGATTTGCCATCATTCTTAATTTATCTTCTGTTCCACTACCATCGGCCATAATAGCAAAATAATGTGCATCAATGGTTTCTTTTACAAACATATTTAATAAGTAATTATCGTCTGCAAGTCCATTTAGATACACATCATCTAGACACAGTCCTTGGAAGGATTATAACTTTGTAAAAATGGTTAATTTTTTTTTCAAAACTACAAAAACTTCAAAACAGTTTCCACGATTTGTACTTTCGGTTTTCCATTATGGCCTCTAAATAAAACAAATTTGGTGTTTGTTTTGTAATAAAACAACTTCTACAGTGATCATATTTGAGAGAGCTATTAAAAAGGGACCATTTTTGCATAGCGACTCTATGATACTCAAAATCTCGATGTACTTGATATTTTCTCAAGCTGTTTTCCAAAAGCAGAATCCGTTCGTGCGTTCAGAAGCTAAATTTTATCAACCCTTTTTGCTTTTTTGTAATTTCTCAACTTTAAGGGCGGATATCTCGAGAACTGTTGGGGCTACGAGGCCACAAGTGTGCTCATTGGAATCGGGAGGATCCAATTGGTCTAGACGTGTGCCTCGAAAATCAATTGAAGCAATTTCAAAATTCGTGATTTTTCGGATTTTCATTTTATATTAATAACCTCCTCGGGCCCACCGCTAAATTGATTACAAATTTTTTAAAGTAAATGAGACAACTTATTATTTTGGGTCCAAGTAACACCCTCCAGTAGGATTTTTTATTTTTTTTGTGTCAATTTTTGGAAAAAACTAAAGTATCACTAATGATACTTTGGGCCTTAAGCACAACAAAAAAAATCATATTGAACTTATATTTTATTGGTGAAATTGCGCAAAACAGTTTCGGTCAACGCTGCAGCATAAAAAACCTTACAAAATGAGCACTTTTCAAAAGTAAGTTTCCTGCAGCTCGGATAGCGACATTTAGATCGTGATTTTTGTTGATGTTTCATGAACTGTGGAAGATGTTTGTTCTCTTTCTTTCGCATCCTTTTCTCGGGAATTGCCTCTACCTTTCTGCGCTTTCTACTGGTCTGTGCTGTTTCCTCATCCTCACTGTCACTCGAATCTGAATTTTGCGGGTTTGCAGCAAGTCCTGACGACAAAAGTGCTTTCGCAATTGAAAATTTTAAATCACGGCAATCCAGTTTTTCTTTTTTTGGAACATTTGCAGCTTCAGCATCTTCTTGATATTCTAGCCATGCGGCCGCTGTACTAAAGCCTACAAAATGGTAAATTGCACGAAACGTCCATTTAGTACGACTCTTCATTCGGTAGTTTGAAATAACTGGATCAAGCAAATCAATGCCTCCCATGTTTTCATTGTACGATTTTACAAGAGATGGACGATTTATTTCAATGTATTTGTTGTCAACTTTTGACCAGCGCTTGCACAATCCCATAGGTTCAGTTCCAAATTCCGAAGACCCGATATGAACTGGCTCGGAGTTGTACCATTTAATCAAAGCTATTTTATTATCCTCAGTAACAAGCATATCTTGGGAACCACCAGATTTTTTCATTTGAATATCTGTTCTGAAACTCACCACTTTTGGGTTCGATTTTGCATGAGAGTGCCAGTGAGAGTAATCCCTCAAGCGAGAAGCGTTTCTGTTTATGGTATTGACGTAAAAAAAAATCTATCAGTAAAGACGGATACTCCAACTGGTAAAGTATGTGCAAGTCTGAGAACCACCCTTCCTCCAACATCTAATTTTTCGGGAGTAGGTACCAAGCAGGATTCAGTTGTTTTTCCCTTTCCTTCATACATGAGGAAGTCCAATGGAATTCCTTTTGCCGTCGTCATCACAACATTCTTGAGAACAACAGCATGTGGTTTTCCACGAACAAATTGTCTCATTCTTACCTTACCATGAAAGAGGATCATTTGTTCATCCACTGATATTTCATTTGTCCTTTCATTCTGTAAACGCGCTTTTTTAACTCGGTCTAACATTGGCCTTATTTTCCAAAATCTATCATTTTCACGGGCTTCTTTCGATACAGCGTTGTCATCTACTATTTTTAAACGAGTTCGAAGCGCAAAAAACTGATTTCTGGAAATGTTTTCACAAATAATTGGTACTCCGGTATCCATTTGCCATCATGATTCGTGGTAGGTTGTAGATGCCAATTAACATGCTGCATGCAAAGAAAACTTTCAGCTTTGCCGCAGAAGTATCTAAAGACTTTCCAGTTTTATTTACTTCGTTCATGTTGGTGACAAGGGCCATGGATTCAAAATATTTGTCTTCGAGATATCTGCTGAAATAACTTATTGGATCCGGAATGTTTTCAGGCAATAGTTTAGCACGAACCGTTGGTGAATGTTTCACAACAATTCTAAATACAAAAGCACTTTGGTTCCATTTCCTTTTCTTTCCCTTTGGTAGCAAGTGAACCAAAGGCTGCTCGTCATCTGAAGAAGAGACTGTACCTCTAATTTGCCTCTCCTCTACTTCATTTTCTTCGCCACGTTCTGTGGTACTGTTACCGTCATCAACAATTTTAGCTGTTTGCTCTGCCACATCTTCCTCCATTTTACCAATTCCGTCTTCTTTTTCACTGTCATCATCAGGTAGTATATCACCATCAAGATCAGAGTCATCGAAGTTCCAATTATCTACGATCTTCTGGAGTTCTTTCTCAGAGAGACCTAAAAAAACGGATGATAGAGAATTGTATTGGATATTGGGTAAGGCCCGAAGTATCACCAAAGATACTTCGAGTAGATAGGCCAATAGGTTTTGTAAACTTTTAGATACTGTAGCTTTGAAGGCACTAGAACCAACAACTAACCTTCACTCAATGAGACGCTAGCGCAAAATGCATAATTAGTCATTACTTACCTTTTTTTGATCACGTTTCGAACTGGACTCCATAACTGCATTAAACACTGCTCGATTTTTAATGACCAGACACTCTAGAACACGTGCGATTCGATTGTGAATTTTTGTGAGCAACCACCTCACGCATATCATATATGATACCGCTGGAAACATAGCCAAATTCCGATTGGAAGTAGCAAAAAAAATATTGTTGAGCCTTAGTATCGTATATGATACTCAGGATCTGAGGAGGTTAAAGTATAAGTTTACATGTATATACCTACATTTACACTTGTATTCTTACATGTACACCTGTATACTCACATGTACACATGTGTACTTACATGTACACATGTATACTTACATGTGTATACGTTTAAAGTGGTATTTTACACCTATGTACTGGTATCAGCAATTTTCCTAAATAACAGTACATTGTATTCACAGTGCAGGCCTCAGTACAGCTAGGGTAATTGCGCACGACAAACTGCCCCTGTATCCAATTTACATTCTGGAATTGCGATGACGGAGGGTGATGTGCCTCCCCCGTCTGGACGTATTCGTTACACCACCAATTTGAATAAACCACCCCATGGCCCCTGCAGCCCCCGTGGTTCGTGGAAGAATAGCAGGCACGGAAGCCACCCCCGGATAAGTTCGTTGAACCCGGAACTTCCGGGCTACTTCTCCGAGGAGCGAGGATAGTTTAGTTACACCAATCATCTACCTAGATATCCGATACACTGTGTTATCGTGGGTTCTTCCAGGTATTTTCTAATTGCAGCTACGTGTATTAATATCCGCCACAAAAGCTAATCAAAACTTGCAAAGTGGATTTCAACAGAAATTAGCAAGTTGCACGCACATGTCGGCAGAAATGGCTCGATAACTTGAGGACGTGTGCTTCTGGATTCTCGTCTACTTTTAGAATAAGTCGTTTTCACCACGGGAGTACTCGTACCTCGGCTACTCGGTCTTACGGAGCGCGTCATTCCCAGAGTCCGTGACTTGACAATACAAGGTGTATCTAAATGATTGTAATTACGTCTCCAAGTAAAAAAATTTGTTCCGCTCCAGTAAAAATAGTTCTATTTTTGACATAGGCAACTTCATTTACACTCATTAGACATGAATATGGCAATCAAAGTAATCTTCACGCTATTCTAATTTGTATTGTGGAATTTGATATTTGTCTGCTGAAACACGAAATTATTATTAGTTTCAGCAATATTTGTGGCTTCCAAACACATGAAAAGACAACAATGAAGAATTATTTAAAGACGCACGAAAAATTTCTTCTCAGAAGTGTTCTTCTGATCAGTGTATATTTTAACAAACTGCTGTTGTTATGTTGTGTGACAGTTGACAAGTATGGTTGACAGTGACAGTTCTCAAATAGTACGGTATACAAATATAAAAGGCGGCACAATTGAGTTGAAGTGATTACATAACAACAATCATTTAGGTACACCTTGTACTGTAAACGCTTACGAATTTCCTGCTTTCACCACTTTAAAAATTAAATGCCACTTTCCATTACCAAAACATGTCATCCTGTGGTGTATCTTCAACTACAAATTAAATGCCACTTTCCATTACCAAAACATGTCATCCTGTGGTGTATCTTCAACTACTAACATTTCGAAACTTTTCTGCGGTTGAGATAATTATTATCACTCCATTCCCTGTCTCGCAAAACGTGGGAAACCTTCCCCCCAACCCTTTCGCGCTACTACAGTTCGCAAAGTGCTCCACTTTACGGGACACGTGGCTGGGAATACACGACAGCAACAGATAAGGGATGCTTTCAGTGCGCCCATCGATTTTGTTTGTCTATTTTTAACTCTTAAGGTCGCCGTCAATATTTCACGTGGGATAGCTTGCCGACGCGTTCAGAGGAGCGAACAGGGCTAATTTTATTTATGATGGCGAGAAAGGTGTTCTTTCCACTCAGACACTTCTCGTAAGTGGGGAATTATGCCACGAGCGACCACCAGAAAGGTCACAATCGACGTCGACCCCAATATGAAGATGTTAGTTATAATTTGTTATGTAGATTGTAACATCTGTAAATATGTAGTTTAAGGTTTGAATCGCGATTGAAGACTAAAGAAGTGAAAGTAGAGGTACGGTGTAAGTAGATAGGCTAGGACAGTTCTGGGCCATTTTCCTATAAGGTTTACGTGGGGGGTCTAAATTCATATTTCTCACCCCCTGTGGACTTAGCCAAACTCTGCGAGCCGAACTCATTCGTTACATTCAAACATATTTTAATTCAACGCATATCTTCATTTATTTGTCGCCAATCTTTTTTTACTTTTTGTATTCGTAACTTGTACGTCATGCCGTTATCCCACGGATTCTGAACGCTCCATCGAGGCCCATTCGGTGCATTCTCGATTCGTTGCGTGATTTGTGGCCACTTATGCCGTAAGCGGGGAAAGTAAACACCGTGTGTTCGAGGCCGGCGTGCGGCTCCCCCCAAAGGCGCGCGGCGCGAGATTTTATTACTGCAAATAAATCTTTATGTTATCATCAGCTGTGTGCGTTTGAGTCAGTTCTCCCCAGATATATTGGTTTTCAGGACGCTGGTTAAGTTTATTAAATTATTTGATTGATTATATATATATATATAAATAAATATATATATATATATATATATATATATATATATATATATATATATATATCTATATATATATATATATATATATATATATATATATATATATATATAAATATATATATATATATATATATACGAGCGCTGCAGGCCTTGAAGGCCCTTGGCTTTATGGACAATCTGAGCCCATTTTTTCCTATCCTAGGTTATCTGTCTCCAGTCTTGCACTTTGAGAAGTTTTAAGTCTGCTTTAACTTCATTTTTCCACAGCGTTTTGGGTATTCCTCTTCTTCTATTCACTTATTTCTAATGTCCATATCCTACTTGGAGTCCTCTATTTTTTCATTCTTGCTAGGTGTCCTAGCCATCTTAGTCTTTGAGCTTTCACTACCCCCACTATTTCGGCATCTCCATACAGTTCTCTTATTTCCTGGTTTGTTCTTCTTGTCCAGTTGCCCTCTATTTGTTTTCCTCCATATATTTTCCTTAGAATTTTTCTTTCCCACACACTTAGTATCACTTGGTCCTGTTTGCGTAGAGTCCACACCTCACTCGCGTACGTTATTACTGGTCTTATGATGGTTTTGTACACCCTTAGTTGTGTTGCCCTAAAGAACACCTTGCCCGAAATTATCGACATCATTGCATACGCACTTTTTGTTCCTGCTGCTATCCTGGCATTGATTTCCTCAGCACTACTTGGTGTTCTTGTGACTGCACTCCGACTGCATATACGAAAGACTCTGCTTCTGCGAACTTGTACTCCTGGTTTCTACTTTGATTTTAAGATGCTTGCTTTGCCCGAGATTTTTGCCGCCCCATATCATATATTTTGTTTTTGTTTCATTTATTTCTAAACCTACTTTGTTTGCTGCTACTATGCTTCTTTTGACGCTGTCTTGTATTTCCTCTTTTGATCTGGATAGTATTGTGAGGTCGTCGGCGAATGCTAAACATTAATGTCGGTTCTGGTATAATATGCCTTCTCTCCTTATCCCACTGTCTCTTAGGATTTTTTCTAATATTAGGTTAAATAATGTTGAGGAAAGGGGTCTTCTTGTCCTAGCCCTTCTTTCACTCTGAACATTTTTGACAGTCTTCCATTAATTCTTACCATATTTATAGTATTCTGTTGGGTCATTTCTACTAGTCTGGGCAGTTTGATCGGTATTCCTAGTTCGTTTATTGCCAAATATAGTTTGCCCCTTTTGATGCTATTGTAAGCTTGCTTGAAGTCCATAAATAGTAGGTGTGTGGTTAGTTGCTGTTGGTGACTTGCTGCCTGTATTTCCTTTAGTACGAAAATCTGGTCGACTACTGATCTTCCTTTTCGGAAGCCGCACTGGTATTGCCCTAGTATATTTTCGGAGTGTTTTTTTTATTTCGTTGTTTATGTAGGTGTATATTCCGCCCAATAAGGCTATCCCTCTATAGTTTTCACGGTTTTCTTTATCACCTTTCTTAAAAATTGTGCAGATTATCGCTTCGCTCCATGTTGTTGGCATTTCCTCCCTTTTCCAGATTTCCTCTATTAACTCTACTATCGTATCCTGTAGTCTGTTTCCTCTATTTTTTATCATTTCGGCTTGTATTCCGCTTATTCCTGCACTCCTATTGTTCTTCAGTTGTTTTATTATCCGTTTTATTTCTTCCATGTAAGGTGTTTCTTCCTGCAATGGGTTCGCTTCTTTTCCTTGCTTGGTTGGTTCTTGGTAGCTTGTTTCGCTCTGGTGTTTATTCAGCAGCTCCTCGAAGTACTCTGCCCATCTCTGAAAGCCCATCTATCGCTTACTTTGTTTTGATCTCCTATCAAATTTCCATGTTTATCCTTGCAGAGGCTTGTTTTTGCTTGGTATCCCCTTTTGACCCTTTTCGCTCCTTGATAGAAGTTCTTGATATCCTTGTTTCTGTGATTTTCTTCTAATTCTTCTAGGTTTGGTACCTTCTTTTGTTTGTTCTGCATTTCCGTCTTAGCATTTCGTAATTGTGTTTGCTCTCTTCTGTCCTTTCTTACAACATTCTGATTCTTGCTTGCATTTTATCTTTTACTTCCCTTTCACATTCATCGTCGTACCATTTGGTCCTATTACTTTTTTGTATTATGCAGTGCTCCTTGACTGTACTCATTATGGTTTTTTCTAGTATCTTCGTTCTCTCGTCTATGTTTTTGGGCATGTCTTCTTGTCGTAGCTATTCATCAATTACTTCTGCGTATTTTGCTTGTCTTTCTTCTCCTTCAAATTTTTTTTTTGTTCGGTTTTCTTACTTGTGGTTTTTGGTATTAGTTGTTTTAGCTTTATTCCTACCAGAAAATGAACGGTAAGTCTGGTCCTCTATAGGATCGTACATCTTTGATTACTCCTTCACTTTTCGTTTTTACCTGCACGTGGTCTATTTGGTTTGTCGTTTTCCCATCTGGTGATCTCCACGTTCCTTTATGTATGTCCTTGTGTTTGTAATAAGTACTTTTTATTTTCATATTTCTACTCATAGCCATGTCTATCAATAGTCTTCCATTTTCATTAGTTTTTGTGTGTAAGCTATATTTGCCTATTGTTGGTTGGTATAATTCTTCTTTTCCTATTTTTGCGTTGGCGTCGCCTAGGATAATTTTCACATCAAACTTTGGTATTTTCTGGTATATTCTATCTAGCTCTTCATAGAACTTTGCCTTCTCTTCTATTTGTTTCTCCTCAGTCGGAGCGTGTATATTAATTATGCTAATTTTTTGATACTTTCCTTTTAGTCTTAGGTAGAGTAGTCTGTCTGTTACAGGCGAAAAGTTTGCTACTGCTGCTTTGAGATTTTTGCTCATCATAAATCCTGTCCCTAATCTCCTATCTTTGTCTCCACGTTTGAAGAAAGTGTATTCTTTCATATCCCAGATGACGTTTCCCTTCGGTTTTGTTTCTGGTAAAGCGAATATGTCTATGTTGTGTTTCCTTAGCTGTTTTTCTAGTCCATTAATTAGTCATTCTTCGTACATTCTCCTCACGTTCCAGGTTGCCATATGTATAGTCTTGATTGGTTTGTATTTTTTATTTGTGTCGTTTTTTTTTTAAATTCATTTTCCATTTTTGTTTTCGTCGTCGTGTTTCCTTCCGTTTTCTCTATTGTTAGCTTTTTGTGAGTTCGTTTTTTTCGTCACACCATTTATATTTTGTCCCATTTATTTCCAGTTTTCTATATCCTACTTTCTCTGTGTTGCCTTTGTTTTTCTCTTCTCTGGCTATTTCTCTTATGGTTGCTTGGGTTTTTTGTTCTTCTCTGGTTAGGTCACTATCTATGTAGATTTTTTGTTTTCCTAATTTGTATTTGTTTTTAAGTACTTCCTTCTTTTGTTCAAAGTTCTTCAATTTTGCTACTTTTATCTTCCTCCTATCTTGAACGCCTCTTCAACTTCCATTGTGGTGTCGGTTTCTCTTTCTATGAATTGTTCAACCCATTCTTTGAAGTTCTCGTTCCTTGATTCTATCCCTTTGATTACTAAGTAGTTTTTCTTTGTCCTCTTTTCCTGGGATTCTAATTTTCCTTTAATTATCTTTATTTCACCTAGGAGTTCTTTCTTCTATTTTTGCCATTGGTATTCTCTTCTCCCAAATTCTTCTCTGAGTGTTATTGATTGATCATATACTTATCTTTTTATTTTGCGATAATCGAATTTATCATTTCGATAAATCGAGTATTTGGCGTTGACGATCGAGGACCGGCATTTATTTTCATGGTGTTGAGCAGCGCCGATTTCCCCCTCGTCGACGAACCTAATCGTGGAGGGCCTTAGTACGGAGCAACGGACGAGGTAAAATTACGTGGAGCCCTTTTTTTCGCCCACCCTACTCTCCGATACAGACAGCCTGGCCCTCATTGTTGCTTCGAAGGGAATATCCACGCGCTCTACCACTTATGTGTCTACAGCCCTCCAGGCACGTCACAGTTTATTTAGGCATCTTCCCTTCTGGAGTCAAGAATCGTGTCAAGATTTCGGTGTCAAGATTTATTTACATTTTTACATTTACGTAGAGTGCTATACTACGCAAATATGGTTCCTCGTAATTCTCGCTGTATTTGTCTATTTAAACATTTTCTCTTCTGCCTTTTGGTGTCAAGATTTATATACATTTTTACATTTATGTAGTGTGCTCTACAACGTAATTATCGTACCTCGTAACTCTCGCTGTATATGTTTATTTAGGCATTTTCCCTTCTGCCGTTTGGTGTCAAGATTTATTTACATTTTTACATTTATGTAGAGTGCTCTACAACGTAATTATGGTTCCTCGTAATTCTCTCTGTATATGTCTATTTAGACATTTTCCCTTCTGCCTTTCGTCGTTAAGATTGATTTACATTTTTACATTTGTGTAGAGTGCTCTACCACGTAATTATGGTTCCTCGTTATTCTCTCTGTATATGTCTATTTAGACATTTTCTCTTCTGCCTTTCGGTGTCAAGATTTATTCACATTTTTACATTTATGTAGAGTGCTCTACAACGTAATTATGGTTCCTCGTAATTCTCTCTGTATATGTCTATTTAGACATTTTCCCTTCTGCCTTTCGTCGTTAAGATTGATTTACATTTTTACATTTGTGTAGAGTGCTCTACCACGTAATTATGGTTCCTCGTTATTCTCTCTGTATATGTCTATTTAGACATTTTCTCTTCTGCCTTTCGGTGTCAAGATTTATTCACATTTTTACATTTATGTAGAGTGCTCTACAACGTAATTATGGTTCCTCGTAATTCTCTCTGTATATGTCTATTTAGACATTTTCCCTTCTGCCTTTCGTCGTTAAGATTAATTTACATTTTTACATTTGTGTAGAGTGCTCTACCACGTAATTATGGTTCCTCGTAATTCTCGCTGTATTTGTATTTTTCTTTCTATTTTGTCCTGTCTTGCGTTAGCTGTTTTATTTCTCTGAATTATTACCATGGACCACGTCCAAATTAAGCTACCCCAACTATACAAACCACTGGAATCATCAATGCCGATAATAACTAGTAATATACTTCTCGCACATACAAACAAATTTCCCATTATCTGTAACTAATGCACACATTCAGCCACCCGCCAACCATTACAACAACATGATACGCAAACTTTCAACCCCTATCTCTTTCTGAAGCTACGTGTGTACACTATAAATTCAGCACCCACACGCTTCCAGTTTTGAAACGGCAATCGATGGGACCCACGGTTTCGCCCCATCGATTGCCACCCCCGCGGGTCGCGTCCGACACTTAGGGCTGTGACATTAGCGTTACATGTCCAACGGACATTAACAACCCCCTCGACGGCGTAGTACACCGCACAAAAAGCGTCTTGCACAAATGCCGTGACTGTAATGCAGGCCACGGGGGCGGTTTGCGGTGGCAACTCATCACGGCGAGGTCATCAGGGGGGTGTAATCAATGAACGCGTTGTTTGCCGGGAAAATTGGACGCTGAAAGGGATTTTTTAATGGGAAGTCGGAATAGATTTGATAATATAATTGCTGCATTCAAGTATTTCCGGGGCAATTAAATCGCACGTCCAAGGTCGAATCTTCGCACCCCGCAGATATTTTAACCAATTAATATTCTAAAACGTTTGCTTTACATGGGTACTGAAACAGAACGTATTTTGTACTTCTGGTTTAAAAATAAAAGTAACGATTTTGTATTTAAACTGCATTATCCGAAAACAATATTTTTTTATTTATCCTTCAAAGGAAAAAAATCGAACAAGTAGAACAGATATTAAACATATTAGGAACAATCATACAGAGCAATGGTAAATTAGATAATGAAATAGAAGATTAAATAAGAAAAACAGCACAAATATATAACATGTTAAATAACACCGTTTTTAGCAAGAAGGAGATATCAAGAGACACAAACACAGAAATAGTCAAAAAAGTAGTTAGACCAACGCTAATTTACATCAGCGAAACATGAACGATGACAGGAAAACAAATATTTCTATATTTATTTATCCTTCGTCATTTTACCCTTTCGGGTGTCGGACTGCTCAATTACATTTATAATACATTTTACAATCACATGTCTTCGCTAATTAATTCCTTCACTCTTCTTTTCCAGTGGTCCCTGTCTTGTGCCAATTTTCTTATTTCATTCCATTCTATTCCTCTTCTTTCCGCTGCTTGATGCATTTGTTCATTCCAGCCCTTCTTCGGTCTTCCTACTTTATTTTTGCCTTGTATTTTTTTACTTCGTGTATTCTTTTTGTTATTCTATACTCTTCTAGCCTGTGTATATGTCCTAGCCAACCTAGATGTCTTTCCTCTATTATTGTTGTTATTGGCTTCATGTTGAGCCGTTTCCTTACTTCTGTGTTCCTCACTCTATCTTTTTTGTAATTCCCTCTATCTTCCTTAGGAATCTCATTTCCATTGCGTTGATCTTGCTTTTGTTTCTTTCCGTAATTATCCACGATTCACTTCTATATAATAGATAGGGCCTTACTATTTTTTTGTATATCTCAGTTTTTATTTCTTTAGCAATTTATTTTTTCTCTAGAAACGTGTTTTTATATTGTGTTCCTGCTTTTCCTATTGTAACGCTCCGATATTATTTTGTTATATTTATTTTGTTATTCGTCGTTTTTATCTTGAAATTATTTTATAATTTCTTGATTATTTTGGCTCGTGATTTATTATATAATGTTTTAATTATTTTTGGCTCGTGATTTGTTATATAATATTTTAATTATTTTTGGCTCGTGATTTGTGATCGTATTTAGTACTTACACGTCGTGACGTTTAATTTATCTACCGTGATTACTCTCTAGGTACTTTGCTATTGGTAATGTGTTAATTAACGTACACTAATAATGGATTAATACAAGAAAGCACCAATTTAAGGATTTGTTTTGGTTATTTAATAATGGACACGCTGAAATTGTAAGACACAGGGAAATAAAACACAGGTTGACGATGATGTAAATTAATTTATATAATTATAACGTACAGGGAAATAAAACACAGGTTGGCGATTATGACATGAATTGATTTGTTTTATATTTTTCGTTAACCTTATAATGAATGTGTAAATTCTTTTATTTATTCAATTGATAGTTTGAAAATGGTTATTACTACGAAGTTTATTTACGAGAGTTTGTATACATGCACGTGCTTCTCTTAGACCATTTATTACCATGCTCTTTCACTCCATTCAACTACGGGAAAGTGATATGATCAAAAATAGAACAATTTAAAGATGTTGAAATATCCCCAATAATTCATGAATGATTACTAAATGTATCTCGCGATCTTCCCGAATTTCGTGGTTGTGTCGGTGTCCACACAATAATGTAATTATTGGAGCACCTTAGTTTACGTTGATTGAGGTAAATTAGTAATTCTACCCACGACCACAGCAATCACCAATGTCACAAGTAGTCATCACCGTCAGACATGTTACAAGTTGTGTCAAATAACAGTTCTGCTACCTCAATCGGAAATGTTTATGTAATGTTATAATATATTATTATTAGGAACATTGGAGGTTATTAATAACTTCTCTTGTGATTATACCAAGCTTCATTCTCTCGTTTATCATTCTCTCTGTTTATACGGGGTTTTAATAATTCCACTTATTTCTTGTTTACGATATTTAACCACAAATTGTCATTATGTCTTCAAATTATTGAGATTTAATCCAGCCTATTTTATATGTACGATTCTAACTTAGTTTGCCCAATAATATATACGTTATGTGCTTGTTTTATGATTTTAAATCAAGAAACCACTATTTGTATACATTATGATTTTAAATTATTAAGCTTTTTAATCCAACTTATTTATTTATACAATTATAAATCACTCTGCCCAATAATATGCACGTTATGTGTTCATTTATGATTTAAAATGAAGAAGCCATCATTTTTATAATGTATTTTGATTTTAATATGATGATGTATGTGGGAGGGTAACACTGAATGCCTTGATTAGTTGTTATAGTTATGGTGAATACAGCCACGTTAATTTGCGATCGCGGGCGCGATGTATAATGAGTTTATATGTTTAAATATTATGATGCTGACAACGATTTGATTCTAGTGGAGGAGGTGATTCCACAATAACAGGTGTGTGAACGAAGTGCGCGGGTGGGCGTCAATTACACCTGTTATTGCTTCCTCTAGTGATTCGTAAACACGAATAGCGTTCGAGCCGCCTTTGTTTACTGATAGGAATAGGTAATCGGTGTCTGGCTTTTCGAGGTAACTTGTGGTTGGTTAAATACACTATCTTCCGTCAATTTTAATCTAGTGCGGGAATTTGATTTCACAATAACAGGTGTGTGAACGAAGTGCGCGGGTGGGCGTCAATTACACCTCTTATTGCTTCCTCTAGTGATTCGTAAACACGAATAGCGTTCGAGCCGCCTTTGTTTACTGATAGGAATAGGTAATCGGTGTTTGGCTTTTCTAGGTAACTTGTGGTTGGTTAAATACACTATCTTCCGTCAATTTGAATCTAGTGCGGGAATTTGATTTCACAATAACAGGTGTGTGAACGAAGTGCGCGGGTGGGCGTCAATTACACCTGTTATTGCTTCCTCTAATGATTCGTAAACACGAATAGCGTTCGAGCCGCCTTTGTTTACTGATAGGAATAGGTAATCGGTATTTGGTATTTATAGGTAACTTAGGGTTGATTGAAAGGAATAAGCACTCCCGTGAATTTATAATGAGACTGGTTTAACAACTTTATATTATCGTTAATAATAAAAAAAAAAAAAATTACTCTGTACCTAGAATTGTACGTTTTTCGATTTATTCAAATTTTTATTCTACTTCGCGTTTTTTTTTACAACGTTATATGCAATCGTTAATTTAATTATAAACCGACGTGAATTTATATACTCAAAACCGCGAATGTCGTGTGCGTTGCCCGTGGCCGACGCAACTTTTTTACTGATCTCGCTCGTGTGTGGCTTATGCTTAAATAGGTTTTTTCAGCTTCAAATCTCCACTCCCCTCACATATCTACTGCTAAATATTCGCCCCCATCCCTTAGTTATCATGGTGATTATTAATCTTTAGTGTGCGTGTGGTATTAATGGGTTTTTAGCGCAGAGTTTTACACTTAACTTAAAGCGTTGCCATTCGAGGTGATTTTTACGTGCCTGGCGCTTGCTCGTTTCTAAGGGGTGCTGATACCCAGATAGTTTATGTGACACCACGACATGGAATCTTCCAGAACCGTGCATATGCAGGCCTCGGCTCTTAAGATAGTTGGCGACACTCTGTCGCGACTTGCGATGGCTATTTCTCACATTTCACCCTGGGATTATTTGTAAATGAATTAATTTAATAATTTTGTTCTATTCATGATTTTTAAAATATGAGTCACTTTATTGCGTAAATGCGTATTATACTGGGTGTATATTTGGGCCCATTACAAATCGAGCAATCAATCGTCTTCTCCGGTGTGGAAAATCCACTGGCAACAATTCTTGCCCCACCGAGACTCTATAAGGGTGTGAATTCAACCTCTTTCTCACAATTCTATGGCAGGTGCTCGAGGGAATTCCAGCTTGCATAGCCAATTTACGAATTGACTTTTGAGGGCTTACTTCGAGTCGTTCGCGAATATCTGCAACAACCTCGCCTGATACTGAGGGTCTGCCTCAGGATTTCCCTATCTGAACACTACCAGTTTCCCTAAAACGGTGCACTATTCGTGAAATATGTATTTACAAAGCCGAGTATTCAAATTGGTGGTCAGGGAACTTTTGTTGAAATTCCCGAACGCACTCCAGAATTGAATAAATCCATTCTCCATTTTCAAATCGTCCTTGACGAAAGTAAGCCTCAACAATAAAAGTGTTCTTCTGATCGGTGCACATTTTAACAAACTACTGTTATTATGTTGTTTGATAGTTGACAGGTATGGTTGATAGTTTCAGTTCTCAAATAGTACGGTATACAAATTTGATGGGCGGTATAATTGAATTGAAGTGATTACATAACAATTATTTAGGTATACTTTGTACAAGAATAATTGTGTTCGAAATTAACTTTCTCTTTGTATTATAGGATGTGGCGTTCATAAACCCAGCGAACGTGGTCTTCGTCTACATGCTGGTGCGGGAGCTCGTGGAGGAGGACATCGACTGCGAGCAGGACCTGCAGGCGGTTGTGCTGACCTGCCTGTACCTGTCCTACTCCTACATGGGCAACGAGATCTCGTACCCCCTGAAGCCGTTCCTCGTGGAGGACTCCAAGGAGACCTTCTGGGACAGGTGCCTGGATATCGTGAACCGCCTTTCCTCGAGCATGCTGCGGATAAACGCCGAGCCAGGGTACTTCACGGAGATCTTCACCGAGCTGAAGGCCTGCGGCATAGGCAACATCGTCACCAACAGCATGGCAACGATGGCATGCCAGACGGTGCCGGTGGTGCCGTGCAACGCGGGTACCACGGCGGCTTGACGCAAAGAGCAGACGGTGGTCAAGCTCAGCCTGGCCGACACACCGACCATCCCGTGCGAGGTCTGAGTTTTCCACAGGGGAAAATCAAAACACATAAAAAAAAACATAAAAAACGCGAAACGATGTCTTCGAAATACCACCGCAAAAGTATTGCAGCCTGTGTACATAACGGTCCCGTGGGCGCACACCTCATCCCCTAACTAACAGATCCAACAGGGAGTACCGGAAACTCTTCGAGTGCGTTGTGTGTGCATTAAGCAAGGCACAAACTGCGGATGTAAATTTTTAGGGAAATTCAGACCTTGTGCCTTGTAACCCGGTGTCCGGTGAAGTGGTGGAGGATTTCAGGCTTAGGTACATTATTAGTCTTATTCAAATTCAAAACAAATCTATGATGCTCCATTCCTCTAATAAGATAGTTAGACAGAGAATAGTTGAAGCACTTTAGTCAAAAATTAATTAAGTCCGCGCAACGACTGTTAACAAGATAACCGCTAGCAACCTCCAGACGATATTAATCCAGATTCTACCCTGGTGGGTGCTCAGGGCGTTCCTTCTATACCGTTTATACACCACAAATGAAAGAAAAAAAAAACAAATGTGCGGCGGAACAAAAATGCGAATCGGGAACTTTATGTAATCGAGTGCGGGATTCGAAACGGGAACCTCCCTACAGCCAAAAGTGTACATAATTATTACTATATATATAGTCGATTATATAATTGTCCCAATTCGTTGTAAGATAGTACTATGTGTTCAAATTAATTAACCGTCTGACGCGTATATTTGCCCGAGAACGATTATACCTACGTACATATAGGTCAGTTGGAACGTTAACATTCTTTGTAAACTACCATCAAACTTGTAATCGATCTCATATTTGGTGTTTGAGGTGTACAAGGTACTGCCAAATATGTGTAATATGTACAATAACCAACACCAACCATATAACTTCTAATCCATCACATAGTTGGTGTTTGAGGTGTATACGGTACCATCAAATATGTGTATTATACAGAATAACCAACACCAATTCAAAATTCGCTTAGAGATTAAAGGTCTGCTAGTAACGTGTAACGATTGAATAACGATTTCAGGAGGAAGGTAGTTTAACGTTGTAAGGTACTACCACGTTTGCAAAAATATAGATTACCGAACACCTATTGGAAATTAGTTTGGTAGCTTGGTTAACTTGGTTAACTTGGTAGCTTGGTATCAATATTAGGGGTGGTGAAGGGATTGAGATTTGCAAAGGGTGTTCAAGGTACTGCCAAATATGTGTAATATACAGAATAACCAACACCAATTCAAAATACGCTTAGATATGAAAGGTCTGCTAGTAACGTGTAACGATTGAATAACGATTTCAGGAGGAAGGAAGTTTAAGGTTCTAAGGTACTACCACCTTTGCAAAGAATATAGATTACCGAACTCCTGTTGGTAATTAGTTGGGTAGCTTGGTTAACTTGGTTAACTTGGTAGCTAGGTGCTGACCAAATTGTCAGTATTAGGGGTGGCGAAGGGATTGAGATTTTCAAGGTACTGCCAAATATGTGCAACACGAATATTAACTAATACAAATTTCCATTTAGTTTGCAGTCTGAAGTTGTGCTAATCGGTAATAGAGATTGCGAAGTACATAAGTGCAGGATGTATAAGGTTAAAAGTGCAAAACGTTGATTAACTAACACCAATGCGAAATTAGCTTACAAACTGCATGTGTGCTACATGTTGTTAACCTGGTAGCTTGGTGCTGATCACATTGTCAGTATTAGGTGTTGCGAAAGGATTGAGATTTGCAAGGTACTGCCAAATATGTGCAACGCCAATATTAACTAATACAATCAATACATCAAATATATGCATTATACAGAATAACCGAATTCTGCTAGGAAGAAGAAGAGAAATTAGCTTGGTAGCTTGGTTAACTTGGTTAACTTGGTTGCTTGGTAGCTTGGTATCAGTATTAGGGGTAGCGAAGGGATTGAGATTTGCATCGTACTACCAAATGTGTGCAACACGAATATTAACTAATATAAATTTCCATTTAGATTGCAGTCTGAAGTTGTGCTAATCGTTAATAGAGATTGCAAAGAACATAAGTACAGGATGTATAAGGTAAAAACTGCAAAACGTTGATTAACTAACACCAATGCGAAATTAGCTTACAAGCTACATGTGTGCTAATAGTTGATGAAAATATTAGACATAGATGAAAGATTGAGCATAAACAAATTTGTCAAAACCATTCGCAATTACCTTACAAGCTAATGGTATGCTAATATATTGCGAAAATATTAGACGTAGATATGAGGCTTGTAAGGTATAGTAGCACCGACGAGAGCTGACAATGACGCATATAAGGTAAAAAGTGCAAAACGTTGAGAAACTAACCCAATGCGAAATTTGTGTACAAACTACATGTGTGCTAATTGTTAATGACAATATTACACATAGATGGAAGTTTGAGCTTTGTAAAGCACAACCAAATTTGTCCAAAACATAGATTGGCTAACACCATTCGCAATTACTTTACAAGCTAATAATGCTAATATTTTGCGAAAATTTTAGACGTAGATATGAGGCTTGTAAGGTATAGTAGTGCCGACAAGAGCTGGCATCGATCCATATTGTCGGAATTCGACGTACGTTTCATATTTAATTTCACTCTAATACATTTCCATAAGCATACGAACAAACATAGAAAACGCGACTCTTTGTTCGAAAACGCATGAGTCATTGTCAGCTCTCATCGGGATGACAATACTACCAAATTTGTGCAAAATATGGATTAACTAACAAAGTTAGTTCGAAATTCCAATTCCAAATGATTAGCTAACAAGCTAAAAGTATGGTTATATATAGTTTTTGAAAATAATAAACATAGATGGAAGTTTATAAGATGGTACAGAGTGGAGTCCTACATTTTAAGATACAACCAAAGTTATCCAAAGCATGGATTTACTAACACCATTCATAGTTAACTTGCAAATTAGCTCTCATCGGAGCTGACAATGACTCATATAAGGTACAAAGTGCAAAACGTTGAGTAACTAACACCAATGCGAAATTAGTTCAGAAACTACATGTGTGCTAATAGTAGATGAAAATATTAGACATAGATGGAAGTTTGAGCTTTGTAAGGCACAACCATATTTGTCCAAAATATAGATTGGCTAACACCATTCGCAATTACCTTACAAGCTAATGGTATGCTAATTAATTGCGAAAATATTAGACGTAGATATGAGGCTTGTAAGGTATAGTAGTGACGACAAGAGCTGGCATCGATCCATATTGTCGGAATTCTACGTACGTTTCATATTTCATTTCACTCTAATACATTTCCATAAGCATACGAACAAACATAAAAAACGCAACTCTTTGTTCGAAAAAGCATGAGTCATTATCAGCTCTCATCGGGTTGACAATACTACCAAATTTGTGCAAAATATGGATTAACTAACAAAGTTAGTTCGAAATTCCAATTCGAAATGATTAGCTAACAAGCTAAAAGTATTATAGTTTTTGAAAATAATAAACATAGATGGAAGTTTATAAGATAGTACAAAGTGGAGTCCTGCATTTTAAGATACAACCAAAGTTATCCAAAGCATGGATTTACTAACACCATTCATAGTTAACTTGCAAGTTAGCTCTCATCGGAGCTGACAATGACTCATATAAGGTACAAAGTGCAAAACGTTGAGTAACTAACACCAATGCGAAAATAGCTTACAAACTACATGTGTGCTAATAGTTGATGAAAATATTAGACATAGATGGAAGTTTGAGCTTTGTAAGGCAGAACCAAATTTGTCCAAAACATTGATTGGCTAACACCATTCGCAATTACCTTGCAAGCTAATGGTATGCTAATATATTGCGAAAATATTAGACGTAGATATGAGGCTTGTAAGGTATAGTAGTGCCGACAAGAGCTGGCATCGATCCATCTTGTCGGAATTCGACGTACGTTTCATATTTCATTTCACTCTAATACATTTCCATAAGCATACGAACAAACATAGAAAACGGGACTCTTTGTTCGAAAACGCATGAGTCATTGTCAGCTCTCATCGGGATGACAATACTACCAAATTTGTGCAAAATATGGATTAACTAACAAAGTTAGTTCGAAATTCCAATTCCAAATGATTAGCTAACAAGCTAAAAGTATGGTTATAGTTTTTGAAAATAATAAACATAGATGGAAGTTTATAAGATGGTACAGAGTGGAGTCCTACATTTTAAGATACAACCAAAGTTATCCAAAGCATGGATTTACTAACACCATTCATAGGTAACTTGCAAATTAGCTCACATCGGAGCTGACAATGACTCATATAAGGTACAAAGTGCAAAACGTTGAGTAAATAACACCAATGCGAAATTAGTTCAGAAACTACATGTGTGCTAATAGTAGATGAAAATATTAGCTAATGGTATGCTAATATATTGCGAAAATATTAGACGTAGATATGGGGCTTGTAAGGTATAGTAAAACCGACGAGAGCTGACAATGACGCATCGATCCATATTGTCGGAATTCGACATACGTCTCATATTTCATTTCTCTCTAATACATTTACATAAGAATGCAAACTAACATAGAAAACGCGATTCTGTGTTCGAAAGCGCATAATACAAGTCTCATCGGGGTGATAATACTACCAAATTTGTGCAAAATATGGATTAACTAACACCAATTCGAAATTATTAGCTATCAAGCTAAAAGTGTGGTAATAGTTTTTGAAAATAATAAACATAGATGGAAGTTTATATGATACAACCAAAGTTGTCCAAAGCATGGATTTACTAACTACCAATACCAAATACACAATACTACCAAATTTGTGCAAAACATGGACTAACTAACACCATTTCGAAATTACTAGCCGACAAGTTAAAAGTGTGGTAATAATTTTTGAATATAATAAACATTAATGGAAGTTTATAAGATACAACCAAAGTTGTCCAAAGCATGGATTTACTAACACCATTCATAGCCAACTTGCAAGCTAATACAGTGTGGTACAAAATGGAGTACCACATTTCAAAAAATCACTAAAGCAATTGAATAAACATAAAAAACGCGACTCTTTGTTCGAAAAAGCATGAGTCGTTGTCAGCTCTATCGGGTTGACAATACTACCAAATTTGTGCAAAACATGAGTTAACTAACACCAATTCGAAATTATTAGCTAACAAGCTAAAAGTGTGGTAATACTTTTTGAAAATAATAAACATAGATGGAAGTTTATAAGATACAAGTAAAGTTGTCTAAAGCATGGATTTACTAACACCATTCATAGTTAACATGCAAGTCCAAGACACACTAATACAGAGTGGTACAGAATGGAGTCCCACATTTCAAAAAATCACTGAAGCTTGCGAACAAACATAGAAAACGTGACTCTTTGTTCGAAAACGCATTGTCAGCTCTCATCGGGATGACAATACTACCAAATTTGTGCAAAACATCGACTAACTAACACCAATTCGAAATTATTAGCTAACAAGCTAAAAGTGTGGTAATACTTTTTGAAAATAATAAACATAGATGGAAGTTTATAAGATACAACCAAAGTTGTCCAAAACATGAATTTACTAACACCATTCATGGTTAACTTGCAAGTTAAAGACACGCTAATACAGGGTGGTACAGAATGGACATTTCAAAAAATCACTGAATGGTTACCTGACCACATAGAGGAACGCGGTTGATCTTATTAGGTCAGGTCAATAATGCCGTTTTCTGTCATCACCATGCATTGATCGGGTCAACATCGTGGTTTTGTTGTTATAGCTTCTTTACAAACAGCGTGTCAGTGATAGAGCTGTCTCCAGAGCATTCTTCTCGGAAACATGCCGCTGATAATGGATTCTATAGGCTGCTATTCTACGAACGGTGCAGCGAATTTTGCGCACTGACCTTAAATTATTAAATTACACCCATCTATCTTTGTGGCGCAGTAACCAAGGATAATTTTCGTTGCTGGGACCAGACCAAAGGACCCACTGAAATGAAAAATGGAAAACCGTAATGGAAAACTTCTGCAAACGACTGAATAAGTGCATCGCCCATCAAGGCTACCATTTGGACGATATCATTTTAAGAAAACCTAACAAAAACAAGACTGCGTTTTCAATAAACAGAAAGGTTTGATTTCGAATCATATGCCGTTTTTTCTAGAAATACCTTGGAAAAGTAAGACTCCATTCTGCCCCACCCTGTATATTGTGAAAAGTGAAAATGCAAATATTACAGCTTACGAAGTAAGTCCATTAGGACTCTATTCTGTCCCACCCTGTATATTGTGAAAAAATGAATATGTAGGTATATTTGATCGTTGCAAGGAACCGCAAAAATTTGTAAGGAATCACAAATTAACTTGCAGGCTAACTGTGTGCTTATAGGTAACCAAAATATTTGAAATGAAGTAAACTTAAGTCTGCATTATCTAGCTATGTTAATGCTAACACAGAGAGTTTTTTTATCATGCAACATTGAGTTAATCATTTCAATACTTACACACTTCTGTCATAATAACAGCAATGTATAAAAGCGTCTTTTTTCGAATGCAACATACAAGTAATTCTCTGGGAGACAAATATTACAGTTTACGAGTTGAATAATGTATACAACTGAAGAGAGAGCTCAATTATTCAAATGGATAATGCTCCAAACCTCTAATATGGTTCACTTCGTAAACTCTAATATTTGCTTCACAGAGAATTACTTGTATGTTGCATTTTAAAAAAAGATGCTTTGATACATTGCTGACATTGTGACAGAAGTGTGTAACTCACAGAGAATTAATTTTACTTGCATGTTGCATTTTAAAAAAGACGCTTTTATACATTGCTAACATTGTGACAGAAGTGTATAACTCACAGAGAATTAATTTTACTTGCAAGTTGCATTTTAAAAAAGATGCTTTGATACATTGCTGTTATTTTGACAGAAACTTGTAAGTATAAAAATGATTAAACCTTTGTTGCACGATAAAAAAACTCTCTGTATGTTTTCAATAAGGGGTTGAAGGAAATTAATTCAGATTTTAGTCAGGAAATAGGGAGGCAAATGCATAATAGGATTTTATAACCCAATGTGCAGAGATGGGTGGATCTCATCAGGTAGTGTTGGGAGTTGGGGGCATTCGATATAAAAACTGCCAATAACAACGCCCATTGATGGAGATACATTTAGCCATAGGAAATAAAATAAAAAATCTTTGCGAAGTAGAATAAAATTTGTGAACACTCATGATTTTCGCATTATTCTTTTGTGAAGAATAATTATGAAAAATGAAAGAATGTTTTCTAAAAAAAAAAAAAAAAAAATGAAAAAAACAACATTGAGTGTAAAACTTCAAAGTTAGGAAAATATCGAATTCAGACTCTAATAATGTCCCTGGTGATATCAAGAAGCTACATAGATGCGCTTTCATCAGTAATTCTACCAAAATCGAAAGTGTTGGAATGAATTTTTTATCACTAGTTGTGAAACGTATTCAATTTCCTAACTAGTTACAGAAAGAACGACGTTTGGCAACTTCTGTCAGTTTTAAAAAGTGATAGTTTCTAGATGTGAAAAGTGTTTCATTGCCTTACTAGTCACGAAAACACGAAAAGTACGACGTTTTGCAACTGCTGTCAGTTTTCAAAAGTGCCACTTTATATGCCAAAAGTAGAAAAAATATGTAATAGATAATAATTTGGTAGCTGAAGATAGTAAATAAGTACTTTATGATGGAAAACTAGACCCCTGAATAAATTAAAAGGCAGAAATAAAATTAATAAAACGTCAGATTGTGCATTTAATATCTAACTATTGAAGATAGAAGATAGATTCCATCTGATGGAAAGGGCAAGTAAGAATCCATGTATAGCGGGTTTCTATTTTCAAACGCAAACGTAGCTATTTAACATTATTTTTAACATTTTTGCGAATTACTGCTCGCCAGTTTAACATGCAGAAAATCAGTTGGTGTCAATGAAACGAGAACATTATTTTCGCATTTTTGCGGAATTTCTGGATTCATGTTAGAAATTCAATGGAACGAGAACATTATTTTCACAGAATATATGCTATTTCTGGATTCATGTTAGAAACACATTAGATGTAAACATAGTTATAAAATGTCATTGGAAATTGGTTTTCTAATATATATCTTCGAATATGTCTGTACATCAAAAGTATAGTTAGCCAATTAAATGTTGGCAACAAAACGAAAGATCTTTACGTGAATACAAGTTTCTTAGATATAAATATAATTATTTGTTGGATACATCTAGGTGAAAATTTGTGACAGTTTCTTCGTTATACACAATAACAAAAATTGTGTATATTATATTATTAAAAATACATTATATTAGGTAACTTAACTTCAACCTCCTGCTCAGAACTTGTATGATACAACGTATAGGTTGTATGCATGCACGGAATATATGCTACTGCTACTGCAGTAGCATATATTCTACTGCTTCTGCTACTACAACTACTACTTACTACTACTGCTTTATATTGGAAATATTGTTGCGATCCAAATACTGCAGATGCAGAAGCATATATTCTACTGCTTCTGCTACTACTACTACTACTTGCTACTACTGCTTTATATTGCAGACAGTTTTGCGATACAAATACTGCAGCAGCAGTTGCATATATTCTACTGCTTCTGCTACTACTACTACTACTACTTGCTACTACTGCTTTATATTGGAGACAGTTTTGCGATACAAATACTGCAGCAGCAGTAGCATATATTCTACTGCTTCTGCTACTACTACTACTTGCTACTACTGCTTTATATTGGAAACAGTTTTGCGATACAAATAGCTGTTACCCGTTACAGGGTATACGCATAATTCCGTTATTAACACTTTCAATTTTTGCTTTATTGCTGAATCAAATGACGAAAAAAAATCAAATCAAAATCGAATTGTTAGAATCATGACGAAAATAGCTTAGAAGTACAAGTAGCTGTAAAATGTTGCCACGTATAAATTTTAGTCCAAACTTCTAAAGCAAACTATAGCTACCTAATGACATTATTAGAAAATATTAATAAAAGAGAGAGGGAAAAAACTCTTTCTCTCGGTGAAATCAAAAAGAATTATTAGAAAACAAAATAAAAGACGTTTGCTGGAAAATCTTGTATGAGTTTTAAATATAAGCCGCAAATATAGTCATTCGTAAGTACCTTGAACCGACTATTAAAAACTCTCTGAGTTATGCAATTCATATGGTTAGTACCTTCGACCAATTAGTCGAACTTCCTATAAACCACTAAGGTGCAAGTTGATGCACATAATCTGTCTTCGAATATATACCGAAATGTATAGTTAGCCATAAGTAAATTAAATAAAACAACTTTGTAATTTCCAAACAAAAGATCTTTCAAAATTCCTACCAAACCTTGCAACGCCAATGGTTTCAAATCGCCCACATAATTATTTTATTGAAATGAAATTTCATTTTAAAAAGTGGCAGTTTCTAGATGTGAAAAGTGTTTCAATACCTTACTAGTCACGAAAACACGAAAAGTACGATGTTTTTCAACTACTGACAGTAGTTGCAACAAGTGAAAATATCAAATTCAGACTCTGATAATATCCCTAGTGACATCTAGAAGCTGCATAGATGCGCTTTTATCAGTAATTCTACCAAGATCGAAAGTGTTGAAATGAATTTTTCATCACCAGTTGCGAAAAGTAAACAATTTCCCAACTAGTTACAGAAAGAATTGGGAAATATAATAACAGGCGGAGATAAATCTCAAAATTAGTCGGATTTTCGATTAAAGGGAAGCATATTATATATATATATATATATATATATATATATATATATTTTTTTTTAATTCTTTATCTCAGCCGTATATATTATATGTTTTTTTATAATTTGTTCTCTTAGTAGAGAACCGGGTATTCGGCCAAAGCTTTCGGACATATGTTTGTGTCCTTCGTCAGGGATGTTACTAAAAACATTTATTAATTATTCCAGCAACAAAAGAAAACAGTATATACACATATGGGTAATTATTTGATTAGTTAAAATGAAAACTTACTATTAATTTGTGTTGTATATGATTAGTGTCATTAATCTTTAATAATTGGTGACCATAATCATTAGTATACTGGTGTACATACTGGTGCACAGTATACTAATGATTATGGCCACGTTGTGACCGAAATGTACATTTAGTCACAAATAAATATAGTGAAGAAAAGGCACCACGATTATTTTTCGTTATGTGTTTTGAGGTTATGAGACCTCAATGAATAATCATATTAATATTGCCGCCAAAATTAAATAGTTAAAATACCCATTGGGGTTCCTAGTAACTTTATCAATAAAACCAACCCAATGGCACTTTAACAATTCATATCTATAATGGACGATCTGTAGGAAAATGGCCCCGAACTCCTGCAGCCTATCTACTTTCGGAATACCTTTTAGCACAACTTTTTTTGGTCGTTGGTTAATCTATCAATGCAGTTTTTTTTTCTCAAATTTCAGTATCGAAATAAATCAAAAACATTCCAACTGACCAATCTTAATGTACTGAGAGTGGGACAAATATGCGACGAAGCAGGCGTGATGTGTGAAGTTTAAAATGTTACGTTACTAGATGATATCCGAGGGATGACAAGAGTCCCGTGTCTGAGCCGAGGACTATAAAGTGCGTGTGAGTGCGTATGTGTGCAAGTGTGTGCCTGTGAGTATGTAGGAGATAAAATAAATGGCAAACTGGGGTTGATCGTCCACAAAAAAAAATATATACTCGAGGCTGTTTTATAAATAGTGTGTAAACTGCCATTTGCGTTCCGGCGAGATTGGCACGCACGCGGTTTCAGTTGAACCTTACGGGTTTTTAATTTTTTTTCATTTTTTTCATTCGAACTAGGATAAATTTTAGTAATGAGAAATGGGTCGGGGGTCAGTGCAATTTTAAAACCTACGTATTGGTATGATATACCAATTTATTACTCTAGTCTATACCATGATATAGATTTAAGGTTAATATTATTAATTTTAGGCATTTAGGTAATGTACCATAATATACGAAAGATACGTACTACCTTTGGTACCACAATGGTACTACGTAAGAACATGTTAAAGACGGGCCCCGTCCGCGCGTAGAGGGCGCTGATGAACCGAAAAAAAGAATAAACTGTGTACATAAACGTCCATTTAAAAAAAATGGCAACCGGAAGGGACGGTCCACGAATTTATCAGGTGCACACTGTCTACTCCCAGAAGGTGCCGCCACTTTGGTTCCTCAACCCTCCGATGCAGGCGATTGGGGATGCGGACGGGCCCCGCACGTTATGTCCCGTATAATAGAGAATTTGTCATTTACATGAGGATTTCTTACAGCAAAAAAATTAAACTAACTTAACGAGAGAAAATGCGAAACGTTTGTAAGATTATTGTTAGCGAAATGGTTGATAAACAAAATAGGGGTAAGTCTGAGTGTGCTGAGGACGTGTTATGTTTCATGTTTTCCGCTTCGATTTGTTACATGCGTTGTTTTCTCATTCTTTCCCATATTGACGACTATTTTTGTAAGCATTTTTAATGTTAGTGATGAAAAATTCACGCCGCGTGAAACCTATTAAATAGTTCGGGGACGATTAATGAATCATTAAAATTGTTGACAAATATTCGCAAGGACACAATTGAAGCCGTTTTATTTTTGTATAAAACCAAAAACCGAACGTGAATTCGTTCCGCATCCACGACATGTCTGCGTGTGAATGTGATCCCGGCGAGGCGACAGAGTTGCCCTTTTGTCCGCTTTGTTTTCGAAGAAACATCCCTCTAGGTGAACAGAACAATAGACTGTTTAAATGTTTTATTATTATTGAATAAAGAAAGGGTGATATATTGATTACTGTGTGAATGACGATGACGACGTTACTTGTTCATTACTTGTTCATTAGTTCCCTTTTTTTATATATTTGTTTGAGATACATAATTGTGATTGATATTGTCAAGTGAAACTGAACTAAAAGTTGGATTAATAAATGTAGGAACTAATCATTCCGGCGAGTTTCAATTCGACCCAATTTCCCAACTTCCCGCAAGAACAAAGTGCACTTTGCCGGTTCACATTAATTCCGAACGGCTTATGCTGGATAAGTTTCGGCCTTACGGTAAGTACGGTCGTTTTTCGTATTTTATGTGGACTCTGAAACTTGCAGCGATTTACAAATTACCAAAGCGCAAAGCTCATTAATCCCGCACAAAACTTAAATACCACTTGCAAGACGACGAAGACAATTTTACTGTTAAATGTACAATTTTAATCTAATTAAGATTTTGCACTCAAGTTCGGTAATAATTCTTTATTGCAAATTAAATTACCAATATAGAATAAACCACAATTTGGGCATTAAGGCTAATTCATAGATTTCTTACGCGACGCAACACTACGCTGTGACAATGCTATCGCTATGGGCATTTTTAATGGCGTCAATACGCTGTAATGCCTATAGCCCTAGACTCTTGTAATGCATTCTTGATACATAACTATAATAAAATAAAGCAGTCTGTCCCTATTGTTTAATTTAGTAAATATGGGATTATGTATCAAACTTAAAGTGTATTATTTACTAAATTAAACAATACGTACAGGCTGCTTTATTTAATTATTATTATGTATCAAAAATGCATCGGAAGAGTCGAGAAATGATCATACTCTCGTTGAAAATTTAATTAGACACGGTTAAACATAATATTGTTTTGAATTTCTGTTATGTTCAACCGTTATAATGTACTTTTTTTTTGCAACGTAATTGTTACTTAAAATAAAGTTATGTTTTTCTCAGAATTTGCATTTTTTTCAGTTTATTATTTTTTTTTTAATGTTTATTCACGTGTATCATACAAGATTTTTTTCAATTCGTTATCAGAATTGAAGAATTTGCGTGAAGTATCAAATTGTCAGGGGGCAATTAAAATTTCAAGGATTGTGGGAATGTGCCTATTTTTTTAAAACTTTATTCACGTTGTCAATGGTTATAGTAAATAAAGTGAAAATGTAAACATTATATTCACCCATTCGATTAGAGTGTAGTTTTAACGATGAGATTCCCTTTCCTAAATGATCATTTTCCAGCTTTAATCAATCAAATCATCAACTATTTCACATTCTCTTAATTTCTGGATCCTAACCTTTATGTAAAACGAGAGGACAGGTCCGTATTTGGGACAAAGATATCATTATCAATGACTAACTTTCAAACACCCTGTATGTGTAAAACAAGATTATACCATTTGTTCATTGCGCCACATTTAAAAAAAAAAATGAAAAAAATGCCCATTCCGAGAAAAGCATAACTTTATTTTAAACAACAATAACGTTGTAAAAAATCTACATTTTAAAGGTTAAACATAACAGAATTGGAAAAAAATCATTGAGAAAAATATTTGAAAAAAATGCTTGGACAGGTCGATTTTTATTTTACATTAAGATTTAGAGATATTAAGTTTAAGGTTTTATCCCTAAGTTACCAGTTATTTCTTGAAGGTATTTTTATTAGGTACGTACTGGTAGAGTTATTTTTATTTTATTTTATTATTTATTTATTTTATTTTGCCTAACTAGTTTCAGTTTCTAACAAACCATCATCAGAGGCGTGATATGACTACAAAGAATACAATAATTAGACATCTTTTAAAATTCAAATTAACTGCAAGTATTTATGGTAGAAATAAAATCAAGATATATACATAGCAAAACACGTAAGTAAATAACTCTTAATATACATTGTGTCTACATTAAACTGTTCTTTAAAAGTTTACTGGGTTGCCGTTGTACTATAAGGCAACAGATTTAAGGTTGCCCTAGGTTTGCTTCAGTTTCTTTCGGCAACTCTTCAGGCATAGTTATTAGCGAGACTTTTTATTGTTTGACACATGTGTAATACAAAACGTAACGAAACGTGCCCTCTCAAAATGCCTACGTCACACCCTTCATATTTAAATAACTATTTTTCACTACTATAATGTAGCATGTAGTCATGTATATGTAGTCATGTTATAGTCATGTAGCACATCATTATGTTTTATGTCATGTATCAAAGCAATGTGCAGTTGATTTTCGGATTGGTGGCTAATATTTTTCATTTTTTTTGCCAAGGTAAGTAATAATGTCAATGTCAAATGAATTTTCCTCCTTAAATTCTCTGGTACGCTTTTATTATAACTCTTTAGATTTCTGTGGTAGAAGGTTAAGTGTTTCCTTTTGTTTCCTTTTTGTTTCCCTTAGTTTCCTTTTGTGCTACCTGTCGCATTTCAGGTGATTCACAGTTAATTTCTGGTTGAGCACTCATTTTCACTATATTGTTGAAAATGTAAATATAATTTTTTTATTAATTTGATGTAAGAAGTTTGTTATTCATTTTAAATGTTTGTAATTAGTAAAAAAATAGTATATACACCATGGTTGTGAATACTATTATAACATCTTGTTTTGTATCCCTCGGAGCTGGGCGCCTCGCGATTCAATTGACCTCGGCTACAGTAGTATTCTTTACAACCTTTGTGTATAATCTACTATTACTGATGAGACGTTGACATCTAGGGCAGTTTCCTCTTTATAACATAGTCGTTCATGGAGCTCTGAAAATTCTAATTTTGTGATGAACTACGGCGACCATTAGGCAGGCACACACGTAGGGATTTTCAACCGATTTGTCCCGCCGTCCGCATCTGGCATCCCTGTTACGTCGATCTGGGCCATATTTTTCGAAATCCCCTACATGGGCTAGCAAAAAAATGTCTAGTCAAAAAAGATAGTTTCGAGATAAATGCATTTGAAAATTCTACACTTTATTATAAATCTAGTTTTCATTTGTTTTTGCACAATTTTTAGTAACATTCCAGTGAACCATATACAACATCGAAGCTAGTAGTTATACAGCACCGATTCCACTTCACCCCCCGCGAAGATTTCGATTAATTTAATCCGCCGCTTTAATGCTCTAATTACCTCCAAGTTGCTCTACTTACGTGAATCAAACAGCGAATCAAAGCGCGGATTAAATTATGAAGTGGAATCGGTGCTGTATAACTACTGAAGCTTTTTCCTGATAAATACAACTTTTATGCTGGTCATCATTTCAACTCATTTTCGTTTACTTTTCCTTGTATGCCTACGATATATTGAAACGGTAGACTTTTTAAATACTGACATGCACATACGAATAGCTTCCTTATTACTATTCAGAAAACTCGCATAACATTGTTAATTTCTTGGGAAAGAGAAATAATCAGTACTTATTTATAGTAATCGTATGCATGAGTATTACTGCAAAAAGCGTAAAAGAAGACGGTAAATTCATGCCAAATTTTAATCGCATATAGCTTGCTTTAAACTTAACTTAATTAACGTATTGATCATTATCTATGAGCAAATTCCTTCGTTTCCCACGAATTGCCCTCAAATTTAGTACTTTTATAATTAAATCGCTGCGGCGTCATCTCTTGGGGGCGCAGGAACTCCCCATTGCGCAGAATATTCGGTACAACTAAGTGCGACTTCCTGCAAAACGAAAATTCGAATAAATTTACATACTTCGTTAATGGGCGTATATGGTTTACTTGTATACATTTATGGGACATAATTGCATCAATCGTGTGGTTGGGAAATATTCAATCCCCATTATTTACGTTGATTAAAGAAGCTTATTCAATTATCCTAATTGTCGGTAGTTCTAAACATGCCGTTAGTTGTCCCGAAATTCGGCCCATTGTTTTAAATTCCGCGTACATTTGCTTGCATACGGTCATTCCAATTATAATTCTTAATTTGCCCTGCTAATTAGATCAAATGGACGTTTATTATTCTCGTGGGTGCTACAAGATACGTCTTACTGCGATTTAAATTGATTTTAGCCTCGCGCCAAATATTTATAAGCGCCCTGAATGTCCTTGAAACCGGTAGTTCATTATGGCAGGCTAATGTACACGTCGTTCGCGCATAATACAAGTGATTTGCACCAGAAAACGGGCTATAATTGATAAGTTCTGGCCCCAAACAGTTCCACAAAACGTCGTATAACCGTAACGTATGTAATTTTTACTCCTACTAAACGAATTATCGCAAAACGCGGTCATTCCTGCTGTTCACCTCAGATTCGTGGACTTTGCTCTCAACCAAGAACCTGCACCAAGTAATAACTTAGTAAATAATATATTTTGCCCCAGAAATCTCTACCCAAAGCAGGATTATTATAATGTTGAGCCAGAACGTTCACTTTTGTAAGTACACGACAAGCACACTACAACAGGTGGTAACTCATCCGTAGTTTATGCCGCTAACTTTGTTGAACCTGAAACTGTGACTGCGACATGCACTACGCACCACAATTCACCACAAAGTTGCGAAGAACCGTTCTTCACGCAGCGGCGAAGTACACGCTTCTTAGTGTTCGTAGAAAAAAATGCGTAAAGCTTGCAATTAGTTGTAATTGTAATCTTAAAATTGTAATTGAAAGTTGGAAACATTCGGTGATTGAAGTGATGAAGTGCAATGCTATTACTTACAAACAAAACTTTAGATTTATGTCCAATCACGTTATGCCTTCTTCACCTGCGTGCAGTAATTTTGCACGTGAATCGTGTTTTCTATTGTATGTGCCGTTATAACTTTTACACGAGGTGTTTGCACAAGCTGCGTCCAAGAGTAGTAGTTAAAAGCTTTATACAATGCACGATTATTATATTGTTTAGCCAGAACGTACACTTTTGTAAGTACACGACAATCGCACTACAACCGGTGGTAACTCATACTTAGTTTGTGCCGCAAACTTTGTTGAACCTGAAACTGGGACTTGGACATGCACTATGAAACCACAATTCACCGCAAAGTTTCGAAGCGGCGCTGAAAGTTCTTAGTGTTCTTAAAAAAAATTGCATAAAGCTTGCGGTTAGTTGTAATTGTAAGTTGTAATCGTGATGAAGTGCGATGCTATTACTTTTAAACCAAAGTTTAGATTTAAGTTTACATCACGTTATACCTTCTCGCCTGCGTGCTGTCATTTTGCACTTGAATGGTGATTTCTATTGCATGTGCCATGATAACTTTACACGAGGTGTTTGCACAAGCTGCGTCAAAGTGCAGTAGTTGAATGCACAAGAAAAAGACGGCGTGTAAACAGCACTGGGGTTTACACGCTTGTGTAAACCCCACTTGGGGTTTGTTTTTAAGTAACTAATAATGTTATCGTTTTCAGTGCGCTGTTATAGATCTGCTTACTTCAAAACGTGTCCATTGCCTTGTTTGGCAGAATACGGATTGCAGGCATCGAAGAACAGTATGATTCAACGCAGTCTCGACCGGAACAAAGGTAGGATTTTACTATTACTTAATTTCATTGCAACGTGACACTTTTTCACCGGGTTTATTTGTGCATTGTTTTAACAATAAATTGATACATTTGTTACACTTTATGTATGCCAAAATCCACCACAAAGTCACGAAGCTGCGCTGAAGCTTCATCCGAGTGCTCAGGTAAAACATCACTGCTCGAAAAACTTCCGGGAAGCTGTAATCATGACGATATGCGATGATATTACCTAGAAACCAAGCGCTGTAGGTTAAGGCCACATTACATTATGCCTTTGCCTGCATGAATGCAGTAATTTTGCACTGAAATTGTGCCTTCTGTTGCATTATAACTTCACTCGAGGTGTTCCCTCGTGATGCGTTCAAGAAGCAGTAGTCGAATATGCAAGAAAAAGGCTGCATGTAAACAGCACTTAGGTTGTTTTTTCCCAAGGTAACTAATCGTGTTACTGTTTTCAGTGTGCTGTTATGAATCTGCTTCCTTCAAAACTTGCCCATTGCACTACGGTTAAAGATGCTTGTAGTCATCGAGGAGCAGTACAGTTCAGCGCAGTCTTAACCTACAGAAAGGTATATTTTAACGTTGTCAACGGGACGCTTTTTCACTGGGTTTATGTATTCATTGTCTTGTCATTTAATAAATTTATTTACTGCACATTGTACATGCAAATTTAGTCATGACTATGGATAATGGTAACTCAATGATGCCAGTACTTATGCTTTAAGCAGTATGATCGTCATTGCACTTCTGTACTTGGAGACTTTGGACACGCTCATCCTGGAGTGACTCCCTGCGGGGTTTAACGTGTCCGAGTTCCTTTTATCTCCGTTTAAAGAGCCCTGGAGACATTGAATAATATCGTCAATCATAGTCATCGTGTACAAAGTCATTGATCGCTTGTAATTGATCAATGAGTCGTACTTCAATTGATACCATCAATATAATTGATATTATTGACCGTATCCGGGCTACTTAGGGCCCGTTCTTGCTTGCTCTTGGAAAACCCAACGGTGACTTTTACGATATAATCGAAATTCTTCGGAACCGACGTGACTCTTTATTAATTTGGTGCTTACACATAACAATTACTTTTGCTTCCCCCATTCTCATACATGTTGGACTTTATATTTCAAAACCTGTTAGGAGCTAATTATTCATGCCCTTTTTAATACAGAGCTGGTTTTGAACTGTCTGTAAGTTAACCTAATAATCATGGGGAGAATTTATTCGGGAGTCTTTCTTCATTTGATACATTGAGTCAGTATTCAAACGAGTGCTTGCTTTCAGGGCATTTTGCATCTCCTTATTAGGTTCTTTGTAGTTGGAATGCTAAATTAGAGCTTTTTTTACTGTCACTGGGGGCATTTTCAAGTGCAAAAAGCGACAGTTTTTAATTTTTTGGCGACATCTGCCACATATTTATCTAACTGCTCACTGAAGTGCGGGTAAAAAAATATCTGGAATTCCAGAAATCTTTTTAACCTACAAAAAATAGAAACCTGTAATATTTATTTGTTTCTTTGTTCAATCGTGCGTCAGCAGATGTCTCTGGGGTGCTTTTTAGTTCATATTTTTTTGTCGCCAGAGTCGCGTTGATCGCAATTTCAATGCAGCAAACAAATGCACATGAAATTTTTCCTTGTAACGTGCTTGTAACCTAACTAATCAAGTTATAGTTTTCATTGCGCTCTTATGGATGTGCTTCCTTTTTAAAACGTGCGTATTGATGTGTGTGGCGCATTGCTATTAAGGATGTTTGCAGGCATCGAGGAACACTACGATATTTCAGGACGCTTTCTACGTTGATTATGTTATACTGTCGGATGAATAATTCTTCATTTCTGCAGATATTTTAGGACAGTTTGTACATTGATTATGTTATACTGTGGGATGAATAATTCTTCATTTCTGCAGATATTTTAGGACTGTTTACACATCGATTTGGTTATACTGCAGGATCAATAATTGTTCATTTCCGCAGATATTTTAGGACAGTTTGTGCAAAGTTTATGTTATATTGTGGGATGAATAATTCTTCATTTCTGCAGATATTTTAGGACTGTTTACACATCAATTAGGTTATACTGCGGGATGGATAATTGTTCATTTCCGCAGATATTTTAGGACAGTTTGTACGTCGATTATGTTAAGCTGTGCCATGAATAATTCTTCATTTCTGCAGATATTTTAGGACTGTTTACACATCGATTTGGTTACACTGCGGGATGGATAATTGTTCATTTCCGCAGATATTTTAGGACGGTTTGTACGTCGATTATGTTATACTGTGCGATGAATAATTCTTCATTTCTGCAGATATTTTAGGACTGTTTACACATCGATTTGGTTATACTGCGGGATGGATAATTGTTCATTTCCGCAGATATTTTAGGACGGTCTGTACGTCGATTATGTTATACTGTGCGATGAATAATTCTCCATTTCTGAAGATATTTTAGGACTGTTTACACATCGATTTGGTTATACTGCGGGATGGATAATTGTTCATTTCCGCAGATATTTTAGGACAGTTTGTACGTCGATTATGTTAAACTGTGCGATGAATAATTCTTCATTTCTGCAGATATTTTAGGACTGTTTACACATCGATTTGGTTACACTGCGGGATTGATAATTGTTCATTTCCGCAGATATTTTAGGACGGTTTGTACGTCGATTATGTTATACTGTGCGATGAATAATTCTTCATTTCTGCAGATATTTTAGGACTGTATACACATCGATTTGGTTATACTGTGGGATGGATAATTGTTCATTTCCGCAGATATTTTAGGACGGTCTGTACGTCGATTATGTTATACTGTGCGATGAATAATTCTCCATTTCTGAAGATATTTTAGGACTGTTTACACATCGATTTGGTTATACTGCGGGATGGATAATTGTTCATTTCCGCAGATATTTTAGGACAGTTTGTACGTCGATTATGTTAAACTGTGCCATGAATAATTCTCCATTTCTGAAGATATTTTAGGACTGTTTACACATCGATTTGGTTATACTGCGGGATGGATAATTGTTCATTTCCGTAGATATTTTAGGACAGTTTGTACGTCGATTATGTTATACTGTGCGATGAATAATTCTTCATTTCTGCAGATATTTTAGGACTGTATACACATCGATTTGGTTATACTGCGGGATGGATAATTGTTCATTTCCGCAGATATTTTAGGACGGTCTGTACGTTGATTATGTTATACTGTGCGATGAATAATTCTTCATTTCTGCAGATATTTTAGGACTGTTTACACATCGATTTGGTTATACTGCGGGATGGATAATTGTTCATTTCCGCAGATATTTTAGGACAGTTTGTACGTCGATTATGTTATACTGTGCGATGAATAATTCTTCATTTCTGCAGATCTTTTAGGACTGTTTACACATCGATTTGGTTATACTCCAGGATCAATAATTATTCATTTCCGCAGATATTTTAGGACAGTTGGTACGTCGATTATGTTAAACTGTGCCATGAATAATTCTCCATTTCTGCAGATATTTTAGGACTGTTTACACATCGATTTGGTTATACTGCGGGATGGATAATTGTTCATTTCCGCAGATATTTTAGGACAGTTTGTACGTCGATTATGTTAAACTGTGCGATGAATAATTCTTCATTTCTGCAGATATTTTAGGACTGTTTACACATCGATTTGGTTACACTGCGGGATTGATAATTGTTCATTTCCGCAGATATTTTAGGACGGTTTGTACGTCGATTATGTTATACTGTGCGATGAATAATTCTTCATTTCTGCAGATATTTTAGGACTGTATACACATCGATTTGGTTATACTGTGGGATGGATAATTGTTCATTTCCGCAGATATTTTAGGACGGTCTGTACGTCGATTATGTTATACTGTGCGATGAATAATTCTCCATTTCTGAAGATATTTTAGGACTGTTTACACATCGATTTGGTTATACTGCGGGATGGATAATTGTTCATTTCCGCAGATATTTTAGGACAGTTTGTACGTCGATTATGTTAAACTGTGCCATGAATAATTCTCCATTTCTGAAGATATTTTAGGACTGTTTACACATCGATTTGGTTATACTGCGGGATGGATAATTGTTCATTTCCGTAGATATTTTAGGACAGTTTGTACGTCGATTATGTTATACTGTGCGATGAATAATTCTTCATTTCTGCAGATATTTTAGGACTGTATACACATCGATTTGGTTATACTGCGGGATGGATAATTGTTCATTTCCGCAGATATTTTAGGACGGTCTGTACGTTGATTATGTTATACTGTGCGATGAATAATTCTTCATTTCTGCAGATATTTTAGGACTGTTTACACATCGATTTGGTTATACTGCGGGATGGATAATTGTTCATTTCCGCAGATATTTTAGGACAGTTTGTACGTCGATTATGTTAAACTGTGCGATGAATAATTCTTCATTTCTGCAGATATTTTAGGACTGTTTACACATCGATTTGGTTATACTCCAGGATCAATAATTATTCATTTCCGCAGATATTTTAGGACAGTTTGTACGTCGTTTATGTTATACTGTGCGATGAATAATTCTTCATTTCTGCAGATATTTTAGGACTGTTTACACCTCGATTTGGTTATACTCCAGGATCAATAATTATTCATTTCCGCAGATATTTTAGGACAGTTTGTACGTCGATTATGTTAAACTGTGCCATGAATAATTCTCCATTTCTGCAGATATTTTAGGACTGTTTACACATCGATTTGGTTATACTGCGGGATGGATAATTGTTCATTTCCGCAGATATTTTAGGACAGTTTGTACGTCGATTATGTTAAACTGTGCGATGAATAATTCTTCATTTCTGCAGATATTTTAGGACTGTTTACACATCGATTTGGTTATACTGCGGGATGGATAATTGTTCATTTCCGCAGATATTTTAAGACAGTTTGTACGTCGATTATGTTAAACTGTGCGATGAATAATTCTTCATTTCTGCAGATATTTTAGGACTGTTTACACATCGATTTGGTTACACTGCGGGATGGATAATTGTTCATTTCCGCAGATATTTTAGGACGGTTTGTACGTCGATTATGTTAAACTGTGCGATGAATAATTCTTCATTTCTGCAGATATTTTAGGACTGTTTACACATCGATTTGGTTACACTGCGGAATGGATAATTGTTCATTTCCGCAGATATTTTAGGACGGTTTGTACGTCGATTATGTTATACTGTGCGATGAATAATTCTTCATTTCTGCAGATATTTTAGGACTGTTTACACATCGATTTGGTTATACTCCAGGATCAATAATTATTCATTTCCGCAGATATTTTAGGACAGTTTGTACGTCGATTATGTTAAACTGTGCCATGAATAATTCTCCATTTCTGCAGATATTTTAGGACTGTTTACACATCGATTTGGTTATACTGCGGGATGGATAATTGTTCATTTCCGCAGATATTTTAGGACAGTTTGTACGTCGATTATGTTAAACTGTGCGATGAATAATTCTTCATTTCTGCAGATATTTTAGGACTGTTTACACATCGATTTGGTTATACTGCGGGATGGATAATTGTTCATTTCCGCAGATATTTTAAGACAGTTTGTACGTCGATTATGTTAAACTGTGCGATGAATAATTCTTCATTTCTGCAGATATTTTAGGACTGTTTACACATCGATTTGGTTACACTGCGGGATGGATAATTGTTCATTTCCGCAGATATTTTAGGATGGTTTGTACGTCGATTATGTTATACTGTGCGATGAATAATTCTTCATTTCTGCAGATATTTTAGGACTGTTTACACATCGATTTGGTTATACTCCAGGATCAATAATTATTCATTTCCGCAGATATTTTAGGACAGTTTGTACGTCGATTATGTTAAACTGTGCCATGAATAATTCTCCATTTCTGCAGATATTTTAGGACTGTTTACACATCGATTTGGTTATACTGCGGGATGGATAATTGTTTATTTCCGCAGATATTTTAGGACGGTCTGTATGTCGATTATGTTATACTGTGGGATGAATAATTCTTCATTTCTGCAGATATTTTAGGACTGTTTACACATCGATTAGGTTATACTGCAGGATCAATAATTATTCATTTCCGCAGATATTTTAGGACAGTTTGTACGTCGATTATGTTTTACTCTGGGATGAATAATTCTTTATTTCTGCAGATATTTTAGGACTGTTTACACATCGATTTGGTTATACTGCGGGATGGATAATTGTTCATTTCCGCAGATATTTTAGGACAGTTTGTACGTCGATTATGTTAAGCTGTGCCATGAATAATTCTCCATTTCTGCAGATATTTTAGGACTGTTCACACATCGATTTGGTTATACTGCGGGATGGATAATTGTTCATTTCCGCAGACATTTTAGGACGGTCTGTATGTCGATTATGTTATACTGTGGGATGAATAATTCTTCATTTCCGCAGATATTACAGAACGATTTATACTTCGTTTAGGTAAAACTGCGGGATGGATAATTCTTTATTTCCGCAAGTTTTTCTTTGGTTGAGGTAAGTGTAAGAGCTGTCCGTAGATGATCATTTGACATTCGATATGAATATCTTATGATAAAGCTGCGCTGATGAGTCCTATAAGGACGAAACAGCTTACGTCGTTCCAGATTGTTCCCAAGTTAAGAGCTTCAACTGCAATTCAGGTGAGCACTGGTAGTATGAAAATTTTCGATTCAAACTGAGTGGGCAGTATAATTTATAATTTTCGGATTTCGTACCAGGATCACAGGAGGTCAACGAGATCTTTTATTCATAGTGCCCACTCAATGTAAATCGAAAATTTTCGTCTACATATTTTATAATTTTCAGATTTCGTACCAGGATCACAGGAGGTCAACGAGATCTTTTATTCATAGTGCCCACTCAATGTAAATCGAAAATTTTCGTCTACATATTTTATAATTTTCAGATTTCGTACCAGGATCACAGGAGGTCAACGAGATCTTTTATTCATAGTGCCCACTCAATGTAAATCGAAAATTTTCGTCTACATATTTTATAATTTTCAGATTTCGTACCAGGATCACAGGAAGTCAACGAGATCTTTTATTCATAGTGCCCACTCAATGTAAATCGAAAATTTTCGTCTACATATTTTATAATTTTCGGATTTCGTACCAGGATCACAGGAGGTCAACGAGATCTTTTATTCATAGTGCCCACTCAATGTAAATCGAAAATTTTCGTCTACATATTTTATAATTTTCAGATTTCGTACCAGGATCACAGGAGGTCAACGAGATCTTTTATTCTTAGTGCCCACTCAATGTAAATCGAAAATTTTCGTCTACATATTTTATAATTTTCGGATTTCGTACCAGGATCACAGGAGGTCAACGAGATCTTTTATTCATAGTGCCCACTCAATGTAAATCGAAAATTTTCGTCTACATATTTTATAATTTTCAGATTTCGTACCAGGATCACAGGAGGTCAAAGAGATCTTTTATTCATAGTGCCCACTCAATGTAAATCGAAAATATTCGCGTACATAATCTCAATTTGCTCCTCGCAAACATCAATATACAGGGTGATCCAAAAACTTTTAAAATATTTTCGACTCACCCTGTATATTTCGATTTGCTCCTCGCAAAAATCAATATACAGGGTGATCCAAAAACTTTGAAAATATTTTCGACTCACCCTGTATATGTCAAAGTGCTCCTCGCAAAAATCGATATACAGGGTGATCCAAAAAGTGATGAATTTTGCAGCCCACGAAAATCGATATATACAGGGTGGCCACAGCCCGAATACCCGCAAAATTTAGCCTCGCGCGCGCGCGCGCGTATATATAATGTAATATAAACATATAGTATATCTATATTGCTATAAATCCAGTAGGGGTCCTACGGACCCCTACTGGATTTATAGAAAAATTTCTACCGGTCGAGCTCCAGGAAAGAAGCTTAAACGCGCGTCACATGACGTGTGCGTGCGTGTGTGTGTGTGGGCGCACACACGGGCGTCGCGACGCCCGCCCGCCTGACGCCTGACGCGCGTTTTTTAGGCTTCTCAGCTGGGCGGGGGGTGGGCACCTGCTAGGTACGTGGTACCTAGCAGGTGCATATTGCCCACCCCCCACATCTATACCCCTAGATACCCCCACCGATATTCTATTGTATACTATAGTATACAATATTATAGTAATCGCGAGGCAAATCGTCCCGTCTCACTTCCACTCGTTGGCCGGGTCTACTTACCTTGTCGCACTCACGGGCGCTTATCGCGAATCTGTAAGAAGAGATGAAGATTCTTGTCGATGGATTTCCATGGCTCGATAGCGTACGCCGCTTCAGCGTTGGGTTGGCCCCCGATCGCTGCAGCGGACCGTGGGTTCAAATCCAGCCGGCCGAATAAAAATTGCGGCGGGTTGCGGACCGGCAGGGGTGCCGCCGGGGCTGCGATGGCGGCAGCGCCGGGGGGAGCGGCGGCAGGAAGCGATGCTGGAGCGGGGGGTGCGGCAGGGATTCGGTGGCGGGTGCCGCCGGGGCTGCGATGGTGGCAGCGCCGGGGAGCGGCGGAAGGGAGCAGCCGGGGGCCCGGCAGGGACCGGCGGGATGGGTGGCAGCGGCCCGGAGCGGGGGGCAGGGCAGCGATCCGGTGGGAGCGCCGGAAACGACGCCGGTGGTGGGGAAGCAGCGGGAGCGTCGGAAGCGGGGGAGCAGCGATGCGGGGGCGGAAAATTGGAAAAATTAATTAGTGGGGATGAGATTCGGCAGCGAGGGGTGGGGGGGAAGGAGACGAAAAACAGGCAATCTTTTACAATTTTTTTTTCAATCAAAATTTTTACAAGTCAAATAGTGGAGGCGCCGGGTAAATGGACTTGTAAAAATTTACCATCGAAAATGTGGAATCTAGTGGAGGCGCCGGGTAAAGGGACTTTTAAAAATTTACCACCGAGAACTGCCCGAAAATGTTAATGCCCTGTTCATATCTCCCTTTCTAGAATCCCTATCTAACTATCTATCTATCTAACTTTAGTGAAGGCACCAGGTAGAGGCACCGGGTAGAAAGAAAACGCACACATATTAAGTTATACACACTATATATTTTATAAACTCCTTTATTTACACAAGTTTTACTTTGTTTATTACATACAATTTATTCAGGTGTATTGCATATCAAAGAACGTTAACATCGATTAGATTATGCTTTAACCTAGCCTTAAATACATATGAACGATCTTTATTTAGCTACAATGTTTATAAGGGTGCGATTAAAGGGTATAATGTTTATTGGATTAAGATTTAATTGTGTTACAATCTTTATTTATACAAGATATTTATGGCGCGACGATCTATCGATGGCCTCGGGTACGATGCAAGCGATGAGCGGCCGCAAATATTAAAGGGGGCTAGGAGCAGCAGTGAGCGACAAGTGTAAAGCTTGAATTGTACCTAAGGCCTTAGATACCGTCCTAAGATACCTGGGGAAATGAATTTTATTCAGTTCGGTACAACCTAGCCTTAAATACATATAAACGATCTTTATTTACCTAAAATGTTTATAAGGGTGCGATTAAAGGGTATAATGTTTATTGGATTAACATTTAATTGTGTTACAATCTTTATTTATGCAAGATATTTATGGCGGGACGATCTATCGATGGCCTCAGGTACGATGCAAGCGATGAGAGGCCGCGAATATTAATGGGGGCTAGGAGCAGGTGAGCGACAAGTGTAAAGCTTGAATTGTACCCAAGGCCTTACATACCGTTCTAAAATACATGGGGAAATGAATTTTATTCAGTTCGGTACAACCTAGCCTTAAATACATATAAACGATCTTTATTTAGCTACAATGTTTATAAGGGTGTGATTAAAGGGTATAATGTTTATTGGATTAAGATTTAATTGTGTTACAATCTTTATTTATGCAAGATATTTATGGCGCAACGATCTATCGATGGCCTCAGGTACGATGCAAGCGATGAGCGGCCGCGAATATTAAAGGGGGCTAGGAGCAGCAGTGAGCGACAAGTGTAAAGCTTGAATTGTACCCAAGGCCTTACATACCGTCCTAAAATACCTGTGGAAATGAATTTTATTCAGTTCGGTACAACCTAGCCTCAAATACATATAAACGATCTTTATTTAGCTACAATATTTAAAAGGGTGCGATTAAAGGGTATAATGTTTATTGGATTAAGATTTAATTGGGATACAATCTTTATTTAGGCAAGGTATTTATGGCGCGACGATCTATCGATGGCCTCGGGTACGATGCAAGCGGTGAGAGGCCGCGAATATTAAAGGGCTAGGAGCAGCGGTGTAGTAGCAGCAGTTTTTCCAGCACGCGCATTCAAATTATGAACAAAACGCTTGTTTTGTCGGTCACTTGCGCCGCTTACTGCTTGAATCGTACCCTAAGCCTTACATGCCGTTCTAATATACTTGTGAAAATGAATTTTATTCAGTGCGGTACAACCTAACCTTAAATACACATAAATATTGTCGCTAAATAAAGATCGTTTATAAGTATACGATCTTTACTGGGTGACAACCCTTATTGCACCACCATTATTCAGATACGTTGTCTATTGGACAATCTTAAAGGCCGAATCATTGATTTATACACGACGCAACAATGCTATCGCTACGGGCATTTTCAACAGCGTTTAATGCACGTTGAAAATGCCTACAGCGATAGCATTGTCACAGCGTAGCATTGCCATGTAAGGAATCTATGAATCTGCCTTAACAAAACTACGATTTATATTCGGGTGCGAAAACCTAACCTAAACGATCTTTATTTGGCTAGAATATTTATGGGGTACGATTTTATATTTATTCGGTTACAACCTTTATTGCGCTGCTATCTTTATTTGGGTATGATGTTTATTGGACTACGATTTAATTGGGCTACAATTTCGATTCGGGTACGATATTGATAGCGTTACGTCTATATTCGGGTACGAACTTTATTGCGCTACGATCATTTTAGAGCAACGATATTTATTGACCTAGGACCCCACATGGAGTCTTTCGCATTTTATTTAATACAAATGCAAATCGTCGTGGTAACTCAGTAGGTTGTACAGCCATGGACGATAAGAATGACGCGCTTGTCCATCCGAGCAGTTTGCTATACTTGTCTGGTCCCGTACAGTAGGGGCACGGGGTAGACAAGGATAGAATATTGTTCGGACGGACGGACGCGTCATTCTGAGAGTCCGTGGCAGTACACCCAAAAACTTCGCTTTTGCTTTATTGCACATTCGTGATCAATATACTCTACCGCACAAACTTCACAGGGTAATTTGTGTAGTTGACCGAATTGATAACGATACTGCAATAAACCAAAAGGTTGGTTTTTGTACGTACGCAAGCGGAAGCAGCGTCAGTATTCAGTATGGCAGGATTAATCGGCATCGCCAGGATTAGCGCAAGCAGCATCAGTTAAGGCTGGCGAATGTTGTCATCATTGCCAGGATTAACGCAAGCTCAAATCAGCATCGCCAGGATATCATCATAAGCTGGATTGCCACATAATCCTTTAGATACCGATACAAATACTATCATATGAATACTGTACTACGATTTCAAAAAACATTCTCATTCTTAATCTTGCAATTTAAAATTTAATCTGAATCTTCGCAATTTAATTGCAATAAAAGTTATAAAACTTTAAATGATAAGCCAATTAATTCTATAAAAATATAATAAAAAGTGCTTTCAGTTTAACGTTGCATCCGATGCCGTAATTGAAATACGACGCCCAACCCTTCCCACCAGAAATCAGACGATATCACAAGCATACGAATCACAAGCGTACGAAACACCAGCACACAGAGACAAATCATAGAAATCAATGCACACACCAAACTAAAAAAGAGCTAAAAGCGGCGGCCGCCTTTTTATCCCTATCTGACTATTTAGGCAAAATGATGCAACGTTAACGTTTTGGCACTTTCTACTATTGCTATAATGACCTGAATGATCATTTAATTGAAATGAAAATCAATCAGTAGATTAAGAATGTAATCATTTTGAAACCGTTACCACCTTTAAACTTATACTATACTAATGGTTAAATGCTATAGCCAGTGGAGTAGTTAAATAGTAATGCAATATATTGAAACAAATCTTAAAATGCTGTTCAAGTTCTCTTAAACACAAGTGAATCGCACTTACCAATAACTACTCCACGGATAATTCATAAATTACACAATTTATTTAAAAAATTGATTAAAAAAAAAAAAAATGGATAAAAAATTTGCTTGGGTTTAAGAAAAAATTGATTTAAAATTAAATTTGATAAAAAAATTGACTTGGCTTAAAAAAAATCGGGCAAAAGATTGACTAAGGTAAAAAAAAAAATGATTAAAAAAAACCACTGAGGAATTCTAAAAATTAGGACCGAATCTAAAACTCTAAATCCTTAAATCACGATTCTCAAAGCGGTATTTTTGCCAATTCATTAATAATAATTATATATCTATGTATATATACTAGATGTATAATCACAATCTGGAATGAAACGAAAAATATTTCGACTAAATTCAAAATCGGAGCCTATAGCTCTTGAAATCTATCCTCGGAGGCTCAGAGTGAAGCAAAGCATGGTTTTAACTAAATTCCGCGATACGTAACGAGAATATCTGTTATTTTGATAGCAAATTGTGTGAAAGGAGGCTGTCCTGTGAGTGGCCGAGTAAAGCAAAGCAGTAACTTTTGCAACTTTTGCACTTTTTGAAATGTTGAATCCGTAACGAGAATATCTGCCTTCCCTGTGAACAACGGCACCTCTTTGCGATCGCTTCAGAAGGACTGGCAAATCATCATCTCTTCACCAGTAAAAACAGCCGAATCGATATCCCTTGACACACCAGTCCGGTTAGATAGCTGGACAAGCCCCAGCTGGGGCCAAGTATTGGTTACGTTAGTGCGGTGAAATGAACTGGTGGAGAGATGAATGATCTGAAGCACGGCGCGGTACCCAATTATTTTAAACAATTATTTCTATCGTGGTCAGTCTCTGTACCTTTAGATTAGATAACTGAAGATAACAATTGGGCAGTTTGTACAAACTGCACAAGCATATTACTCGGAAACACACAGGAACATTTACTTAAAGTACCTACGCAAATAATTTTAAAATCGGAGCAAATAGCGCTTGGAGAATCTTAAAAAATATTTAAATGTACCAAGTCACATTACGAATCAAATATTCAAACATCAATAACCGTTGCAAAATACAATTGAATTCGTATTAAAAAGTAAGGTCAAACGATTGACTAAATGTGGAATTTAATAAGATTCAAGACTAGACAATTTTGAAATTGTCTGAAGCATGAAAAGTGATATGGTTGGACAACCATTAATCAAAATCGGATAAGCAAATTTGGAATCTTAAAATCACATCAGGGTTATTGACATTTGAATAAATAAAAATTATATTTGGGACGGGATAGGAATCAATTTTTTAAATATTATTGCGTCATCAAAACATTACTACATACAGGCATGCCCCCAAGTTACGTAACTATCGAGTTCTGTAAACTTTTAAATAACTTGAATTTTAAGTTAGTCAAATTTGTAAATTGCATAAGTACAACTTTATATAAAAAAAATATATATATATATATATATATATATATATTATGAACAAATATAAAAACAAAGGCCGTGTTTGAGGTGTATGGTTATGAAGAGAAATGCAGTTTTCTGGCAATTTCCACCCTTAATACGTAAGTGCAAATTACAAAATTCGTTGGTTACGCAAGTTTGGGGATACCTACACTTAAAATTATTTAAATCTATTAATAAATTACTTATCCACAAAATCTAATTCATGTAATCAAGTATCTCTGTTTTATGAATTATCTCTTATTATCTCAATATTATGAATTATATCTATATATAATTAGTTTCTGTGGATAAGTTTCGAGCTACAACCAAGTAATAAACAAAGAATTGTCTATTTATCTATAACTAATTAATTAGTATTGCATGGAAATTTCAAGAACACTTAATGCAATGTATGAATGTAATACTAAAATAGTTTATCACTTGGTTACAGCTAAACTATTTTCTAAAGTCTCCTCAGCGATGTTCTTGATCCGATGTCTTCCATCCAAAGTCATCTAGGTTCCCACGCTGTTCAAGATCCGAGTGGATCGTAATCAGAAGTTGAAGTAGTGTCATCGTAGTCATCCACCTGCAGATATTCTGGTGCCAGCAAAAGCCCATTAGCTAAAAATACAATAAATTTTAGATTGCGAAAATGTTAATATAAATCCTTTCACTGCTAGTATCAAACAAATATTAATAAACCATACCAAGGTATTGCCTAAACCAGTGGTTCCCAAAGTGTGCGTCGGGGCACCCTGGAGAGCCGTTTTTCCAGGGGTGCCGCAGAATATTGCAAAAGGTTTATAATTAAGATGAATAAACTAATAGAAAAATTAACCCGGGTATTTTGCAGACTGACATCATTTACAATGAGTTGGCTTTCAATAATAGTAAATAACATATTTAAAAGATCCATTACAGTTAGTCATGATATAACTTAGAGAAGGTTTGGAAAAACATTAGTTCAAAAAGGGCGCTGTGAGCGGAAAAAGTTTCGAAACCACTGGCCTAAACTATTTATACAGAGTTACGGTTTGTCTAGAGTAAATACAATACAATTCATGCTGCTACGAAATGAATAAATATCATTCAAATAGTAAAAGGATTTATAAATTTTGTTTCGTTTAATGCAATATATCACTGAATGAAAATGTTATTCATAATGGACAAGTTTAAACCGGTATTCTTAAACAAAATTAATGCTGTGTTACTTTAAGTAAATTTTATGTGAATAAATATATTACAATTAATTCTAAATGCCGTAAACATATTGCATTAATGGATTAATTAATGGTTTAATTAGCAAAAATAGCATAAATGATTAATACTAACTACAAGTTATTTTATATTGTGAAACTTTAAGTAAATTTAAGATGCCATGACATAATAATTTTTCGTAGATACAGACTGTTAAAGAAAGTGATGTCAACTTTAATGCTGGATGCTATTAAATGACACTGTTCAAGCTGCAAATCGAATATGTTTTGCAGCGTTGCAGAAATGTTTTCTAGGATACAAGCAAATAATATAACCAGAATTTTTAAAATGTGATTTCTTGTCATAACTTTGTTGTTGGAAGAGTTGACACCGCTTTCTTGAATGCTCTGTAACTTGCCGTCCAAAATTATAAGTAATTAAAACATATATTTGTAACATCCTCATTATTAGCCTTCTTGTGACCGATCTGCTTAAACATTTTTTCAACCAAGTCGTTGGCAGCTCCTGTGAGATTGCAAATTTGAGGAAAATACAAATAATTTACCTTTTATATCCGAAGCTCTTTCTGGATAGAACTGCAACTTTCCATCTGGTAAGCTGTTGTTAACATTGATGTACTTCAACTTCGGGAAGAAAGGATCGAGTCCCATCTACACTGCAATTACCAGTTCGGTGTCTAGTTCTTCGTAAGTTTGTTGCAATTCCATATGAAGAGCCCTAAAATAAAACAAACATATTAAAATTCTTGTCTTTTCAAATTGGTTTAGGTGGAAGACCTGCAAAATATCAAAATCCTAACTCAATTAGTAACTGAGCTATAGAAAACGGGAGGTGAAATGACGGACCCTGTATATATTGCATTAATACTAACAACAAGTTATGTAGTGTTGTGAATACTTGACGAAGATTTTAGCTATCATGAAACAATAACGTAAAATAAAATAATTTTTCCTATATAACTTTACGTCCAAAATCACAAATGATTAAAAAAATATATTTGTAATATCGTCATTATTAGACTTATTGTGACCAATATGCATAAACACATTAATTGAACCAAGTCGGTTGACAGCTCCTATGTGCTTGCACATTTGAGGAAAATAACTTACCGTTTATATCTGCAGGTCTTTCGAGGATCCGACTGCAATTCTTCATCTGCCAAGATGCGGGTTCATTGATGTACTTCAACTTCGGCACGAAAGGGTGGAGTCCTGTCTGCATTGCAGCTACCAGCCAGTCCTGTGTCTTGTTCCTCCAAAGTTGGTGGCAATCAGAAGTTCTTCACCGTCATCTCGCAATTGCATGGATCATGAAAACAGAAAAGAGGTGTACAAAAAGTGAACCGTATGTACGAGGATTATTAAGAACTACCAAAACAACTAACTAATCAACATACACAACTTCAGATTTCTGTCCAATTTCATTTATGCGTGACCACAAGTACTGGTATGTCTAATTTACTAATTACGTTAGCAAAGTTACTTTTGCAACTTTTGCACTTTTGCGCCTTTTGCACTTTTTCAAATATTGAATCCGTTACGAGAATATCTGCCTTCCCTGTGAACAACGGCACCTCTTTGCGATCGCTTCAGAAGGAGTGGCAAATCATCATCTCTTCATCAGTAAAAACAGCCGAATCGATATCCCTTGAGACACCAGTCCGGTTAGATAGCTGGACAAGCCCCAGCTGGGCCCAAGTATTGGTTACGTTAGTGCGGTTGAAATGAACTAGTGGAGAGATGAATGATCTGAAGCACGGCACGGTACCCGATCATTTTAAACAATTATTTCTATCTTGGTCCGTCTCTGTACCTTTAGATTAGATAACTGAAGATAACAATTGGGTAGAAACTACTGAGAAGCAGTAAAAAACTTAAGACATACAAGAATTTGTGGTTAACTAACTTATAGCTAAATACATATAAAACAAAAAGAAACATTTGAAGTGCGCTTTACCCCCAAGTTGACTAAAATGAATACATCCTATAACCTAATCTAGTATATTGAATACTGCACCCCCCATCTAAACTGTAAGTTCACTGTATTAACAATTGATAAGCGCGTGAATCTATGCTTAACAGGTGGCTAGTCTATTAAGCGACAAATTAAATTTAAACTTACAAGAACAATCAATCTCATTATTATACTGGCTCATATAATAACAAAACATCTAGTTTATATTGAATTAGTTGTCCAGCTTCTCTTTCTGTATAATTATTAACTCATTCAATCATTAAATTGAATAAATGAATGCAATTTAGAATTTTGAGAACCATCGGCACAGCAATTTAAAAATTGCTTTCCACGATTTAATTCCGTGTTAAATTGAACCAACACTGTTTTTTTTTTGACAAAAAAATTAATAATACATTCCAACACTTGGCTAGGGTGAAAGATATATTATTAAAACAAAAAACATGGAAAAATTAACACTCCATGAAAACTAATTGAAAAATTGAAACTTTGAATGCATAATAATGAATGCATTATATTTCTGTGCTTTGTTAATTGTTTATAATGTTTATTGATAAAGTAACACATGCAAGCTAGGTCTAATCAATAATGTGTTACTTACATTGATTTGGTAGATAATTAAAAGCGTCAATGACAATTCAATTTAAATGAATTGTTGGTTATTGAATATTTATTAGTCTATTAATTATTCGTAAAATTCATTTGTACTATTAATACAATTACAACATTTCGAATTACGAGTTCCTAATATGATTAACTGTGACACATTACTGCTTTGAAATATTGCAGTAACACAAGTTTTGTTATACAAACTAAATAATTTAAAAAAGTAAAAAAATTATAAAATATAACGCGTAATGACTGTGATTTATAAATTCTTGCACATATTAATTGAAATTTGAATAGATTATTGGCAATGAATTGGTTCATATAAATTGATCAACAACTTTTATTCCCACTATGGAAAATATTTTATCAATGAGAAATGCGTTTACATACATGTTACATAAACAAGATGAACTTGTTTCCTAGACGGGTCGAATATAATAAGCGCAGGAGTAAGCTAATATCAAATATAATATCAAAGACATGCGTCTAAGAAAATCCCACCCCATCAACCAATTTCAGACGAAATTGTACCTACACCTATGATATCATTAAGATATCAGAACCTAAAAACCAGCAACTGGTTCAATTTCAGACGAAATTGTACCTACACCTATGATATCATTAAGATATCAGAACCTACAAACCAGCAACTGGTTCTATCATATATACATAACAACAAGCATACACACCAAGGAGTCTTCAGAAAGACAAATTAAGCAAGTAAATTGCTATAGTGTTAAACAACGCTATAGTCGGCGGCCGCCTTTTTCCTAATTAACAATCAGTCTCAACATCAACACTCACACAATACCTAAAGTCTTTTCGACATGTATCACGAATGTATAATCGCATTTCTCATTGTATTTATGACACCTAGTCATGTGGCAAGAATATGATTATTTAAAATAATTGCATTGTATAAGTTGCATTTGAAAATATGTCTAAAAACTAGATAATTTTTGAGGGGTAGTTTAACGTGGCAAGTTAAATCTACTTCTAATCTAAAATCTAAATGGATGTTTTTTAATATGAACCGACTAATAACCAATAAACCCAAAAACTTGACAATAAAACATTAATTTGGGCAAATTATTATGCAATGCTGTGAGTTTCCGAGTGAAGCAAAGCAGTAACTTTTGCAACTTTTGCACTTTTTGAAATGTTGAATCCGTAACGAGAATATCTGCCTTCCCTGTGAACAACGGCACTTCTTTGCGATCGCTTCAGAAGGAGTGGCAAATCATCATCTCTTCATCAGTAAAAACAGCCGAATCGATATCGGTGAAAATAACTAGTTGAGAGATGAATGATCTGAAGCACGGCACGGTACCCAATCATTTTAAACAATTATTTCTATCTTAGTCTGTCTCTGTACCTTTAGATTAGATAACTGAAGATAACAATTGGGTAGTACAAACTGCACAAGCATATTACTCGGAAACAGAGAGTAGCATATGTATATATAAAATAATAAGATATATGACAGAGGCGTCATATATTTAATGTGAATAATATTAATAAATGCAAGAATTGTATAATTTGGTTCTTTGTTATAATAATTAAAATGAAATAAACTTACAAACGAATTTTAATAACAACTAAATGATTAATAACTTGTGATTAAGGTTCACAATAGAACAAAATGTATGAATGTCAACGGCCAAGCAAGTTTGAAGCAAATAAAAATGAACTGTTGACTAAAACACATTAGTGCGAATACAAAATGTGCAATTATGTCGTTAACGCCAATAGTAATCTTTATGTGAAATTATTTAATTGAAGTGTACAAAATAAACAAACAAATAAGCACAGATTAATAAAACAATTAAAGTGAAACTGAGCGCCGAGTTCTGGCATTAAAAGGAGTAAATTTTTACATGTTGTCAGCGCAATCATTTGCGTTTTAAATGAAAGTTAAATTCATTAAATCGTAGATCATTATTTCTACAAGCTGGGTTTCAACCAGCAACGCCTGGAATTTAATCCAGCTTTATCCATCTTCATGATTGCAGAATTAACTTTAATAATCAATAAATTTCTGCATCGACAGCTCTCACAACTCTACTGTTTACTCAAAGAGTATTGAGTATTGATATTAATTGAAAGCAATGCGCAAAATTGAATGAAATAATACGTACGCAGAAAATTAATTCCCCAAACTGGATTCGCACCAGCTATCTCTAGATAACAAATCTAGTATTCTACCATCTTCATAGCCGAGAAATTAATCGAATGCCTTCTCAAAATTTCAATATATACTCGTAATTGATCAATAAAGTTTAAATTATGAAAATTTTATGAGGTTACGACTTTGTTCAAAAGTTGATCAATTGTTTCATAGTGACCTACAAAAATTGTGTGAAAGGAGGCTGTCCTGTGAGTGTCCGAGTAAAGCAAAGCAGTAACTTTTGCAACTTTTGCAACTTTTGCGCCTTTTGCACTTTTTGAAATGTTGAATCCGTAACGAGAATATCTGCCTTCCCTGTGAACAACGGCACCTCTTTGCGATCGCTTCAGAAGGAGTGGCAAATCATCATCTCTTCATCAGTAAAAACAGCCGAATCGATATCCCTTGAGACACCAGTCCGGTTAGATAGCTGGACAAGCCCCAGCTGGGCCCAAGTATTGGTTACGTTAGTGCGGTTGAAATGAACTAGTGGAGAGATGAATGATCTGAAGCACGGCGCGGTACCCGATAATTTTAAACAATTATTTCTATCTTGGTCTCTGTACCTTTAGATTAGATAACTGAAGATAACAATTGGGTAGTTTGTACAAACTGCACAAGCATATTACTCGGACACACAGAGAGGAACATTTACTTAAAGTACCTACGCAAACTATCTTAAACACTATAGGCTATCCTCCAAGGCTCTGAGTGAAGCAAAACAGCAAGTGTTCCAAGTAAAATACATGATATGCGACCCAATTAAGTTAATAATTATTTCTAATCGTGGTCCGTCTCTGTACCGTTAGATTAGATCAATTAAGTAATTGGGTGATTATTGGTGCAGAAAAAATGAAGCTCAGAGCTCAGAGGAATATTTACTTAAAGTACCTACGCAAATAATTTAAAACAAAACTGATCAGAAGTCTGATATGTGTATATTGTTTCATTTAAAAGCGCGCTTACTAATATGACTATAAAAGCAATTATTGTCCATTGAATTTGATTTGGACACTGGTAGATTTTTGAACCAACAATTAAAATATTGACGCTCCAAATGTTTCTAGTTATGAATAATGCTTGTAAATTGCAGAACAAAAATTATTGTATTGGTATAAATATTTACCAATAATTAGTAATTTCAGGCCAATTTCTTGACTGCTGGATGAATGTTTGAAACTAAACTTGGATACAATCAGTTTTCTCGGAGACAAAATATTACACAGCATTATTCATAACTAGTTGCGGTTATTAGAAATGAAAATGCCTACCTTTAGAATCCGATGGCAGTCTTGAAGATCGTTGATGAGAAATAGGCTCCGATGACGATTTCTGCGGTGTCGGCAGTACTAGAAGGCTGCATATACTTTTGTCTCTCAATGATGTTCCATTTACCAATTCAACGAAGCAATTATTCTTTCCTAAAACATGAACACCTATTAAAATAGTGAAATATTACAAGAATCGCTGATGTCAGAAACGGCAAAGTCCACTTTTGGTTATACGTATCTGAATTATACATAGAATGGCGCATAAAAGTTGTACTTCTTTCGATTAAGCGCAAAAACAACCTTATTCTATTATTTAAAAGGTGTATTGGACCCTCTGAAAATATCAACCGAGAGCAGACATAATCTTAGTTTGTGACTAATTAATATTTATTTAATTAATTCAAAACTAGATGTGTGACTTGAGTTGTTTCTGAAATATGCGATTCAATGTGTATGCTAAAGTTTTAATGTTACTCGTTTATGACAAAAAATTAATAAATGCTATTCGTTATCAATCAATCTTTTGATCAATCTTAATAGAATACAAATAAAATTGAAGTGTTTGAATTGCAACATTTATGCATGCACAATTAAAATAAACAACTGTTTAAATATTGCCTCCGATTAAATTTCATTTGGATATAAATAAAGTTTATGACCGAAAAGTGAAAAATATCGACGCACTAATTAATAGTTTTGAATAATGTCATTCAATTGAAAACAAATTATTTTTAATACAGAAAACTTGTGAAATTTGACATTATTCATAACTAGATGTGAAGTATAAAAATTCCTACCTTATAATTCCTTCGAGGATTTGCAAAACTGTGAAGCCACAGTTTTTCGGTGAAGTCACCATCGGAGACGATCGCTGCTTCTCGCCAGGTAAACAATTTGACGTCTGTACTGCGTTGCATTAACAGACAGTCCATTTATCAATCAACGAAGGTATTTGTTGTTCTGAAATATTAAAAATTATATTAACAGCGAGATATGTATGGTTGTTTTTTGGAAGCAAATTGAAAAATTTTAAATAAATTTATTAGCAATGCAAATTTTAAAAGTCTGCACAGTGTTAGAAATTATGTTAGATAATTATTGTTCAAAACAATTTTGTAGGTATGCAAATTAATAAATAAGCAGCAATATACATGTTTATTTGGACGTTACGGATGCGACCGTGCAGTTATTTGTTAGTATCGATGGCTCAATATATTTTGTACCATCGATACTTTCAAATTTATATGTAACATAATTTGTACGTCCGTAACGCCAAGCCTGAAAAAATATTTGGTCGCATCAATAAAGATACATAACTGCGATGGGTTCTACCAAGTTAATCTGGTCTCACCTATAATTGGAAGATTCCAACAATTACTGTTTGTATGCGATCTTAGTCATCGCCCACATGATAACTGGTGCAAGCCCGGCTCAATTTAGGAATCGGATTTTAATTGAATTAATGAATTATATACTGTTGCGGTCAAAACTACACAGTTCTACACACCACTAGAATTATTTTAACACCAATAATGCAAAATTCACTTCAACAAATCAGGTTTCTATGTTTTCGTTTGAATATCAGATCGTAATTAATGTAACGTTTCAAGACAACAGCAAAATTGATGGTAAAAATTAATTTGTTATTAAAATGATGCAAATTATTATTATTGTTATATTTAAATAACGGGCAGTTAAATAAATTTTCATGCGTTTCCGAATGTTGAATGGTGTATTGTTCGATACAGCATTCAACATTCAGAAACGCATTCAGTGCATGTGCAGCAAATATCAACACAGTAATTAATAGTTTTGAATAATGTTTGTTGATTAATAAAGAACAAGTTATTTGTAATACAAAAAAATTATTCATAACGAAATGTGATACTTATATAAAAATTCCTACCTTATAGTTCCTTCGACGATTTCGGTTCGGTGAAGTTACCATCGGAGACGATTTCTATTCCTCGCAGGTATAAACGGACTCACATTTACCAAATTTCAACGGAGGTATTCGCTGGTCTGAAATGTTAAAAATTATTTTAACAGTGACATACGTTTGGTTGTTTTTTAGGAAGCATTTTTAAATTAAATTTGGAAAAAATTTGCAAGTAATGAGACTAATTTTAAATGAATTTTTAACAATGAAAGTTTTAAAAATCTGTATGAAAAATAAGAAATTATGTTGGATAAGTGAGTATTAATCATATAAATGTTCTTGTGATTTTGAGTGCAAATTTTTATAAACAATACAAATGTAATTTATTATTAAATACATTTTATTGCATTTGTAATGTTGCGCCATTGGGAGGCTTTATTTAATAGATTTATATTAAGCAGTTTAACAATGATGTGAGGAATGTTTTCAAAGCAGATTGAAATAAGACGTATCACTTTTTTGCCTAGCTAAACCAGTCCATTGTGTAGCACAATGGGTTCGCTGTGGATAGGAAACAGCGATTTCTCGAATATTCCGCGTTCATTTAATTAGATTTTAAGCCAATTTTGGGGTAATTAGAAAAGGTTTTCATGTAGGATGTGTGAAATTATGATAATTGGAAATGTGGAGTGATTTTATGCACCAAAAAAGTGCAGAAAACCACGCAAATTTCGCAAAAAAATCAATTGTTATTACCTAAACATCTTCCAGACGAATTCGTGTCTTCTGTGAAAATTTGGGGGCTCAATTGGGTGCGTGGGCGGCGATTGGGGGGGGCGACTTCGAGTTTCCAGTGGATTTCGCAAGTCGGAATGTTGAAACACATCGCAGCAATCGTTCTGAAACAATAAATGATTAATTAGTAACTTCGTTAATTGATTTCGTTGTGAATAATTCACCTAGCAAGTGCGAGGTGTTTGTGCGTTGAAGATTCACAGGCGACTGCTCTGTTCTCTCAACGCCCCGCTTTCCGCTCGGGCGACTCTAAGGTCAGTTTTTTGGGAAGAGCCTTGGCCGGGCCGGGCGAGAGCACAATGCTGGCCAGCTGCCTGCAAGAACCCGTAAAATATCATGTGGTAAAAAATGTAACACGTATAAAATAAAATATATACATTAATTAATAAACTTCAAACAGACTCAAAATTGTGTTATATCTGCATATATTTTTAAACAAATCATTTGGAAGATTCACCTACATTTAAGATTTTGTAGCACTAAAACAGCAAAATATTCAAACTAGTGCCCTTCAGTATTATTGTTGATATTTTACAATTGTAACGTGAATATGGCTATGCTGGCAATATGGTCAATTGCCTTTATCTCAGCAACTTATATTCTTACCTTGATTTTCTTTAATTTAATTAATTCATGTTTTGTACAATTCTTCAGCAAATTTGAGATTGATTATGCTTTAAATAAGTGAGAAACTCGAATATATAACTTTCAGATTTAACCAAATATGAATTATCAAATACTGAAATTTCTGAATGTTTAATAAAATCATGTGTTGTATATTTCATGCCAGATTTGTATACAGTATACTTGCATACAATTCTACTACAAATTTGAGGCAAATTCTGCTTTAAATAAGTGAGAAAATCGAATATATAACTTTCTGATTTGACCAGCATGAATTAGCAATTACTGAAATTTCTGCAAATTTAATTAAATCGTGTGTTGTATATTCCATGCCACTCATTTCATGAGTAAACCTTAAATAAGTGAGAAAATTGAGTTATCAAGTTTCCGAGTTAACCAGTTGAAGTTACTGAAATTTCTTAAAATTTATCTACTGGATGTTTTGAAAATATTATGCCAGAGCTGTATACAGTATACCTGAATACAAATCCTCTGTAAATTATACTACGAATATGTCCCAAATAAGTAAGAATATCGTATTATTAACTTTTTGAGTTGACCAACATGAATTATAAATTACTGAAATTTTTAAAAATGTATCTAATTCATATTTTGTATATTTTATGCCTGATTTGTATACAGTATACCTGCATACAATTCTTCTGCAAATTTGAGGAAGATTATGATTTAAATAAGTTAAACAATCGAAAATATAACTTTCTGATTTGACCAGTTTGCATTATCAATTAATAAAATTTCTAATTTAATTAACAGATATCTGTTCAGTATACCTGAAGCTAATTCTACTGAAAATTTGACAAAGTTTCAGTATTAAATAAGTGAGAAGATTGACACTATAACTTTATGCAATGACATGTATGAATTAGTCAATACTGAAATTTCTGAAAATTTATTTATTGCATATTAATTAACAGACATCTGTTCAGTATTCCTGAAGCTAACTTTTATGAAAATTTGAGAAAGTTTCAGTATTAAATAAGTGAGAAAATTGACACTTTAACTTTATGCAATGACAAGTATGAATTAGTCAATACTGAAATTTCTGAAAATTTATTTATTGCATATTAACTAACAGGCATCTGTTCAGTATTCCTGAAGCTAACTTTCATGAAATTTTGACCAAGTTTCAGTATTAAATAAGTGAGAAAATTTAAACTATAACTTGACAAGTATGAATTAGTCAATACTGAAATTTCTGAAAATTTATTTATTGCATATTAATTAACAGACATCTGTTCAATATTCCTGAAGCTAACTTTCATGAAAATTTGACCAAGTTTCAGTATTAAATAAGTAAGAAAATCAACACTATAACTTTATGCAATGACAAGTATTAATTAGTCAATACTGAAATTTCTGAAATATTATTTATAGTATATTAACTAACAGACATCTGTTCAGTATTCCTGAAGCTAACTTTCATGAAAATTTGACCAAGTTTCAGTATTAAATAAGTGAGAAAATTTAAACTATAACTTGACAAGTATGAATTAGTGAATACTGGAACTTCTGAAAATTTATTTATTGCATATTAACTAACAGACATCTGTTCAGTATTCCTGAGGCTAACTTTCATGAAAATTTGAGAAAGTTTCAGTATTAAATAAGTGAGAAAATTGACACTATAACTTTATGCAATGACAAGTATGAATTAGTCAATACTGAAATTTCTGAAAATTTATTTATTGCATATTAACTAACAGGCATCTGTTCAGTATTCCTGAAGCTAACTTTCATGAAAATTTGAGAAAGTTTCAGTATTAAATAAGTGATAAAATTGACACTATAACTTTATGCAATGACAAGTATGAATTAGTCAATACTGAAATTTCTGAAAATTTATTTATTGCATATTAACTAACAGGCATCTGTTCAGTATTCCTGAAGCTAACTTTCATGAAAATTTGACCAAGTTTCAGTATTAAATAAGTGAGAAAATTTACACTACAACTTGACAAGTATGAATTAGTCAATACTGAAACTTCTGAAAATTTATTTATTGCATATTAACTAACAGACATCTGTTCAGTATTCCTGAAGCTAACTTTCATGAAAATTTGAGAAAGTTTCAGTATTAAATAAGTGAGAAAATTGACACTATAACTTTATGCAATGACAAGTATGAATTAGTCAATACTGAAATTTCTGAAAATTTATTTATTGCATATTAACTAACAGGCATCTGTTCAGTATTCCTGAAGCTAACTTTCATGAAAATTTGAGAAAGTTTCAGTATTAAATAAGTGAGAAAATTGACACTATAACTTTATGCAATGACAAGTATGAATTAGTCAATACTGAAATTTCTGAAAATTTATTTATTGCATATTAACTAACAGGCATCTGTTCAGTATTCCTGAAGCTAACTTTCATGAAAATTTGAGAAAGTTTCAGTATTAAATAAGTGATAAAATTGACACTATAACTTTATGCAATGACAAGTATGAATTAGTCAATACTGAAATTTCTGAAAATTTATTTATTGCATATTAACTAACAGGCATCTGTTCAGTATTCCTGAAGCTAACTTTCATGAAAATTTGACCAAGTTTCAGTATTAAATAAGTGAGAAAATTTACACTACAACTTGACAAGTATGAATTAGTCAATACTGAAACTTCTGAAAATTTATTTATTGCATATTAACTAACAGACATCTGTTCAGTATTCCTGAAGCTAACTTTCATGAAAATTTGACCAAGTTTCAGTATTAAATAAGTGAGAAAATTGACACTATAACTTTATGCAATGACATGTATGAATTAGTCAATACTGAAATTTCTGAAAATTTATTTATTGCATATTAACTAACAGACATCTGTTCAGTATTCCTGAAGCTAACTTTCATGAAAATTTGAGAAAGTTTCAGTATTAAATAAGTGAGAAAATTGACACTATAACTTTATGCAATGACAAGTATGAATTAGTCAATACTGAAATTTCTGAAAATTTATTTGTTCCATATTAACTAACAGGCATCTGTTCAGTATTCCTGAAGCTAACTTTCATGAAAATTTGAGAAAGTTTCAGTATTAAATAAGTGAGAAAATTGACACTATAACTTTATGCAATGACAAGTATGAATTAGTCAATACTGAAATTTCTGAAAATTTATTTATTGCATTTTAACTAACAGACATCTGTTCAGTATTCCTGAAGCTAACTTTCATGAAAATTTGAGAAAGTTTCAGTATTAAATAAGTGAGAAAATTGACACTATAACTTTATGCAATGACAAGTATGAATTAGTCAATACTGAAATTTCTGAAAATTTATTTATTGCCTATTAACTAACAGGCATCTGTTCAGTATTCCTGAAGCTAACTTTCATGAAAATTTGACCAAGTTTCAGTATTAAATAAGTGAGAAAATTTACACTATAACTTGACAAGTATGAATTAGTCAATACTGAAACTTCTGAAAATTTATTTATTGCATATTAACTAACAGACATCTGTTCAGTATTCCTGAAGCTAACTTTCATGAAAATTTGAGAAAGTTTCAGTATTAAATAAGTGAGAAAATTGACACTATAACTTTATGCAATGACAAGTATGAATTAGTCAATACTGAAATTTCTGAAAATTTATTTATTGCATATTAACTAACAGACATCTGTTCAGTATTCCTGAAGCTAACTTTCATGAAAATTTGAGAAAGTTTCAGTATTAAATAAGTGAGAAAATTTACACTATAACTTTATGCAATGACAAGTATGAATTAGGCAATACTGTAATTTCTGAAAATTTATTTATTGCATATTAACTAACAGACATCTGTTCAGTATTCCTGAAGCTAACTTTCATGAAAATTTTACCAAGTTTCAGTATTAAATAAGTGAGAAAATTTACACTATAACTTGACAAGTATGAATTAGTCAATACTGAAACTTCTGAAAATTTATTTATTGCATATTAACTAACAGACATCTGTTCAGTATTCCTGAAGCTAACTTTCATGAAAATTTGAGAAAGTTTCAGTATTAAATAAGTGATAAAATTGACACTATAACTTTATGCAATGACAAGTATGAATTAGTTAATACTGAAATTTCTGAAAATTTATTTATTGCATATTAACTAACAGACATCTGTTCAGTATTCCTGAAGCTAACTTTCATGAAAATTTGACCAAGTTTCAGTATTAAATAAGTGAGAAGATTGACACTATAACTTTATGCAATGACAAGTATGAATTAGTCAATACTGAAATTTCTGAAAATTTATTTATTGCATATTAATTAACAGACATCTGTTCAGTATTCCTGAAGCTAACTTTCATGAAAATTTGACCAAGTTTCAGTATTAAATAAGTAAGAAAATCAACACTATAACTTTATGCAATGACAAGTATGAATTAGTCAATACTGAAATTTCTGAAAATTTATTTATTGCATATTAATTAACAGACATCTGTTCAGTATTCCTGAAGCTAACTTTCATGAAAATTTGACCAAGTTTCAGTATTAAATAAGTAAGAAAATCAACACTATAACTTTATGCAATGACAAGTATGAATTAGTCAATACTGAAATTTCTGAAAATTTATTTATTGCATATTAATTAACAGACATCTGTCCAGTATTCCTGAAGCTAACTTTCATGAAAATTTGACCAAGTTTCAGTATTAAATAAGTAAGAAAATCAACACTATATCTTTATGCAATGACAAGTATGAATTAGTCAATACTGAAATTTCTGAAAATTTATTTATTGCATATTAATTAACAGACATCTGTTCAGTATTCCTGAAGCTAACTTTCATGAAAATTTGACCAAGTTTCAGTATTAAATAAGTAAGAAAATCAACACGATAACTTTATGCAATGACAAGTATGAATTAGTCAATACTGAAATTTCTGAAAATTTATTTATTGCATATTAATTAACAGACATCTGTTCAGTATTCCTGAAGCTAACTTTCATGAAAATTTGACCAAGTTTCAGTATTAAATAAGTAAGAAAATCAACACTATAACTTTATGCAATGACAAGTATGAATTAGTCAATACTGAAATTTCTGAAAATTTATTTATTGCATATTAATTAACAGATATCTGTTCAGTATTCCTGAAGCTAATTCTACTGAAAATTTGACAAAGTTTCAGTATTAAATAAGTAAGAAAATCAACACTATAACTTTATGCAATGACAAGTATGAATTAGTCAATACTGAAATTTCTGAAAATTTATTTATTGCATATTAATTAACAGATATCTGTTCAGTATTCCTGAAGCTAACTTTCATTAAAATTTGACCAAGTTTCAGTATTAAATAAGTAAGAAAATCAACACTATAACTTTATGCAATGACAAATATGAATTAGTCAATACTGAAATTTCTGAAAATTTATTTATTGCATATTAATTAACAGACATCTGTTCAGTATTCCTGAAGCTAACTTTCATGAAAATTTGACCAAGTTTCAGTATTAAATAAGTAAGAAAATCAACACTATAACTTTATGCAATGACAAGTATGAATTAGTCAATACTGAAATTTCTGAAAATTTATTTATTGCATATTAATTAACAGACATCTGTTCAGTATTCCTGAAGCTAACTTTCATGAAAATTTGACCAAGTTTCAGTATTAAATAAGTAAGAAAATCAACACTATAACTTTATGCAATGACAAGTATGAATTAGTCAATACTGAAATTTCTGAAAATTTATTTATTGCATATTAATTAACAGACATCTGTTCAGTATTCCTGAAGCTAACTTTCATGAAAATTTGACCAAGTTTCAGTATTAAATAAGTAAGAAAATCAACACTATAACTTTATGCAATGACAAGTATGAATTAGTCAATACTGAAATTTCTGAAAATTTATTTATTGCATATTAATTAACAGACATCTGTTCAGTATTCCTGAAGCTAACTTTCATGAAAATTTGACCAAGTTTCAGTATTAAATAAGTAAGAAAATCAACACTATAACTTTATGCAATGACAAGTATGAATTAGTCAATACTGAAATTTCTGAAAATTTATTTATTGCATATTAATTAACAGACATCTGTTCAGTATTCCTGAAGCTAACTTTCATGAAAATTTGACCAAGTTTCAGTATTAAATAAGTAAGAAAATCAACACTATATCTTTATGCAATGACAAGTATGAATTAGTCAATACTGAAATTTCTGAAAATTTATTTATTGCATATTAATTAACAGACATCTGTTCAGTATTCCTGAAGCTAACTTTCATGAAAATTTGACCAAGTTTCAGTATTAAATAAGTAAGAAAATCAACACTATAACTTTATGCAATGACAAGTATGAATTAGTCAATACTGAAATTTCTGAAAATTTATTTATTGCATATTAATTAACAGACATCTGTTCAGTATTCCTGAAGCTAACTTTCATGAAAATTTGACCAAGTTTCAGTATTAAATAAGTAAGAAAATCAACACTATAACTTTATGCAATGACAAGTATGAATTAGTCAATCTGAAATTTCTGAAAATTTATTTATTGCATATTAATTAACAGATATCTGTTCAGTATTCCTGAAGCTAATTCTACTGAAAATTTGACAAAGTTTCAGTATTAAATAAGTAAGAAAATCAACACTATAACTTTATGCAATGACAAGTATGAATTAGTCAATACTGAAATTTCTGAAAATTTATTTATTGCATATTAATTAACAGATATCTGTTCAGTATTCCTGAAGCTAACTTTCATTAAAATTTGACCAAGTTTCAGTATTAAATAAGTAAGAAAATCAACACTATAACTTTATGCAATGACAAATATGAATTAGTCAATACTGAAATTTCTGAAAATTTATTTATTGCATATTAATTAACAGACATCTGTTCAGTATTCCTGAAGCTAACTTTCATGAAAATTTGACCAAGTTTCAGTATTAAATAAGTAAGAAAATCAACACTATAACTTTATGCAATGACAAATATGAATTAGTCAATACTGAAATTTCTGAAAATTTATTTATTGCATATTAATTAACAGACATCTGTTCAGTATTCCTGAAGCTAACTTTCATGAAAATTTGACCAAGTTTCAGTATTAAATAAGTAAGAAAATCAACACTATAACTTTATGCAATGACAAGTATGAATTAGTCAATACTGAAATTTCTGAAAATTTATTTATTGCATATTAATTAACAGACATCTGTTCAGTATTCCTGAAGCTAACTTTCATGAAAATTTGACAAAGTTTCAGTATTAAATAAGTAAGAAAATCAACACTATAACTTTATGCAATGACAAGTATGAATTAGTCAATACTGAAATTTCTGAAAATTTATTTATTGCATATTAATTAACAGACATCTGTTCAGTATTCCTGAAGCTAACTTTCATGAAAATTTGACCAAGTTTCAGTATTAAATAAGTAAGAAAATCAACACTATAACTTTATGCAATGACAAATATGAATTAGTCAATACTGAAATTTCTGAAAATTTATTTATTGCATATTAATTAACAGACATCTGTTCAGTATTCCTGAAGCTAACTTTCATGAAAATTTGACCAAGTTTCAGTATTAAATAAGTAAGAAAATCAACACTATAACTTTATGCAATGACAAGTATGAATTAGTCAATACTGAAATTTCTGAAAATTTATTTATTGCATATTAATTAACAGATATCTGTTCAGTATTCCTGAAGCTAATTCTACTGAAAATTTGACAAAGTTTCAGTATTAAATAAGTAAGAAAATCAACACTATAACTTTATGCAATGACAAATATGAATTAGTCAATACTGAAATTTCTGAAAATTTATTTATTGCATATTAATTAACAGACATCTGTTCAGTATTCCTGAAGCTAACTTTCATGAAAATTTGACAAAGTTTTAGTATTAAATAAGTAAGAAAATCAACACTATAACTTTATGCAATGACAAGTATGAATTAGTCAATACTGAAATTTCTGAAAATTTATTTATTGCATATTAATTAACAGACATCTGTTCAGTATTCCTGAAGCTAACTTTCATTAAAATTTGACCAAGTTTCAGTATTAAATAAGTAAGAAAATCAACACTATAACTTTATGCAATGACAAGTATGAATTAGACAATACTGAAATTTCTGAAAATTTATTTATTGCATATTAATTAACAGATATCTGTTCAGTATACCTGAAACTAATTCTACTGAAAATTTGACAAAGTTTCAGTATTAAATAAGTAAGAAAATCAACACTATAACTTTATGCAATGACAAGTATGAATTAGTCAATACTGAAATTTCTGAAAATTTATTTATTGCATATTAATTAACAGACATCTGTTCAGTATTCCTGAAGCTAACTTTCATAAAAATTTGACCAAGTTTCAGTATTACATAAGTGAGAAAATTGACACTATAACTTTATGCAATGACAAGTATGAATTAGACAATACTGAAATTTCTGAAAATTTATTTATTGCATATTAATTAACAGATATCTGTTCAGTATACCTGAAACTAATTCTACTGAAAATTTGACAAAGTTTCAGTATTAAATAAGTAAGAAAATCAACACTATAACTTTATGCAATGACAAGTATGAATTAGTCAATACTGAAATTTGTGAAAATTTATTTATTGCATATTGATTTTAGCACCAAAAAATAAAAACTGAATAAAATTAGTTTTGCACCATTGGTTAAGAAAATTAATAAAAGATATGCCTTGTTAATAAAATCATACAAGGTACTTATTAAATAAGGTCTCACGTTAGGTGGCGTTACCCAAGTTTATTGATATGCATTCTACAGAGTGTCCAAAATTTAGTGTCAAACTTTTCAACTTTAAACTTTAAAGCACTTTATATTTCTTATTTTAAATTGGAGCCCCTGTATATTTTTATGTCATTCTATGTAGAATTAAAAGACGAACATTTTTCCTAATTACAACTCTATCGTAATTCCTAACACATTAAAGGTTATGTGCAGAAAACTCGATTTATCAACAATTCCTATGGCCATTTTAATTAATCAAAATCGAAGGTGGGTTTGAAAAACAATTTATTGACATTAAAGTTTAACAAAGTGACAAGAGCCAATGTTGACTGTAGTAATATAAAACTTTAAAAGCTTTTTTAGCTAAGGTCTTTATACCCAAAATACCAAACTTATTTTTTATTCGATTGCATCATAAGATAGTATTTTTCGGTATGAAAATATGGACGAAAAGGCCATCATTTTGCTAAAGACCATAGTTGCTAGGTAACGGTCTTTTTCGTCCTAAGCCAAAAATATTTTTCGGCAGCAAAAATAAAAAAGTCAATGGTTGATTAATGTATGGCATAACATGGCGCTTACCATAGAATAGTGAGACCATACAGTCGAAGATTTCATTTGTTGAAACAATATTTTAGAAATATGCCGGTAAAGCATTCTCAAACGAGTTTTCTGCAAACATCTTTTAATGTGTTAGGAATTGATACAGGGTTGTAATTAGGAAAAATGATTGTCTTTTAATTCCACGTGGAATTACATAAAAATATACTGGGGTGCCAATTTAAAATAAGAAAAATAAAGTGCTTAAAATATAATTAAAATAAAGTTTGAAAAGTTTGACACTAATTTTTGGACACTCTGTATAATGCATATCAATAAAACTTGCTTAACGCAACTGTCAGACCTTATTTAATGAGTACCTTGTATGGTTTTAATAAGAGGCACTATTTTTATCCGTTATTAATTTTCTTAACCAATAGTGCAAATCTGATTTTTTTCAGTTTTTATTTTTTTGTGTTTATATCACTAAACTGATTTCAATAAAATTTTATGGGTATGTAGGCACCCATAAAAGGCACCCAAATAAGCAACAAAAAATATACCATGCAATCTAAAAATATACATCATGATGACGTCACACTTTTTTGGGACACCCTGTATAATCAAAAATATTTTCCTGAAATGCACCCCAGAATGCAAGTAAAGTCTGCAAAATATCAAATTCCTAACTCAATTAGTAACTGAGCTATAGAAGAAGGGAGGTGAAATGACGGACCCTGTATATAACTTTCTGATTTAACCAGCATGAAATATCAATTTCTGAAAATTTATCTAATTTCTGTTCTGTATATTGCATGCCAGATTTAATTATAGAATTATCAATTACTTAAATTACTGTAATATAATTAATTTATGCTTTGTATATTTCATGCCAGATTTGTACACAGTATACCTACATACAATTCTTCTGCAAATTTGAGGAAGATTCTGATTTAAATGAGTGAGATAATCGAATATACAACTTTCTGATTTGACCAGCATGAATTATCAATTACTGAAATTTCTGAAAATTTCATGTTTTGTATATTTCATGCCTGAGTTGTATACAGTATACCTTCATACAATTCTTCTGCAAATTTGAGGAAGATTCTGCTATAAATAAGTGAGAAAATCGAACATATAACTTTCTGATTTGACCAGCGTGAATTAATCAATTAATGAAATTTCTAAAAAATTAATTAACTCATGTTTTGTATATTTCATGCCAGACTTGTATACAGTAAACCTGCAGACAATTCTTCTGCAAATTTGAGGAAGATTCTGCTTTAAATAAGTGAGGAAACAAATATACAACTTTCTGATTTGACCAGGACGAATTATCAATTACAGAAATTTCTGAAAATTTAATTAATTCATGTTTTGTATATTTCATACCTGATGTGTATACAGTATACTTGCATACAATTCTTTTGCAAATTTAAAGCAGAGTCTGTTTTAAATAAGTGAGAAAATTGAATGTATAACTTTCTGATTTGACCAGCAAAAATGATCAATTAACGAAATTTCTAAAAATTTAATTAATTCATGTTTTGTATATTTCATGCCAAATTTGAATACAGTATACCTGAAGAAAATTCTTCTTGTCTGCAGGTATACTGCATACACATTTGGCATGAAATATAGAAAACATTAATTACTTAAATTTTCAGAAATTTATTTAAAAAACTGTGCAAATTTGAAGAAGATTCCGCATTAAATAAGTGAGAAAATCGAACATATAACTTTCTGATTTGACCAGCAAAAATTATCAATTAACGAAATTTCTAAAAATTTAATGAATTCATGTTTTGTATATTTCATGCCAGATTTGTATACAGTACCTGCAGACAATTCTTCTGAAAATTTGAGGAAGATTCTGCTTTAAATTAAGTGAGAAAACAAATATATAACTTTCTGATTTGACCAGCATGAATTATCAATTACTGAAATTTCTGAAAATTTAATTAATTCATGTTTTGTATATTTCATGCCAGAGTTGTATACAGTAAACCTTCATACAATTCTTCTGCAAATTTGAGGAAGATTCTACTATAAATAAGTGAGAAAATCGAACATATAACTTTCTGATTTGACCAGCGTGAATTAATAATTAATGAAATTTGTGAAACTTTAATTAATTCATGTTTTGTATATTTCATGCCAGATTTGTATACAGTACCTGCAGACAATTCTTCTGCAAATTTGAGGAAGATTCTGCTTTAAATAAATGAGAAAACAAATATATAACTTTCCGATTTGACCTGCATGAATTATCAATTACTGAAATTTCTGCAACTTTAATTCATTCATGGTTTGTAGATTTCATGGCAGATTTGTACACAGTATACCTGCATACAATTCTTCTACAAATTTGAAGAAAATTCTGCTGTAAATAAGTGAGAAAATTGAATATATAACTTTGTGATTTAACCGGCATGAATTATCAATTACTGAATTTTCTGAAAATGTATCTAATTTATGTCTTATATATTTCATGCCAGATGAAATATTTACAGCATACCTGAATACAAATCCTCAGAAACTTTGACCGCGAATATGTCTTAAATAAATGAGAAAATTGAGTTATTAACTTTCCGAGTTGACCAGTATAAGTTATCAGACACTGAAATTTCTGAAAATTTACCTGACGGATATTTTGAAAATTTTATGCCGGATCTGTATACAGTATGTCTCAATACAGAGCCTATGAAAAATTGACCACGAATATGTCTTAAATAAGTGAGAAAATCGAGTTATTAACTTTCGGAGTTGACCAGTATAAGATATCAGTCACTGATATTTCTGAAAATTTATGTAACAGACATTTTGAAAATCTTATGCCAGATCTGTATACAGTATACCTGAATACAAAACCTCTGAAAATTTAGCCTCGGATATAAGTGAGACAATCGAGTTATTAACTTTCCGAGTTGACCAGTATAAGTTATCAATCACCGAATATTCTGAAAATTTATCTAATGGATATTTTGAAAATTTTATGCTAGATCTGTATACAGTATACCTGAATATAAATCTTCTGTAAATTTGACCTCGAATATGTCTTAAATGAATGAGAAAACCGAGTTATTAACTTTCCGAGTTGACCAGTATAAGTTATCAGTCCCTGAAAATTCTGATAATTTATCTAACGGATATTTTGAAAATTTTATGCCAGATCTGTATACAGTATACCTGAATATAAATCTTCTGTAAATTTGACCTCGAATATGTCTTAAATGAATGAGAAAATCGAGTTATTAACTTTCCGAGTTGACCAGTATAAGTTATCAGTCCCTGAAAATTCTGATAATTTATCTAACGGATATTTTGAAAATTTTATGCCAGATCTCTATACAGTATACCTGAATATAAATCTTCTGTAAATTTGACCTCGAATATGTCTTAAATAAATGAGAAAATCGAGTTATTAACTTTCCGAGTTGACCAGTATAAGTTATCAGTCCCTGAAAATTCTGATAATTTATCTAACGGATATTTTGAAAATTTTATGCCAGATCTCTATACAGTATACCTGAATATAAATCTTCTGTAAATTTGACCTCGAATATGTCTTAAATGAATGAGAAAATCGAGTTAATAACTTTCCGAGTTGACCAGTATAAGTTATCAATCACCGAATATTCTGAAAATTTATCTAATGGATATTTTGAAAATTTTATGCTAGATCTGTATACAGTATACCTGAATATAAATCTTCCGTAAATTTGACCTCGAATATGTCTTAAATGAATGAGAAAACCGAGTTATTAACTTTCCGAGTTGACCAGTATAAGTTATCAGTCCCTGAAAATTCTGATAATTTATCTAATGGATATATAGAAAATTTTATGCTAGATCTGTATACAGTATACCGGAATAGAAATCTTCTGAAAATTTGACCACGAATATGTCTTAAATGAATGAGAACATCGAGTTATTAACTTTCCGAGTTGACCAGTATAAGTCATCAGTCACCGAATATTATGAAAATTTATTTAATGGATATATTGAAAAATTTATGCCAGATCTGTATACAGTATACCGGAATACAAATACTCTAAAAATTTCACCACGAATATGTCTTAAATAAGTGAGGCAATAGAGTTATTAACTTTGAGAGTTGACCAGTATAAATTATCAGTTACTGAAATTTCTGAAAATGTATCTAACGAATATTTTGAAAATTTTAGGCTTGATATGAATATAGTATACCTTAATACAAATCCTCTGAAAATTTGACCACGAATATGTCTTAAATAAGTGGGAAAATCGAGTTATTAACTTTCCAAGGTGACCAGTGAGTTATCAGTCACTGAAAATTCTGAAAATTAATTTAATAGATATTTTTAAAAGCATAAATTATCAATTACTGAAATTTCTGCAAATTGAATTAATTCATGTTTTGTATATTTCATTCTAGATTTGTATAGAGAATACCTGCACACAATTCTTCCGCAAATTTGAGGAAGATTCAGTTTTAAATAAGTGAGAATATCGAATATATCTTTCTGATATGACCAATATGAATTATCAATTACTGAAATTTCTGCAAATTTAATTAAATCATGTGTATAGTTCATGCCAGATTTGTATACAGTATACTTGCATATAATTCTTCTGCTTATTTGAGGATGATTCTGCTTTAAATAAGTGAGAAAATCGAATATATAACTTTCTGATTTGACCAGCAAATAGATACAAATGAAAATAATTTTTATTGCAACATTTATTTTGTTGAAAAGCAGAAGCTAAAACTAAATTAGTATCGTTTCATTTGACTTAGGTATGTGTAAAATGTTTGCAAGTGTTTTGGTTGAAATAACAAAAGTATTTTCATATAAGTATCTGTGTATTACGAATGTGTGAATTAGCTGTATGTATTATATTTTGAATTGATTATTTTTTATAATTAGCGTTCGAAATAAGCTTGTAGTTACTGATAAGTTATAATGTATGTAAAATGTAATAATTGTGTGTTGAAGTTATAATTTTATGAAACGCAGATCAATTTGGGCAGTAAATAGAAGGCAAATAAAATAGAGGATACAGAGATGCGCAAAAAAATGTTTTGTGGAAAGTGCAGGTATTAAATCGGTAAATGCGTAGTTCCGAATTTCATGCAATAATGATTAATTAATATAAAACTAATTTGATGAATATTGCACATGAAATTTGGAGCACCTAGAAGAAAACCGAAATCGCTCGTTTTTGCGCTTTGAAATTTCCGGTGCGTACAAACGTGCGATTTCCGATAAATCAATCAAATCCTACCTTAGGAGATTAGCCCTCTTCGCTTGAAGACAATTGAACCTTCGCGTGGGCGTCTTCAGATGCGTGGATGGGATCCACAAGGCCCCAGAGTGAATTTCGAAATCGTTCTTGTTGGTGGTCACCACAGGGCCCCCTCAGATGGCGAATGATCATCTCTTGAAGTCCCGGGGTGCGCCCTTTGCGGGATTCGGGGGACGTATCTGGAATGCACAGTGTTAGATGCAGAATAATTCACCGACTACAAAAGCGTGTTCAGACCTGAGCCTGTGGCCGAGCGCACGAGGCACGTTTTTGCTGCAAAAACTCTTTAACAATGCTTTGTGCGTCTTATCGGCAATCTCGAGGCGAAAGCGATTGCCAGGCTCTAATGCGACGCAAAATTAACACGTGTAGAAAAAACGTTCATTTATACTGCGGGAATTATTAAAACGACGGACATAAATTTGAATCTTATTTTAAGATTAATTAATTAATACATTATTGCTCGTTCGTGCATTGCTTGCGCCACTAGAAATCGCGTAAACGACATTAAAACGTATCACTGCAGTGTTTTCATTCCGCATTTTCACCGATTGAACCCCTCAAACACAGCCAGCTTGCGGTTTTGTGTAGAAAATGTTGGGCATTTTCATGAAAACCAATCGGATTGTAAGAGTAACGTTACAATTTTGCATGGAAATATATGAGATTTTACATCTTAAGCTAAGCGTACTCTTGGCCAAAATTTCAACAGAATTAGCAATTTTCAATAATTTATTTTTATAAAAATTCCTAGCGAAAAATGGAGAGTAAAAACATATGTAATTCAATTAGTCGTAATTATTTCAACCAAAATTTGTAATATTAAACTCATACGTTTTTTAAAATATCACAAAAACTACCGCATCAATAATAATACAATTTCCTAAAACAATTGAAGGATATGTTGTTATGTATTACATAAAATGGGAATCATATCCAATGTTTAAAAGTTGAGATATTTAGATGATTTGATATTATGTGATATTCTTAAATTTTGTTTATACTTTATCAGTGATATTTTACAAACTGGCGTATTGATATTAGTAAAATTTGTTACCGATATTGAGTAATATGCCTTTATTTAAAATATTTAATTTCATAAATATCCAATGCTTGATTATAGAGATATTTGGTTTTTACTGTGATCATGCACTTTTATGTTCTGTGTCTCACATTTATATCATACGTTTTAGAAATATCTCAAAAACTAGCGCATCAATAATATTACAATTTACTAAAGCAATCGAAGGATATGTTGTTATGTAGTACAAAAAATGGGAATCATATCCAATGTTTAAAACTTTAGATATTTATGACAATTTGATAATTTGTGATGTTCTTAAAATTTACTCATACTTTACCATATTATCTTACAAACTGACGTCTAGATAGTACCAAAATTTATTACTGACATTAGGTAATAGCTTTTATTTAAAATATTTAATTTCATAAATATCCAATGCGTGATTTTAGAGATACTACTAACTACGTCTAGTTGCTTAATAACCAAGTAACTTTTATCGTCGTACCAGATTTTTTTTTTTAATTACAGTAAGAATTGATATGTTCGTAGTAATCATTTAAATGTTATTGTTATTGCAAAATAAATTAAATATTGACAGGATAATTAAAAATGTGTGAGAAATAATTAAAAAATGTACATTAATCACAGAAATTTTGGCAGCAGTAATAGCTATTTAGACAAAATGATTGCAATTTTAACTGAAGTCTTTCCAACTTCGACAACAACCATAGAAATATTGTTGGTTACCATTAAAATTAAATAATTGCAAAATTTGGCAGTAATCAATTCAATTTTAACCATAATCAATGAAATTTTTAAAGTGATCAATAAAATGTTGACAGTATAATAGAAAATTTGTGAGAAAGAATAAAAAATAATACAGTAATTAACGAAATTTGTACAGCAATAATTGTAATTTATACATAATAAATGAAATTTGAATAGCAATCTTAGAATCCTTTACAGCAATCATTAAAATATTATGAGTTACCATTGTGAAACTTAAAATAATTAAAAATTTGATGGTAATTTTGACAGTGATCAATGAACTTTCAAAGTAAAATTAAAATGTTGGCAAAATAAATGAAATCCTGACAAAATAATTCAAAATTTAACAGAAATTATTAAAACATTTACGGTAATCATTAAAATTTTGGCTAAACATGTATTTATACAAAATAATTAAAAATAAAACCTAATAAACAGCATGTTTAGCCTAAGATATTTTTTACGTGTAATAACCCAAATTAGGTGATCATCAATTTATGGAACTTGGGCAAATTGTATTTTTAGTATTTTGAATTGCAAATTTTTATTACTAAAAAATTAAGAATTTAAAGCATAGAATATCAAGATTTGCAAATAAGTCACGTTTAAGTAAAATTTTAGTACATGCCACCTCTGGCACGCGTGCCATAGGTTCGCCATGCGTGTCCTATGAGATTCACTTACAATTTTAAATACATTTCCGGCAATTTTCCATAAGATTTCTGAACAATCTTCTATGAAATTGGTTATGACATTTCATGGCAAAGTCAACTTGATATTCGGGCACAATTTTCTATCAGATATATCAACAATTCAATTACAATGAAGAAAAATATTTGACAGCAATGTTTCATGATTAATTTTCAATAATTTTCAATTTTCATATATTAATTATCTACCAATTTTCTATAACATTTTGCCAGAGATTTTATGGTAATTTTCAATGAGATATCCCAGCACAATTTCCCAAGAGATTTTTCAATATTTATTTAAAGTACCCATGCACTATTTTGAACATCCTAAACTGCGAATATGAATTCATCCAACCCTTCAGAAGGCACAGATCATTATTGCATGATGCTACAATTCTAGCCCCATATTTAATAAATATTGTTTCATATCTCACCAAACTTTCAGGCTTTTAATTTATTTCATACACATTTATCGACTTTCAAGCAATTTTAGACAATTTGCAATAATCACTTGTATATTTTATTTGGGTTCGTTTTTAAAGTTTTTCACATTGTGATACAATTTAAAATAAAAAAAGAAAAAGGAAACCCCAAAATCATATGTGCAATCATCAGTACTATTCGTTGCTTCGAAGAAAAGTGTTCAGAGATCTGATATGAAAGTGTATAAATGATTCATTTAAAAGCGCGTTTCGTAATTTTCCCTCAAAAGTAAACATAATTGTCGAATGAATTTGATTCAGGTACTAATAGATTTTAGAACGAACAATTAAAATATTGACACTCGGATTATTACTAGTTATGAATAATGCTTGCCAATTGCTACTGGGGTTCTCCCTTTATTCTAATTTGAGGGTCATTTGTTTGCACGACACGAAGGCAGTCGTGAATGCAAATCCTCGACAAGAATCAGTAACAGAGTGGGTGAATGTTTCAAGGGATGAATGTTTCAAGCTAAAATCAGATAAAATCTGCTTTTTTGGAGAAAAAATGTTACACGGTCACGGTCATAACTAGTCACGGTTATTAGAAATTGAAGTTCCTACCTTTAGAATCCGATGGCGGACTTGTAGTTTTGCTGCAAAATTTAGTCCGATGAAGAATCTAACGGTACCGGCAGTCCTGGGATGTCGCAAATACTTTCAGCTCTTGATGATATTCCATTTTCCAATTCAACGAAACAATTACTCTTTCCTAAGAAGTTAACGTGTATTAATATAGTGCAATATTACAAATATAAATGCTTAAGTTTTAGTTTTACTTAGTTTGTGACATAAAAGCAATAAATGGTATTTTTGCTAAAATCTGATATGTATTAAAATAAAATTTTGCGAAATTGTGGTACGCAGTCAAATACATTACATACTCAATTAAAAATAACAACTATTTATGTTAAGTTTATAACCAAAGATTAAAAAATATCAACGCAGTAATTAATAGTATTGAATAATGTTGAATCAATAAAAAACAAATACAGAAAACTTTTGAAATATTAAAATTAATTCATAACTTGATGTGATAAATATAAATATTACTACCTTGTAATTCCTCCGAAGATTAGCAAAACTTTAAAGAGACAGTTGATTCGGTGAAGTAACCATCGGAGATGATCACTGTTCCTCGCCAGGTAAACAAATTCATGTCAGTTCTGGGTTGCATTAAAAGATGGTCCATTTACCAATTCAATGAAGGTGTTTGTTGTTCTGAAATATTAAAAATTATTTTACTGAGTTTGGCTGTTTTTTTGAAGCAAATTGAAATTAAAGTTGGAAAAATTTTGCAAGTAACATCGATAGTATTTACATGTATGTATCTAATTATTTTAAATGAATATATTAGCATTGCAAATTTTAAAAGTCTGCACGAAATGTTAGAAATTATGTAAGATAATTATTGTTCAAAGTAATTTTGTGAAAAAATGTGCAGCCAATTAATTTAAAATCGAACCAGCCGTAATTTCAAACTACACACTTAAATAAATTGCGTGCATTAATTATTTGGATTTAGTACTCGTTTGGAACAAATTATTTCACGTGAATTTGTGGATTATTCATTAAGAAAATGGAATCGAACGTTTCTTGCGATAGTTTTGAAGCATACAAGCGTGCAATTTCAATAAAATCGACAAAATCCTACCTATAACATATATCCCTCGTCGCTTGAAGTCAATTGAAGCCTCCCCCGGTTGTTTTCTTGTCTGTAGATGCGTGGGGTTCTTTTTGTGGGTGTTGAAGGATTGTCCATTGTCTGTCGAAATTTCTTGGGGAACCAAAAACGCACCTTTGCAATACGAGAGATACACGCGCACTGCGAGCGACCTTCGACTTGCTGCGTACATACACGCACTTTTTGTCCAAGATTCTTTAATTTTTTGAATAGGCCTTTGTGCATTGTGTACATTACCTCGCAACATCGGCCAAAATTTAAATGTTAAGCGAGGTTTGGACGTATTTAAAATGCACACCAATGCACACGTTGAAAAAACGAGTGCCAGTGATAATTTCTGAAAGAGGCAATCAGGGGTAGACTTGGGGGTTTTGCCAGTCCTGGGGCTCAGAATTATCCTCACTATCAGAATTAGTCAGATGTCTCACTTCGTTTCGGTCTCATCCACTGCGTTGAGTAAGGAGTATGTAAAATGTTACGTAGCTTGAATTTGTTAATTGCTTAAGTAAAACTTCGTAATAAACTGCAATATTTATGCAAGAATATAACAACAAACTAAATCATTTGTTGTCATTTACGTGAGACACATGTGATGTAAGTCGGGGGATACCTGTTCCCCAATATAAACATCTCATAATAATAATAATTATAATAACAATAATTCCTACTGCTCCTCTACTTATATATCCTACCCTAGCCTAATCTTAATACTCGATTAGAGATTGGACCCCACAAACCATTAAATACAAAAAATCTAAAATACAGAAATGTAAGTCAAAGAAACAACAAAAAATTTAAACAATAAATAACAACAATATAATGAGGATAACATATAAAGTGTTTCTGTAAAAGCTGTCAACTTCTTCGTAAGAAATTCTAGATTAAAAATATCTTCAGTTATTGTTGTTAAATAATAAAAACTGTAATAATTCTTCTGATGAAAAGAGCGAATATTTAAAAACGGTTGTTGAATTAGTTGAACAGAAAAGATATTACGGAAACTTAATCTATCTGGATTAAATTTAAATAATTGGTTATTACGCAACTGTGTAATCTCTGGATGAACTTTAGATTCTATTAATCCCCAAAAGTAATTAATGGTAATGCACTATGCATGGTCACCACTCACGATCTAAAGCTTTGACTCGGTCAGCCAAGAGAACGTCTGCGGCTTCCTGTCGGCCGAAGGGTTGATTACCACGTTGATTAGCGAAGGCCCATTGGTGACTTTCAATGCAGCCTGGAGGGCCGACTGGAGCTCAGGAATAGTCTTGCAAAAGTGACCCTTCTTATCAAACAAGCCCATCATGTTTTCGTAGCGCGTTACTGTCGAGAGAATGGTCGGAGGAACCCTGAAATAAGTAAACACATGTGAACTCACAATCACGACAAAAAAAAAATTTGCAAAATCACTTGACTCCGATAAGAGGCAATATCAAATGCAATTTGTTTACAAGTTTCAGTTGTGTTCTCACAGATTTATTTAACTACATAATATATAACCTCAAAACCTATTGCTAGACAGTACGGCTCAACGCACAATGTCTCAGTACTTCTTGATTATAAAAAAATAACTAAATATAAATAAATAAATATTACCCTGTTGCAAAACCTGACACAGCAGAGCCATGCAAGTCCATTGCACTTCTGTCGATATACAATAATTAGTTGTAAGCAATATTTGTACATAGGTTAAGTATACTAACTTTATCAATAATGCCAACCCAATGGCACTTTGACAATTGATATCAATAATGGATACAAAAACAAAAGACACTGCTATGAGTGGTCTCATAGCAATGCTATGAGTTGTAATGTCCGTTAAACATTTTATTTGTGACTCTGTTTGGGCACGTGCTTTACCTCCTTGCCGAGTATCCCTACAGTCGCTATAAGTTTCCTAACTTATAGCCGCTTATAACACGGATCACCAAAATCATTAATAACAAAAAATTAAATCCAAACATAAAAGTCACCTATATTATGTTTGTTTGGGTCAGGTTAGACTTGGTCGGTGCATTAAATAATGACTGAAAAGTAGTCATTTACTTACGTTTTCGTAGGATCTTTCGCCTCCTGCATCTCATCGTAAACCTCCTTATCCGTTCCTCCGTATATGCCAGAGTTGTTGACCACAATTATGACTATGGGAAGCTTGTATCTATGCATGGTCTCGATTTCCATGCCAGAGAAGCCAAAGGCCGAGTCGCCTTCCACACAGATGACGCGTTTGCTGGGCTCGTATTGGCGGCAATACAGCGCAGCGGCAACGGCAAACCCTGGGCCTACCTAGAATTTGAATTATAAAAAATTAGGCAATTAAGCCTACCGAACAAAATGGGGCAGGAATCGGATTTTCCAAACTTTGCAAAATCAAACATTAAAATGAATAATCCAAATTAGGAAACTGAGTTGCTGCTTATTTACCCCCATTGTTCCAAAGGTGCCAGCATCGAGCCTGTGCCTCGGAAGCTCGTTCATCAACATTGTCCTGCCGATATCCATCGTATTTGCGCCTTCACTCACGATGATGCTGTTTTTCGGCAACAATTCTTGAACGTGGTGAAATACGGCATAGTAACTTAACGGAGTCGATACATCCAAAGACATTTGCTGGAAATTGATTAACAATTTAAAATCCTACTACAATACACTTCGGACTGCCTGCAAAGATTTATTTTTAATGATTTAGTCTCTGTCGATTAATGATTTGTGAGAATAACAAGCCCCACATGCAATTTAATGCAGGTCATCTGTCATACATTGAAATCAAGAAAACTAATCCTGTTCTCACCATATGGAACTGAGTAATTAATTCGGATGCTTAATGAATTATAATTCTCAAATACTAACATGTACGTTACGTCGATTATCCTCGCACTTCTTCCTCAAAACGCCCCACCAGTCGGAAATATTACCATTACGTCTTTGTAATCCATTGAGCAACTCTTTAAGTGCAGGCTTCAAATCTGCCTGAATTCCCACAGTTGACTTCACACTATTATTAAGCTCCTCTGCACACACATCGATTTGCACCACTTTGACTCCAGCATCATACCTGTAATAATAAAAGCAGACACAAATAAATATCAGAAACAAAATGGTTGTTAATTTGTAGGAAATGGCTACTATTTTAAGTGCTCGGATCGCACTAGAGTATTTATTTTTTAAGTTTTTATGTGCTAACTCATGAGAATCAGCAGCTTTGACCGGTGATACACAACCTCAACCACCTCAACCGACATCTAAATAATATTAATCAACAGTAAATTATTTATAATCTGCTAAACCATTCTCTAATAATGCCCGGTTGCATCAACGCGAGTTAAATATTAACTTGGGGTTATAAATACAACTCAGAGTTAACCTTTATAAATGTGTTACTCCACATAATCAAATTTTGATGCTACTGATCGAAACGTCACTCTGACATAAATATATATGTCAGGGTTACATAACCCGAGTTAAAACAATGTTGATGCAACGGGGCATTAAAGATCCAAGTTACAAAAAAACCCATGTAGTCAGCAAAATATTGTATTAAAAAATGTTCTGGATCATCATCATACCTTGGGGGTCTTCCAAAATGCAGCATCCAATTTAGCCTGGCGCCGAGCAACAGCACTACATCGGCTTTCTGCAATGCCAACGATCTGGCCGGGGCTATGCTATAGGGGGAGCTATCAGGCATCACGCCTTTGCCCATTGGAGTGGCCAGGAATGGCCACTTCATGGTGTCTACTAGTTGGCGGACTTCGTTCTCGGCTCGTGCGTATGCCGCCCCTTTGCCCACAATGACGAGCGGCCGTTTGGCGTTGGCCAGGACTTCAATGGCCTGGCTGATGGACGTTGGATCCGGATAGATTATCGGGACCTCAGGTGAAGCATACTGAGGCGATATAGTGTCAACCGCCACCCTAGCTTGAAGCATATTCCCGGGAAAATCTGGAAAATTATATCACGTCATGGTCAAATTTAATTTCTCATATAATAAGCAGTGATGATTTATAAATTAGAATTTCTGAAACCATGTTGTACTTAACAAATATTGTATTGTATTGCATTATATAGCTAAAAATGTTGTAAAGAAAGGGCTAGCTAAGTATGAGTTACACAGGGTGTAACAAAAATCATGCACAAAACTTAAGTATGTTATACAGAGTGTAACAAAAATCTTTTTGTGTGGGTTGTTGGGAAATAATTAAAGAAATTGGCAGGTTAGTAAGTTTTATTTTCGGAAATAAAATTTTGAAAATCCCCTCCCCAATAATTTATTTCCAAAAATTGAAATCTCAAATGTGCAAATTTGTTGAATTATTTCCCAGGAGCCCCCAAAAAAAGTTTCATGCATGATTTTTGTTACACCCTGTATAATGAAAGGTCAGATTCCAACTTGTTTCTTTGTTAACATTCATAAAACAATTGCAGTCTAACCCACATTTCAGATTGTTTTAATATATTTAATGATTGTATATTTGGCACCACTGACACTCCTCGACTTACCTAAATAAGCTACACCTGGACGTCCGAACCTCGTCAAGCGTACAGCTTTTTCAACATGCATTGGAATTAATGAGATGCTTGGTGGACGAGCAGCATATTTACAATAGGGTCTCGATAATTCTACCTGAAATTTTACAGCATTATTAATACCATCCAAGGCTCAAGAAAATAATAGAAAGAAGGGAATATTAAAGCACGTGTCTGTAGTCCGTACTTCAGCATAAGTTCGACTCAAGTCGTGTATTTAGTTGCATTTTGTGCATATAGAAAATACGCTACCAAATATCAGTGTTGTAATGTACTAAGATACATGTACCTAGATACATTTCTAAAGTTGTATCTAGATATATTTTTTCTGAAGTATCTGTATTGTATCTAGATACAAAAAAATGTATCTGTTACAATACTAAATTTCACGTTAATTACATACAATTAGCTATTGATTCATTATTGAGAGCATTATTATTATTTTTTAAATTTTTAGCTTGGGGCTTCGATTAATTTTCTCGGATTTAATTTAAGTTTGAGTCAGTAATTTGCTATTTCATTGTGAATTATTCTTGTATTTATTACGTATAATAGCCCGTCGAAAGCTGACAATGACGCATGCTTTTTTGAATAAACAATCACGTTTTTAATGCTCGTTTGTGTGCTTAAGTTACATGTAATAGAATGAAATGAAATTAGAAATGTATGTCGAATTCATGCAATATGTATCGATGAGTCATTGTCAGGACGGGACGAGTATACCAATAACTATAAGCAGACGATAAAAAATAAATTTAGTTTTGCACATTTTATTAAATATTTATGAGCATTTTCTTATGCATGTAAAATGCGTATGAAAAAGAAAACAATTTTTTGTGTTTGATTGGTTTTCCATGTATCTGAAGTGTATCTAGAACTAGATAACCAGAAGTAGAACTAGAAGTGTATCTGTATCTAGATCTTGTCTTGAAGTATCTAGATCTGTATCTGTAGATAGATACAATTTGAAATTTGTATCAATATATGTATCTAGATACATTTTTTCTAAAGTATCTGTATCAGTATCTAAATACCAAAAAAAATGTATCTGTTACAACACTGCCAAATATACGGCTTGAGTAGAACTGATGCTCAAGTACGGACTGTAGATATGGGCCTAAGTATCATCTGTATAAATTCAATAATTTAAGTAATAAATTTGTACGTCCTTAATCTTGATCAAGATACAATTTATTTACGTAAATTATTGAAATAATGAACCTTAATATGAGAATGATTACAAAATCTGTATTAATCTTATTACAACTCACCTGGTTACACTCTTGGAATCCCCCGATTCCTTCGTGATCCTGGGGCGCACTTCCTCCGATGACAATCAACGGCCAGCAGTTAACTTGGGCATTGGCCATTCCACCAAACGTATGTAGAAGCCCCGGTCCGGATACAACCAGACAGACTCCGGGTGTCCCAGTGAGGTACCCGATGGCTTGGGCGGCATAGCAGGCAGCCTGCTCGTTCCTCATTCCCACATAATGCAGCCCCACCTGTTGGAAAGTCATGCCGAGCTCAATGACGGGGAAGCCCACGATGCCAAACACATATTGGACGCCCTGAAAATATGAGAGAGGTTAACAAATATAATGTATTTAGTAGATTATAGATTGTATGTAGATTACATTTGTAGCTGTAATAAAGGTATTCTGAATAAGCGACAAAAGTTTGTCACCATCAATATTTTGTAGTAGACCAAAGAACCAGACTCGTGAAACAAAACTGATAACCTTCCTGGGCAACTAGAAATATGGTTGCTGGGGGGCACTTTAGCAGCATTCTCGACATCTCTATATCGTTGGCTTGCAAGTGAAATCACTTAAGTCAAAAACTATAAATTGTGAGAAACTGCAATTAAAGTTTTATTTCTGCTGTTACCTTTCCTACTTAGTCATTTAATAGGCAGGCAACGTAGGGGATTTTCAAGCGTTCTGTCCCGCCGTCCGCATTTGTCATCCCTGTCACGCCAATCTGTCTCAAATCTGTATGACAAGGATATCAGAAGCGGACGGCGGGACAGATCGCTTGAAAATCCCTTGTGTGCCTGCCTATTGAGTTAAGAATTTGGAAGTCCGGCTACAGGACCCTTTACTGTACCCCTACTGAGCCTGAGATTTGTTACAATTTAGTAAACCATCAAAATAAAACTTAACGAAAAACAGCCGAAAACTGACTAAGTGTATTTCACTTGTAAGCTGACGATATTTTAAATAGAGAATAGATCTTGAATTGTGTTTAGTAACAACTATATTTTATCTTACATTTGTAAACCAGTTTCAACTGGTTTTTCATCCCACGGATGTCTCCGCTATCTACCATTTGTGCTGGTATGTTCAAATTAAAAACAATGAAAATGTTACATTGTTTCTAACCTTACTTAATTAATTAAAGACCAAGTCGCAGTTAATTCCTGTTTACCTTGGTTTCCCTTTATAACTAATTATGGAGTCACCCACCTGATCTCTTAGGGCCTCCGCCAGCACGGTGTTTCCATCAATATCTTCCATTTTCTGCTAGCAAACTGGAGTTATGTTGAAGTGTTGCTCAGTTGGCCGACAACTGCACTTTGAACTCTAAACAAGTGAATATTGATAAGATAATTGTTCGTAATCCACTTGAAATATGTACGTTCATGCATATTCCATTCCAGACGTATCAGCCAAAATTTGGTGCCTCAACAGGCGTATGGGGACTTGCAAATATATTGTATAAATAAGTAGCACGTTCAAGTCACTTCCTTCCTTTATGTTATTTGTATTTATCATTTATATCGCTCCTAATAATTCAAATGAATTTAAATTCATTGAATGAATTCAAATTTATTCGTGAATCTTATTAAAAATATTGAAACAATATTTCAGACTGGTATATAAATTAATTCAGTGAAGTTAACTTTTTAGCGGCAATTTGAATAGCTTCATTTGTAACATCACAAATTGGATACAAAATTGAATTCATCACAATCAGCTGATCGCGATGACGAATAATGATCATGACGTGACCACCAGCCATTTTTTTTCTAACCTTACCTATCAAATAAATAGTGAATCTCAGCATAGAGTGTAAATACATTTATATTGGCCCCAAATTGTGCAATAAAGTCTCGTATTATTTTAGGTACTCATCTAAATAGTGGTACATACCCCCAAATTATAATTACTCCAAGGAACTTTGAAGCTACCCAAAATATAAAGACTTACCAAGCATTGGAATATTTCAGCCTAGATATTAGAGCGAATGCAATCAAGCAATAAATAAGTATGAATTCCGAGTCGCAACCGTCCTCCTCCGAGGAGAAGCCCAAATCGTTTGCCGAGAAGCAGGCGGAGCGCATGCAGCGCATGAGGTCGCTGCACAAGCAGCGCAACGAGGCGCGCACACAGAACCACCAGGAGGTGGTGGCCGAGGACGCCCGCATGAAGCTGCCGACGAACTTCGAGAGCCGCCGCCGCCAGGCCGAGTGGCTCCTCAACGACCAGAAGGCACGCAAGGAGGCCACCGAGAACGGCCTCGACTACGACCGCGTCAAGCTGCTCAACGTGTCGGCCCTCGAGGCCGAGAACTTCGAGCGCAAGCGCAAGAAGAAGAACCCCGACCAGGGGTTCAGCGACTTCGAGGCGGCCACCGTGCGGCAGTACAACCGGCTGATCAAGACCATGACGCCGAAGGACATGGACCACTACGAGGAGCAGAAGGAGAAGTACGGCGACGCATTTTACGGCGGCAAGCACGTCATCATACACGGACTGCACGAGGACAGGCCGCAGGCCGTGGATAACATGGTGAAGGACCTAGAGGCGCAGATCTCCAAGAGGGACAAGTACTCGAGGCGCAGGACGCACAATGATGACGCTGACATTGATTACATTAACGAGAGGAACGCCAAGTTCAATAAGAAGCTCGATAGGTTCTATGGTGAACACACTGCGGAGATTAAGCAAAATTTGGAGCGTGGAACTGCAGTATAAATTGGTTACAATACAGTCATAAAAACTCATTGTACATATGTGGTATAACAGACTATATTCATATGAATAATATTTACGACTTTCCAAAAGTGTTTTAAGTGGACAATTTTTCAATTACAAAAGTGTCATGTAACATACCGATAAACCACCAAAGAAATGTTTTTGTATAAGAAGTATATTTTTGTGCAGTGGCATTTTTTTTACCATTGGCAAATGCGATGAAGAGGATTGCACATGTTCAGATCCTGTCTATTGGTAACTCGTACATTCACTACCAATAAACGAGTGTTTGAGGCCCTCACTAACGCAACTATATTTCATTGACCAAACGAAACTTTGTAATTTCATATTGTAATTTAGTTCAATTGTTCAAAAAAAGCTAGGGAATAAATTTAAGCTGAATGTAACAAAGTAATATAAATAAATAGTACCTGCATAATGAATAAATCTAATTATTAGATCTTTGAGGATCATCTTTCAGTTTAAAAACTTTATGCGGATTAAATAAAATTAATGACGAAACAGTTAAAAAAATTAATAAAGAATTGAATGGTATTTCAAAGATTTTGTTTTATTGTCTCTGATTAACTTTAATTATTGCATAATTATCTTGAATGCTATTGTTGATAGTAGCATTGAAACATAATGAAGAAAACTTCATGAATTTCTTTGACCGTGTAAAGCAAATATAAAGTTTCCATTTTGGACACTACAGAGAAACTAACAAGCCATTTAAATCCTTCCGAGTCAAGGCTGCATTGTAAGTTTCCGGCGTAGAATTAGCTACAGCAGCAGAAAGGGGCCCTCATTGAGAAATAGAATTTTGTGAAAATAGAAATGAATTAGACAAACTTACTTGCTAGACGGCACAATTTCATTCAATAAAAATTTGTATTCGTGCAGGGCAAATTCAAATAATTGAAGTTCCAGAAATGAATTTTAGTTTATAAAACCGATTGCAACTTTACTGCCTGATAAATTTGAAGATATCCAACGCCAAATAATTTTTGTCATCTACCAATAACAGTTGGTAGTTTCTGCGTCGATTCCTGTAAACGTGTAAATCTGTGTTTAACAAAATAAGCTTTTTATTATATTTCAAAATACATACTTATTTACAATCATGGAGAGATTAGATAATAAACTTTTAATTCGGTATCACTGTTTTTTCACTTTTCTACAAATTTTTTTGTACAAAATAATATTTTTTTCAGGCTCTCCTATTCTCTCGCGCGAATCGTGGCTGCCAGCCTCGACGACCCGCTAAATCACCCAAGAGTGAACAATTCCTGAAACAGAGGAGTGATTAATGCGAATGGCGCAACGGATGACGATTTAAACTTACCCACTGACAGTACACTAAACAACGTAAACAACATGCAAGCACAGTTAACTCTACACGAGAAAAATAAAACACGCATGCAAAAAACATGAAGTTATAAATCAATAATAATAATAAGCGAGTTGATAAAGTGGTTCGAATTTTGTACAATGTCATGTTCCGTGAAGCGTAAATACAGTTTTGTCTGGGTATGGTGGCACCAGCATTGTGTATACATGGTGACTCAGGGGCTCGACTCACCAAAAATTTTCTTCTGCAAGGCACAACTAATAATAATGTATATAGTATGTACTGGATGATATCCTGTTAAAAATTGGCGGCTTATAAACTGCATTTAAATTATCTTCGCGATTTTGAAATAAATAAATTTCCTCCTTATAATGCAATTGTAAAATTTAAATCTTCACCAGTCATCATTATACATATTGGATGTTCTCATTAGACTTCGTACTCTGCTGTTGAATAGTGCATTTCAATCACTGATCTGATATATTGTAATATATCTCTATATTACAATATAGTGTAATATAGTGATCAGTGATTTGAACCTTTAGCCCATATTTTTTATGCGAGTAATCAAATCTAGTATCTTTAATGTCTTGTTTTGTGTTATGAACTTTCAAATAAGGGAAACATTTGCACTGTAGCATTGATTAACTAAATACATTTCTATACTCACTGACTGTAGTAAGTCATTACTAATGGTTAAACCATTCATAATCGTTACTCACATAAAAAAACACGGGCTATATACCCATATGACACTGCATTTCAGCTGCATGCATGAAATTGTACCCAAAAACCAAACGTTATTCGAGAGGTAAATTGTAAACTATATTAACTCACAAAATAAAATTCACGTAAATAGGCAATGTAGCTTATTACAGCAACAACTATTATTTTCACTGCAAAACACACCAAGCTCTCGCCTGAACCTTACTTCTGGTTATTCTAGGAGTAACGTGTATGTGTATATTATCACCAGGAGCCACAGACACTGCAACAGAATTAACATTTAAATGCGAGTTTTATTGCTAACATTACATATAGATAACAGAGTAAATATATACCAAAAATATTTTTTTGCACACAGAAACGGAAACGTTAATCGCATTCACCACAACAGCTCGTTTCAGACTCCCTTCGTATCAACTTTAAAGAACGGATGAATACTGAACATGTGAGGACAGACCTTTGCCGACAGAAATGTTTTCAAAAAGGTGTCAATTTATTTTAGAAGCAACATCAATTAGTGGTTGTATTAAAGATTTAGAAAACATGTGGTAAAACTTAAACAAATATGTGGTCAATTATGAATCTCTGATAATGATGGCACATTTGTTTCGATAAGTTGATCTGTAATCTTTAATCTGATAGTTAAGTTACAGCATCAACAATTTAAACTCATACCATCCGAATAGTTTGCGTACATTGAGTAAATGTTTGTTGAGTCTAAATTTATACTGCTAACAAATTGCCGTACTTCATATTTTCCTGTGGAAGAGTTATCAAACTAGCAACGAGGAAATACAAGTTCAATAGCCCCTATTCATGTAATCCAATCATTTCTATTCTATTGAATCGTTGTCAATAGTAGAAAGGTAAAAATGTGATGTAATTTTTAAAATTAAAATTGATAATCATCATACTAATAATGTGGACTGCAGAGTGGATTGTATTATAAGTAACGATTTCTTGCTTGAGCTATGAGCTTTTTGTTCACTACAAGATATTTCAAAGATATTTGAAATATTCTCAGAATCTTTATAAATGAAAGCTCTGGCCTTCAAATATTTGTCTGTGTGCAATTGTGGTGTGGATTATACGTAACGATTTCATGCAGGCATATTTGATAAACAATCAATCACAGCTTATTGTAGATATGTTCTCCCACTAAGAAAATTTTGGAACTAAATGCTGATTCATAGATTTATTAGCTGTGACAATGCTATCGCATAATCATTTTTAATGTGCATTCAACGCTGTTGAAAATACCCATAGGGATAGCATTGTCACAGCGAAGATTTGCATCGTGCAAGAAATCTTTGAATGAGCCTTAATGCTCATTTCACAAAATTTTCCGATCTTTAAATAACCAAAAACAAAAGCTTTCCATGTAATTTTTGTGATCGTGCTGTGAATTATATCTAACAATTCCGTGAAGGCATATTTGCAGAATAAACGATAACAGCTTGTTGCAGATACGTTCCCTCCCTACGAACTACAGCCCAATTACTTAAAGTGACCCCCTTATCTGAACAGTGATGCATTTTCAAGTGCATGGCATTTGTGCACACTGCAGCTCAGGCTGTACTGTCGGCATCAGGGAGCCTCTCGACCCCCCCGGCGGTGCCATTGTTCCGCCTCTCGACGCCCCCGACGGCGCCGTTGTTCCGCCTCTCGGGGGCGCTGTGCCTCCGCACGAACTCCGGCGATCCGGTCACGTACTGCAACAAACTGTTGGCCGCGGAGACGGCGTTGCTCGTGTCGAGGGAAGCCTGCATGCTGAGCAGGTCCGACAGCGTCCTGGACGCCTTGTCGGAGGGCGCACTGCCGCCGCCGTTTTGGGGTGTACCGTGTACGATGCGAGCCATGTCGCACTGTTCACACTTGTCCAGTAGCGGATGGTTCTGGAATGTGCACAGGGGGCAGCTCCACCTCGGCCCGAAGTTCTCGATGTGCTGGGGCCTGCCCCTGTCCTCGCCGCTGGCCGTC